>CM047591.1:7739763-7885990 GCA_026184515.1 Peronosclerospora sorghi
TGATAAAGACCACCGTGTCGCAGAACAGGCGGCCGATCAGACGAGCACATCTGATCGCCAAGAAAATTCCATGGTAGTCAGTGGCCACCATGATGATGAGTATTCGCACACGGTGAATCGTAATCACCGTGTAGCAGTCAATCAGACGAGTGCGTCTGATTGCATGGGCAGTTCCGTCGAGACGATCAACGTCTTGACGCAAACGGAGACCGGATTAGCTACCCAGTCTCTGCTAATGGAACACCCTCCGAAAGAAGGTTCGGGGGTGGTGGCTCTTCCAGCGCTAAGATGGAAGAAGTTTATGAGAAACTTGCACGATGATCAGTTAGAACAGATCTGTATTATCGTTGCAACAGATGATGTAGTGGATATTCGTGAACGAATATCCACATTACAAGTGGAAAACATTGGGAACGAGGTTCCCAATGGTCAAACCAAAGTTCAGCGCTTTGAAGCGCAGAGCTGGGAGTCGCTTAAAGCGAACTCCCCATTTTATGAGGTACTTCGGGAATACGCTGACGTATTCCCAGAAGAAGTACCTAGCGAGCTCCCTAAGGATAAAGGAACTCGTCATGAAATTGACCTCGTGCCAGGCACGAAGTATTGTGTCACGCGGCAATGGCCGTTGCCGCGTGATAAAGTAAAAGCGATCGACGAGTTTTTCGAAGCTCGTCGTAAAGCAGGCCAAGTGCGGGAGTCTATCTCACCGCACTCCACCCCCACCTTTTTGTGAAAAAGTCCACAGGTGGGTGGAGAATCGTTCACGCTTACAACAAGCTGAACGCAGCGACGGTACAGGCGCAGACGCCGGTACCGCGAAAAGGTGTCATCATTGATGGCATGTGCGGGAGCACCATCTTTAGTGCTCTCTATCTAAGAGATGGATTTTATCAAATCCTAATGCGTGAGAAGGATATCCCTCTCACGGCGGTAAGCACCCCAAGCGGCATGCTTTGGGAGTGGCTTGTTATGCCGCAGGGGCTTCGAAATGCCCCTGCTACGTTTAACAGATGCGTAACGCATCTATTACGCCCGGTGCGAGAATTTGCACCGAGTTATTTCGATGACGTGTTCATCCATAGTAAGGGTGAACACGGTAAAAGCGATGTAGATGTCCATAGGGAAAATCTACGTCGAGTGTTAGACCTTATGCGTAAGCATAAGCTCTATGAAAATCTGAAAAAGTGCGCCTTTGGTGCACCTGAGATACCCGTTCTTGGATGCTTTGTGGACAAGCACGGGGTGCGTCCTGATCCAGAAAAGATCAGGGTGATCGTTGAATGGCCTACGCCAAACAACGTTAAGGAACTTCGAAAGTTCCTTGGGTTGGCAACATATTTGCACAAGTATTCGTGCAACTATGCTGGGTTAATACGACCTCTTTCTCAATTACTTAAGAAAGATGTCGAATGGCATTGGGATACCCAATGCCAAGATGCTTTTGATGCAGTCAAGCAAAGCTTGACTGAAGCGCCTGTCTTGGCTATAGCCGGTAACGAGCGTCCGTTCCACGTCGTTTGCGACGCGAGCGATTTCACAGTCGGCTGTGCTTTGATGCAGCGTGATCACGATGATCGTGATCGCGTAATCTGCTACCAATCGCGTCAGTTGCGCCCAGCCGAGCGCAACTATCCAGTGCATGACAAGGAACTCCTTGCCATGAAGTATGAACTGGCCAAGTTTCGGATCTATCTCTTGGGAGATAGACCATTTGTGGTTTACACGGACCATGCGTCGCTACGCACGGCCGTGAATTCACCACACATTTCTGAAAGAATGGCGCGATGGCTGTCATTCTTTGCTGAATACAACTTTACGGATGAATACAAACCCGGAAAGTTGAACGTTATAGCGGATGCGCTATCACGAAGGCCCGATTACGAGACGAAACCGTCCGTAACCGAAGGTGCCAGTGCAAACGCGATCCGTTGCACTGCTTTGTCGTCAATTGTACGACAAGTACGCGAGGCGTACAAAACTGACGAGGAGACACGTCTGTTGATTGATTACTTAAGTAATCAATCAAGTCAGAAGCGCGATGAACTCCCAGATCTCCTCCGCGCTTGCGTGCATCGATATTGACTGCACGATGGTCTGCTGCTTTACAGCACAGACCAAAAGGATGAAAGTCGCATCGTCGTTCCAAACGACGATGATATCAAACACCAAATTATGTTTGAGTATCATGATGCACCGATTTTGGGGCATCAAGGTCGAGAGAAGACATTCGCTTCTCTCGCACGTGACTTTTACTGACGAAACCAGTACAAGTGGGTACGGAAATACGTACGCGCTTGCGAGATTTTCCAGCGCGTTAAGCCTGCGCAGTCTGCACAGGATCCGCTGCAATCTCAGTCGGTTCCGACAGAGTGTTGGAAGTCCATTTCAATGGACTTCGTATTCGGTCTTCCACCCGACAATAGTCGGAAGACTGGAATAGTGGTCTTTGTAGACCGTTTCAGTAAGATGGTACATCTTACTGCAGTATCAGCAAACGTAACCGCCGCTCAAACAGCGCGGATATTCGTTGATACGGTATTCCGTTTGCACGGAATGCCGGAAGACATTGTCTCGGATCGGGATCCGAGATTTACAGGACGTTTCTGTTAAGAAACGTTCTCATTGTTGGGAACCCAGTTGAAGATGTCAACTGCGGACCATCCGGAAACGGATGGGAAGACGGAACGGGTTAACCGCGTTCTCGGAGCCATGTTGCGATCATACGCACATGCCTTTGAACAGTGGAGTGACTACCTGTCACTCACTGAATTTGCGATTAACAATTCGGTGCATGCTTCAATTAAGCATACACCGTTCTACGTGAATGCCTTAAGGCATCCACGAACCCCAGCTTTACTTGGCGGTACGCCAAATCTAAATGGGGGAGGGACCTGCTCAAATTTTGAGCGAGTCAATGCGCAAGTTGCAACTGCAACTTGTGAACAAAACGATGGCCCTTCTACTGAAAGTACAGTAGAAGCGGAAGCAGCTTCAAAAATTAAACTGAAGCTGCATATGATGAATATGTGTCTGCAGCAATGGCTGCAGACAATGAGGACAACGCACTTACTGCTGATAAAGCAGTAGATGAATTCGTATTACAGCGCCAATCTGTAATACGCTATATAAAAGATGCACTTGCCTCTGCTTTTGATAAGCAGAAGCAAAATGCAGACAATCAAGGAAGGAAGAACAAAAACTCCTTTCGGAAAGGCGAATTGGTATTATTAAGTACTACCAATTTGCCTATACATGCAATAAGCAACTTCCCTACACGGAAGTTGCTTCCTAAGTACATTGGACCTTTCAAGGTCCAAGAGATTCGGGGGAATGCCTATACTTTAGACATTCCCACAGCAATGCGGCTCCACCAACATTCTATGTTGGGCGGCTCAAGCCGTATAATTCGTCTTCGTCTTACGACGAGACACAGAATCAGTTATTGCCAATTTATAAAATTAATAGGTCCATACCACGGAATATACCGTGCTTCTCAAGTCTACCAAGAGAGACTTGTAATCGGCTTCCAGCCGTTGATGAGCAGAGCGGAGAGTCATTACCTCCGCCTTCGACCGCTCAAGACCAGCCTTGTGCCGACCGAGCTCTTCCTTACAGCGGGAAAGCTCGATGTACAGAAGATGATTCTTCTGCTGAAGGGCAGTGTGCGCCCCGAGGATGTCGCGGACATCCTCGCGAAGAGACCGATATGTCTTCACAGAGTGAGACATATCGCTGCTCAAGGAGGGATAACCCTCCTCGGGCTTGCGGAGCAAAGAATCATGCTCCGCAACAACAACGGCGAGGGAATTTTCAACCTCCGCCGCCCCTGATCGATAATCAGGGGAATAAGCGATACATTCTCGAGCGCTTGATCTCGAATCGCTCGGTCCCTTCGAAGAAGGGGCAGCGTACCGAGCACTTAGTACACTGGCTGGGTTACCCCCAAGAGTTTGACTCTTGGGAGCCGATTGAGGTTATGAGGGCCGACGCCCCAGACCTTTTAACTGAGTTTGAGAAGGAGTCTCAAACTCATAATGTGAAGTAGCATCAACACTAGGTGTTGATGCATTTAGGGCATCGATTAGCCCTGAATTTCGGCGGGTACGGAAAAACCACCGTACCCCCGCAACTCCTCCTCTGACAGACGAGGAGCGCCCTGCGTACACCGCGGGCAAACGAGGTGAGAAGGGACACCACAGTTCAACCCTTCTTTGATGCAAGCAAAATGGATGTATTCCATTTTTGCCTGTTCGCGAGTGCTTTAAAAAGCGCTCGCGCATTACGTGAACTTTATTCACGTAATCATCTGGGCTTTTGTTGTAGTTGTCAATAAAAGCGTTCCAACTCTGATTCAGGGCGTCTTTATCGTCCCTGTTCCTCCTTGACCCTTTCCGGATCGAATAATATCGAACCTGGAAAAAGAGGTCAAAAAGTACAGACGTCTATCGTCTGCACTTCGATCGGATCGACGTGACTGGATATCGTCGCAGTCATACAGCACGTTGATATCGAACAATGCATATTGGCAGTCCCGCTTACGGTGACCGCCACTGTTGGGGGCAATAGCCCATCCAGGGGTCCAAAACCTCACTTTGTACGGAACATGTGGTTCCGTACGATGATACTCTTCAGAAGCGGCAGGCGCCGCTTTTGTTCGAGCTCTTTTAGCATGCGGAGCCTCGCCTACTTCAACACCACGCGCCGGGGTTAAATCACCCCGACGTGGAGAAGTACTTGGTCAAGGTGGGGCTCTGCGTTCCCGCAACCATCTGTGATGATCATTGTCGCTGTCAGCTATGAGAGGGACACCAGAGTTATCATCGCTGTTAGGCGATGAGCACCTAGCGAGTTTCGACTCGCTAGATGCTTTCGCGGGGACAGCTGTGCCCCGATCAAATTTTTCGGAGTCAGAACTGTCTCCGAACATGGAAGAACCCTTCCTGGCAACACACCATTCGGGGGTTGTTATCGTGCGAGATGTTGCATTAGCAACATCTCCCTGTTTCTTGCCAGATGCCGCCTTAGCAGCATCTGTGGTCGAAGACGGTACGTCTTCCGACATTTGCTTAGTTGACGCTGCATTAGCAGCGTAAATGTTTGTTGTCACTCAACACCTCAGCACCTAGTGCTGAGGCGGAGGAAGAAGCTCCTTCGATGTTTTCAGCAGCGCTCTTTAGAGCGCCGCCGCGTGCTTTGACCCTTGAGTCGATGGTCAATCAGTTGGTGAATGAGAAATTCCGACCAACAAGTGCCACCTATGATTGACCAAAATAAGAATTATTATTGGCCAGCCACCTTAAGTGGGGGGTTATGTAATGGGGTGCCATTACATAATTGATATTCAAGTTAGAATATCACAGTTGAATTTCAGACGCGTTGTCTGAAATTCAAATAATAGATTGTAAGTTATTATAATCTACGAAGGAAAAGTCGATTCGGTATAAATACCGAATCATGCAGGTTAACTAATAGTACAGTTAGTTTAAGACTTGATATTATTATATTAGTTAGGTAATTACTATACTATTAGCCGCTAACCACCCATTTAATTAATTAAACACTCTTAATTTTGCGTTCTAATAGATAAGTAAATATTTATATTTACTTTTAGTATAGGATTAGTTGTCATCAACTAATCCTACCCCTCTTGTATTGCGCGCTTCCTCGCACAACACAGTGTAAGCCTGTAACAGGATCAGTCCTGTTACAGGTTTAGCCTCCTATACCCCTGGTCCTGCGGCCGTACTGCCGCGTGAAATTGCGCGCCGGAAGAAACTCCGGGCCAAACTGCTAACGCCTAAGCAGTTCACTGTCAATTCCTACCGAGCGCGCCTCGGGAAACAGGCACGCGGTGCCATCGTAGAGATCCTCCGCAAAGTTTCCTACGTTCTCCTACGGGACGAAAGTGTCGAGGACGCAGAACGGGCATTCCGCGCTTGGGCGAAGGGGAGAAGCGCCTCCCCAACTTTGTTGCGCTGTACAACACCTTTTCCGAACCCGACGTTCGGGTAGACACGGCGCTACGCTTGGCCTATGCTCAGGCCAAAGCGCATGGGCAATTACCTGCCTCATATTACACGCGCCCTGCTCTCGATGAGGTGCCGGAGAGCAATGCAAGCTCTGCATCTGCCTCCGGAAAACTCCCAGCTACTGGGAGTGAAGGGGCTTCTTCGGCCCCTTTGGTCGTTGACTCTCAGTGGGATTCTCCCGCTCGAAAGCGTCAACGACGTCACGGGAATCCTGCCGCAGGGGAGTCTCGTACTCTGGGAATGTGGATACCCTTTCCACTTCACCAGGTACTGGGTCTCAACCCGGTGATGGCGTCGTGCCATCAGGCGTTCCACATGGTAATGTGGAGTACCCTCCGTATCGAGCACTGGAGGAGGGGGGTCGCGCTATTGCGACGTGAGTTCCACGAGCGCTGTGATCGACACAGCCGTCGCATCCAAGATTCCCAGGAGGGACTCCGCGACGAGGGGAGTGCGAATGAACGCATCGAGGGGCGGATTGCCTCCCTCGAGTCTCTCGTTGCGGGGCTTCAGGGTCGTATTTCGACCCTGTCGGAGATGTTCCGACCTGTTGTACCTTTAGGCTATCCGACTTCCCACCCTCCTCCAAGAGGGGATCCGCCTCCGGGTACTGGTATGGCTTAATCATACCCACATAGAAGGTTGGATGCGTACGCATCGCCTTCGGGATGTCCAAGGTATACTACAAGCCCTTTCGGTGTAGTACCTTAAAAGGGCCCACAAACCTGGGGCGCAGTTTATTCCGCAACACGTTGGAAACTGCATGTGTAGGAAGATTTTTAGCGTTTAATAAAACGATTTCTCCTACTTTGTACACCTTTTCGTTACGCCTCCCCTTGCGGTCATCCTACTCCTTCTTCTTGTCTTGGCTTTCCACCATGGCATCACAGACGTGTCGTAAGACACTAAGGCGCGTCGATAAGAACTTATCGATGTGCTTTCGCACATATACAGGGCTGACATCAGGAAATCCTCCCCCCTCAAGCCCTGGGACACACACACGTGGCGTCAATGGAACCCTCGGATTCACTAATCCGTTCACGTAAAACGGGGTAAACCCCGTAGATGCATGGACCGAATTGTTAATAGCAATTCGGCCATAGGAAGCATCTCACTCCAATTCTTTGGAGAATCCGGACATAAACTCCGGAGAATATACTCAACAACGCGATTAACGCGTTCCGTTTGACCTTCCGTCTGCGGATGATCCGCAGTGGACATGAGGATCTTGGTGACCAGCACCCTAAACAACGCTCCCCAAAACTGTCCCGTAAAACGGGGATCCCGATCCGACACCATGGAATCGGGTAGACCATGCTGTCGAAAGACACGGTCTAGGAACACTCTTGCTGTTCCTTGTCCATCAATGGACTCTGGCACCGCCGCCAGGTGAGCCATCTTGCTCAAACGGTCTACAAAGACCAATATGCCGGTGTTCCCGGCCTTATCCTTCGGAAAACCGAAGATAAAATCCATGCTAATGGATTTCCAACACTCCGTCGTAACGGACAAACTCGCCAAAGGCGCAGCTGAACTCGCAGAGGGTTTAACCCTCTGACACGTCTCACAGGTGCGTATATACGAACCGACCCACTTATACATGTTGGGTCACCAATACAAAGCGCTTAAAGCGCTGTAGGTCTTATCCCGACCTAAATGATCCCCGGTAGGGGCGTCATTTGCCTCAAAGAGGACTCTGTACTTTATTTCCTCATCATGAGGAAAAACCACCCGCGGAGTGTCCTCCGCGCTCGTGCTATAATATAGCAAACCGTCACAGTATCTGTAACTGTGTAAACGAGCTTTAGCTCGACTTGACAGGGTTGGCTTAGACGATCCAAGTCCCTTTCCACCCAAGGCGCTGATAAGCGCCGTACACTGTGGGTCTTTCTCATACGCCTGGCGTATGAGATCCACCACAGACGAGGTGACGAATGTCGCGTGAGAGAGCTCGTAATCGGGACGACGCGAAAACGCGTCTGCAAGTACATTCTGTTTTCCCGGTTTGTACTTTACCTCAAAATTTTACTCCGCAAATATAGCCAGCGGGCCATCCGTTGGGAGAGATGGGGCGACTTTGTCGCTGTCCGTAAGGACGCGTGGTCAGTATAAGCCACGAACGGCTTGGAGCCGAGTAAGTGGACCCTAAATTTGACAAGGGCATACTTCATTGCAAGTAGCTCCTTGTCATGAACGGGATAGTTCCGTTCCGCAGCTTTAAGCTGCCTCGACTCAAACGCGATCACTCGTTCCCTTCCCGCATCGTCTGCTTGTAACGAAGCACATCCGATTGCGAAATCGGAGGCGTCGCAGACGATGCTAAATGGTTTCCCATAATCTGGGAGAGCAAGAACGGGAGCTTTCAACAAGCTCCCCTTTACCGCTTCAAAAACCTTTTGGTGTTCAGTTTTCCAAACCCAATCAACATCCTTCCTAAGAAGGTCGGTCAATGGATTCGCCGTTTCAGCGTAGTTCTCGCTGTACTTGTGGATATAATTGGCTAATCCAAGCCACTTCCGTAAATCCCTAAGATTTACAGGCGAAGGACACTCCACAATGGCTTTCACCTTCGCGGGATCCGCCCGCACTCCATCCTTACCGATGAAGCATCCGAGGAAAGGAATTTCCTCAGCACCAAAAATACATTTGGATGCGTTTGCATAGAGTTTATGCCCTCGCATACATTCGAGCACAGCTCGAAGGTGTATTAGGTGCGTCTGAACATCAGAAGAGTCGCCTTCCGCGCGACTATGAACGAATATATCGTCGAAGTACGTCTGAGCGTACTTTCTATGAGGGCGGAAGAGTTGAGTCTCCAAGCGATTAAAAGTCGCTGGCGCATTCGAAAGCCCCTGTGGCATAACAAGCCACTTTTACAGCATGCCACTAGGCGTGCTGACCGCTGTCAGCGGAATATCGGATGCTCGCATGATCACCTGATAATACCCGTCCACCAGATCTAAGGCACTGTACACAGTACAGCCCGCCATATTGTTCTGGAGGACATCCCTCCGAGGAATCGGAGTCTGCATGGTCGAGCCACCACTTTTACCTGTCGACACGCGTCCAACGATGGCTCATCTTCTCCAGCTACAATCGACCATTCGTCGCGACGAAGCTGATGTCAAGGAGCGTCGCAGTCTCATCAAAACGCCCAAACCACTTGCATGTTATATTGAATCGATCGAGCGCCAGTACGCCGCTGGACGCGAATGGTCATTTATCGCCCCTCACATGGAGCAAGACCGGCCATACAAAATGCCACGCGCACGCTTTGACATGGTTATTGATATAGGTCGAACGTTTGTAAAAACAACGCTACCAATGATCTCGGCTTCACTGGTAGGATCGTCGAATGGCAATGACGAGTGAGAATCTATGCAAGCAGCATGAGATTGGACAAATCTCGAAGCTTCCTGGTGGCAATTTGCGCGCAAAAAATCAAGTTGAAGGAGTCATGTCTGAATCTCGAACGTACGAAGGTGAAAACCCTTGGTGGTGTCTTCAGGTTCGAGGAGTACGAATTCCTCGCGGGTTAGTACTTCTTGGAAATTTCAAAGGTCGACTCGGACACAAACACCAATACGATTCTACATAGCCTCTACATATTTGAACGCCAACGGATCTATGATACGTTCCGTGAAGTTAACATGTCGGCACGTATCACGTCAGCTACGTGGCGTGTCTACTTCCTCCCTCGGACATGCCCACCTGCACCAATGGTGAACGGGTCTGTATGCGACCAAATATTGTTTGAAAATAAGCTCCACCCTGTACATGGCAAGAATGCGCCATATCTATCTGAGCGACTTCCTTACGGATTCCGTTCGCTACACTGGATCAACTTGCTCACGACTAACGAGGTCTTCCCGCGTCATACCATGCCTCAAGAAGGGTAAAAAGTACCATCGGCGACAAAGAAGACACTGAAAAAGTCTCAGCAGTCACCATCAAGTACGCAGCAGCCGCTGTCAAGGCTTTATCAACAACCAACAAAGCAGTACGCGAAGCAAGCACAGATCCAGCAGAAAAGTCTTGCACAAGCAAAAAAGACCGACAAAGCCCACGAATTTGCTGCAACAACCAGTAGAGGATGACAAGACGCGTACTGCGCAGTTATATCACGGTGCTAAGCATGTCATCCAGCCCGGCGCCAACCAACTCGCGATCATCCCGAGTCCTCAAGACTATACTCTGTCGATATCGACATTTAACGACTCAGCAGGCATCCTGGAAGCCCAAAATACACTAGAAATACTCCGATCATGCTTTTAACGAATGGGGACAACACCAATGGCTTTTCCACGGTATGAAACAAGTAGAAGCGCAGTCGTGGTAGAATTGACTTTACCGTGATGCTGCGCGAACAGCGACTGGAGCCTCTCGATGGAATTTCGACCGAGAACTACTTAATGTTATACAATCGATGGAAGTCGAGCTTGAGGTCGTGGACTTGACGATTGACGCAACGCTTGGTCTGCACCACCAGATTGTTCCGAGGAACGTCAAGCATCCTGACAAAGTGAAAACCGCGGTCGAGTCGGCGTACTTTGTTGAAAAACACCACACCAAGATTGTGCGTTCGGCCGAACCGACTTCGGTCATTGAGATGACCGAGTCGATGATCAATAACGAGAGCATGGTAATGCTCGATATGCTAACGGATAAACTTGACGCCGCTGATACCAAGGTTGTTACCATATTGAAGCTCATGGCGAAAGCGTCAAACCCCTATCACGTCATGAAAGTGGCTACCACTTGTTCACTCGCATTCAACAGTGCCTTGTCAATAGTTATGGCTGGCAACGGTACCGTAGTCAGCGAGCTAGCGCAGCTATACACCATCAATCGTGTGCTCTGTGCAACAAACCCGTACGATGACACGACGTTCGCGACGAAGTGGAAGCGCATCATGAGCATGCCGAAGCCATCAACGCGCAACGAGTTGTTCAAGGAGTGTGAAAAATGGTGGACTAACTCAGACGCAATCACCAAGCTTTCGCGTGCGTCGAAGGCGCTCGGGTCTTTGAACTTGCGCTCATGTCAACTGCGCCGCTATATTCACCAACGATCACTGGATCCACTACTGTACTGGTCGCCCAGTCGAGTGGATCCCAGCGCACCACACGCGCTTCCTGAACCCCAACACGCTTTTATTCTTGATGCGGGCATTTTTTTGATCGGCGCTCATTGCATGGCGCAGTGGAAGGAGGTGCAATGGAAAGGTCACCTACTAGATGACTTAGAGGCGCTTCGCAAACTTGATGGCTAATACGCGCCTGAGTCGTCTGTGATGAAAGCATGCAGGACCGAGTGCGGAATCGTGACGACTATTTTCGGGGGATTGTCGAGTCGCAACTAAGGTTGTCTCAGCCTTACAACACGTGTGGGACACCTTCACGATGCTGACCGTGAACTCAAACGGCATCAAACTGAATGACCATTTTTTCATAGACCACCTTCTCTCTAAACCATGATTTCGTGCGTTCAGAAAACCAAGTTTGCCGACACAAGACGCGTTTCAACTTTCAAGTTCCACCTCAGCGCGAGCTTCACACACAAGGTCTTTGTCAATAACCCAAACGTGCTACACACTCAACCGACTCGAGGTCACAGTGCTGGTGTCGTGAAATTGTTGCACTCCAACTTTCCTGGTTTCGACACAGCTGCTGAAATATCGCGCTTGTCGGTGCCAGGACGGTACCTTGTCGTCAAGGTGACGGTTGAACACGCATCCATCTACATCCATAATGTTTACGCTCCTGTCGACCGCCACGAAAAGAAGGCTTCTTTGCAAACTTGCCAACCGATGAGTTTGAGGACGACGCAAAGCACTTTATGCTCGGCGATCTGAACACGCCGCTTGACCCGCGACTCGACTCTTCGACTCCAGATCTCAACTCCGATTCCAGTCGCTCGGATTGTCTCGAGTGGATTGCGAAGCTCGGTGTTGTTGATGCGTGGCGCATTAACTCTTATAACAAACGAGTGTTCACCGGTCCACTTCCTTGGAAGAACCGACTAGACTATATCTTGATGTCGGAGCGGTTTTGCGATTGCTTCTACGACAAGTCCAAGTACTTTCTGCCCAAACACACCGGCGACCATCTTGCTCACAGTGTTTCGTTCCGTTCTGGTACGATGCTTTATGGTCGTGGCTACTGGAAGTTCCGGAGGTACTTGCTTGACTACCCGCTTGTTGTCTCAAAGATTGAGAAAGAAGCCGATCTCGTACGGGAAAACATACGCATTGCACAGAACCCAGACAAAGTCTGGGAGAAGTGGAAACTGGATGTCAAGGCACAACTGCAAGATCCACAGAAGAAGATCCGACAGCAAGACACACAAGCTGTCGAAGATGCACGTGTCTTGCTACATCAGGCTGCCGTCCGGTACCGCGTATCGTCGAATGATGATTACCGCAAGATCTTGGACTATGCCATGAGAAACTACACAGAAACGATGCTGCGGTCGAGCCAATACAGCCAAGACGCTACGTTCGACTTCCAGGTTGCCAATGCCGAAAAGTCGACAAAGCACTTCTTACGTCCACTTGACACGAGTTGTGACGCGTTTCTATCGAAACAGTCGTGACACCAAGTGGAAATGTCTCTACTAATCCGCATGAGATTTCGTTACGATTCCTGGAACACTAGGGGTCTGAGATGGGATAATGCTGACAGCCCATCTGGGACAGCTCCGACACCTGATAATATTAAACTGCGCATGCTTCTTGAATCGGTCTCTCGCTTCGTCTCGGACACCGACCGTGACATTCTCGACGCAGACTTGACAGAAGCCAACCTTTCTAACGCAATCCGACACATGAGAAAGACATAATCGCCAGGAATGGACGGCTTGACTGCGGGTTTTAATCAGGTGGCACCAGAAGTATTTGGTGTATGCCTTCAAGTTGTGTTCTCGGATCGTCTTCGCCGCGGTAAACTTTTGATGTCACAACGCAAGTCTGCTGTTGTACTCCTGCACAGGAAGGGTTCTCGCGCTGATCCAGTAAACTACCGCCCAATTGCTCTTGTGCCAGTCGATGTCAAAGTACTTTCTAAGGCTCTGACGTATCGGCTACAAAATGTGATGCTTGATTTAATCGATCCTGACCAGAAGGGGTTCGTGAAAGGCCGATCGATACACCATCACGTGCACTTCCTTGTTGACCTGCCAGATCTTATCACAAGTCGCGACGAAGAAGCATATGAGTTGTTTCTCGACTTTCAAAAAGCGTTTGATCACGTGAACTGGGAGTACATGTTCCGATTACTAACAAGAATGGGTTTTGGACATGGATTCATCCACTCGATCAAGCTGCTGTACACAAAACCCGAAACGCACCTGCTGCTTAATGGCAACATCCAGTCATGTGGCGTGAGACAAGGTGACCCTCTATCGCGCTATTATTTGTGCGGACGATCAAACCGCTGGGTGACTTGCTGGGAGCACATGAAGAGCACGGAGTATGCCTGTCCGCAGATCACACCGCGACGAGCACAACTTTTGCGGACGACTCGACGCTTCTTGCAGGCTTGATTGAAGGTCTGCAGGCGCAGCTCGCGATAGTTGAAAACTACTGTGAAGGCTCTGATGCGAGGCTCGATTTGACGAAGTCGGTGCCGCTCGTGCTGAACCGCAATGTTGATTGCCCGGTACTTCCCGGCGTCCAAGTGCTTGCGCGTACACTTCGTGGTCGACTTCTTGTCGCACAGACGATGGTTCTTTCGCGTCTATGGCACTATACACAGCACGTGATGATCTCACCAGCAGTGGTGAAGCACTGGCAGTCGATTCTCAACCGGTTCGATCTGAGTCGCAAGCATGAACGAGACGCGCGCAGCGTGCAATTGGTTCCTGGCAAGTTCCTTTACAAGCGACGCAGCGTTGGTGGTCTTGATATTTCAATCCTGTCACAGACGATCGCAACTGGACAACCTCAAGCACTGAGCTTTTGTCGTCGGTGTTGCCTCACTACGGAAAAAGGCACGCTTTGGACTTTCTCACAGTCTCTCCCCTTCGACACGGCAAGCTAATCGAGTGGAAAAGGACATCACAGTGGTGAGCACCACGTGGACGTGGTGGTACAAGAGCACTGGGAGATCACGTGACACTACTTTCACACAGACGATCTTGCAATATATGGTCTCCAACAACCGACCTAGTTCCACGCAAACTCCAAGACGCACTACGAAGCCACCAAGCGATCGGAGATGGCAGAAGCACGGCGTCGATGTCTGGGTATGATAACTGAGCCACAACGCAGTTGTCAACTGCACATCTCACGCGCCTTCGGTCTGCGGTCTCTTGGTGACTTCCGACTTAATGGTGATGCGTGGCCGACCCAAGACAATTTTGTGCAGCGTCACATCAACTTCACGCACTGGCATGTCACACCAGGTGTACAACTTCAATGGATGCGCACTGACCGTGAGGCAACACAGATCGTGGAGCGGATAAGGGGATTGGATCTAAAGCAATAATCGACAAAATTCAATCAAAAGCGAATGATCCCGCATCTTGGATGTACGAGTGGCACGAAAAAGTACTTGATCCCATCAATCCCGAACTCAACGCTTCTGTGTGCCGTCTGTACACCACCGACGCCTAAGAAACCACATCCGATGACAATTTACTCAACCCTCGTTGACGAGCAACGCATAAAGGCGTTCGTTGACTACGGAAAACACTTGCGCAAGATTCTGATTCCAGTCCACAACGACTTGCCGTTTCGCCTCGCGTTCCGACTATTGCATGTTCGCTCCCGCTTCTGGTTCTTGGAAGCGTCACGTCCTGGCATCCGCATCTGCGCTCGTGAAGGCTGTGAGATGATCGAGACCGAGCAACATTTGTTCTTCGACTGTGTGCTTGCGTCGCAGATCTTGCGCCAAGTTATTGCGATTGTGTCGCCACTCTTCGCCGTGAGGCCGACCTGGCTTAACATCGCATTAGCGACCAAACTGCGCGTGCAAAGTGAATGGGGGAGCATGCTGACGCTTTACGCGACGTGTGGCACGTTCTACGAGCTTCGACGCTGCATGTGCTTTGGAGCGACCGAAACAGGTGCCTGTTTGACGGAAGACGACCTCTGCTTGATTCTTCCGATCTTGCAGTGGTCTTTACGACTCTTGAAGCGCATATTCGGTACTTCAAGCGCCGCCTGAAAGAACACCAAGACAACAAAGCGTTAACGTGCGTAATCGATATGTTGAAAACAAACGAGACATTTGCAGCACATGCCTCGCAGCATTCGAGTGGCTGGATTGTGTGTCCTTGTAATTGATGCACCGCGTTGAAACGGGAACTAGGTATCGAAACCACAACCGCTGGTATGGACATCAAGTTACTTACCGACTAAGCTACCAGACACTCACCTTTCGAGGGTCAAAGGACTCACTTAAGGCGTTTCATCAAAAGTTCATACGAGATATACTAAACTCACCACAGACCATATTTATTTATTATTAGCATAGTATTTAATCTAGGTAGATTGAGTACTTACTTCGTATAATTCTACTAATCAAGACAACTTTCAACTGTAGCATTGATGGTACCGTTACTCTCTTATAATCATCTAGCCGAGCGCCAGCCACTAGGAGTCCTTCAACTGAGCTGAGCGCCACTCTTATGGTCCCGCTTGAGAACGTAACCCATTTATCTGCTCAAAATTTCTGCCGCGCTACTACAGATGGATCAGGAATGATGTGCGTTCAACTCTCAAGGCTAAAAAGCAATGCGGAATCGATGATAATATTTTTTCACAGATATTACATCACCTAGGTTCACTACGAAGGTTCCCCCCTGGTGCACTCGTTGAGCATCCGATCTACAAGCGATAGGTCACGGGTTCGATACCCACCAAAGTTCAGGCTTCCATACTACCAAACGGGACCCCGGTAGTATGGAGCGACAGACCTCCTGAACAAAATGACCTGACAAAAGCAATACGACGGACGAAACCAATACCGACGCAACAGCTAATCCGACAAGGACCGAAGAAAGAAAACAGCATTCAGCAAGTAGCTTGTAGAAACTTAGTCATAGCCGAGAAGGTATAAGGTTGTGTTAGTGAATTAATACGAAGCCAACATCAACTAGGTTCACTACGATGTTTTTTGTGTGTTTAACCGCATGATCGGCCAACGTAAGATTGCCAGTATGGTCTATAGCCCTCAAGCAAACGGGACAGCCGAGCATATTGTGATCAAGATGTACGTTATAGACGTCATTGGGACGAATATGCGTATCGACTGCTGTTTTGCACTGAATTCATCCATGATCGGGTTAGAAAAGACACGCCGTTCTATCTCGGAAATCGTTGAAATCCTACCTCAACACTGGAATCGGCTTTCCCTGTAGGTTGCAAACGATGGCAAGAAAGGAGGCTTCTAGGTGTGATATTCTGCATTAAAAACAATACCATCGGGCATGAGAAGTGGTGATTAACCCACTTCAGAACGCAATCCGAGAGATCGAGAGAGAAGATAGCCATAACGATTAAGCGTCTCCGCAATTGATCGAGGTCAGATCTAGGGTCGGATTGTATCTGGGGTGTGTCAAACGATGATGCGCAAGGAAACTAGCACATATGTGACATGGACCTTCCAGGTAGCGGAACAGATCGAGAATCGAGCGGAAAAGTCGATCATCTCTGGAAGGACTACACCATATTTCCCAAAGTACATCTGTCAAAGCAGAAGCAGGTTGGGGAAATCCCCGATCGGCCGAGTACACTCAAGATACAGACGTTACGGATCGCATGGATTTTGTTGACGCGTTCCTTCCAGAGGATAGTTGGAAAATGCGATTCGGTCCAGGCTAATATAGTGACCCACGTGTTCCCAAGCGGCACCGGTCGGCGGGTTGCCTTCCTTGATCACTATTCCGGCGAGAATTGCAGCCACATTCAGACGGTGTAAGTACTCGATCGGCGTCTCGTCGCCCCGCTTCTGCATGTGATGATATTTGCGGGCGCTGGAGAATCCGGAGTTGCAGTACTGCCCCTCAAACTCTGAACATAGCAGGTCCCAGCCAGATCGGATATCCCGACTCAACTGTTGGACCCAGTTCGCAGCTGGTCCTTTCAGCAGATCTCTAAAGATCAAACAACGTTCATTTTTTGGTGTCTGATCACGTAAGAAAGCAGACTTGACCCGACCAAACCACGACCTGGCCTGCTCCTCGTCGGTGTCCTTTCCGGTGAAATCCTTGAGATCAGTAGTCGCAGCCATGTGAATGCGCTGGATCGCAGTAGATCCGAAATCAAAAGCGGTCGTGGAGGCTAGATTAGCCCAACGCGTTCTGCCCGCACCTGCGCCGTCTGACCCATAGTGGTCATCTGGATCTCCGATCGACTCCATGTCGTAATCACTGTTCTTGCTTGATCGGCGCGATCGAGCTGGTTGCGGCTTGCGTCTTCCTTTGTCAATTGGTTTAACTGGATAGGATCACCGATGTCCAATCAGGTCGAAAGAGCGCAATACGGACGAATACCGAGTCTATTGGAAAGGATATGATAAATTGATGCAACCGATCTGATCCGCGGAGCGCTACTTAAAGAGTGTCAACGCACTATTGTGAGCAAAAATCGGTACCACGCAAAGTCTGGAGAAACGGATCACGCGGTCTAATGTGGGGGAGACCGTCAAAGAAAACATACCGGGGAAGGTGATTGATTGTAGGAAGACGTAGTCTGAGGCAACGATAGGCATGTGATCAGCGGGTAAGATAGTGGAGAAGAAGATGAATTATATTGAAGTGACATTCAGCAAAGTGATAGACCAGACGGTCAACCCATAGCCGGAATGATTACCCATAATCTGTCGATACGGATTACGTCAATGTTCCACTTGATCAACTTATCCAAGCAAGTTCATGAAAGAGTTTGTCGCACGAAGATAGTACCGTTGTCAGCGGGCACCCGACAAGAAGAGCGATTGGAGGGGATACGTAGACCGGATAGATCTAAAACTAAATCCAGATCGCATTCCTCATTAATTATCCTAGTCAATACGAATTTACAGAGGATACACCAGGCAGATTAAGATCGTCTACGTTGCAGACGACGGGCTTGGAAGTAAGTTTCGAGATTGTTGTCATTTTGCCTCTGCTCAGGACGGATTGGGAAATGATGGGTGGACTCTCGCATAGGATTTTCAATAAGGACCTGAGAATGTCGGAATCTGATTGTAGTCACGTTGATGGCTAGTGCCTCTCAAGGCCAATGCATGCACCCGTGAAACTGGTGGGAAGACCACCGACTAAAGAAGAGCAAGTGCGGAGAGAGTGATTAACCATCCGTGTTTACAAGCTCAGCAACAAGGATGGCCCATCAATGGTGTGCTGCCGCATCTACAAGCACTGCACGCGTTCAGGGATCAAAATCATCCATGAAAGAGGGACCACTAATGCCGCTTAGTCACCTGCGCAAATGGAGGAAGGCTCCCACCTTCATTTAACCTATGTCAGCCTTCGCGTTTTCACGGACCTCTATTGCGACCAGACATGTTTGGATTTTATGGAGAATCGTTCTAACGACCCTAATTAGGTGCTGCAACGTGGAAGATGAGCCTTGGTCAGCCGTATTTGATCAGTACCTACTGAACGAATCTCGTCCGGGTCGACGGCAGACTTGCCACCCTGATCATTATGGATTCCCGCGCTGCCTACTCCATACAAGTTGTCGGACGAGCCCAAAAATACTGGTAATTTAATCTAATAGCAGGGGGGCTGATTAGACGGAACTCACCTGGTACTGATTGCAGCTGAACAGTTTGAGGACAACTTGGGCATTTTTCGGGAAGTCGCCGGGCTAGTTGTAGCAGGCCAGAGGACGACATGTCCAACACTTTCGGGCAAGGTTTAGATGAAGCCGGTTTGGTCACAGAACTGTCCTAACCAGTAGGAAGGGACGGATCAGCCAATTTAGCCTCTCTCTCGTGAAACTTGACTTGCAATTGACATACTCCAAGTAACGTCGCTGTTTCTTAGTCTTCTTGGAGAAGTCTTGTGGCTATTAAAGGTGAATTACTGACACTATTGAAGCACTTCTGAATAAAAAGGAGGGCGACGACCTATATAAAGGTAAGAAGACACTTGAGCCCGGCGCGATGAGTTGGAAAGTGAATTTAGTTAGAGCGTTAACTATAATATATAAAAAACTACTTGACTGATGTAAAGCACTTGCACCTTGCGCGCCCTGTGCTCGCTCTCTTCTGTCGCCTCTGCAGCATTTCCATCCCCTTTTTGTCCTTCCATCCATGATGACTCCAGACTTCGTGCTGCCACAGCCACTAGTCCACCTGGCGCCATCCAGTGCTACAGCCACTAGTCCATCTGGCGTCATCCAGTACTAAAGCCAGTACTAATCGTCATCGTGGGTGACGCCGTCTGCATCACTGCTCGAATTTGTCGTCTGGTCCAACACTCCCATTCGGTGAATGCCGAGCAGCTCTCGAAAGTAGCTGAACTTCGTCCGACCTAGAGGCTTAGTAAAATGTTCTGCAATCATTTCGCTGGTCGGACAGTATTGTATACGTACTAGTCCATCTGATACCTTCTCACGTAGCCAATGGTACTTAGTGTCGATATGACGAGAACGCTGAGTGACACCTTTACTTTCTGCCAGGTGCCGCGCTCCTTGATTATCCTCCATTACCACTATATTTTTGGTCACAATGCCCAGGTCCTTTAATACCAGCATGATCCCAATACACTCCTGCAATCCGGTGGCCATCGTAATATATTCATCTTCGGTCGACGACAAAGTGACTGTGCCTTGCTTTTTCGAACCCCATTCCACAAGGTTTCCATCATAGAAGATGGCAAATCCTGTGGAATATTTGCGCTCTCTTTCAACTGCAAACGCTGCATCGCGATACACAACCAGACCATCGTGCTCGGTACCATCACGAATCACCAGGCCATATTCTTTCGTTGACTTCAGATAGCGGAAAACATTTTCAATCCCCACTTTTAGTGCGGCTGTCGGACGCTCCGTTTCTTGTGCTAGAAGACGAACGGCTGTAGAAATGTCTGGCCGGGTGAGCACCAACAGATACAGCAAAGCGCCGAGTGCTGGTCGGGGCTTAAAAGTGGTCAAATCTTGCTCCTGAAAGAGACAATTTCTGTACTGCTCATCCATGGGCGTAGCCGCAGGACGTACATTCTTCATCCCAAACCGATCTAAAATCGTGTCAGCGTACTTGTGCTGGCTCACTCGCACTTCATCACCACTGAACGACCACTGTAGTTCTAAACCCAGAAAGTAGTTAATGTCATTAAAGATGTTAACCTCAAATGTTGCCTCCATCGATGCCTTAAAATCAAACAGGTCCGCATCACGCATAGCAAACGCCGATATGTCATCGACGTAGACTAGAATAATCATCAGAGTTTCATCCGCTCCTTTATAAAGAGGCAATTGTCAGATTTTCCACATTGAAAACCCAAACTTATCAGGTACGCACGGAGCTTTTCATACCACGAGCGCGAAGCCTGTTTAAGTCCGTACAAATCCCGCTTCAGCAACCACACATACCCATCGTCATTTTCGTATCCTTCGACAGGTTCCATATAAATTTCTTCTTGAATTGTTGAGTTAAGAAACGCCGTCTTGATGTCCAACTGAAGACGTTTCATGCGTCTAGTCACAACCACCACTAAAACCACACGCACAGTGCTTTGACGTACTACTGGACTAAAAGTCTCAGTGTAGTCCTCTCCATAACGCTGACTAAACCCCTTGGCCACAACACGCGCTTTATATTTGTCGAGGCTTCCATCAGCAAGAGTCTTTTTCTTAAACACCCACTTGGACTTCACCGCTTTGCGTCCCGGCGGAAGCGGAACTTCTACAAACGTCCCCATTTGGAGCAAACTTGTAATTTCTTCCTCCATAGCGCGCTCCCACTCGCTTTGGTCATCACTGTTCTGGACTTCATCCAGGTTCGTAGGCTCTAGTGAGAACGCCCACTCTTCGAGTTTAGTAGGAGTCATCGCACGATAGATGTAGCCATCACTAAGGTTAGTGCCATTAAACGTGAGGGGTGCCAGACGTTCTTCAATCATGGCGCAAGTCTCTTCCATGGATACGTGGCATTCTTCATAATCTAAGCGCCGGCTGGGCTTAAGTATTCTGCTAGAACGACGTGGTGGGGGAATATTTTTTTCTGCACGTGGATCACCTCGCACTCTAGCTTGCTGTTGAGTGGCTCCCACTGACTCCGACATTTGAGACGGGGTTACTACTTGTTCACCGAAGTCAAGAGATCGATTGACGGTAGGTTTCATCTCTGCGTCCTCCACAGTCTCTTGTACACTGGTGTCCAATTGCGTGGTGATGGTAATTTCTTCTTCAACTCGAGGTGGCAAGAACTGATCTTCGTAGAACACCACCGAACGAGCAGTAATTGTTCCTTCGTGAGGAATATGAACGCGATACGCACCACCATTAGCGTAACCAACAAAGATCCCATTGCGCGTCTTCGAGTCCAGTTTCTTGCGTTGCTCTTTCGGGACTAAGACTTGTACCTTGCAACCGAAAATACGCAAGTTAGTGATATTTGGAGGCGACCCTATAAAAGCTTCCATGGGGCGTCTTGCCATCCAGCACCTTTGTCGGGCTGCGGTTTCTGACATTGGCTGCGCACACAACAGCATCATCCCAGTAAGTCAGTGGCAAATTAGCTCCAATCATCATTGAACGCGCCATCTCCACGATCAGTCTGTTTCCACGCTCAATTTTTCCGTTCTGTTGGGGGCTGTAAGGAGTCGAAAATTCCTGCACAATCTCGTTCTTGGTACAATAATTAGCAAACTCTCCACTAACATACTCTGCGGCATTATCCGACTTAATGAATGCCACGCGGTATCTCGGTACGCAAGCTTTCAGCTTTGCAATGCAGTCTTTTACTGCATCCAATTGGGCACGAGAGCTCTTCTCGCGTAACGGGTACGCCATCTCCAGATGAAACGGCTCTACAATAATGTTCGCCAAACCAGTGTACCCTTCGCGGGCGGTGACATGCATTGGTCCGATGTAGTCAATAGTCAATAGAGCTTGGTTCTTCTTGAGTACTCGCTTCGGTTTCGCTGCAAACGGCTTCTGAGCCAATTTTCCACTGACACACGTCGGGCAGGACTGGTTAATGCTTCCTTGTCATGGAGCATTTAAATCTTCCAGTAACTCCTTTACACTGCGCGAATTCAAATGACCTAAGCGACGGTGCCACTTCACAATGTGCGGCACTTCAGTCGTCGTCATAGCCACTAACTCCGAGCCTTCACTAATGGCATCTACCACATACATCGGGTGGCCTTCTCGCGACGCTGATAATGTTTCTCCACTCGAAGAACAAATAATGCACGATGTTTCACTAAACTCCACTGTCATGCCACGACGAGATGAAGCAGCAACCGACACTAGGTTGCAAGCGAGTCCCTTCACGAACAGCACATCATGTAGCACGCAGACTTCGCGTCCATTCTTCACTAATGCAGCTTGTCCGACTGCCGTTCCCACCAAACTGTCGCCAGATGCCACTGTTAGCACACGGGGTTGATCGAGTTCACGCACTTCGATCAAATTATCCAGATGGCCAGTCATGTGACTCGTAGCTCCGCTATCCACAATCCACCATCTTTTCTCGTCATCCACGGCGTCATCCACAGTGAACGCCATACTGGCAGCTTCTTCTTCCTTCTTTTGAGAAGGGCGTTTCATCGTACAGTCCCGAGAAAAGTGTCCGAGTTTTTCGCACTTGTAACACTTTATTTTAGTCATGTCCCGCTTCTTCTTGGACTTGAACCCCTTTTGTTTTTCCGCCGCTTGTTCGGCACTGAAAGTGGCAGCTGCTTTGCCACCGTTGGGCCCGTTTTTTCCCCTTCGGTTCGTCTGATGTTCTCGGCGTATCGCCTCAGCTTGGCACCGCTGCACCATCAACTCGAACGTCGGACAGGACTCCAGTACACCGACGAATCCGTTCCATGCAGGTCCCAGACTCTGCATAAAGTTTTGTCGTTTCTCTTCATCCGACAAAGTCACACGCTGCTCCTGCAGCTCATCGATCACCCTCTTCGTGTTCTTGATGTGATCAATCATTGAGTTTTCACCATCCAAGTATAACCCTATATACTCGCGCTTGGCAGCACCCACATTGGCGCTGCATTTGACATTGTATGTCATTCGCAAGTGACGGAGCATGGCCATCGGGTGATCCAGAAGATACACCTCAGCAGCAATCTTCTCGCTCAACGCCGCGAGAATGATTGATGATGCCATCTTCTGCTTGATCATGAGGTCATAGACAGGCGTAGCCGTGTTACCGACAACTGCCTTAATCTGCGCCATCGCCATCGCCTCTGCCGATACCGTCGATGCTGGCGTCCCTGGCGCCGTTGACGATCCCGTTCCGGCAACC
This sequence comes from Peronosclerospora sorghi, assembly GCA_026184515.1. NCBI lineage: Eukaryota > Oomycota > Peronosporomycetes > Peronosporales > Peronosporaceae > Peronosclerospora > Peronosclerospora sorghi. The sequence goes on from CM047591.1 coordinate 7,763,216, forward strand.
GATGCAGAAGCTCTCTCCGCCTTCAGCTCTTGGTCCGTTGGCATGGGGAGCTGGATAACATCCCACAGCCCTTTAAAATCTCCAGGACCAGCTTCACCTGGGTGCCCCACGCTGGGAAACCCGTACCGCTGAATAACTTCAGGTTGGTACTGTAGGTCGAGGCCGTAGCGATAGAACTCATAACCTATTGAAGCACTTCTGAATAAAAAGGAGGGCGACGACCTATATAAAGGTAAGAAGACACTTGAGCCCGGCGCGATGAGTTGGAAAGTGAATTTAGTTAGAGCGTTAACTATAATATATAAAAAACCTACTTGACTGATGTAAAGCACTTGCACCTTGCGCGCCCTGTGCTCGCTCTCTTCTGCCGCCTCTGCAGCATTTTCATCCCCTTTTTGTCCTTCCATCCATGATGACTCCAGACTTCGTGCTGCCACAGCCACTAGTCCACCTGGCGCCATCCAGTGCTACAGCCACTAGTCCATCTGGCGTCATCCAGTACTAAAGCCAGTACTAATCGTCATCGTGGGTGACGCCGTCTGCATCACTGCTCGAATTCGTCGTCTGGTCCAACAGACACTTCCTATTGCGATGAAGAAATAAAAGTGAGCCGTGTATCAGGTGGCCAGGGGTGCTGCCACGTGTGAGGTAGGCTGCCGATTAGATTGATGTAACGGGGTGACCGATAGCGTTTCTGAACGTATGGTTGCTCGTGATTCCCGGTAGCAGCTGATCATGTAGGATGACGATTATATCCTCGGATGTCGATCATCCGATGAGAACTTTCGGCAGACTTGATTCTGGATAGGGTGGTATTGAGGGACGCTTAAGTCTTGTAAGTGCCGATAACGTTCCAACCGAAGGGAAGACCAGCTGCCGACGTGTCATTCGACACAAAGTCTACTGTAGCTTGCGCGGACCTATAGAAAGGATGGGCATTGGGGGCTAAGATGGACCGAGCTGTCTTCTGCAAAAGGTTATCTCTCTTCCGCTTCTTGAAGCTAAAGAATTGCCGACTCGTGCTCAACGCACGCTTGCCCGCTTGGAAGGCGCTCAATCTCGAAGGCCAACCATCCGGCTGTATTTAGCTATAGCAAAGTCAATCAGCGAGATAACCGGGTTCCTCACAAGCTCATCATCAGGGTTATTAGCCAGCAATCTTTGACTTATTTCTCTTCCTCAACCGAATCGTTCTATTTGTGTTTGGACCAGCAACATCACTAGGAGCGCTCGAATCACCGATCGGAGGATTCTACTCATCAGTAGTTAAATCCGCACTGTTTCGGAGAGGATCAGTCGACCCAACGCGCATTCTCACGCGAAACTGTACCAAGGCTGCAAGGGTTTGCTGCTCCAGATAGATATTCGTCGTCTTGTCGATGCGATTGAATCGGAATCACCATTAGAAAACATTCCCCGCACGCTGACGTTAGGCAGTGGCTTTACGATCCGACAGGCCACACAATCTCTTCTTGGTAGACATGACGGGCAGTCGCAGTCGACGTTTTTCCGGATCGGTGTAGCAGGTGTCTTGGGTGGATTTGACGACATGGTCAGATTCTAAATCCGGCCATTGGTCTTAATAAAATGTTGATCGGCATGGATCTGGGCGGTCAACGAACCGAGAGGCAGCTTAACCCCGGACTTGACAAGTTGTTCAGGTGGGATCAACTTTACAGAATGGCCCGCGGCTGAACGCCGCCCGAACGGAGTGACTTACGAGTCTTTGCTGAATCCGGATAAACTTCAGTGTCTTGAAACTGGTCGTTACCGCTCCACGGAGAAGCGGGAAGATCACGAACAGATACAAGTTCGAATAGACCTGTTCGATCGGCTAACCACTCTCTACTTCAAGGCCAGCTTAGAGAAATCTCGGATGGCCTGACCCATTCTAGCTCGGCCCTGCCGAAGTTCCTTGAGTGTTTTCTGCGATTCACATAGACGAATCTTTAGGGACTGCATTTTACACACCAATGACATTTTTGAGCCTGGGCAATCCCTTAGCAAAGACCGTGCGCTAATCCAACCGCGTTTATTGCCGTAGCACAGTTCCCGGGAACACCTGAGCTGAGACCGCAACCTTTTTTTCGATCGCTCAGCGCCGGGATCGGCAGGTTGGCTCCTCGGAATAAGCGAGGCCTTTCGTGCCTCCCGAATAGAGACTGTCAGATCGCAGACAAGCCACTAATGCACCTCTCGATGAAACTCGATCTTCTCCGATCGGCAATCATATCTTCCATGGCCTCCTGGATCCGACGGATGTGCCGTTCGGAAACGCAAGGCGGTCAATAAGGCATGGTGACTCACGCGCAACGGACGACAACGTCAGAGTCAATCAAGAGCTGACGAGCCGTGACGATCATTTCCTAAACCTATGCTTCGATCACCTCGTGATCGTCAGCCCTGCATGAACCTGAGATTTTGCTTGTGTGACCTCGGCTACTAGCCGACCACGATTCTTTGCCAGTGTCTGAAGTGCCTGCCCGCGTTAAATCAACCGATCGGTAATTAGTTTGGGGACAAGATCTGGATTCTCGATCCAGATCCTACGTCATTATGGATCCGTGATAAGGTCAGCATGGTCTGAGCGAGTGCGCTGGACGATTAAATCCGGACGCGGCGAGCTGGTAAGCTCTGGCGATGGAGAGCCTCGTGCGCCTTCGTGGTAGCGTCCACAATGCTTTGAATTCAGTTGAGTCGGGATAGGGGCCGAAGCCGTATCCAAGCCGAGACGTACAACTTTGTCATTCGACTCTACGTAAAAACGCCCGAGAGAAGTTTTTACACCTGGTATTTGTTCTTGGATTGCACGTAGTCTGTCCCATTGGGCGTTGCGGCACGCCAAATCCGTAGTCATCTGGATCCACGCACGGATCGGTCTATCGGTGTGCCTGAGGAAAAATTCTCATCTGAATTTGAAGCCTCCTGGTTTTCTAGGCGACTCGATTCGAAGTCATCGATATCCTCGATAGGAGCACTAATAGCCATAAAAAAGGCCATTAGCGCGGACCTGGAGGAGGATGCTTAGACCCACGGCACAAGAACCGCGGACCACTAGCATATCGCTAGGTAGTATAGCAAGACGGATTCTAATTTGTGGTATTTACATACAAGAGTGACGGGAAGAGGGCTTGGTCATGAATAATTGTTGATTTTCGACGTAGCTATTATGGGCTTTCGAGGTAAATCATATGGTGGAAACGGATTGGCTGATAATATTTTCATGTATGGTGTGAACAGGTTTTAAGTCAGTAGCGCTTAGTGGAATTAAGCCTGATTTAGTGACTTAAACTTTTTTATCAACTCTACTATATCTACTATATAATAACAGAATTCATGTCGTCGATGATGCGCGCTCCCGCACCTAATCGAATAACTTGATCTAAGTATAAAATTCAATTAAGTACGCAATCCCGTACCTAGCCGAAATTCAACTGTACGCACGTCATGACACTATGACATGCCATTATAAAAAAAACATTAAATACAATTTTGGCTTCAAAAAAACGCACTAATCCGTGGTAGTACAATTGGCATGAAGATCAGTATTAAAGCGTAAATAATTGTCTAGAAATGGCGCTTTTTCCATCTATTTAAAGTTTTCCTCCCTGTGACGTTCCCGGTCACGTAGTTGCTTCTATGACTTTACCTTATATACCCTCCTCCCCGTCGGTACGACGGGGTACAGTGGTCGCACGCCGTTACTGCAAGCAGTAACGGCGTGCGACCCAAGTATTGTGACCACATTAGTATAATGTATAGTATATGTTTTCGCTACCCTAACCCTGGAAATACATGGGGGCAAGTTTTGTAGACGGACAGACGGTTTTTATGCCCTGCCCCGTCGATACGACGGGTCCCATCCCCTAGGGGATGGGACCCGTAACACATGCTCTACCTCATTATATTCGTCTTAGTGGCCTTCGTGCTACTGTACTTCACTATTCGGTTTCGTTAGTCAGAATAACGTGGCACGTTTTAAGCATAATGGTATTTTAAGTGAAGTTAAGTTAATGTGTTTCAGGCAATCGCCACGTTGGTACAACGGGGTACTATACTAGTATTTACATAATATATATGACTTTTACTTTTGACAAAACCTCGAGCAATCGGACAAGCACTACGGGCTACGGCTATTGAGAGCCGCTACAGCCCATCCAAGCACGCATTCAAGCTACCAAGACTACCTGCGCCAACAGGTGATGAGCCCAAGTGGCCGCGTGTTTTAAAGAAGTGTTTCCTATTGATTTTCAAGTTTGCAAGCAAGTGGTTTCTTGCGATTTTCGAGTGATTTAATTCTCGTGTGATTACGGTTCCTGATACTAGTGGAAGTCCTCTCACTTTCGGAGGGCTAGTGGAATTGTTGGCGTTGTTTTTCGCCGGTATTTTTTTTTGATTTGTTACTGGTTTTAATATGGAGAGTGGTGGTGAGTCCGATTTCGAACCGGAAGTGGCTCTGCGCGCCATACTTGACGGGATGACGGATATGAAGACTCGTATGAAGTCGACGGAGCAAGCGCGGGCACGCGCATCCGTCGCAAGCACGGTTACCGCGCCTGCCGCGCCCAAAAAGGACCCCCCGCTTGCTTCCCGGAACAGTGTGTTCCGGGAGTCACTTAGAAACTGTGGGCCATTTGGCAAGGAAATGACGATACATGATTGGCGGACGACATCGGTATTAAAGTCGGTAGAGCAGCCCGGCCGAACGCGGCCAAGCTCCCGACAAATAACAAAGGAAACGTTACAAACGCTGGCAGATCAAATGCACCGGCGGTGCAGACGCCTGGGATGCAGTTCAGGCGAGCAGCGCCTGATCCTGCTCCACAGCCTGTACAGCCGTCGTTTGCCAAGATCCCCAAGCTCGGCATCGAGAAGTTCTCGGGCGTTGAAATATTCCCCGGACTCGGTGCCGGTTTCAAGCAGTGGGCGTAACTCTTTATCGAGGCCGTCGAGATAGCCGAGATGTCCTCAAGCTTTGTGTGGACGGAGCGCCTCAAGGTAAACAAGCTTGGGGAGTACCTTGAAGGGGTGGCAGCGGATTATTTTCGTGCGAATATAGGCACGTGGTGGCAAGCTGCCCCGGAATTGTTGGCGGCCTTGGATTTTATGTACATGGCATTTCGTGTGACAATCTCCCCTCACCAGGCTGCAGTGTGGTTTGCTTCAGAAAAGAGTCCTAAACGGACTTGGACTGAGCACTACCTGTACCTGGTATCCCTGGCTCGTGAGAGCGGGATGGGCGAAAGGATGGTGGTCGAGAATATTGTTAAATTCGCCGCGCCCCGCCTGAAAGCTGCGATCATGGCCAGGTATAATCCTATGCAAGAGGATTACGTGTGCCATGCTCAGTAACTGATATCATGGGCGCAGGAATTGGACGAAGACATGCCAAAAACAAGACCGCCTGCCCGAATGCATGCGAACTCGGTGACTGAGGACGGATTCGCGAAGAAATGCTACGGCTGCGGGAAGCCAGGGCACATAAAGAGGGAATGCCCGCAAAAGGGCAGAAGAACGCAAAGGGTTGTCAACTCGAAGGATCAAGGAGGTTCAAGTGGTCATGGAACCGGAAAGTCGCGTTATCCACCATTGGAGTGGGGAATGGATGTGAAGTTAATGGAATTGCTATCGGAGATGACATGCCAGCAACGACGTGGATCGTCGATAGTGGTGCCAGCAGGCACCTGGTGGCTGATGAGAATTTACTGGTGGATGCCATCACGTGTGTGCCGGAAGACGGGTTTATGTTGCCCGACGGCGGAAAATTATCGGTTACCAAGGTTGGAAAGGTCAGGTTAGTTACGACTGGTGCAGATCCTGTTTCGGTTGAACTCAGTGAAGTGTATTTTGCACCCAACTTGGCAAGAACCTGATTTCAATTGGCAAGTTGCATGAAAAAGGGTGCAAAATAATGGAAAACAATGGAAAATTGTCGATACAGTGGAACGGAAACACGCTGTTTCCAATTCAGATATGTGGATCAGTTTTCGTGGCAGAATTGATACCAGAAGAGCTAAGCGGGCGCGCGCAGCAGTTTTAAGCACATGTTGCGGAACGCTGTCGCTGCGGAACCTGATAATGATGTGCAGGAGGGTACGCTACATCATTTTCATGCCCGCTTGGGTAACTTGGCTTACGACACGGTCGACAGACTAGCCAAGGACCCCATCTCAGGCATCAAGTTGACAGACAAAAGTCGACCTAATTGTCTGACCTGTGATGAAGGAAAAGGATCGAGAAAGCAACAGCCAAGGGCTGATTCGGGTGAAAATTCGACGATCGAGCGCGTCGGCGGTGTGATATGCAGTGACTTGAAGGGTCCAATCACACCGCGAGACAGACGCGGGAATCGCTATTTGGTGGTATTTGTAGACCACTATTCAAGCTACGTACGTGTTTTCGCCGCTCAAACTAAAGACAGAGCGGCGAAGATGTTTGAACATTTTTTGACTTGGTTTGAGAACGAGTTCAAGTGTCGGATTCATGTTTTACGTACGGATGGAGGCGGTGAATATAAAACCGTGGAGTTGTTCTGTAAAAGGACTGGAGTGCGTCGGCAATTTACGGAGGCTGGTAATCCAGCCTCCAATGGAAAGTCCGAACGGATGAACTGGACCATTTTCAACATGGTCCGGTGTATGATTTTTGGGTCGGGGGTACCTTTGATGTACTGGTACGAGGCGGCGGAATACGCCTCGTATATTTTGAACCGTACCCCGACCCGTTCGAATCCCGGAAAAGTTTCGCCCTTTGAAATGCTGAAGGATAAAAACCGTCGTTAAAAGAAATTGTGGTTATTGGTTCGCCGTGCATGGTGTGGAGGGACCCAAGGAAAAAGGCCCTCGCAAAACATGCTGAGAGAGCTTTAATTTTGGGACCCAGTGACGAAACCAAGGGTTTCAAGGTGTTGCTGCTAAAGGACAGGGTGGTAACGGTCACTCGCCATGTCAGTGCAATCGAGACACTAGACAAGAAGGCTAGTGACCAAATTATGAGAGCGCTGGGCGTTGCAGATGAGGAGGAGATGAGCAAAGTGCTGCAGGACGTGCAAATGCAAGATCGCCTTAAGAAACCACTATAGCAGGACGATACGAAGTGCAAGACACAAGTGAGAAGGCACATAAGACTCCCAGAAAGTCTGGACGCGTGATAAAGAAAACTCACAAGGCGGCTGAACTAGAAAAGGCGAGTAAGAGGAAGACAAGAGATGAAGAAAGTGTGATTGAAGCGTCTGACACTGAAAGGCGTGAAAGAAATGACAGTGGAAATAAAATTTCGATCGATGGGCCTGGATGCGAAGCAAAAAAAACTGGAAATGATATTCCAGAGCACGCCATGTGCATTTACGCTGTGGTTGAGACTGCTGATAATGGAAGTATATTCAAGGTTGGAGTTCCTGACCCGAAGTCCTATAAGGAGGAGCATGAAGACACAAACTCCGATTTGTGGACGAAGGCAGAAAAAGAGGAGCTGAAAGCGCTCGAAGACATCGGCACATGGAAGATTATCAAGCGCCGGCCAGACAAAAGTTGCTGCCCACTAAGTGGGTATACAAGACCAAGTTGCGGGCGGATGGAACGGTCGAGCGCTATAAGGCTCGGCTGGTGGCACGCGGCGACCGTCAAGTTTACGGCCAGGACTATTACTTTACATTTTCGACAGTCATGGAAGTCGATAACGTAAAGGTGATCCTGGCCATGTCACAGATCTGGGGGGGGTGTACCGGCGCTGCACGGTGATGTGCCGAGCGCATACCCGAAAGCGAGGGCGGAAGAAGATTGTGAAATTCATCTCAAGATTCCGCAAGGCATGCAGATACCGATGGAATACATCAAATGTTTGATGTGTATTCAAGCGACGAACTCTGTTTGAAATTGGAACGGAACTTGTATGGCCTGAAGCAGGCCGGAAGGCTATGGCATCAACTACTATGCCAAACGTTGGAGGAGCTGAAGTTTGAGCAGTGCGTCACGGATACCTGCGTGTTCGTCAGGCGTGGTGTGGATGTCATTGTTCTAGTAGGGGCGTATATAGACGACCTATTGGTCACCGGAAGTACATCGGACGCAGTTGATAAGTTTTTCGCTGAGATGGAAGTACTGGAACTCAAGGACCTTGGAGTCGTGAGCAAGTTTTTAGGCGTTCGTATCGAAGGCAACACCCGCGATGGATATAGGTTGGATCAGGAGGCTGCTATTGATGAGCTACTGATCGCACACGATTTTGGGAAGATGAACGCAACGCGCACGCCGGTGCTTAATATGGACGATGTGGAAGATTTCAAGGAGTTGTTGCCAGCCAAGTCAAGGGAAAGTTTTCCAAGTATAAAGAGTTTTAAATCGTTGTTGGGCAGCCTCCTGTGGATTTCTCGTTGTATCCGCCCGGATATTGCTTTCGCTGTTCACCGTGTGACTCGGAGCACACACGCACCCACGATGGGAGATTTTAATGCAGCAAAGCGAGTCGTGAGATACCTAAAGGTTACCAAGAGTTTGAAACTCCGACTGAACCTTGATGACGAATTGCCATTGCCAATCCGGATCACGTGTTATACGGATGCCGATTTTTCAGGCGACAAAACGGACCGGTAAAGTGTGAGCGCAATGGTGGTATATCTGAATGGGATTATAGTATCATGGAAGTGCAAAAAACAAACTGCAGTGGCATTGTCTACGGATGAGGCAGAGTTTGTGGCTGCTGCTGTGGGTGGACGCGAGGCATTGGGGCTTCGTGAATTACTACTGGAAATTGGTGTTTTCTAGAGGGCACCGCTGCTAATGAATATGGATAATCAGGCCGCCATCAAGCATGTGGAGTCCGAAGCAAGTGCTGTCAGTACGAAGCACATTGACATCAAGTTGAAGTTTTTGAAGGACCTAAGCAAGAAGGGCATGATTAACGCAGCTCACGTGCCAAGTTCGGAAATGGTGGCGGACCTGCTAACGAAAGACTTAAGTGCGCAGCGGGTTCAAGATTTACGAAATCAAATTGGTTTGTATTGAAAGTGTTACAGCGCGCGCCGTTTTAGGAGGAGTGTTGATTTTCGACGTAGCCATTATGGGCTTTCGAGGTAAATCATATGGTGGAAACGGATTGGCTGATAATATTTTCATGTATGGTGTGTACAGGTTTTAAGTCAGTAGCGCTTAGTGGAATTAAGCCTGATTTAGTGACTTATTTTTTTTATATTTACATAATATATATGACTTTTACTTTTGGCAAACCTCGATCAATCAGACACGCACTACGGGCTACGGCTATTGAGAGCCGCTACAGCCCATCCAAGCACGCATTTCAAGCTACCAAGACTACCTGCGCCAACAATAATTACGAAGGGCGTTGATTAGTGGGTGAGCTCATGCGGGTACCGTTCGTGGCCTAAACTGGACTCGGGAAGACTCAGGAACGCTGTGGTAAAGCGATGGAAAATGAAAATAATCGTCTGTTTTCCACACCTGAAACTAATAGGATCAGGACCGACGCCTATTAGACATAAATACACTTACGATCCTCTTTGCTTATTAGTAAATTAAGAATGGTTATGAATGTACGGTTTAGAGTTACGAGTGAAAAAAGTGACGAAACTTAACGCGATCTGGAGGAATATCCGATCGGGGCATGGGTGAATTGATCTAACGAGAGGCCGATCGGATGACGAGAACGATCCAGACTGGTGATTGACATTCAGAATACGTCAAACGGCAAGGCAGTGAATGTGAACTATAGGATGCAGCGGTCGGCCTAGTACCGATGGCCGATTCGATGTGTTGGAAGAGTGTGTAGCCATTTTGGACTTTGCACTCTTCCAGGATGGTGGAATCCCATTGGCTGTTTGGGGTGGCATACATTTATGCATATATCGGTGGTTACTGGTTTAAGTTGCATATATTACTGGATATATACTTAATTAAACTTACATAATACACTTTCTATTTTGCATACTATTAAGCACTACTTTACTGAACTCTCCACAGCCGATGAACGGCGCATACTAGCTTGCCTCTCTCGCTGATCCTCCTTTGCTGAAACTTTGTCACAAGGTGAGCCAAGATCGCGGAAAGTATTTAAGACCGTATATTTGGTTTTTTAACAGGTTATGAGCCCAAGGATCGCCTAAGTATATCGTGGAATTTTCTTGGTATATCGAGTGTGCTTTCGTGGAATTCTTTTGTGGTTACGTTACGTGGAACTATAGGAAAGTCCCCTGTCGAAAGGGCTAGTGGAGTAACGCAACTGATTGAAATGATTTTATTTGATTAAAGATGAGTGATTCCGATGGGGATGATGTGCCCTGCGTGAGTGAATTTAGAGCGTTGGTGTGCAGTTTAAAGGAGATTGCGACTGCCCTAACTGCTAGAGAAGGTAGGCAGGCCAGGCAATCACCTCCGAGTGTATAGTCCGGGTCCAGGAAGGGGTCCCCGGTGCGAGTGCAAGACGCTGAGTTTCGGGACAGCTTGCAAAATTACCGTCCTTTCGGTCACCAGATGACGTTGAATGATCTGACCGAGGACGAAGGGGTTGAAGCTGGCGCTAGGCCACGCCCACAAGTGAATTCACCACCTTGCGGAGTGCCGTTGGCATGCAAGGTGTGGGCGGGGATGGTGTGCCCGCCGGACAAGGGCATCTGCCGATTCAACATGCCGGCTACAAGATCCCAAAGTTGTCGATCGAGAAATTTTCAGGGCGCGAGCTGTATCCCGGTCTGGGTGCAGGGTATCGTCAATGGGCCTATCTATTCATGGAGGCCATTGAGATCGGCGAAATTACTTCTGATTTTCAGTGGAGTTAGCGCCTGAAGGTTAAAAAATTTGGCGAACATCTTGAGGGCACCGCCGCGGAGTATTTACGCTCGAACATTGGTTCGTGGTGGCAGGTGCGCCCTCAACTACGTATGTTATGGAGCAGATGTGGTTGGAATTCAAGGTGAATATATCCCACCACCAAGCTGCTGCCTGGCTTGCGATGGAGAAATATTCCAGGCGAACGTGGACGGAGCACTATCTAACCTAGTATCTCCGGCTCGCGAAATCGGGTCGAGTGAAAAGTAGATATTTGAAAACTTGTAAAGTACGCTGCGACGCGATTGAAGGTCATGATGATGGCAAGGTATGATCCTGGTAGACAGGACTACCTAGGACAAGCCCAAGAGCTAATCGCCTGGGCGCAAGATCTGGAGGATGAAGCCGTTAAGGGCAATCCAGCCGTTAAGTTGTTGGCGCATGCAGCAACACCTGGCAGAGGTCTCCGTGCATGTTAAACGCCGGAAAAGCAGTGGCAATGGCAGCCATGTGGTGAATCGAACTGGAAATGATAAATCGTCAAAGCGTTTTGTACTATCTACTATGGAAACCACTTTAGATGCATATGTAAATGCATGTGGTAATGAAAATGGTAATGGAAACATTTGGATAATTGACAGCGGTGCAAGTAGACACTTGGTGTCTAACGCAAACCTGCATGAAGATGCAAAAGAGTGTGGTCCTAATGACACATTTGCATTGCCGGATGGTCGTACCTTGACGGCAACCAAAGGTCGGTAGGCTTACGTTGCGCACGTGCGACGGAAGTGAAACGGTCGTTGTCTTGACCGAAGTATACTTCGCACCGCAACTAGCCAAAAATCTGATTTCGCTTGGTCGGCTGCGCGAAAAGGGATGCGCCATTGTCGACGACGGCCACAAGCTGAGAGTCATGTTAAAGAACGAGAAGTTGTTCGATGTGATGACCCATGGATCTGTGTTCATTGCAAGGTTGAAGGCGGAAAAATTTAATGGATTTTCAAAGGATTTTGAGGACATGGTTACAAGCAGTGTGCTGATAGATGTTGGTCTGGACGTGCACTCTGGTAGCCTTCACCACTTTCACGTGCGCTTGGGTCACCGGGCCTACGACACTATCGAAAGGCTGGCCAGGGACCCCAGGTCAGGAATTGCACCTATTAACACGAACAGGCCGAATTGACTGACCTGTGCCGAGGATAAGCCACTAGAAAACCGCAGGTAGATACCGGTGGCAACGCACCGATCGATAGAATCGGAGGAGAAATATGCAGTGACCTAAAGGGTCCTATCACTCCTCGTGATAGACGTGGCAATCGATACCTGGTAGTGTTTGTTGACCATTTCTCAAGTTATGTACCCGTATTGCGGCGCGCACAAAGGACAAGGCTGCAAGGATGTTTGCACATTTTATTGCATGGTTCGAGAACGAGTTCTCATGCAGGGTGCATGTTCTGCGCACCGACGGTGGCGGCGAATACCAGAACGTTGATCTGTTCTGTGAACAAACTGTTATTCGTCTTTAGGTCACTGAAGCTGGCAACCGTACGTCAAACTGAAAGTCTGAGCGCATGAACCGGACCATTTTTAACATGGTCCGGTGCATGATATTCGGATCAGGTGTACCACTGACATATTGGTCGGAGGCGGCTGAGTATGCCGCGTACATACTCAACCGCACTCCGACAAGGTCAAACACCGGTCAAATTTGCTGTTAAAGTCCCAATGTTACCATTTCATATTTGGTTATTGTATAACGAAAAGCCCCCTCCTAGAAATTTTTTTTCGCCCCTTGAGGTGCTTACCGGCAAGCGGCCGGCAGTTAACGATATCGTGGTTTTCGGGTCCCCGTGCATGGTTTGGAGGGACCCGAAGAAGAATACCTCGGCTAAGCATGCTGAACGCGCCCTCATCTTGGGCAAGAGTGATGAGACAAAGGGCTACAAAGTGCTGTTGTTGAAGGACAGGGTGGTCGTGGTGACGAGGCATGTCACCACGATCGAAACGCTTAGCGCCGAGACAAGTGACAAGGTTACCAAGGTACTGGAAGGTGAATGCAACCAAGAGTTTCAAGATTTAGATGAATCACGATCGAGGGTGGTTGATACAAATGCACCGAGTTCAGGGCATGGAAACAGCGGAATACCAGAGTATTCAGTCGCGTCAAAACGCACGGAAAACGTTAAACAGGGTGCACGGAAGACGCGCAGGAAGTTGAAGAAGACTATCAAAGGTCAAGAATACGAAGCGTTGTGGGCCAAAAGGGCGGTTGCAAGCGACGGTATTCCGAAAGTGGTTACTGAAAATGAACAAAATGCTGGAAGTGCCCTATGTGTTTACGCGGTCTGCGAACCAGACGTTGCAGTAGCGAGTGATTCATAAACGCAGTCGGATCCAAGAAATTATAGGGAGGCGCATGGTGTCTCCCAAACAATGATGTGGAAGCGTGAGGAAATGGATGAGCTCAAGTCTCTCCAGGACCTAGGCACCTGGGACATCGTGCGCCGCCCCACAGACAAGGTACCTCTCCCGACCAAGTGGGTGTACAAGACGAAAGTCAGTGCAAACGGGTCGGTCGAGAGGTACAAAGCAAGATTGGTCGCCAGAGGCGATAAACAAGTTTTCGGTGATGACTATTTTTTTACGTTTTCGACAGTTATGGAGTTGAACAACGTAAAGTCGCTCCTGGTGTTGGCGCAAGTATGGAGGGTGGCGGCACGCCATGGCGATGTGCCAAGTGCCTACCCCAAGGCGAAGTGAGAAGATGATGTGGACATATATTTTCAAGTTCCACAAGGCATGGAGATTTCAGCTAAAAAACCGCGTGATTTGGTGTGAAATCACAGAAGGAACTCGCGCTCAAATTGAAACGGAATTTATATGGTCTAAGGCAGGCTGGGCGCCTGTGGCACCATTGTCTGTGCGAGACATTGATGAAGTTCGATTTCGTGCAGTGTGTTACAGACACATGCATTTTTGTGAAGCATGCGGATAACGAAACGGTTGTGGTCGGTGCGTATGTCAACGACCTCCTGGTCACTGGGACCAGTGAAAAGATTGTGGATGAAGTTTTTGCAGACATACAAGTACTCGATTTAAAAGACTTGGGATGTGTTACCAAGTTTCTAGGCATCCGAATTGGAGGAGATCCGAAGAACGGTTACGTTCTGGATCAGAAGGCTACGATCAAGGAAATTTTAAGCGTGCATAAATTGGAGAAGATAAAAATCCAGCACGAACTCCGGTGCTGCCACTCGATGAGGACAGGAGTTCCAAGAACATCCACCGATGCAACCCAAGGGAAATTCGCCAAGTATCAAGCATTTCCAGTCGCTCGTGGGCAGTCTGCTATGGGTCGCACGGTGCACGCGTCCTGATATTTTGTTTTCTTTGTACCGCGACACACGAACGACTCATGCACCCACGATCGGCGACTATAAAATTAAGAATAGAGTCCTCAAGTACCTTAAGGGAACGAGTGATATCAAATTGGTTCTGAAGCACGACGAAGACTTGCCGATGCCGCTGCGTATTGTGGTATATAGTGATGCGGAATTCGCTGCCGACAAGGCAGACCGAAAAAGCGTTTCGGCGATGGTGGTTTTTATCAATGTAGTGCTTGTGAATTGGGATTGCAAGAAGCAGACATAGGTGGCTCTATCGACCGCCGAAGCGGAATTTCTGCTGCTGCAATATCTGGAAAGGAGGCACTCGGATTGCGTGAACTGGTTGCAGAAATCGACATGCACACGAAGACACCGTTGGTGTTCAAGCTGGACAATCAAGCGGGGATAAAACAATTGGAAGGTGAAGCGAGCGCTGCAATCAAGCTCCAAGCACGTGGACATCAAGCTAAACGTTTTGAAAGAATTTACAAGGAAAGGCATCGTATCTTCCAGCCAAGTGAAGAAATGTTGGCCGATCTACTGACCAAGGACCTAAGTGCTCCAAGGATTCAAGTGTTGCGTGCAGGTCTTGGATTGCAGTGACGATGGCACAGCCTACGGTCTTCCAGGAGGAGTGTTGGAAGAGTGTGTAGCCATTTTGGACTTTGCACTCTTCCAGGATGGTGGAATCCAATTGGCTGTTTGGTATGGCATACATTTATGCATATATCGGTGGTTACTGGTTTAAGTTGCATATATTACTGGATAGCTACTTAATTAAACTTACATAATACACTTTCTATTTTGCATACTATCAAGCACTACTTTACTGAACTCTCCACAGCCGCTGAACGGCGCATACTATCTTGACTCTCCCGCTGATCCTCCCTTGCTGAAACTTTGTCACAAGGTGATCCAAGATCGCGGAAAGTGTTTAAGACCGTCTATTTGGTTTTTTAACACGATGGTGGTACAATGTATCGAATGGTAGTGGATCGGAGCAAGTGGCTGCGGACCTGAGCGAAGCGGAGCAAGTGATCGTCGGAACACTTAATCCGCTTCACTCCGGTTCCAGACTTGGTTATCAATCATCCTGGAGGGGTAGCCTATAGGAGACGTAGCGGCGGTAAGAAAGGTGCTTTCGACCAATAACGTGACGGAAGATGAAATTATTCTGTCTTAAGCATGTCACGCTATTATGGGTAGTGCATATTGCAAGTAGATCTTATTCCGTTAGGTTTGTACTCTCCTCCACGAACAAAGAGTTGCGAAAGATAGTATTTTTTTTATGGGAACGGATTACCTCAGTCCTTTCTTCTCCAATATATCTGGACGAAATGCGCATGACTGCGTTTTGGCTCGCTTGAAGCCTCCCGTTGAGATTTGTTCTCCGGGCTAACGCAAGTGCAGATCGCGCGTATTTTGAATACGGCTCTATTGGAAAGGTTTTGTGGAGACAATAATTGTGTTTTCTGTGGAATATCGAGGCTATTCGTGGAGTTTCTTACATTTTGGTTTGACCCGATCAATTGATCTAACTCTCGATTGTAGTCTTTTTCCGGTACTGGATTTGAATACCTACCCTAAGCCGTTCCCGGTGAGCGTTTTTTGCCGGGGGAAACCCTTCGTTCAGCTCCGACCTGATTGGCAAGAATTCATCATCCCGTTTTGTAAGCACCAGATCCAATGGTTACATAAGGTGAGTCGGTAGAGAACACAGATGTTCAGGTCTCTCTTTATTCCGAAGTGGATTAGGATCACAGGATGGGATCAATCACTACGATTGGTCCATTACAAGTTCGGGTGATGATGATAAAAAGTGTAGCCCCTTCAAAATTGGGACCGGTACAGTGAAATGTATACGAACGAATAAAATTTGAGAGTTAATCTATAAGGTACCACTATATTCACAGACGTTTTGTCTATTTCCACAGACACTTTGTCTATTGCCACAGACACCACCCACCACAGCCAATCGGAAGCCACGTCGCATTTCTCTCACTCCACCAACTGTTTGCCTCAGAACTCGCGAGTGACAAGAGCAAAAACTACCGACTCTTTTTAAGTCCCGGAAACGCAAGACCTCGTCACGACCAGTGAAGATTGCGACACGTCTTTCACAACAGCAGCAATCTCACAACAACGATCTCGCTCTACCATGGCCTCCAAGGACAGCAGACTGAGGTTGCAGCTTCCTCACAGGGTGCTTTGGGCGTGCGCCAAGAAAAATACGAAAAGATGCGGCCATCGTTGGAACTGGAAGGAGTGCAATTCAAAACCCGTGGGGATATGGTCAATGAGCTGAATGCATTCGTAGTAAAAGAAGGCTATGTGATGGTTACAAAGTCCTCATACAGGCAACGGAATGGATGTGACGTCGTTCATTTGAAAAAAAGTAATCGTGGAGATGGTTACCGGAACCGCTTAAATTTGACCGAGGAAAAAAGGAGACGCCAAACCTCGAGCGTTGTCTGGCTGTCCGTTCCTAGTAGTCACGAAAGAGGATGAAAACAGGTTGTGGAAGCTCAAGGTGTGCAACGGAGCTCATAATCATGCTCCGTCTGCAAGTGAAACAGCGCATCCTGTATATCTGTGGTGGAGCGGCTGATCAAAGTTTTTGAGGATTGATCAGGCGGTACCACGGCGCCCGGACTGCCGACTGACGAAGGGGGTCCTCCGATTGTCCTTGACTGCCTGTGTTTCTGCTCACCTTGTGTACCCGACGGCTTAGGCGTGGGTCGCTCTTCAGGTGGCGGGGATGCAATCACGGCAATTCCTTTCTGCAAGATGGGAATAGCTTGTAACTCAGTGTTCCGAGTGCTGATCAGGCGTGATCAGGCACAATCAAGCTTGAATCTGGTGTGATCAGGTGCGATCAGCAGTGATCAAGCTTGATCGGGCTTGATCAGGCACTAGAAGTCGTTGATCAGGCTTGATCAGGTGCGATCAGGCACTAAAACGTCGTCGATCAGGCTTGATCAGGTGCGATCAGGTACAAAAACGGTGTCGATCAGGCTTGATCAGGTGCGATCAGGCACTAAAACGATGTCGATCAGGCTTGATCAAGTGCGATAAGGCACAAAAACGTAGTCGATCTACTCGCTGACGCGATCTGCGGGCTGCTTATCGCAAGGCGCAGTTGCTGATCGTTGATTCCGGTGAAGATTAGGGGGAAGGGTACTCGATCAGGCAGCGGAAGTCTTCACTGCCTGATTACGTAGCCTCTAGTCCTTAACGGCTGAAAGAATACCCAAATCAAATGTATTCTTACGCCTAGACTTACGAGGGTTACTTCACTAAATCCGCCTAGAGTTCCCGTAGGGCGCTTATAGCAGCCGAACTCTAGGGGCCAAACGTGAACCAAATGGGGAAGAGGTGAGAGCGCCGCTCAATCACGTTCCCAAGACCCAAAAACCCTTAGAAGATAACCGCTGACACAGCGGGCGGAGTTGAACGGAGAGTTCTAACACTCTACGCCTCCGGTGGGCCAAAATATGCACTTCGTGCTCCCGCCCGGGACGTAGAGGTAATTGCGAAGAGGGGGGCCTACTTTCCCACCCTATAAACGACCTACGCAGTCGTACGCAAAAGGAAAAACTTTTATTATTATAAATCCCTTATATCCTAAGAACTACCAATTACCTAGATATGCACCAATCAAATACACCCGTTCCCACGTCGTCCGTCGACCAGTCGAGCTGATTAGTCCGTCGCTCGCCGCTGTTCGTTGCGTAACAGTCCCATCTCCTGATGTCTTGTCTATGTCCTGTCCATGTACACCACTGTTGTACATACCACTGTACACAGTGGTACACAGTAGTACACACTACAGTACACGCAATCATACACCCTATGGCCCAATATAGGCCCCCTAATAATGGCCCAATTGGTGCCAATTTTAAGACACGCTTTCCCACATATCTGGGGCTCCCAGAGCATACATCGAAAGCTATTGTTGACCTTTTCGATTCCGGTGTTGCTCCAAGGGTTATACAAAACGCAAATACGCATTCTATGCCAAGGACTGACCATTCCTCGCAGCAAGCTGTACAGTGTCAGGCAGAAAGAAGCATTCGACAAGCTGGATGCTTGGACGCCTATGGATACGTTGGTGCAGATATTGTCAGGAAGCAGTTTATATTATTTGATATTTTTATAATATTAATATTTATTAATTTTAAATTTTTATATTTTTTTTCAAAATACTTCTTAATTTCTAAATCAAAATGTAATCAATTAGATCCAATATTAGAAATAGCTTGTGCTAGTTTTGATGAAACAGGTCTTTTTGATTATATATTAGGTACAACTGGTGATGCCGTTTGCTGGGTAGGCGGTAACCCTTGAAAAAGGAGGGGGAGGGGGGGTTGGTGCTTTAGAAGCGCAGCGTCTGTGGCAATAGACAAGTATCCGTGGCAATAGACAAAGTGCCTGTGGCAATAGTAGCGCCCTAATCTATATATTGCAGTACTGTAAAGTTCTATAACCGATCCTTGGAAGGTGGTCGGACATCAATTGAAGCCAGATTTTGGTGGGCGTTTGTTGTGTAGTTTTTACTTATCCCGGATAACTGAAATCTTTGTGTACAAAGACTAACAGAATTTGTCGCGACATTAGAAAACTTATAAAAAATTCAAGACACCCAACTTGCCATAACTGATGTACAAGATTTACTTACAATTTTCACACCTTGAGCTTTTCCTATCATGTCCCACTCCAGGTTTAGTGAGGTTTTGGAAAAAATAAATTTCATTGTACTAAACACTTGCTCATCAATATTCTTGCACACGTTCAAGAAAACGTTACTTACTACAGGTGCATGTAAAAACATGTATCTACTGAGATTTAAGTCATATGAGCAGCCGGGCGTCAACTTTTCCTCGAAAAAAATACTTACTGGCACGTTTTTCTAAAGCTCTTCCAAGCGCAGATGCGTCGATAAACTCAGGCGAAGCTCCATGTTAGTTCGAATATGAATAAATCCGTATGTTCGCCAAAGTTTAAAATACATATTGCTCAATGTTTTTTTTTCAGCACATTTTGTCTAAAAGAGTAAGTTATTTCTCCAAAATCTAATAGATTATAACTGATCACAATCCCTCAAATTTTTGTAAACATTCCAAAAAAACATTTCCCTCTCACTATGCGTCTCGGTTAGAACTAAGGGGTTGAATACAATTATTTCCTGTTAAAAAAAGTTCATATTATATTTCTTAAACCATCAAAATTGATGGAATACGTACCACACGGGCCGAGGGAAAGTCGGATTCACGGGAAAATGAACTGGGAACTTGAAAGAAAAAAAGTGAACCGTATTCCTAGGGAAAAATATTGGGTGGTTTCTATCCTGGGCCAAGAAGCTTCGTTACCATTAACATGAAATCTAACTCATATGAGCTTGGACTGCGTGTCGAAGCACATATCAGTACACTTCCCCGCAAATCGCACTCCCTACAACTCCATATTATCTGCACGCAAACAACATAGTCTAATCATGTTTGTTATAATATGCACAATAGGTGTTAGAAGGACCCGCGCCCCGGCTGAAGCCAATGGTGGACTCAATTGGGTCGGATGCAACTTTTCGACAAAACTTATTTTGGGTAAGTACCTATACTTGTTTTATACTTGCATTTATTAGGCTAAATGTTAAACTTAATTTAATAGTCACTTTTTGTTTTTGTTCTTCGTACTCAAGTCAAGTTCTTTCGTTTGTGGAGTTAGTACTCCCTACTGAGGGCGGATCGCTGTATTTTCTCTCGTGGAGCGATTGAATTACTGTGGAAGACAGTGGTTACTCACGTTTTTACTTTGTGGGGTGTTGGGAGTGATAATTTGGAGTTAACAAAGTTACGATTAATTTTATTGCTGTGTTATCACGTTATCTTCGCTGTTACGCTACTTTTGTGTTCGAAGTAAGTTTAACTACTAGAACCTTGCGCATATAAGTGACGATAGCAGACGAGGCCGTAAACTAACAGGTTATGAGCCCAAATGTGGGGCAAACCGACCTTGAGAGAAGCCTAAGGCTCGCGAAGACAACAAGGGAGTCAGGTGTGATGGATATGCTCGCTACCATTATGGATATCCTAAACAAGATCGAGGTGTCGGATGAAGAGCAAGCGCACAAGGATAATGGGGCGAAGCCACATAGAGTCGACACAAGAATGAGCATCGCGTCGCGACAGAAACGAGGACAAGCGAGTTTTCCTGACAGATCTTCAAGGAAGGCAAAACTTCGAAGACATTTGTCACGCAGGCAAGGATGCCTTCTCAAGGGAGAGGGTGCCTGCAGGTGCTGCGCGCTACGAACAGCTCGGAAATGTGGGCGGCCGGCACAACGTCCAAGGTAGACAAGCAAAAGTGCCGCCTCAGCACTTTGGTCTTATCAGCGCACCAAGTTTAAAGAAGAAGCAGTTACAAATAAGACACTTTCACAGAACCGAGACCTACAAGGGACTAGTATCTGGTTATCAAGCGTGGGGCAGGAAATTCCTGCGGCAAGTTAGTCTGGCTGAAGCCGCGTGTGGATTTACGTGACCAGAAGATGTCAAGGTAGACTTTCTGGGCCATTACTTGGTGGAACCAGCAGAATCTTACTAATATAGACAAGTCGAAGGGTGGTGGTGTGAGACACCCGCCCTGTGGTATATAATGGATAAAATGCTATCCGTATTTAACATCCAGATCACGCCCGCACAAGGCATTAAGTTGTTGACGGCGCGAAAGATTGCGTCCAGATCGTGGCCGGACCACTACTTGTACTTGACGGCAGTGGCAGAAGCGGTCGGGTCGAACTGTGTGTCGTTGGTGCTGAACAACCTGATTTATCACGTAGCACCGGAGATGAGGCAGATCCCCATCTCCAAGTACGGTCACACCCAACCGGAATACCTCAGACAAGCCGAATAATTATTTCAATTCGCGCAGGCGGTGGAATACGAAGATAAGGAACCAAAGTCGTACCGTGGCGGTACGGTGAACGCTGAATCGAGCAAGGGTAAAAAGCACCGAAATCAAGAGCATGTTTCGGGTGCGGCGAAGCGGGACATATGTTGAGAAACTGTCCCAAAAAGAAGCACAAGAAGGAAAATTTTGTGCTCAGGGTGTAAAGGCGCACGCGTGAAACAAGAGATGACAAGTGATAATTGATAGTGGTGCCAGCATGCACCTGACCAATGATGTGACATGCTTGATGGATGTGAAAGCGGTATCTGGCGCCTGCTATCCGGCAGACGTCCAGCGCTTAGAAATAAACAGGAAATGATCTGTTTTTTAATGTTATTGCAGCGGCACAAGAAACGTTACTCAAGATCACGAACGTTTACTATGTGGAATAACTGACGAGAAATATCTTGTCATATGGAATTCTCGAAGACAAAGTATGTTTGTTGTCATACGTTATTAGAAGAAGAGCCTTGATAAAACAAGATACTGGAAGAGCCATTGTGGATGTCTTGTTGACAAATAACGTACTGAATATACACGGAAAGGTCGACCGAGACCGTATTAGTTTTGGTGACATTGTGATGACAGCTAAAATGAAACAGATTTTCGAGCGAATAAAGACATACAATGCGAAACTCTAATGCAATTCCACGTGTGCATGGGCCACTTAAACTATGATCGGATTATAGCTATGGCAAAAGACGCGAAGTGCGGTATCAAGATCACAGATTTTACTCGGCGTAATTGTTTGACCTGCGCACAGGGAAAACAAAGCAATAACGAGCAGTCGAAGAAAGACGGGTGAGCACGCGCCCATCGATCGCATAGGTGGAGTGATCTGTTCAGATCTCAAGGGACCATTTACTCCAAGGGACAGACTGGTCAACCTTTACTTGGTCAATTTTATTGATTATAAAAGTAACTACGTGTGGTTCTTTCTGGCCAAGACCAAGGACATGGCTGCAAAAAAGTTCGAGCATTTTCTCGCCTTTTTCGAACGAAGATTCAATTGCAAGATTCACGTGTTGCGCACGGACGGTGGTGCAGAGTTCAAGAATCTCGACTATTTTTGAATAAATATAGGAATATGTGGTGGAGTCAAGTTCAAAATCGGACACCGAAGTGACCGGAACTCGACCACCATCGTGCCCAGCCGACCAACTTACGGGGGGAGGGGGTACCCCGCGAACCTTCGCCTGGGTGCCGATCGGGTGACCGATCAGCACTGCAGGACGCCGAGTCCGATTTAGCTTCAATAATCTCACCTTGTGTACCCATTGGTATGGGTGGTAACACACTCGGTGGACCTTCGTGCAGTATGGGTCTTGATAGGTACCGATATGGATGGTATGGATGGTACCACTTCTGGGGTAAATTGTACCAAAAAAAACAACGAAAGATAATCCAAATGAGCCGATCTACAAATGGAGCGGAAATCGCCTCTACAAATGCGAAGAAACTTGGGGAAGACCGCAAAGCGGTGTGGAGACCCAACCAATAGAAATCTGGGGTAGACAGCGCGCAGCAGTGTGGAGAACCAGCCAATAGACATTTGGGGAGGACCTGAACGGCGCGTTGACCCAACCAATAACCTGGGCAGATCGCTAGACGTGATGTGGGGACTCAGCCAATACAAAACAGAAGAACAGGTTCCATACGTGTAGGGCTTCAGGGGTGAGTGAACGAAGTGGATCGCTTCCCGTCGTGGGACTTCCGGCGGAACTACGTGTCCTGTCCGGGAAAAATGATCTAGATGGGACTGTGTTAACACTATGCTCCCAATAACCCCTGCGGTAGGAGCGGCGACTATGCAAATCAAAGAAAAACGAACACTATATTTAATATCCAATTAAAATCCAATATGTAAACGACATGCAAAACCGTGTGCCCCACCTTAAATCTGCGTACCAAACACTCCAGACACACGTTTGGCCCAAAATACTTCCCCCTTTCAGCCAACCCAATCGCTCCAACTTGGTCACTGGAACACTGGTACATGCTAGTCAAAAATTTTCACCTGCACTCCACCACAAACATCAAGACAGATTTCAGAAGCGGGTAATCAAGCGAGTAGTAGGAAGGCTGAACGCATGAATCGGGCCGTCATGAACATGGCTCGATGCATGCAGTTCGCAAGCAGCCTGAATTTTTTGTTCTGGGGAGATGCTGCAGAGTACGCAGCATACATGCTTAAGAGGATGGCGACAAGTGCGAACGAGAGAAGATGTGTCACCGTTGGAAGCTCTTACAGGTGTAAAACCAAATATCGGCGAGATTGTAACGTTTGGATCGCCGTGCACCGTCTACAGGAATCCTGGAACCAACACACTAGCGCATCGAGCGCACTAGGCATCATCATCGGTAGAAGCGAAGTAACCGAGGGGTACAAGGTGTACCTGAAGCGTGATAACAAGGTTACTATGACACAACACATCAAGAATATCGAGACACTCGACGAAACGCAGAACAAGCAGCTAAGTGATCTTTTCCAAGGTGGTGCGGGTAACATTACGACGGAAAATGATGATGGAAGGACAGAAGGAGCGGCAGCAGGGACAACAGATGAAATTCGCAGTGCGTCAGATGATGCATCGTAGCCAAGAGCGAAGAAGAAAAGACCTGCAAAGAAGGGAGCGAATAAGAATTCCAGGTGGACGCGCGACCGTCACTTGACGAGAGGGTATGTGGAAAGTATGTGCGAAGAGACTAAAGATAACGATGAAAATGAAACCAAGGAAGACGGAGTCCAAGAAGTGAACATGATTTTAGAGAGCGATCCAAAGAATTACAGTGAAACAGTCAAGAGTAAAAACTGTAAAAATTGGTTGAATGCCATGAAGGAGGAACTGAATGCGTTAGAGGAAAATCAAGTGTGGAACATTATTCCAAGACCAAAGGATGTGAAATCACTTCACAAAGTGGGTTTTCAAAACGAAGACCGATGATGATGGAAAATTAGAACGTTTCAAGACCAGGCTAGTATCCTTCCGAAATTAACAGAAGTATGGTGTCGATTATGAATTGACATTCGTGGCAGTGATGGAGATGACCACTGTCAAGTTTATACTTGGTTTAGCACGGAAGTGGAAAGTGAACGCTTTGCATGGAGAAATTCCCAATGCCTACGTTAAGACATTGGAGACGGAACACGAAATTTTTTTGTATGTGCCAAGAGGCATGAAAATTGATGAAAAGAAGTTGAATAATTTGAAGGTAGAAGACGCAACCAAGCTGGTTCTACGACTAAACAAGACGCTATATGTCTTAAAGCAGGCGGGAAGACTTTGGAACCGCCTGATGCACAAAAAATTGATGAACTTTGGCTATGAGCAGAGTAACACGGATGGATGTTAGCACTTTAAGAAAATTAACGATGATATCGTGGTTGTAGGCGTCTACGTAGACGACCTACTGGTTACAGGCACTAACGGTGATTACGTGCAAAAGTTTTTCGACGAATGGAGCATATTGGAAGTGAAAAATCTAGGCGAAGTTTCAAAATTTCTTGTCATACGCATAAACTATGATTTGAAGCATGGGTACTTTCTCGACCAAGAAGTAATGATCAAAGACCTTTTGACGTCGCATGGATTACAAGACGTGAATAGCACAAAGGCGCCAATGACAGCTGATCACGAGGATCAAGTGTTTCAAGATCGCGAAAGTTTGAACGACGTAAAGGGATCGAAAGATATCTCGATTAAGGATTTTCAATTGTTAACTTGAAGCTTGCTGTGGATCGCACGATGTACGAGACCTGAAATCGTATATGCGGTCCACAAGGAAACGCGTCGTGCACATGCTCCTTCGTTTTGGACTAGAACTTGGCCAAGAGAATTTTGCTATTTCTAAAAGGAACGATGGATTTGAAGTTACGAATGGAAGTTGCCATGGAAAAGGAGATGCAGAAAAAATGATTACTCTGGTGGTTTTTTCGGACGCAGATTTCGCAGGGTCAAAGACCTACAGAAGGTCGACCAGTGGTGGTTTGATTACGATGGATGGCATTGTGATTCAGTGGATATGTAAACGACAGTCATGCGTGTCGTTATCGACGATGGAAGCGGAGTTCTACGCTGCCTCTATCATGGAGTGCGAGCTACTTGGACTTAGAGAGATGGCACGAAATTAGATTAACAGTAAAGTTACCGATGAAGCTCAAGTGTGATAATCAAGCAACAATCAAGACGCTGAATGGAAAAAGCAAAAGTTCGAAGACGAAGCACATCGATGTGCGCGTGAAGTTCGTTGCCTCTAAGTGGCGTGAAAGGCAGATCGAAGTTGTGTATGAACCGACAAAACTATGTTGCCGGATTTTTACGAAAGCTGTGAGCGATCCAAGGATGAAGTGTATACAGGAAGCACTGGAATTGCAAGCGCTTGAAGATGGTTAACTTTATTTTTTCGCAAAATTGAGAAGGAGTGTTACAACTACCCGCGCCCCGGCTGCAGCCGATGGTGGACGCAATTGGGTCTGATACAACTTTTCGACAAAATGTATTTTGGATAAGTACCCAGTTTTATGGGTCGTACCTAGTTTTATACTTGCATTTATTAGGTTAAGTATTGAACTTAATTTAATAGTCACTTTTTGTTTTTGTTCTTCGTACTCAAGTCAAGTTCTTTCGTTTGTGGAGTTAGTACTCCCTACTGAGGGCGGATCGCTGTATTTTCTCTCGTGGAGCGATTGAATTACTGTGGAAGACAGTGGTTACTCACGTTTTTACTTTGTGGGGTGTTGGGAGTGATAATTTGGAGTTAACAAAGTTACGATTAATTTTATTGCTGTGTTATCACGTTATCTTCGCTGTTACGCTATTTTTGTGTTCGAAGTAAGTTTAACTACTAGAACCTTGCGCATTAAGTGGCGATGGCAGACGAGGCCGTAAACGAACAACAGGTTCTACAAGCTTAATACTATTATCATTACAATCTATGTAGCATTTGGCGATATTAAAAGCTCAAAAACATCATGGTTGCCGACATCGCTTCATGCTGATGCCTCTCGGTCATTTCTGGGGTAGCAGTTACCCACTCGAGTCGATCACGGTCGGACATGTCTAGGATTATGCTCATCACATTGTTAAATGTAGAAAAACCACTTAGTAGTAATTTCCACCTTGCCAGATCTTATACTATCTGGTATGAACACTTTTGACCAGGTAGGATCTGTAGCAGAGGCAAGCCAGTATGCGCCGGTCGTCGGCCGCGGAAGTTTCAGCTAAGTTTTGCTAAAAAGCGTGCAAATTGAAAAGTGTATTATGTAAAGTTACTTAAGTAGCTATCCGTAACCAAATGCAACTTAGAATGTAACCGCCAATATATGCAAAAATATATGCTCTCACACCAGCCAATGGGCTTTCACAATCTTGTACGGGCGCCACATGCAAAATGGGTACACGGACTTCCAACACTAAGCACTGCTAACAGCATTCATTTCGGGTACTTTACCGTGATGAGTTGATCTGGAAGTGTTGTGATAAACGCGTCAGTACTTTATGTGATGAGTTGATCTGGAAGTGTTGTGATAAACGCGTCAGTTGAATACGGTTGTTACCTGATTACCCTGTCAGAGGAGGGAGAGAATATTCGATCAAATATCGGATCTTACGGAATTGGATGTCACAGGAATACTTGAGTTGAAAATTGTTTAGTGGGTAGGAGTAGTCTAGATAATCAGTTTTATTTTACATCAATTTGACAAGTGGTTTCTTCATTCTACCCTTCTTATTGGCAGTAGCCACCTGGTTGGTCAATATTAAAAGAGATTCTCTTTTAAAAACATACTAAATAAAAATTGGCTCAGGTGTATCAGAACATTGATGTATAACCAGGCCACTTTAGATTCAGTGTACACCGAATATAACGAAACCTCGTATTATCGGTGCCAATCAATTGCTACATTCGTTATTTTCGGTGCAAATACAAATGTATATTCACACACTGCCAGTGTGCCAAGTCACCGAGGTTTATTCGGATGTACTAAAGATGCTGCGCCAGGCCTCAGATTGCCTCGAACTGCTTGTTGTGGAGGATGACTTCGAGGTAAAAATAGGTGAGTGATTGGCGATGTTCTTCTTTCTCTCACCCCAGCAATGAGAAGTCCGACTCGACCGTGGCGGTGTTGGGGAACATTGAGGCAAAACCTCCCACAAACTCGCAAATCCGTGGGAAGCGGCATTGTAACTTTTCCCACGCTTTGTTAAATGTCAAGGCCACGTCCGACTCATCCTCTTGAAGTTGCTTTTGTAAGTTAGTTTCCGTCCCGACGGCGAAAATAAATTCTGCAAACTGAATCTCGACAAGATCGATGTCTGTGGCGGACCACTAAGATGACATGCGTTTCTTCTGCACAGAGACAACTTCGGCGAAGTTGCGGTGGCCCAGATGGCTGATCGTATGCGGTAGCAATGGTGGCAGGACGTCGGCAGGACCGTTGCGCGAATCGCGCTCCGCGACTACATTTTTCATACCGTTGACAACTGCGAGTACGAACTGGGCAACTTCTGTCACCAACCTTTGGTGCTCGGCCTCCGGGAGCGCCGCAAGCAAGTCCGTTACAAATCCTCCTTGATTATGGAGAAACTCAGAAACAGCGGCGCGGGTTGCTGAACGAGACGCGACAATGATGTGCTCGATAGGGTACATGCTGTTGAGAACGGATTCGGACTGGGGATCGCTCGCGGTGATGAGAAGGCCAACACGACGATCTATTTTCTTCAGTCAAGCGGCTTGTTCATCCAGTAATGTCGTTTGTCCTTGCAGCGCAGACACAGCCGCTTTGACCTCGAAGGCACGGTCTGAACAGCCAACAACATGCACCAACATGTTGATTCAGGAGGTAGGCCAAAGACGCCGGGACTTGCTTTCCAAATATTCCCGGATATCTGTTCGGTGAGTGACCACCCAGGTCGAGAAGCCCCCCATTGAAAGCCATCGAGTTTTGGAAAAAGCCAGGCATGTGCTGTGCATGGTTGTGATGAGATTGTACTGGCGGCGAAGTTATGTTAGAAGTGACGTAGCTGTAGGAAAAAAACCGGCCACCCAGTAGCGCAGAAAAGGTCGCTTGTATCGTAAGGTCAACTTGATGAAATGTGCACCACACTCGGTAAAAGCCTGGCTTGGCTATTTGCTCAAGTTGCGTTGCCACACCGCGCAGCCGTCCAGTCATAACCGCGGCACCATCGCTTGTAACTCCGAGGAGTTTGTCTTTCCACGTTGGACACAACACGTCAAAAACTTTATGAATGAGGCGGATCATTTCGCTAGTGGTGTGTTGTTCGTAGAGCAGAACCGCGATAACGTGGAGATTATAAAGATGGCCATTGAGGACAAACCGTATACGGTTGTAGAAATAGGAAGACCCAAAATGCGATGGCACATCAATGGCAATTCAGAAGGCCCAGACGCTTTTCAGGCAATCGGCAAGCGTCTGGAAGCTGGCAGCACACACAACACGACTCGTATTAGAGACGACCCGCTCTGTGCAAGTCCCAAGTTGCGCGACGCTCGTCGCCTCCTTTGCGATCTGAAATAGCCGCGTTGCCTGTCTAAAAGGAGCACCCGTTCCGAACACTGGAGATGAGATTGAACTGCATCACATTTTCAACCTTCGCCTCATATGCGGCGTCGTTTTCTGTACGAGTAAAGAGTTCCAGTGCGCGCGTGTGGGTGAGACCATCCACCTCGTCAGGGTAAAACAGCATCTCGCCAATGAGGGTCTACACAACTCCTTTATCAAGGCAAAATACGAGCGCGTCTTTTTGCCGTCCGTAATGCGAATCAATGGTGTTCTTGTGAAGGACGCGACCTTCGAAGTACAGCATCTTCCCTGGACATTGCACCTCAAATAATTAGTAGAGTTGTAAAGGACTTGACTCAGGAACCAAAGATCTACCTTCTTCGGAAAGACGTTCGTATTCTCCCCGGGCTGTCGGGTGCTGGCCGCAAAAGTGGCTGACTTAGTTGTCGCTTCGGAACGGTGCAGTGAAGTATTTGACGTTTGACTTAACATCCCGCTTAGAACCAGGAGGCCTTTCTTTTGGAAAGTGCACGCAGAAAAGACACTGCACAGATGTTACTGCTGACGTGACCGTGTCGAGAGTGGAGGGGCGGACGCCGTAACACAGCGCGTGATGTTGCAGGTAGGGTGTGGCAACTTTAGCGCGTTTAGCCTTTGGTGGAATGGGGTTGCAGAAGAAGATCAAATTCCGTTGGCTACGAACGGAACGTGTTGTTTACCATTGACCCAAACAGGGAATAATTAAGGGCTTATTTGGGTGCATGCAAATTTTTATTTTCTTAATTTTCGGTGCAAATTTTCGAAACACCGAATCTTAAGTGGCCTGTGTATAACCAGTTGATGGCAGCAGGTCCCGGTTGGATTGGTATTGGCCGATGGTCGCGTTTACGTCAACTGATCAGCACTTGATCACACAACAAACCAACGCCTCTTCTAAGTGCCCCGTAAAGGAAAGGAAGAATTGGATGTATGGAACTAGTATTTGACTACTATGCGACTACTATTTGTTATGCAACACGACAAATTGGTATGGAAACCCTCAGAAGAACTTTGATTACACCAAATCAAGTAATATAACGCAAAGACACGAGCTGATATCTCAGGTGTAATACAGACGCTGCAAAAATGTCTTTAGTCCTCAAAGCAGAGGACAATGCGACCCCTGTTTAAAATGTTGCTAATGTAATATCTGTCATATCTAACTCTGATAGTGAAATTCTCTATGAAAAATACTATATAGAGCCTGGCAACACTAGCGACAGTGATCCATCGCTATACGATTGTCTGTCAAACTCCGATTAAACGGATTGGTTGAGCGAAGTCGGAATAAAGACTCGACATACACGGAATCTTAGTCAGGGCTCAGCTCCAGAAAAGATCTGGTGTCATTCAGCTTTCGCACTACTAGAGTTGTTGACTTCATGCCCAAAAGCGAACTTCCCTCAAAGACGCATTGGATGGCGATTTGTTCCGACAAGGAGCAGCCAAAGTTTGAGACAACCGTCCGCATTGAACGCAACGGCCACCGTCATGCAATTTTGTGTTCTTCCGGCGTGCAAAGCACGTTGCTGAGATGGATAGATTTGGTGCCGTGCAGTATAAATACTTTGTTTATTCTATGTTAAACACGTCACAGCGCGCATAGCTTCTTGATGCATCGCAAGTCACACAGTCCTTATTCTAGGTCAGTGATCTTGTGACAGTGACGTTTTTTTTAGTAATTTCCACAAGTTCAAATCATATATTTGGATCCTATCGGTGCTTTAACTGACTTAGGTCAAAGTAGCACAGCATGATCTCGATCACCACTTCTTGATGCAAGATGCAATGTGTATCTAATCTCCGGATGAAGCGCGTATTCCAGAAATATTCAGTTTTCCGAGATTTTATATTTGTAAGCTTTCCATGTAAAAAAATCGTCAACCAGTTTTTTCTTTGGTGCCAGTCATTCACGTACACGCCTACAACTGCCGTGTTACCATTGATCTTGACGTACAAGCACATATCTCATATGTATTGAAAGAATTACAATTTTATTAATTTTCATGGAAAAGCTTTTCCAGATTGGCTTAGGCCTAAAATGATTACTCCAGATTTACACGCAACTCTTCGTCTTTGGTTCGTGTCTTGCGTTGGACTCCTTTTTGTAAGTCAATACCGTGTAGCATGTAAAAGATATATGTTGTGCTACCTTCGCGAACGTGTTTGGAACATCTCCGCATATGGTGCATACTCTCGAGGCCAGTAGACAGCAGTCCTATCGGATGCTGAATAGTGCGACAGGTGTTGTCACAGAAGGCGTAAGCCTAGAACGGTTGCCTGGGGTAGGCGAAATGTTGTCGTTGGAGGAGATGTCCTTCAACGAGTTGAGACTTCTGTGAAAGAAGGTGAATTCGACGATATTGTCGTGCTGCGTCCGGAAGAGGAGTTGAACTCCTCTTCCACGATGGACGAATCAGTTTTGGTGCAAACCAAACAGGCATTGAATGCCCGAAGCGGCCTCAAGATCCTTGCGGATCCTGAGGACCCTTACCATTCCTTACTAAAGGAATTTGGAGATGTCATTTGACAACCCGCCGATGGGGTTACCACCGGATAGGGGAGTCCGACATGAAATTGACTTGGTTCCTGGAACCAAATACTTCGTCACTAGGCAGTGGCCTCTCCCCAAGGAGCAATGCGACGTCATCGACGCATTCTTCAAGGGGAAAGAAGAGGCAGGGATGGTACGGGAGAGCAAGTCCCCCCACTCATCTCCCACTTTTTGTGTTCGTAAACCGAACGGAAAGTGGCGCATTGTGCATGCGTACAATAATCTGAATGCAGCTACTGTACCCATGCAGACTCCGATTCCTCGGAAGGATGTCCTCCAGAACAATATGGCGGGCTGTACGTTGTACAGTGCCTTAGATCTGGTGGATGGGTATTATCAGGTGCTAATGCGAGCGTCCGATATTCCGCTGACAGCGGTTAGCACGCCTATTGGCATGATGTGGGAGTGGCTTCTTATGCCACAATGGCTTCCGAATGCACCAGCGACTTTTAATCTCTTGGTGAATCTACTCTTCCGCCCTCATAGAAAGTACGCTCAGACGTACTTCGACGATATATTCGTTCATAGTCGCGCGGAAGGTGACTCGTCTGATGTCCCGACGCACCTGATACACCTTCGAGAGGTGCTCGAATGTATGCGAGAGCATAAGTTATATGCAAACGCATCCAAATGTATCTTGGTGCTGAGGAAGTTCCTTTCCTCGGATGCTTCATCGGTAAGGGTGGAGTGCGGGAGGATCCCGCGAAGGTGAAAGCCATTGTGGAGTGGCCTTCGCCTGTAAATCTTATAGATTTACGGAAGTGGCTTAAATTAGCCAATTATCTCCACAAGTACAGCGAGAACTACGCTGAGATGGCGAAGCCATTAACTGACCTTCTTAAGAAGGACGTGGATTGATGTTGAGAAACCAAACACCAAACCTCCTTCGAAGCGGTTAAAGGAAGCTTGTTAAAAGCTCCCGTTCTTGCTCTCCCAGATTCTGGGAAACCATTTAGCGTAGTCTGTGACGCCTCCGATTTCGCAATCGGATGTGCTTTGTTACAAGCAGACGATGCTGTAAGGGAACGCGTGATCGCGTTTGAGTCGAGGCAGCTTAAAGCTGCGGAACGGAACTATCCCGTTCATGACAAGGAGCTACTTGCAATGAAGTATGACCTTGTCAAATTTAGGGCCCACCTACTCGGCTCCAAGCCGTTCATGGTTTATACTGACCACGCGTCCTTACGGACAGCGACGAAGTCGCCTCATCTCTCCCAACGGATGGCCCGTTGGCTCTCATTCTTTTCGGAGTACAACTTTGAGGTAAAGTGCAAGCCTGATAAACAGAATGTACTTGCAGACGCGTTGTCGCGTCGTCCCGATTACGAGCTCGCTCGCGCGACATTCATCACCTCGTCTGTGGTGTATCTCATACGCCAGGCGTATGAGAAAGACCCACAATGTACGGCGCTTATCAGAGCGTTGGGTGGAAAGGGACTTGGCTCGTCTGAGCCTACCCTGTCAAGTCGAGCTAGAGCTCGGTTACACCGTTACAGTTACTGTGACGGTTTGCTGTATTATAGCACGAGCGCGGAGGACACTCCGCGGGTGGGTGTTCCTCAGGATGAGGAAATAAAGTAAGAGTCCTCTTTGAGGCACATGGCGCCCCTACCGGGGATCATTTAGGTCGGGATAAGACCTACAGTGCTTTAAGCGCTTTGTATTGGTGGCCCAAGATGTATAAGTGGGTCGGTGCGTATATTCGCACCTGTGAGACGTGTCAGAGGGTCAAACCCTCTGCAGATTCGACTGCGCCTTTGGCGAGCTTTTCCGTTCCAACGGAGTGTTGGAAATCCATTAGTATGGATTTTATCTTTGGTTTTCGGAAGGATAAGACCGGTAACACCGGCATATTGGTCTTTGTAGACCGTTTGAGCAAGATGGCTCACCTGGAGGCGGTGCCATAGTCCATTGATGGACAAGGAACAGCGAGAGTGTTCCTAGACCGTGTCTTTCGACAGCATGGTCTACCCGATTCCGTTGTATCGGATAGGGGTCCCCGTTTTACGGGACAGTTTTGGGGGGCGTTGTTTAAGGTGCTGAGCACCAAGCTCCTCATGTCCACTGCGGATCATCCGCAGACGGATGGACAGACGGAACGCGTTAATCACGTTGTAAAAATATATTCTCCGTAGTTTATGTCCGGATTCTCCAAAGAGTTGGAGTGAGATGCTTCCTATGGCCGAATTTGCTATAAACAATTCGGTCTATGCATCTACGGGGCTTACCCCGTTTTACGTGAACGGATTAGTGAATCCGAGGGTTCCGTTGACGCCACGTGTGTGTGTGCCCCAGGGCTTGAGGGAGGAGGATTTCCTGATGTCAGCCCTGTAGCTGTGCGCAAGCACATCGATAAGTTTTTATCGACGCGCCTTAGTGTCTTACGACACGTCTGCGATGCCATGGCGGAAAGCCAAGACAATCAAATGGAACAGGCCTACCGCAAGGGTCAGCGTAACAGAAAGGCGTATAAAGTAGGTGAAACTGTTTTAATAAACGCTAAAAACCTTCCTACACATGCAGTTTCGAATGTGTTAAGGAACGAACTGCGCCCCAGGTTTGTGGGGCCTCTCAAGGTGTTATCCCTAAAGGTCTTGGCGTACACCTTGGATATTCCTAAGGCGATGCGTACGCATCCAACCTTCTATGTAGGTATGCTTAATCCATACCAGGACCCGGAGGAGGGTACCCTCTTGGAGGGGGTTGAAAGGACGAGTAGCTATAAGAGCCGTAAGACACGGCAGGGCGGAGAAAATCCGACAGGTCAAAAATGCGACCAGAAGCTCTGCAACGGTCGTCTCGAGAGCGCCAAGACGCTTCTCTAAGCGCTCAATGGCATCCCACTCATCGCGGAGTCTCTCGTGGACATCATGGATGCGATGGCTGTGTCCATCACAGCGCTCGTGAATCTCACGTCGCAATCGCGCGACCTCCTCCCCCAATTCTCGATACGGAGGGTACTCCACATTATCTTGTGGAGCGTCTGATGGCTCGACACCATCATCGGGGTCAAACCCAGTATCTGGTGAAGTGGAAAGGTTATCCACACTCACAGAGTTCGTGGGAGTCCTAGACTCCCCTGCGGCAGGATTGCCGTGACGTCGTTGACGCTTTCGAGAGGGAGAATACCGCTGCGGGTCGATGACCAAAGGGGCGCGAGAAGCCCCTTCACTCCCAGTAATTGGGAGTCCGCCGGAGGAAGATCTGGTGCTCACACTGGCCTCTGGCACCGCGTTGGGAGTAGGAACGCTGGCATAGCGCGTGCAATAAGGGGCACGTAATAGTCCCATCGCTTTGGTTCGGGCAAACGCCATGTGCAACGCCCTCTCCACCCGAACGTCACGGTGGAAATAGCTGTCGTGCAGCTGAGTAAAGATAGGGAGGAGTTTCTCCCCTTCCGCCCAAGCTCAGAACTTCTTTTCTGCATCTTCGGCACTTTCTCTCGGAGAAAGAATGATAGGAACCTCGTGGCAATTCTCAATAGGGGCACCCTGTGCCTGTCTGTTGAGGCGCTTTCGGTATGAGACGATAGTGAACTGCTTCTGCGCGATCAGTTGTTCCCGGAGTTTCTTCCGGAGTTCGTATTGATACGGCTGTTCAGCCGCAAGGCCAGGGGTATAGAATGCTAAACCATCCCTTACCATGGTCCTAGCACACTTTGGGAGGTCAAGAGGACCCTCAAAATTATATGCCGCCCGTGGCGTGCGTTTGGGGGCGCGTAACGCAGCCTAGCGTGCCTGTGCGAAAAGTTGAGCTTCTTGAGCCGCATCCAACTCATTGGTGATGTTTGCCTTCGGCGATCCGGATGTATCATCCGGAAAAAAAACATTAAATCATGATGAAAATTAATAAATTGGTAGGGGTGGCGCACTATCTAGTGCATTTTCCTTACGTGTGGGGAACGTATTGGTCGCCCGACATCGCCGTTCGGCACTGTCGGAGCGGTCAGCCTTTGGGGAGATATCCCCAAGGGCATCCACCTCCGAGTTATCGGAATAGTCTACCTACTCTTCTTGCGGAGAATCCGCAGCACCACTAAAGGTGTTCATGGTTAGCCAGAAGTTCTGACCGTTGGAGCTCTCCAACTATAATTGATTTATTGCGTTAGCAATAATCTTGATGGGGGAGGATGTTACAGGGTTACATTTGATTACATTTGGTTATGTTGTGTACATAAGTACACTACGGTTGAGGTCAGTATTGACCGGGTTGAAAGGTTTGGACATATTGGTTATTTTAACCGATCAGGGAAGAAGCCCTTGGTTTAGGCGTGGCAGCCTGACACGTGTTAGTACACAGGTGGTGTACATTACCTTTTGGCTAGGTACGAATTTTGTAAGTTCTACTTAGTATTACATATAGTTTACATTAGTTTAAATTAATTTAGCTAATTACATATTAAATATATATTCAGTTTACAAAATACACTAATCCAGCTAGACGCACGACCTCGACCGGTCGCGCGTGCTGTTAGTGTCTGTAGCCAAGGGGAATACCTCCCTCAGCTACTCCCTTTCTAAGGGAAGCCTTGTTTCAAGGAATTAGTTAATTTTAACTGGTAAACCAAGGGAAATATTGGCCCCGAGTAAGAGAACAATATCTTACTAAGACCTTTTATAAGGGCGTATCAGCTAAGTAGCGGCATATCGCCGCTTTAGGAAAGTCTTCCTCTGTGCGCTAGCCGCACCGTGCGTATACTCACCTGCTACACCCTCCATTCCTCTCCCTCGCCCTCACGATCGCCTACTCTTCCTTCCTTCATACCTCCCTCGGTTCCTCCTCCCACGGCTCGCTAGCTCCATAGCCGTTCGACAGCTCCAGCCGCCCCCAACACCCAGCAAAGGGAAAGGAAAAGGAAAGGCCGGGAAGCTCTGGTAAGCTACCTACTCAACTTCTTGTGCAATGCAGATCTTTATTTCTCTCTCTAACCGTCAAGGACGCATTTCCAGGAAGGATACGGGAGTTGCGGCGCTTCTTTGGTGTTACCAGACAGCTCTCTTGGAGGTCGAAGCTAAACAAGCATCATGTACTATGTTCGTTGCGGTGCGCTTTTGCTATGAATTTGCCGCACTTATGTACATATATTCTATTTTATGCTAGTCTTTTCTTTCATTGCGGTAAGCAAGGAACGATAGCGCATAATAACGCGCTAAATGGGGATCTGAGGCCTGGGCCAGTGGACGGTCAAACCGGCACCGGACAAATTCAATAACTTGCTGACCACATATCGGGAGGGAAGACGCAAGTTGGACGAGACTGTGGTGGTGGCCTAGAATCGTACAGAAAAAATATCGATGGTGGGATGATATGGCCTTTTGCAATCAGGAAATGCGTCGTTCCATCCCGACCATAATTTTGATGACGTTGTAGTAACGACGAGGGCGCCAGCAACAAAGTCCAGCAGCAGCAGAGGAGGCGATCAAGAGGCGACATGTAACAGGGTTACATTTGGTTACATTTAGTTATGTAGTGTACGTAAGTACACTACGGTTGAGGTCAGTATTGACCGGTCCGAAAGGTTTGGACCTATTGGTTATTTTAACCAATCAGGGCAGGAGCCCTTGGTGGAGGCGTGGCAGCCTTCCACGTGTTGGTACACAGGTGGTGTACATTACATTTCGGCTAGGTACGAATTGAGTAAGTTCTACTTAGTATAACATATAGTTTACATTAGTTTAAATTAATTTAGGCTGATTATATATTAAATATACATTCAGTTTACATTTCACTCTAAGACTGCTAGGCGCACGACCTCGACCGGTCGCGCGCGCAGTGAGTGCTGTAGTGAAAGTGAATACCCTCTCTTAAATACCCCCTTATTAAGGGAGCCTTTGTATCAAGGCGTTAGTTGATACTAACTTGTAAACCAAGGGAAATCTTGGCCCCGAGTAAGAGAGAACTCTCTTACTAGGCCCTTTTATAAGGGTGTATCGGCTAAGTAGCGGCACATCGCCGCTTTAGGAAAGTCTTTCTCTGTGCGCTATCCGCACCGTGCGTATACGCACCTTCTACATCTGGTAGCACTTGTAGTCAATCCAACACCTGTTTTGGTAGACGACAACATCCTCTGCAAAGGATGAATCAGGATGATTGGGATAGGTTAACCCTCGTCCAGTAGGAAGCATTTAACAGGCTGTTATCCATACTGGGTAACGAAGGCATGCAGCTCCTAGTGGAGCAGGGCCTTGAGGCCGTGAAGGCAAGGGTCAACGCCCTCTTCGCCCATGAGGCGAGTTTAGGTGGAGATCGTTCCACCTTCACGGGGGTGCGCCCTCCGTTGTCCTTTAAGATAAAGGATTCACCGGTGAAAAAGGTGATAACCGTTATGTGTGGCTTCGAGAGGTCGAAACGGCCTTCGCCACGGCGAATGGGATCGCGGATCACTTGCAAGTGGGACTTGAACTGACCCATCTTACGGGTAAAGCCCGTGCATGGGCGTTCACGTGTTCGGAATCGGTCACGGACGTGTTCCCAACTTGGGAAGTCCTTAAGCAAAAGCTTATGGGCATGTATGCCACGCCCGATCTGGTTTTCCAGAATCAGCTGGCGTTTCTGAGGTGCCGTCAGGGCACTAGGGACTTGGAAACATATATCCAAGAACTGAAGACCCTGTTGGCAGGGATGTACGCGAAAGCGTACTCGGACGATGCGTCCATTCCCGTGTTCATGGGAGGCCTGAAAGAAGGGCCAGCACGTTCGGAGCTCTTTCGATGCCGACCCCAATCCCTGGGGGAGGCGTTTAAGATGGCGTTCAACGCCGAGAGGAACTTTCGTCCTCTAAGTTGGGTACCGAACCCATGGACCTGAGTCATGCCGAAGCGGAGGAGAAATCTTCCGCTAAGAGTCACTCTGACTCTACCTCGAAGAGCTTCGAGTCGGAGCTCCTTGCAATGCTTCAGCGGCATGGACCGCTGGAATTCTTCCTGTGTGGAAGCACGGATCATCTGCGGAACAGATGTCCGAAAAATCCCCAGCGAGACACTCACTTTAAGGGGACGAGGGCGGGTAAAAAGCCCTCGCCGAAGCCGTCGGGAAACGACGGCTCCCGGTAGGTGCGGGGAGCCCTACTGGGGGATCCCTCAGTGCTGTTAAACCCCAGGGTAGGGGCCGACAGCACAAAGCCCCGAGGGAAACGGTGCTTTCTAGCACCGAGTTGGTGTACCAGCCAGGTTTTCTGGTTGTCCTTGCGGACGTGAAAGGCTTTGATAAGCCTTGGAGAGTATTGATAGACTCTGGAGCCTCTGACAATTATGTCAGACGAGCTTCTGTTGAGATTAGTCGGCTATATGCCGAGGCCCTAGAGGCACGTTCTCGTGATGTTGTCACGGTCCGTCTAGCGACGGGCGTACAGGTTTCTGTACCCAAGGTCTCAATCGACCTTAATCTGAAGTTTGCACACTTTGACAGCTTAGAACGTTGCCTAGGCCTGGATTTCGACTCGAGGTATGACCTCATTCTCGGCATGAAGTGGCTGGAACGCCACGAGCCATGGATAGACTGGAAGTCTAAGTCCATTGGCTCAACGCACCCGCGATCGGGTGAAGCATTGGCGAGTCATGAACCCACCTTTTCTCGATCGCAAAAGCGATTCTGGCGAGAGATGCCAGATATTGGGATGTCTGAAATGATCAGTCCCAATGAGGTCAAGGGAGTGTTCCTTGACGAGGGGGATTCGGCGGTTAATCCCCACGCTTAGAGGTGAGACTGGTGAGTAGCCAGTGGTAGAGGTGGATTCCTCTGAGGTTAAGCGCGAGGCGCTTCCTATAGAAGAGACCCGTAATTTGTCTCTTCTGCCGGTCGGGGTTCCCGACCACGCCGTGTTCGGCAAAAAAAGTTGCGACTACAGTGGTAAGAGACCCCTGTGGTTAAGCTCGAGGCGCTTCCAAGCGAAGAGAACCGTAGTTCGTCTCTTTCGCACGTCGGAATTGGTTCCGACCACGCCTTATTAGGCGAGACCGGCGAGTCACCGGTGGTAGAGGTAGAGACCTCTGTGGATAGGCGCGATGCGCTTCCAATAGATGGGGAAATTGACTCCCCCCATCTGGGTCACGGGAAGAATTCTGAGACCAGTAGTCAGCAGTCATATCTGATGATGAATAGTGTGACAAGTGTTGTCACGGAAGGCGTAAGCCTTGAACGGTTGCCTGGGGTAGGCGAACTGTTGTCGTTGGAGGAGATGTCCTTCAACGAGTTGAGACTTCTGTGAAAGAAGGTGAATTCGACGATATTGTCGTGCTGCGTCCGGAAGAGGAGTTGAACTCCTCTTCCACGATGGACGAATCAGTTTTGGTGCAAACCAAACAGGCATTGAATGCCCGAAGCGGCCTCAAGATCCTTGAGGATCCTGAGGACCCTTACCATTTCTTACTAAAAGAATTTGGAGATGTCATTATTGACAGCCCACCGATGGGGTTACCACCGTATCGGGGGTCCGACATGAAATTGATTTGGTTCCTGGAACCAAATACTGCGTCACGAGGCAGTGGCCTCTCCCCAAGGAGCAATGCGACGTCATCGACGCATTCTTCAAGGGGAAAGAAGAGGCAGGGATGGTACGGGAGAGCAAGTCCCCCCACTCATCTCCCACTTTTTGTGTTCGTAAACCGAACGGAAAGTGGCGCATTGTGCATGCGTACAATAATTTGAATGCAGCTACTGTACCCATGCAGACTCCGATTCCTCGGAAGGATGTCCTCCAGAAAAATATGGCGGGCTGTACGTTGTACAGTGCCTTAGATCTGGTGGATGGGTATTATCAGGTGCTAATGCGAGCGTCCGATATTCCGCTGACAGCGGTTAGCACGCCTAGTGGCATGATGTGGGAGTGGCTTGTTATGCCACAATGGCTTCCGAATGCACCAGCGACTTTTAATCTCTTGGTGAATCTAATCTTCCGCCCTCATAGAAAGTACGCTCAGACGTACTTCGACGATATATTCGTTCATAGTCGCGCGGAAGGTGACTCGTCTGATGTTCCGACGCACCTG
Source organism: Peronosclerospora sorghi (assembly GCA_026184515.1). NCBI lineage: Eukaryota > Oomycota > Peronosporomycetes > Peronosporales > Peronosporaceae > Peronosclerospora > Peronosclerospora sorghi. Next base: position 7,803,430 of record CM047591.1, read on the forward strand.
ATACACCTTCGAGAGGTGCCCGAATGTATGCGAGAGCATAAGTTATATGCAAACGCATCCAAATGTATCTTGGTACTGAGGAAATTCCTTTCCTCGGATGCTTCATCGGTAAGGGTGGAGTGCGGGAGGATCCCGCGAAGGTGAAAGCCATTGTGGAGTGGCCTTCGCCTGTAAATCTTATAGATTTACGGAAGTGGCTTAAATTAGCCAATTATCTCCACAAGTACAGCGAGAACTACGCTGAGATGGCGAAGCCATTAACTGACCTTCTTAAGAAGGACATGGATTGATGTTGAGAAACCAAACACCAAACCGCCTTTGAAGCGGTTAAAGGAAGCTTGTTAAAAGCTTCCGTTCTTGCTCTCACAGATTCTGGGAAACCATTTAGCGTCGTCTGCGACGCCTCCGATTTCGCAATCGGATGTGCTTTGTTACAAGCAGACGATGCGGGACGAGAACGCGTGATTGCGTTTGAGTCGAGGCAGCTTAAAACTGCGTAACTGAACTATCCCGCTCATGATAAGGTGGTACTTGCTATGAAGTATGCCCTTGTCAAATTGAGGGTTCACCTACTCGGCTCAAAGCCGTTCGTGGTTTATACTGACCACGAGTCCTTACGGACAGCGACAAAGTCGCCTCATCTCTTCCTGTTCCATGCCCAAGAATTAACTACATGGGCCCAAGCGCTACAATACCAAGCTCTGAAAACCAGAGCACCCACAATATTGCACGCCAATTTAGCGGTTAGAGCTTAAAATAGGCGGGGGTGTTATGTCTCTGGAAGTGAAGGGCATATGAAAAGAAACTGTCCAAAAAGGCGAAGAAGATATTAGAGTAACCCTGGTGAAAATAAGGCCAGGAAATCCAGTCATAGGTTGGCCGAAGAGGGTGGTGTTATCGACTATCGAAACGGATTGGATGATGAGAGAAAATAATGTCTTAGTGAAATATCCGATAATAACCTATGGATTGACGACAGTGGTGCAAGTATGTACCTACTGTTGAACGCAAACTTATTACAAGATGTCAGGGATTGTGGTCAAAACGACATATTTGTCTGGTATGTTTAAGGCTACCAAGGGATGGAAGAATTACTCTGAAAACCAATTGTCGAAATTCGACGGTCATCAAATTTACCGAGGTGTATTATTATACACCTAATCACTGACACTCAGGTTTGTCGCTCCATGGCTTATTTTTTTGGGAAGATTGCGTGAAAAGTGGTGCACCATTGCAGACAATGATCACGATCTGAATATGGTTCTGAATGGAAAGACATTGTTTCAGATTGAAAAGTTTGGTAGCGTATTCGTCGCTTATTTGACAAGCGTTAAAACGAAGTGGAATTACTTATGAGTTTTCGAATATGTTGCTAAATAATATTTAACAAAGCAAGTAGAAAGAGTTAACAAAGGAAGTCTACACTTCCATGTTCGTTTGGGTCACCTTGCATATGAAACAGTTGAAGAACTGGCAAGGGACACCAGGTCAGACATAGCCCTTACGGAAAACAAAACTCCAGTTGCGTGACATGTGCTGAAGGCAAGACAACGCAAAAGAAATAGCCAAGAAATGATTAGGGTAGAAATACACCGATTGACAGAATCGGAGGGGTAATTTACAGTGACCTCAAAGGTCCAATCACTCCCCGTGATCAACGTGCAAATCGTTTTCTCGTTTTCTTTTATTATTTCTCAAATTACATGAGAGATTTTGCCACTCGTACAAAAGATAGAGTATCAAAAATCTTCGAACACTTCATTCGTGGTTTAAAAACGAGTTTAATTGTCGTGTTCACGTACTGAGAACTGATGGTGGCAGGGAATACCAGAATGTAGATTTTTTTGCAAGCAGACGGATATACGAAGATAGATTTCCGAGGCTGGAAACACAGCCTCAAATGGTAAATATGAAAGGATTAACCGGAACCTTTTTATATGGCACTGTGTATGATAATTAGTCTGGAGTTCCGCTGGTTTATTGGTCGGAGGCGGCTGAGTATGCGGCTTACATACTCAACAAACTCCGACAAGAGCAAACCAAGGGAGGTTATCTCTAATAGAAGTGCTGACTGGGAAAAGACCATTCATGATGGATATCGTCATTTTGGATCTCCCTGCATGGTGTAGAGCTATCCTAAAAAGAAGACTATAGCCAGGCATGCAGAGCGTGCGTTGTTCTTTGGAAAGAACGACGAAACCGAAGGGCTACAAGGTTTTGTTGGTTAAGGACAGAGTGATACGGTCACACGATGTGTGACGGATATTGAAACGCTCAATAAAGATGCGAGCTACAAGATTTTGAAGAATTTGGAGAATATCGCGGAAGCGGAGCTCAAACTCCGAGCAAGTCACGCAGTCACGCAAGTGAAAGTCTTTCAAAACCTGAGGAAGAAAACACTGTTTCAAACAATGGAATGAACTAAAACGTGGTGCACAAGAAATGGTATCTCGTGTTAGGAAATTTAATAGGAAGAAGAAAACACAGAAGACCAAGGGTTTTAAAGAATTGTGTGGAAAAAAGAACAAACAAGAAGAAAAAACTTTTATTAATACTAGAGGAACCAACAAAAAAGTTTACTGTTGTAACGGTTCAACTGCTGAAAGTACGTTATTTGTATATGCCGTATCGGAAATTTTGAATGTAGGAAAAGACTTGAGAGCAGCACTGCCGGATTCCAAAAGTTATAGGGAGTCACATTCAAGTCCGAATGAGGACATGTGGACCGCTGCAGAGCAGACTGTATTAAAGTCGCTCGAAAATTAGGAAACGTGGAAGCTTGTACGCCGCAACCCAAACAAAGTACCTCTCCCGACCAAGTGGGTCTAGAAGACCAAAATGAAGTCAGATGGGACGCTAGAGATGTACAAAGTGCGTCTTGTTGCAAGGGGCGACAAGCAAATTCATGCGAGGATTATGGCTTTACGTTTCTTACAATAATGGAGTGGACAACACCAAGGTTATTGTGATGTTAGCGCAAACCTGGGGGGCATGGAGATATACCTAGCGCGTACCTCTTGAAAAATACTGAACAAGGTTAATAAATGCTGTTAAAAGTTCCTTAAAGAATGAAAATTACACAAGAAGAGCTAGAAATTTTTGGCGCGGCGTCCGAGGAAGATTTTGTTCTAAAATTACGGCGGAACATTTACGGGCTTAAACAAGCCGGTAGATTATGACCCAAGTTCTGTTGTGTGAAACATTGGAAAAAATTGGATGTCACTGACACTTGTATTTTTGTTAAAATTAACGGAAATGGAAATGTGCTGGTCGGTGCTTATGTGGATGATCTTTTGGTCACAGGCACTAATGTTGAAACTGTTTTATTTTTTTCGGGTATGAAAGTGTTGTAATTGAAGGAATTGGGAAATGTCGATAAGTTCTTGGGATTAAGGATTGGAGGAAAACCAAAAGAAGATTACCGCCTGGACGAAGAAGCGACGATTAATGACATGACGAAAGCACATGATATTTCGAAAATGAATCAGGCCAAAACTTAGGTTCTGAATTAGACGGAGTAACCGGTTTTGACGAACCTTTGCCGGTAAAAGCCAGATAGAATATGACATGCGTGAAAAGATTTTAATATCTCGCTGGAAGTCTTACGGATTTCACGGTGCACACGCCCATATATTTTGCTTTCTGTGCACCTTGCTGTCATCGACTGGTTTACGTTAAAATTTAGTGCACGACGAGAGTTGCTGCTTCCTGTTCGTATATGTTACAGCGGCGCCGAAATTTGCCGATAAGGATGACCGCAAGTGTGTGAGTGCGATGGTGATCTACGTTGATGGAATGGTGGTAAGCTGGCAGATCAAGAAGAAAACCACTGTGGCACTGTCGAAGACAGAGACTGAGTTTGTGGCAGCTTCAATGGGCGGTCGAGAAGCATCGGTTTGTAAGAGTTGCTAAATTGCTAAACATAGTTGCAATTCTCTCGAAGACGCCACCGGTTTTGAACATTGACAACCAGGCGGTGCTAAGACATGTAAAGAGTGAAGTTAGTGCTGGAAGCACGAAACACATCGATTTGAAATTGAAAATTTTGAAGGATTATGCAAAAACGTGTTCTTTCTACTGCCGATGTGCCTGGTGTGGATATGATTGCAGACGTACTCACCAAGGATTTGAGTGCACAACGCATGAAGGAATTGCGATTGAAAATTGGTTAGGATTGATGGAGTTAAAGCCTTCCAGGGAGAGTGTTGGAATTACATGTAGCCATTTTGGCTTAAGCGTCTTTTCATGGTGTTAAAATTCCATTCGCTGAAATGTGTATATGCATTTCTAGGTTATAATTCAAGTTTAACTTTCTAGTATTGTTATATTTGCGATAAGTAACTTTAAATAATATGCTTTCCGTTTTACTATACACCAACTAAGGTGAAACTTCCATTACGTGACATCCGTCGCGCACCAGTCTCTTCCTACGCGAGATTCTACCTGGTCATAACTATCAGACCAGGTTGTATAAGATCTCCGCTATAAGCGTAAGTGTTGTACAACAGTAGCCAATGTCGAAATTCAAGTGTTCGTACTCGGATGGCAGTCAATGATTTTCTCATTCCTCATCCCATTGCAAGCAGCAATGGGATGAGGAATGAGGAAATCATTGGACAAAAACGCTACAGCTACATATTTAGAGTTATCGTTTAATCTCGCTATTTCTTTCATTATCGCTGCAGATATCCATCCACTCAAAGCAGAACCTTTCTAAACTTCTCGTGACTTGTAGGGTTTCACGAGTTGATCCTTACGATCTCTTCAAGTTTTCACTTTTACTCGTCCAAAATGCTACTGATGAATTGCGAAAGTAAGGTGGCATCCTTTGTAACCGCATCCATTTTTCTTTAAAATGACATTAGCACGGAGTGCTCAAGATCGGAAGCTCCGGAACTGGAGGGCACACATTTTACACCTTTCAAGAAGTTAATCTGGCTAGGCCACTAAAACCACGTGCTAAGACATTGCAATAAAAAAGAAGTGAGACGGAGACACAAGGTGCATTCAGGCTGCTTTTATTATAGTGTGGCATCATAGCCAAAATTAGAGCACACAGACAGATTGTATTACGGAAAGCTGCTGTACGCAAGGCAATTCTTCAAATGGCGTCATTTTTAACAGCAGTGCTGTTTACCGGATTACAATGTACAATTGCGTGGGGAAGGGCGTAATATACGTAGAAACGGATGTAAATCTGTTTCTAATAGTTAGTCCTATATATAAAAAATAAGTAGACCTATCTCCTATTTGGTCCCACACAAAAAATTATCGCTATGAGCTAGATTGAAGACTAAAGAGTAACATATTATTAGAAGTACTAAGTACAACTAAATCTTATCAAATAACATATAGTAAGTCCGCCCATTTAGGCAAAAAATAAAATCCCTTCTGGTTGCTCAAAAAAGAATTTCGAATTTATAATCCAAATACTTGTTTGATCAAACTAAATGTCCCTATTAAAACAACAATATTTTTAATTATGGGAATCACTAACTTACATACCGTATGAATCGTGCATACCTCCTTTGATTGGCTGTTTTCACCCTGCAAGGTTTAGGGTTTAGGGTTGATTGGCCGCAGGGTTTAGGGTTTAGGGGGGTATGTACGTACATACGGTATGTAAGTTAGCAAAAACCTTTAATTATATATCATTGGTTTTTATGCAATGGAGTACGATAAAGCGCGAGCTGATAGCTCGGGTTACAGCACAGATTCTGCAGAAGCACTTCAATCATTGAGTCAGGGAAAATGTCGGAAATTGACACGAGTTGGCGGCACGTGTGAACTTCCTAAATGGCAGTTCAGACCGTTAGAGTCTGACTGCCGTTGGGGTGTAGATTTCTTGAAAGAAGCGCGCCCTATCTGATCAGAGTAGGGGAGCACGAGGGCAGGATGTAAATAGACTTAAACGGTAAAATATATACTGAATATAAAATAGAATAGTACCTAAGAACCTAACCTAAAACTTAATAATAGATAAAATCCTAAAGTACCAATGATGCAATAAATGCAAAAATACAAAAATGGCCACAATGATCGCGCACAACTTGAAATTTGTATGCAGCTTGCACACGCGCATCTTGACAACATTTCAACACTCCTTCCGCGAGCATCGTGTCATTCCATACGTAACTCATCATCATTAGCCCAATCCAATCTTGCTGCGTAAGCGGGAGACTCGCACTGCACACAGTGGCTTCGTCAGAAGATCTGCGATCATGTCATCACTGGCCACGTGCAGCGGTCTCACCACTTTGCGCTTGATGTAGTCCTTCAGAAACTTGAGCTTCACGTCCACATGATTTGACGCCGCACCACTTGCTTCGTCTTCCAACTGTTGTATCGCTGCTTGGTTATCCATACGTAATATCATCGGCATTTAAACTTGTACTCCAAATCTCGCCAAGTATCTCCTTCAAACCTAGCACTTCCTTGCTACCGACGGCTGCTGCAACGAACTCTGCCTCTTCAGTTGACAATGCGACTGTACCTTGCTTCTTACACGTCCAACCAACAACCATTCCATTTAGAAACACCACACATCCACTGACACTTTTCCGGTCCTGCTTGTCTCCGGCAAAATTTGCATCCGTATACCCCACTAGTTGCAAACTTATTTCATCTCTTGACTTGCATTCCAACCGTAATTTCATCTCCTTCGACCCCTTCAAGTAGCGTAATATCTTCTTCTCCGCCTTGTAATCACCTTGAGTAGGTGCGTGCATGCGCCTCGTGACCTTGTGCACCGCAAATGATATGTCCGGCCTTGTGCATCTTGAGATTCATATTAGGCTCCCTGCTATCGTCTGGAACATTTTCTGCGTCGGTACTCCAGCCACCGCATCCTTGGGTAAAGGTTTTTCGTCATCTGTTTCATCGCTTGTGCTCGTAATTGGTAATTGCACAGAATTCGCGTGTTCCATCTTGTACTTGGTTAATAGTTCATCTATCATCGCCTCTTGATCCATCGTGTATCCTTCTTCTTGGTTTCCGCCAATCCTTATTCCTAAAAACTTCTCCACTGGACCGAGATCCTTTAACTCCAGCACCTGCATTGCCTTGAAAAATCTGTCCACCAACTCGACCTTGGTACCTGTCACTAACAAGTCATCCACGTAAGCTCCAACGATAACAATACCTTCAGCATCCTTCTTGGATAATATGCACGTATCAGTCATGGACTGCTCGGACTTCAAATCACATAATGTCTTGCGTAACAACTCGTACCACATACGCCCTGCTTGCTTTAATCCATACAAATTCCTTTTCAAGCGTAAAGCTAGTCCTTTGGTTGATTCCACTTTGAAACTCTGCAACACTTCATCTTGGATCTTCATACCTTGAGGTATCTTGACAAAAAAATCTCGAAATTTTGCTCTGCATGCGCCTTTGGATATGCGCTCGGCACATCAGTCTGCCCTTGACGGCTTTCGCCGTCTTGAGGGAAAATTCGAAGCTTCCGTTGCGGAGCTTCGTGGTCGTATTTTGACCCTGTCGGAGATGTTACTACGCCCTGCCGCGCCTTACGGCTATCCGCCTTCGCAACCTCCTCCAAGAGGGGGCCCGCCTCCGGGTCCTGGTATGGCTTAAGCATACCCACATAGAAGGTTGGATGCGTACGAATCGTGCCGCGCTGGCACATTCCACACTTGAGCCATCGCTAACACCACTTTCACGTTGCTGAGATTCATCACTGTAGAAAACGTGAAAACAAAATCTCTTCCCTAAATCTGCTTATCTCCGCGCGCTACCAGACGTGCCTTGTATCGCTCGATCGCTCCATCAGCCTTGATCTTGGTCTTATATACCCACTTAGTTTGTATTGCCCTGTTACTTGGACACTTGACAACTTCCCATGTGTCCATCTCCTCCAGCGCTCGTAACTCTGCGTCTTCAGATTCCTTCCACTTGACAGAATCATCTCGCTTGTGGGCTTCAACATAACTTCTTGGATCTTCTGCATACTTCGGCCTTGTACCAACATCATCCGGTCCTATCACTGCGTAAACGGCTAATGCATGCTCCTCCACTCCTTCAGTCGTCTTATTCGTCACCCTCTCCGTGGTTACTGCTCCTTCCACGCTGGACTTCTTCTTGACTTTCTTGCTCTTGAGTGAGTCCTTGTATTCCTTGAATCTTGGGGTCTGCTGCACTACGCGCTTTGTTTTTCCACCGCTTTCTGCTTCTGTACCTTGTACTTGTATGCTCGTACCTGCTGAAACTCCTGCTTCAGCGTCACTCTGTTGCACCACGTTATGTTCCACTTGTTCTTCCACACTTGATTCGTCATCTGCTGTAGGATATTCTCCAGCTAATGCCTTAGTAACTTGCTCACTAGCTTTCGTATCCAAGTTTTCAATCTTACTGATACGTCGCGTCGGCGTGAGATTTGCTGTTAGGATGGACCCATTAACTTCCACCGTGAACAGTAAGTTCCCTCGCAAACGCACTTCCATTTTATAACCACGATGTGCAAAATTGCACCCTTTCTGCATCAATCTTCCTAGCGAAATCAGGTTCCTTGCTAACTTCGGAGAGTATTAAACTTCCTGCAAAGCTATCACAGTACTTGGGTCATCAATACTCCGTAGTCGCACCTTGCCAATCTTGGTCACTTGAATGTAATTTCCATCAGGTAAAGTCATCTTCATATCATCAGTCACTGTCATTACATCTTCAAGTAGCGACTCATCTACCACGAGATGACGGCTCGCTCCACTGTCTAGAATCCACGCGTCACTTTCACACAAATCACTTGAATTTAGTATCGCCGACCACTCTGCACCTGTATCTATGGTTGCTAGACCATACTCCTTGTCCGTATAGCCTTGTACTTTCCGGTGACTTGGTTTCCTATCGAAACTCTTGCGACAATCTCGCCGGATGTGTCCCTTTCCGCCACAGCCGTAACACGTAATCGCCTTCTTGGTCTCATTCACTGTGTTTACACTTATTTTAGGCGTCCTATGACTCCTGACATGGTCATCCTCGATTTCTTGTGCCCATGCCACTAACTCCTGCGCGTGCAACATGTAGTCCTTGCGCAACGGGTTGTATCTTGTCATCATCGCGTATTTAAGGCTTGGTACAGCATACTTCACCAAATTTTCCACAGTAAGCTCTCGCTGGATTCACTTTCGCGTGACAAGGCTTTCGAATAAAGTAGATGCTCGTTCCAGGAACGTCGTGCATCTTTCGGGCTGGCAAACAGCTGTGCTGCCTGCTGATGCGAAATGTTCACCTTGTATGCGCGCCACATCTGTTCCAGTACGTAATGCAAGGTCTGTGAGACCTGCCACCACACGCCAACGTTTGATCGGAAATACCTAGACGCTGCACCGTCGAGGTGCTCACCAAGCTTGTTAACTTTGATTCTTTCGGTCCATTGGAAACCGGACGAAATTTCAGCTATCTCCAATGCTTCTACGAATAGATAGGCCCAATCTTTAAAGCCAGAACCAAGTCCGGGGTAAATTTCTACCCCCGTGAACTTATCGATCACCAACTTGGGAATCTTGTATGCGCGCGGCTGTGCGCTCGGGTTCCCAACATTTGCAGCCGCCTGCCTATCATCATGCACTCCAACTGGCACTTAAGGTACTTCACGCGGCGCTTCCACTCGAAGTGCATTTCCTCGTTCAATGCCTTCATCAACCGATAAATTATTTATCGTTATTCGCTGTACGAACGGCGCGAAATTCTTTATACTTTCTTGGAAGGCTGTGTCGCCGTCTCCAACCGGTGTATCTCGGACCGTAACTGGCGAAATCTTTCGCCCAAGGCCTTCGTGCCTCTCTTCTTCCATTTTAGTCAATCGGTCGTTCATCTTGCCTACTTGTGATCAACAGCGCCTTCAGTGCGCTCTCCGAGTCGAGCATCTCGCCCTCGTCCATGATGAACAGACAGTCAATTACAACAGTAGCGCAATAACCAGCGCAACAGTTAATTCCACAATAAAATCACACTCCAGCCCGACAACAGCGCAATCGCCAGCGCAACAGTCAGCCTCAGTAAAAACAACAATCCACCACGACAACAGCGCAATCGCCAACAGTCGCTTCCAGTGAATATACCAGGAGACAGTCCAAACGTAATCGTCAACGTCACAGGACTAATGTGAGTAATATCTTAAAGTTTGTATGCCGTTACGTGCCCCCGTGTCCCTTGTGCTCATAATCTGTCGGAAATTGACACGAGTTGGGGGCACGTGTGAACTTCCTAAATAGCAGTTCAGCACGTTAGAGTCTGACTGCCGTTGGGATGTAGATTTCTTGAAAGAAGCGCGCCCTACCTGATCAGAGTAGGGGCGCACGAGGGCAGGATGTAAATAGACTTAAACGGTAAAATATATACTGAATATAAAATAGAATAGTACCTAAGAACCTAACCTAAAACTTAATAATAGATAAAATCCTAAAGTACCAATGATGCAATAAATGCAAAAATACAAAAATGGCCACAATGATCGCGCACAACTTGAAATTTGTATGCAGCTTGCACACGCGCATCTTGACAACATTTCAACAGAAAAGTTCGACCCGATGTTGCCAATGAAACAGCTAGTATAACAAGATCTGCTCGTAAGCAATCTACCAAATAATCCCCGACAATTACGACATAGATATAGTGACAGTGATGCCGAATCCAAAGAGGACGGACTTTTAGGCATTTTCAAAATATATGCTCCCTCTAAGCGTACCCGGAGTCGGAGTACCTGGAGTAGCTACTATAAGCAACTCTTGGGGGTAACCCAAGCCAGTGTACCAAGTAGCGCTATGCTACTCACAGCTTGCTCAACTTGAGTGCTTTTCAATCAAGCGCTCGGGATATAGCGAGTTTTCCCCCTGAATATCAGAATAGGGAAGGTGGTGGCAGAATATACGCTGACGCCGGTATCAAGAAGCACGACAAGCGACTTTTCGACCTTGAAAAAGTTCGATATGACATTCGCAAGGTGTTTTCTTCCTCGATGCCAATTTTGGCTCGATGGACAAGTCCCTTCGCTCTCTTCTTGATGAAAACTGAGATTTGTTGAAAGAATCTTTCCCTTCAGGAGAAGGTAGATCAGCAACAGACGGAGCATTAACGTCTTCTGAGTTCACGACAAGCTAAAGGCGGATTATCGGTCATATCTCTTGCCGTTACATTTGTTGCGGGCACTCTAGCAGCCTTCGCGATGAGCCGTAGCGTAATATTTAAGATTCCCGACATAAAATATCAGCTTCTGGTGCACTGCTTTTCTCCGAACACTTTGGATATCATAGGACCTGATGAAGTCAAGTGTCAACTCACGAGTACGGAAGTTGTTGATTACATGTGTAGGAAGATTAGTGGTAAAAAAATCCTAATGAACCCTGTTTGAATGAACGCCTGTTCTTACGTGTGTTTTTTCTTCTGATTATCAACAAAACGCGAATCCTTCAGATAGCTTATACAGCTTGAAGTATAATACGTACGTCTACTGCTTTATTAGCAGTAGGTGTATCTTCTCCTTCAGATTACCGCCTACAGTAGCGGATGCGTATTGAGTGTTATTAGTTCCAACCATTTTTTTATTTCGGATGGAACTAAGATGCTAACATCATAATAAAAAATGTTTCTAATTTGCGTTTCGCTTTTTAGTTTCTGCTCCTGTAAATAAGACAGGATCAGTGGACTCATCAACCACTGTATCAGCAGTTAGTTGATAGGTATCGGCAACGTCACTGCCGCTAAATTAGCAGTTGAAGCGTTCAACATGCCTTCGCAAGTTGCCACTGCAACTTACTTTTGGCCCACATATTATCTCGCTCGAAATTCGAGCGGGTTCCTCCCCCACGTAGATTAAGCATAGTCTTTGGTGCGTGGATGACGCATATAATTGACATAGAACGGTATATATTGTATTGACACATTCATCGAATTGTTGATAGCATACTCAGTGAGGTGCAAAAGTCACTCCGCTCATCGAAGGCATGCGAGTAAGAACGCAGCATACGAAATTTACCCGTTCTTCCCCTCCGTTTCCGGATGGTCCGCAGTTGACATCTTACACTGCGTGCCCATAACAAGAATGTTAAACGTCGCGAAATCTCGTATATCTTTTCGAGATTACGACTTCTGGCATTCCCTGTAAGCGGAATTCCGTACCGACAAATATCCGCGCTGTTTGCGCGGCAGTGATATTTGCCGAACATGTACCATCTTACTGAATCGGTTTACAAGACTTGGCTTTTGATTTTATACCAAAAAGAAAGTCCATGGAAAGGACTATCAACACTCTGTTGGAACCGACAGTGATTTAAGTTGAGCCGGCGCAGACGTGCGAACTTTATTCGCTGGAAAATCTCGCAAGCGCGGGCATACGTGCGTACCCACTTGTACTGGTTCCTCCGGTAGAAGTCTCGTGAGAGAAAAGCGTGTGTGTGCTCTCGACGTTGATGCCCTGAATCGGTTCATCATGTGCTCAACCAAGTTCGTGTTCGAGACCATCATCGTCGGTAAAAACGATGCAACTTTCGTCGCGTTGTCCATGATGTATAACAGCAGACCATTGTGCAATCGATAGCGTACGAATCTGCTCTTGCGCCTAAGAACCCCGGAAGTTCGTTGGGTTTCATTGCTGATTAACAGTTCAAAAATTCAATGAATAGACGTCTCTGTCGTATTCTTCTTGTACCTTCACTACAAAAGGCGAAGCATGTGCAGTGCGACTAACTGAGTTTAACTGCTCGTTGTGTTGCGTAGGGTTTCGTCTCATAATCAGTCCTACGTGAAAGCATGCACTTGTTCCTGATTCCTACATGAAATATGGATATTTTGTTGATTATAAACACTGTTCACCATGATACAGACCTGTTCGATCTAATCGTCGCGTAATCTCCTTGAGAACTTTTAACTAGGCTTTGAAACATCCATCACATCTGAACCCAATTTGGGAGAGGATGTTGAATATTAGAAAATGAGATACTAATCTGGTATCTGTTTGCATTAGGACGTTGGGCGTCTCAATGTGATCTCGTCTTATTTTTTTCTTTGTCGCGGTGGCCACTGTAACGTTACGACTTCTCAGGGGAACTGGTGGCCGTGTTTTTTTTTCCTTCGTGTGGGTAGCTCCTGTTGGCGTTTTCGAGGATAACAACAGCTTCGGATGAGTGGATGAAAGCGGCAAAACTAAGAAGCCAATACTACTGGATCCTTGAAGCGTTTAGTCATTCGCACCTCGTTTTAGAAGTTATTCAGCCGTTGGTAATGGTAACGTAAATAGAAACCTAGCGGGAGAAATGTTGGTTTGTGAAATTTTCGATAGCAAGACACAAGGTATGGGTCGTTTACCAGGTAAATGGCTTGACCATCGAAAACGTAATGTAGAATCGGTAGCGAGAGGTTACATCGGAGTGCGCTGATGAACATCTCCAAAAGTTGGTACAGGTGCAGAAGAGCGGTTTGTGAAATATTGCAATCTGGTGCTCGTCGAACATGACACAAATCTAATTTGTGCACACATTTATGCGAAAAAGATTGCAGCTGTTGTGTCTTAGCGGAACTATTGAGAGACGCTAAGACGACAAGTCCAGGAAAAATAACATTGAGACTGGTGCACCAGTTGATTGCCAACATATGGCCACGCACTTGGAAAAGGATCTGAAATCTGGCCATCACGACGATACAATCGAGACGGTTAGTGATAGACGCAGGAGCAAAATTCCCCTACCTTACCTTAAAGATACCTTACCGCGCATAGATCCAGACATTGTCTTGCGTGAACATTATCAAAATTAGATGCTATTGATTTATTTATCCACCATCGATGTGCTTTACCACGCTAATAATTCGATAATCAACCACTTATTACGTTAACTTCAACTTAGTCTACTGCGACTTCACTCCAAACGTAAACTTCCACTTAGTCTAGCGTTCTTCCACGTGAATCAGTCTAATCAGTAATATCCACAAGAAATCCAGCAGTCGTCACAACCACAGTCTTTCACGCTAATGTGATACTAAGTTGACAGTTCGCTTGCACACTGTATGCGCGAGGACGCGTGGTGCCAAAAATCAACGGTCAGAGAAAACGCCTCGCAAAGAGAAAGAAAATGCAAAAGTACTATATTTGACTATAACTAAATGATAGTCTCACACAAATACACAAAAATTGAGCATACCTTTTTTTGGTCTTGTGCGAAGATGTCCAACTTTAAATGCCTTGATGTCTTCATACAGCGCTGCATTTTAACAGATGCGTATAAGAAGAGTCATCTTCTGCGGACAAATATCGATCATGGCGTTTGGAGTGGCAAGATTTCGAAGGATAATAACTTAAAATGTCCGAGAGTTCAATACAAAGACTCATATGCAGTGGATCTGACGTGAGGATATAAGGTGCTACGACAGAGACCAGCATGGCTACTTCTCCATGAAACGGACGTTTCTTGCAGGTGAGGAAGTCAAAGCTAATGGAACAATTGGCGGAATTGTTGGGAAAGCGGGATCAGACTGGAAGTATGGCATACTGGAGCGTCGCACCAGAGAATTGTGCGGGGAGGTGAAACCTGGAGACGTGACAATTATACCAAACACATTAAGGAGTGGAGTTTATAGACCGGCTTGTCATTAATATGTATGAACCGGCCACAAAAAAGGTCCAAAAGATATTTTCGAACATGGGAAAACACCAGTTATTCAGGAAGGGGACTTCAATTTTGCGATGTCCCAGTATTAGACAGGCAGTGAGAATACAGAGCGGAACGCACGGAAGGTGTTACGCGGTCGACAATGCTTCAACGAGTACATTTGTTAGATGCACTGGTGATTTCAAAGAAGAGGTAACTTTAGATCCAACCAAGCATTGTACATTTTGGTTGATTGACACGTTTTTCTACGTCTCGATGAAGATTACGGTGTGGTGCAATGGGTGCACATGGTAGTTACAAGTGTGCACTCGAATCACGAAGAGGGGACATTATATCTCTGTAGGCTGCGCTTCAAACCCAGAACAGGAAACAAGGCAGCGAACGAGATATCTAGTATCCGGGAAGGTTGGAAGTGAAAGTTCAACAAGCGTTTGAAATGGTGTACAACATCCAGCAGTTGCGGTATATCGGTCGGTCAATTAGATTACGGAATGTGCTGATATTGTAGTGTAAATTACCGAGTTGGAGTCTCCACGCAGGCGTTGACAGATGTGTAGATTCAGACAGGAATTCAGTGAATGAGGGTACTCCGTCGAGCATCTTCGTCCGGGTCCAGATCGGACCGATCAGCGTGACCGATCCGATCTTCACTATTGATCTAGATCAAGATTGGGCAGGACCCGACGATCTAGGTTTTCTTTGTCTCACCTAGTGTACCTATTTTGATCTGGTGGGTGCACTAACAAGGTGGACCCGGCCTTGCCGATCAGATTGGATCTGTACCTGATAGAAACAATGGGTGTACCGCGGCGGAAACGCTTCACCGAAAAGTCGGGTTAGAGTTGGTACTTATCCTAGCAGCGCAGTGCCCGGACAAAACGTTACCTCGATCATGTCAAACAAAACGAGAGAGAAAATCCAAAAACCACGAAAGAATCGTAAATCCACTGAGAGCCACAATTTTCTAGAAGAAAACAATTATCGTCTGTATGCAATCTTTCCAAGAGATTCCGTATTTAAAATACGGGTGATATGCGAATGAGTGTATACGTTCGAAAACGAATCATGTCGAAGACTTCCGGCAAGCGAAAGTGTGCTTGTGCGCGTTTCGTCCGGGAGTAATATGTACAGGAGGGGGCTTAGTTAAATTTCGATCCAAATACTAGGTACAAAATACCGCAAATGACTCTTTTTTTCGTAGAACTAAAAAGTAAAAATTACATCTTATGTACACCACATTAAATTACATGATCTACCTAAAAGTTCATATCTTACCCTCTTGGACGTGATTGGTCGAATTTACTCTCCGAAAAACCACCATTATTCTGGACTCCATTACAATTGGATCAAATTAGTGTCTTTTTTTACACATGATTAATGTATCGCATAATGTCACGGACACTTCTTCAATTAGTGTCTATAAAAGCAATCTTGGTCTTGCAAGCAGCGCTGAAGCCAGCCCGTATCATTACCGAGCCCCCTCCTGGTTGCCGGTTAACCGTCTGCAGAGCGGCTTTGCACAGGTCCCACCAACAGCATTGGTACCCATCCGTTCCCTCAAGGTTCCACTTCGTTTAGTCTGAAGAAATCATGGGATCCCATATGGTGGACGAATCCTCGCGAAGAATTATTCACCACGCCCATCCTTGCGCGCACGCTTGTACACCATCGTGAGTGGAAGCAGGGATCCACTTTTTGCACACGAAAACGCTCGATAAAAAATACCTTCACTTTCCAGTTGGATTGGTATGGGGTAACCGTAGACAAGTTTGCATCGTAATATACGCTATCAATGCGAACCACCTTGGTTTAACCGCTTGCATTAACTTGGATCTTAATCTAACTTTTTCTCGTGACATTCAAGGTTTTTCCATCCGCTTGAAAACATGTACCATTTACCTCTTCATACTCGCTTAGATACGAAAAATCATCGACAAGGTGCATACTAGCACCGTTATTAGAATTCAATTGGTTTCATGGATGTTTTCGAGTTTTCACGGATGGTTAGCCAGAAATCTACTTTCTTGTCAGTCGTTTTGGAAAATTTGGACCGAATGTGTACAATTTTGCCACAACCACAACATTTGATGCCCTTTTCTTGCTTTCGACCATATTAACTGCATCATTACCTATGGATCGACTTGATCTTGCTTCGCCTTGGACAGCTTGTGCGCATTGGTAAAGTTCTTCTGCATGCCTCAAGTGATCTGCCCTTGTATGGTCGAATTTTGCCATCAAAATTGTCTCCAGTTCTGGTGAAGCGTAATGCGCCACATTATCCAAAACCAGAGGTTCACATTCTCCAACCTCCTCTGACATAGCTAAAGATAAAGGTAGTGCTCATTCCATAACCTTGTTGTATTACTTGCGTGTCGTGAATAATTTCATTGATCAGCCGAGGTAATAGTCGTATCGTCGCCGGTACACGTTCGTGACGTGAACCGACGACGATGACTCCACCCACCATGTATCAACTTGTAACCGGGTTACATTTAAGTTACATTTAGTGTTGGTGTACATGAGTACACTACGGTTGAGGTCAGTATTGACCGGTTTGAAAGGTTTTGAACCATTGGTTATTTTAACCAATCAGGGCACGGGCCATTGGTGTGGTGGTGTGTCAGCCATCCACCTGTTGGTACACAGGTGTGTACACTACATTTTAGCTAGGTACGAATTTGGAATATTCTACTTAGTATTACATATAGTTTATATTAGTTTAAATTAATTTAGGCTAATTACATATTAAATATATTCAGTTTACAAAAATACTTAAGACTGCCAGGCGCGCGACCACGCCCGGTCGCGCGCGCAGTGAGTATCGTAGTATAAGGGAATTCTCCCTTACGCTACCTCCCTTTAAAAGGGAATTCTTGTTACAAGGGGCTAGCGAAAGCTATCTGTAACCACACCGGGAATCTTGGCCCCGAATAGGAGAGCTCTCTCCTACTAAGCCCTTTTATAAGGGCGTATCGGCTAAGTAGCGGCGAACGCCGCTTAAAGGAAAGTCTTCCTCTGTGCGCTAGCCGCACCGTGCGTGTACGCACCCGGCTACATCTGGTAGCACTTGTAGTCAATCCAACACCTGTGTTGGTGATCAACATCCTCTGCAAGGGATGGATCAGGACGATTGGGGTAAGCTAGCCCCCGTCCAACAGGAAGCCTTTAAAAGGCTGTTACCCATATTGGGTGAGGATGGCATGCGCCATCTAGTGGAGCAGGGCCTCGATGCCGTGCGTGAAAGGGTAAATGCACTTATCGCCCATGGGGCGAGTCTTCGCGGGAGTTATCCCGCGTCTACGGAGGTGCCCCCTCCGATGTCCTTTAAGATAAAGGAATCCACCGATGAGAAAGGTGAAAACCTTTATGTGTGGCTTCGAGAGGTTGAAACCGCATTCGCCACCGCGAACGTGATCGAGGATCACCTGCAAGTGGGACTTGCACTGACCCATCTTACGGGCACAGCCTGTACATGGGCGTTTACGTGTCAGTATTCGGTCACGACCGTGTTCCCGAACTGGGGAGTCCTTAAGCGAAAGCTTATGGACAGGTATGCAACGCCTGATCTGGTTCTCCAGAATCATCTGGCGTTTTGAGGTGCCGTCAGGGCACTAGAGACTTGGAGACATATGTCCAAGGACTGAAGCCCTGTTGGCAGGGATGTACGCGAAAGCGTATTCGGACGATGTCTCCTTCCCCGTCTTCATGAGAGGCCTGAAAGAAGGGCCAGCACGTTCGAATTGTTCCGATGACGACCCCAATCCCTGGGGGAGTCGTTTAAGATATCGTTTAACGCCGAGAGGAACTTTTGTTCCTCTAAGATGGGCCCTGAACCCATGGACCTGAGTCAGGTCGAAGTGGAGGGGAAACCTTCCGCTAAGAGTCACTCTGACTCTTTTTCGCAGAGCTTCGGGGCGGAGCTCTTAACTATGTTGCAGCGGCGTGGGCCGCTAAGGTGCTTCCTGTGTGGAAGCGCGGATCATCTGCGGAACAGATGTCCACAAAATCCCCAGCGAGATAGTCGCTGGAAGGGGACGAAGGAGGCAAAAAGGCCCTCGCCCAAGCCGTCGGGAAACGACGATCCCAGTAGGTGTGGGGCTCCCTACTGGGGAGGACCCCTCAGTGCTGTTAATCCCCAGGGTAGGGAACGACAGCACAAAGCCCCGAGGGAAGTGGAGCTTTCTAGCGCCGAGTTGGTGAACCAGACAGGGTTGCTGGTAGTCCTTGCGGACGTGAAAGGCTTTGATAAGCCTTGGAGAGTCTTGATAGACTCTGGAGCGTCTGACAGTTATGTCAGACGAGCTTCTGTTGTGAAGAGTCGGCTGTATGCCGAGGCCCTAGATGAACGTTCTCGTGACGTTGTCACGGTCCGTCTTGCGATGGGCGTACAGGTTTCTGTACACAAGGTCTCGATTGACCTTAAGCTGAAGTTTACAGACTTCGACAGCTTAGAACGTTGCCTAGTCCTGGATTTGGACTCATTCTGGGCATGAAGTGGCTGGAACGCCACGAGCCATGGATAGGCTGGAAGTCTAAGTCCATTGGATCAACGCACCCGCGGTCGGGTGAAGCATTGGCGAGTCATGAACCCACCTTTGCTTGATCGCAAAAGCGATTCTGGCGTGAGATGCTAGAGATTGGGATGTCTGAGATGATCATTCCCAATGACGTTAAGGAAGAGTTCCTTTACGAGGGGGATTCGGCGATTAATCCCCACGCCGTTAACGGTGATACTGGTGAGTTTACGGAGGAAGAGGTGGATTCTCTTGAGGCGACTCCAGTGGTAGGGGTAGAGACCCCTGTGGTTAAGCGCGAGGCGCTTCCAAGCAAAGAGACCCGTAGTTCGTCTCTTTTGCACGTCGGAAATGACTCCGACCACGCCGTTATAGGCGAGACTGGTGGGTCGCCATTGGCAGAGGTGGATTCCTCTGAGGCGACTCCAGTGGGAGGGGTAGAGACCCCTGTGGTTAAGCGCGAGGCGCTTCCACTTCCAAGCGTGGAGACCCGTAGTTCGTCTCTTTCGCACGTCGGAAATGATTACGACCACGCCGTTATAGGCGAGACTGACGAGTCGCCATTGGCAGAGGTGGATTCCTCTGAGGCGACTCCAGTGGGATGGGTATATACCCCTGTGGTTAAGCGCGAGGCGCTTCCAAGCGAAGATACCCGCAGTTGGTCTCTTTCGCACGTCGGAAGTGATTACGACCACGCCGTTGTAGGTGAGACCGGCGAGTCACCGGTGGTAGAGGTAGATACCTCTGTGGATAGGCGCGATGCGCTTCCAATAGATGGGGCAATTGACTACCCCCATTTGGGTCCCGGGATGGGTCCCGAAGCCAGAAGTCAGCAGTCCTATCAGATTCTGAATAGCGTGACAGGTGTTGTCACAGAAGGCGTAAGCCTGGAACGGTTGCCTGGGGTAGGCGAACTGTTGTCTTTGGAGGAGATGTCCTTCAACGCGTTTGAAACTGCTGTGAAAGCAGGTGAAATCGACGAGGTTGTCGTATTGAGTCCGGAAGAGGAGTTGAACTCCTTATCCACGATGGACGAGTCAGTTTGGTGCAAACCAAACAGGCATTGAATGCCCGAAGCGGCCTCAAGATCCTTGCGGATCCTGAGGACCCTTACCATTCCTTATTGAAGGAATTTGGAGATGTCATTAGTGACAACCCGCCGATGGGGTTACCACCGGATCGGGGAGTCCGACATGAAATTGATTGGTTCCTGGAACCAAATACTTCGTCACTAGGCAGTGGCCTCTCCCCAAGGAGCAATGCGACGTCATCGACGCATTCTTCAAGGGGAAAGAAGAGGCAGGGATGGTACGGGAGAGCAAGTCCCCCCACTCATCTCCCACTTTTTGTGTTTGTAAACCGAACGGAAATTGGCGCATTGTGCATGCGTGCAATAAGCTGAATGCAGATACTGTACCCATGCAGACTCCGATTCATAGTAAGGATGTTCTCCAGAACAATATGGCAGGCTGTACTGTGTACAGTGCCTTAGATCTGGTGGATGGGTATTATCAGGTGCTCATGCGAGCATCCGATATTCCGCTGACAGCGGTCAGCACGCCTAGTGGCATGCTGTGAAAGTGGCTTGTTATTCCACAGGGGCTTTCGAATGCGCCAGAGACTTTTAATCGCTTGGTGACTCAACTCTTCCGCACTCATAGAAAGTACGCTCAGACGTACTTCGACGATATATTCGTTCATAGTCGCGCGGAAGGCGACTCGTCTGATGTTCAGACGCACCTAATACACCTTCGAGCTGTGCTCGAATGTATGCGAGAGCATCAGTTATATGCAAACGCATCCAAATGTATCTTTGGTGCTGAGTAAATTCCTTTCCTCGGATGCTTCATCGGTAAGGATGGAGTGCGGGCGGATCCCGCGAAGGTGAAAGCCGTTGTGTAGTGGCCTTCGCCTGTAAATCTTAGAGATTTACGGAAGTGGCTTGGATTAGCCAACTATCTCCACAAATACAGCGAGAACTACGCTGAAATGGCGAAGACATTGACGGGCTTTCTTAAGAAGGATGTTGACTGGTGTTGGGAAACCAAACACCAAAACGCTTTTGAAGCGGTTAAGGGGAGCTTGTTAAAAGCTCCCGTTCTTGCTCTCCCAGACTCTGGGAAACCTTTTAGCGTCGTCTGCGACGCCTCCGATTTCGCAATCGGATGTGTTTTGTTACAAGCAGACTACCGCGGGAAGAGAATGCGTGATTGCGTTTGAGTCGAGGCAGCTTAAAGATGCGGAACGGAATTATCGTGTTCATGACGAGGAGCTACTTGCAATGAAGTATGCACTTGTCAAATTTAGGGTTCAACTACTCGGCTCAAAGCCGTTCGTGGTTTATACTGACCACGCGTCCTTACGGACACCGACAAAGTCGCCTCATTTCTCCCAACGGATGACCCGCTGGCTATATTTGAAGTAAAGTACAAACCGGGAAAACAGAATTTACTTGCAGACGCGTTTTCGCGTCGTCCCGATTACGAGCTCTCTCAAGCGAAATTCGTCACCTCGTCTGTGGTGGATCTCATACGCCAGGCGTATGAGTAAGACCCACAGTGTACAGCGCTTATCAGCGCGTTGGGTGGAAAAGGACTTGGCTCGTCTAAGCCAACCCTGTCAAGTCGAGCTAAAGCTCGCTTACACCGTTACAGATACTGTGACGGTTTGCTATATTATAGCACGGGCGCGGAGGACACTCCGCGGGTGGTTGTTCCTCATGATGAGGAACTGAAATATAAAGTACTCTTTGAGGCACATGACGCCCCTACCGGGGGTCATTTAGGTCGGGATAAGACCTACGGCGCTTTAAGCGCTTTGTATTGGTGACCCAAAATGTACAAGTGGGTCGGTGCGTATATTCGCACTTGTGAGCTAGAGGGTCAAACCCTCTACAGATTCAGCTGCTATAGGAAACAGTTGGAAATTGCCAACTGTTCGTATGGACCAAGTCAACCTATAGCATACAATTGGCAATTGCCAATTGTTCGTGTGGGCCAAGTCCATCTATAAATATGAAGGGGAGCCTTTGGCGGAGTAGCCGTTCCAACGGCCTGTTGAAAATCCATCTGGATTTTATCTTCGGTTTTACCGAAAGCCGGTTCCACTGGCGTTTCGGTCTTTGTAGACCGTTTGAGCAAGATGCTCACCTGGCAGCGGTGCCAGAGTCCATTGATGAACAAGACGGAACGCGTTAATCGCGTTGTTAAGGATATTCTCCGGAGCTTATGTCCGGATGCTCCAAGAGTTGGAGTGAGATGCTTCCTATGACCGAATTTGTCATAAACAATTCGGTGCATGCATCTACGGGGTTTACCCCGTTTAATGTGAACAGATTAGTAAATCCGCGGGTTACGTTGACGCCACGTGTGTGTGGCCCAGGGCTTGAGGGGGGAGGAGTCACCGATGTCAGCCCTGTATGCTCCTGTCCGTTTGTTTGGCCTACCCGGCAGGGCGGCCGGCAGGCTGCCCGACCGGGTGCAGCTCGGGTCTGCGCTTGTAGCCGCCACGGCTCGCGCACTGGGAGCCTTCCATGGCCCCAGAGACCTAGAAGAATCTATTGTTTGTTTGTTGGGCCTACCCGGCAGGGCGGCCGGCAGGCCGCCCGACGGCAGGACGGGGCGGAGCGTCTGATGGCGCGACGCCATCACCGGGGTGAGACCCAGTACCTGGTGAAGTGGAAAGGGTATCCACATTCCCAGAGCTCGTGGGAGTACGAGACTCCCCTGCGGCAGGATAGCCGTGACGGCGTTGACGTTTTTGAGCGGGAGAATCCCACTGAGAGTCAACGACCAAAGGGGCTGAAGAAGCCCCTTCACTCCCAGTAGCTGGGAGTTCGCCGGAGGCATATGCTGTGCTTGCATTGCTCTCCTGCACCACATCGAGAGCAGAGCGCGTATAATAGGAGGCAGGTAATTGCCCTTGCGCTTTGGCCTGAGCATAGGCCAAGTTTAGCGCCCTCTCTACCCGAACGTCGTGTTCGGAAAAGCTGTTGTACAGCGCATCGAAACTGGGGAGGCGTTTCTCCCCTTCCGCCCAGGCGCGGAGTGCCTGTTCTGCGTCTTCGACGCTTTCGTCCCTCAAGAGAACAAAGGGAATCTCGCGGATGATATCCACGAGGACACTGCGTGCCTGATTCCCGAGGCGCGTCCGGTAGGACTTAACGGTATAATGTTTGGGCGTTAGTAGTCGGGCCCGTAGTTGGTTCCGACGCGCAATTTCACGCGGCAGTATAGCCGCTAGACCAGGGGTATAGGAGGCTAGACCCCTCTTGACCGCCTGCTTAGCCTTCTTTTGAGGGTCTCGAGGTCCCTTCCGTGCCCGTACGGCACGTCGGGCCTCTTGAACCAAGGACGGTTCATTGGTGGTGGTCGACTGTGGCAACCTGGAGGTATCACCCCTAGCGGGTAACGGTGGCGAACGAGTTAGTGCGTTTTCCCCACGTGTGGGAAATGGGTTGGATGACCGACAGCGCCGTTCGGCGCTGTCAGCGTGGCCAGCCGTTGGGGAGATATCCCCAAGGGCATCCACTTCCGAGTTGTCGGAATAGTTTTCGTCCATAGCACCACTGAAGGTGTACAATGTACAGCCAGAGGTACTGGCGTTGGACTTCTCCAACAAGATTTTGATTATTGCGTAAGCAATAGTCTTGATGGGGGAGGAGGTAACCGGGTTATATTTGAGTTACATTTAGTGTTGGTGTACATAAGTACACTACGGTTGAGGTCAGTATTGACCGGTTTGAAAGGTTTTGAACCATTGGTTATTTTAACCAATCAGGACACGGGCCCTTGGTGTGGTGGTGTGTCAGCCATCCACCTGTCGGTACACAGGTGTGTACACTACATTTTAGCTAGCTACGAATTTGGAATATTCTACTTAGTATTACATATAGTTTATATTAGTTTAAATTAATTTAGGCTAATTACATATTAAATATATTCAGTTTACAAAAATACTTAAGTCTGCCAGGCGCGCGACCACGCCCGGTCGCGCGCGCAGTGAGTGCAGTAGCTAAAGGGAGCCCTCCCTTTAGCTACACCCTTAGTAAGGGAGCCTTGCCGTTAAGTCATTAGCGGAGCCAGGCGCGCGACCACGCCCGGTCGCGCGCGCAGTGAGTATCGTAGTCTAAGGGAATTCTCCCTTACGCTACCTCCCTTTAAAAGGGAATTCTTGTTACAAGGGGCTAGCGAAAGCTATCTGTAACCACACCGGGAATCTTGGCCCCGAGTAGGAGAGCTCTCTCCTACTAAGCCCTTTTATAAGGGCGTATCGGCTAAGTAGCGGCGAACGCCGCTTAAAGGAAAGTCTTCCTCTGTGCGATAGCCACACCGTGCGTGTAAGCACCCGGCTACACAACTTCTCTATTATAGTATCTCTCAGCAGTTCCACTCAGCTATTTGACCAAGATATCGACTTTAATGTTTTCCGTCCAGCAATATCCATATGCTGATTCGGCAATAGCTATTTGCCGTATCAATCTGGTTCTCCACTCCTTGAAACCTGCTCCTAACCCACGGTAGACCTCGTCACCGTCGAACACCCTAATGGATAGCTTACAGTCCTTTCCCGAGGACATTTTAAACACGTGCTGCTGATTTCGTACTGGAGATTGCATACCAAAACTTCCATCCTGGAAATGATCTTGTACCCTTAGTTTTCTTTCCGGCGTGCTATCCAGCAACGCCAACCTCATCCGGTTACCAAGCCGCATTGAATTATTGAAGCTGAAGTTGTTTCCGTCAGAATACCGTGAGAATTCTCAAATTATAAGGTCTATAACCGACTTTTGAAAACATAGAGAATTTTGCCTCCTTCTGCTCCAATACCATCTGGATTGTCTTCTTCTAGGTTCTCCTCGATCAAAACAGCATGGTTGTTTTGGATCATAACTGTTGAAATGCTTCTTTGTCCATTTGTGGAAGAACGTAACACCGAACTATTGGCAGCTGGACTCGCAGGACGAGTGACTCGCCATACAAAAATCTTTCCAACCTTAACTATTTTGCTACAACGGATCCATCCGCAATGATGCGAAAATAACTACGTTAAAATTGCACCACCGCAACATTACGAGCCGTTAGCGCTGGGATGTAGATGAGCTAGCTATCTAATTAGGGTACAAATAGCACGTCCGTCATTTTGACCGTCCTTCCATTGTTTTACACAAGTCGCACAACTACGACCCTTCAATTCGAGTTGTCGCTTATTGGCCGCCGTAAGCCAAACTAGTCTTGATACTCAACAAAGTCACCAAGATCACCAGACATGTGTGAGCTCGCCGCATTATCAAGGATCCACGTCGTCTTTTCATCATCACCATCATGATCATCGGTCACTGTAAAAAAAATTATCGCTGTTCTTCTCGGCTTTTTGAGGACACTTGACCTGCTTGTGACCAGGTTGTGTCGTGCATAAGTAACATTTCCCTCGATATTGCAAATTCACACCACCACCATTCTTGGCTTGTTTCTTGCCGTTTCCACGACCGCGTTGGCTATTGCATGACACACCACTAGCGTTTGATGTCGCCTCCTTCAGCGCCATTCCTTCTTCTCACGTCGCTGCAGAGTCTCATGCTCACGACGTAGAATTTCCTTTGCACTTAGCAGCGTCACACCGGTAGACGCCTCGATGTTCCTGACCATCACGTCATATTCCTGGGGGAGACTACCCAAAAGCACCACGAGCTTCTCGTCTTCACCAACATTCCCACCCACAGCGGCAAGCTTGGGGCACATTCATCAAATCGCAACAGGTAATCCATCAGATTGCCACCTTCTTCAAGCTCAATCACTGAGTTGCTTGCGCAACTGAACACGGTTGTGGAGATTCTGCTGCACAAAGAACGCACGGAGAATCTCCCACGTCTCCCATGCCGATTTGCGCCTAGCACCATCGTCTGGAACGTCGGCGAGAGGTTCTGACGACCAAAGACAGAGCCCGAATGTCGTCGTCTTTGCCACTTCGCCACTTGGGGTCTTGCACGCAAAATGGAAAAGTAAATTACGAGGCCAAAGCTGTTGCTTAGGCTTTTAACACACTAATGCTGCCATAGTGTTCTTTGTCTGTGTTTCTTCTCACATACATTGCACCAAAAGGGCGCTTCTCGATTACATGCAGATCAGTACGCAAGACAGCTTTCAGAACAAGGTTCTAGAAGTCTGTCACACAGCAACTTGGTCAAGTTGCCATCTGACTCCAAAAAACAGAACGGCAAATACTCTTGACCCAGATGTCAGTTGACACACCACACAGTACCACACCACTTAGTGTGAGTAAACACTGGTGTGATTACTCGCGACATCCGAGGGAGGGGACAGGAACGACATATATATATATATATATATATATATATATATATACTGTACATTACATTCAGAATACTGTTCAGATTCCGGAAGATTGAAGTGTTAGAAAAGCTGGCCGTTACCGGTACTACCTGATTGGTACTGGAATTTGGCTGGTACTGTACTGCTCTGACCGGCACTGTTATGATTGGTACCGTTCTGACCGGTACTGTTCTGGCACTGATCTGGCCGGCACCAGCAGCATTTTCATTGGACGAAACCGCAGTGGTTTAAAGTGGTTTATATGCATGGAATTTATGATTAAAGTTTAGGACTAGATCTTTAATTATATTTTATTAATACACTTTTTATCTTTCTATCTCCACCAAAGATCTCAGCCCCGCGACTCTGAACTTACAATCAGGGCGCCCTTCCTACACGCGCGTAAGACACCAAGCTGTGGTGAAGTGATTTTTCAGTTATGGAAAAGACGGACGTGAGTCATGTATCGAAAGGGTATAAAGTGTTCCGGTCGGCTAAGAAGTAGTGTTGAGAACGGTCCGGTCCGGACGGTTGGGACCATGGTCGGGACCGGACCGCTTACCACTTGCCTGTCAGACCCCCTGTACCATACCATAATCACGCTAATCCACCAGCACTGCATCCAGCTATTGTATGTATTAGGCAATTACTGCGTCCTTGCAAAGCGCACTTCTTATGGCCCAGTGGCCTAAGGCACTGGTTTTAGACCCAGAGAGCCTGGGTTCGATTCCCAGTTTCAACAGTATTGCTGACAGCTTTTGTCTACTGGCACAACAAGTTTCTGGAACCTTCCACAAGGTCCCAGAACTCCTTTCGGACGACTATCTATGGTAGTCTGAAAGAGGCAAATAGAATAGGATCGAAAAATCAGAAATATATGATTAAAATGTAACATAAATCTGGGACGGGTATAAAAGTAGGGGATTCCCTCATGGGAAGGGGGGGGGCATCGAGAATTTAATTCATATTCAGTATCCATCACTTGTCCTCAGTCACCCTGTATCCACTATCCATTATCCTTTTATTACCAGTCCGCTACCCAATGTTCGAAAGAAGGCAGACCTACGTGGATCAAAGAACCCTCCTGCCACCCCATTCGAGAGATGGCTTCTGTAACAGGACTGATCCTGTTACAAGCTTACACTGTGTTGTGCGAGAAAGCGCGCAATACAAGAGGGGTAGGATTAGTTGATGACAACTAATCCTATACTAAATGTAAATATAAATATTTACTTGTTGTTTAGCACGCAAAATTAAGAGTGTTTATTAAATGGGTGGTTAGCGGCTAACAGTATAGTAATTACCTAACTAATATAATAATATCAAGTATTAAACTAACTGTAATATTAGTTAACCTGCATGATTCGGTATTTATACCGAATCGACTTTTCCTTCGTAGATTATAATAACTTATAATCTATTATTTGAATTTCAGACAACGCGTCTGAAATTCAACTGTGATATTCTAACTTGAATATCAATTATGTAATGGCACCCCATTACAGCTTCAGTGCTGTCCCCGATACGTCTGGAGAGGTCACCAGCATCCCGGAGGATGCCGTATCGTCTTCAGCCAATGCTGATCAATTGCAACCATCTTCGGGTACGTATTCCTATCGAGAATTAGATCTTTTGCTTGGCCGAGCTTGTGTTGACACGGATCTCTATTCATTGCAGAAGCTGTAACTCAGGAAGCATCTACACGTACCCTTCGCCTTCCAAAGCGCCTTAGACCCCTCACCACTTTCGAGGATGACTACCCTGTGAAAGGCGAGGGCTTTGATGATCCCGTGGAGGAAGATATCGACGGCACTGATGATACATGGCGAGAAACCTCCACCAGGAGATCTGGTGGAGCGGAGCTTCATGCCAAAAGAAACAAGGGAAAGTCCTGGAGCGTGCACGAGCATTTTGCTCTTATCCAAAAGAAAGTGAATGGGAAGATGGTAATGGTCCGCAAATGCGGCATCTGCGGCAAGGAATATGCAAGGGGTTCGTCGACAGGTAGGTTACTTTTGGGGTAAACTTCGCGTGGCCATTAAGCTAATTCTACGTTAACTCTTTGCAAGAGCGCTCAAGCGTCACCTAACCGACAAGCACGGGGACAAGGTTTCCAGTAATCCCGGACACACCAGACAACTCTGAGTGCCACCAAAAGGGGATTGGTCATTCTTCCACAGTCAACAGCTCTCAGCTGACAGCTGCTCAGAAAGTCACACTCAACATGCTGTTTCTCAAGCTGCTAATCATGGCAGGGCTCCCCTTCCGATTGACTGAAAATTCGCACCTCTTAGAGCTGCTGCAATTCCTCAGCAACTCGGCATCCCTGTTGTCGAGGTTTACCTACCGCAACGTTGCCCTCGACGTGTTTTCCACAATGAAATGCGCAGTCAAGAACATGTTGCAAGAAGTCACCTCGCGGATGTCGTTTACTACTGGCATATGGACATCAATTGCCGGCGACCCATATATTGCCATCACAGCCCATTGGATCGACAAGTAGTGGACGCTCAAAGAGATCGTCCTCGCTGTACGCGTCATTCCACATCCTCATGATGCAGCGTCCATTGCCGATACCCTATTGGGCGTGTTCAACTGGTATAACATCTTGCCGAAGATCATCTCCGCTACAACTGATAACGGGTCAAACGTCATCGCTGCCATCTAGCAGATAGTGGGACACATGTCTTCTCTTCACATCAAGTTTCTTGGTGTTCTATGTGCGGCACACACCCTCAACTTGATCGTCCAAGAGGGGCTCAAGCATATCAATAGTGTCGATTCCAAACTGCGAAGCTTCTTTACCAAGCTCAAACAGTCCTCAAAATACTCTCAGGAGTACCGCAGGCTTGCTAATGTGCTCGAAGAGCCTGACAAAAAGATTCCTAAGGATATCAGCACAAGATTGGAATAGCCAGCAGCCTCGGAGGTCAGCTCGAGGGAAGGTATTTCAATGATAGACGTCATGAAACTGACACCCTGAACAGGCATTAGGGACAATAAACGCTCTCTGATTGAAGTTCCCACAGCCAGTAAGCTTGGAAGGTTAATGTTGTCGTCCGAGGAACAGACGACCGTCAGTCAGGCACGTGACTTCCTGAAACCATTCTACGAAGTCAAAAACTCGCTTTCGGGAAGCACATACCCCACGCTTGGGCTCGCCCTCCTTTTCATGGACCATGCAAACACCATCGTCCATGGCCCAATGCAGCATTAGGGTGCCAGAACCGTTCCCCCCGTTTGTCTGGTGGATGTGGCAAAAGCAATGAGCATCAAATCTCTAGAATACGTCGACAAGATTATCAACTTCAATACTTTTGCTGCTGCTGTCCTCTATCCGCGAGTGAAGTTGGAATTGATGCCAAGTGAATACAACGTAAGTGCACGTTATGTATAGGGTGATGCAATCTTAGCTACATTCTCTGTTTTGTGGTGAAGTGGATTCAAGATTGGTGGAAAACAAGGGGGGCTTTTAAGCCTATCGTGTGCAAGAAGTGTCAAGAACACAGATTTTGGTAAGTCACATGATATTGCGTGTACTTACATATTTCATGTTTGTACATATTCGGGACCGTAGGGAGATAGGATTGGTTAGTTTTGGTTTTTCCTTCTAAGAGTTTTGGTTTTGCTTTTGGTTGCTTAAGCCTTAACAAGGAAGTCGTTCGCATCTTTGCGCCGTACATCAGTCGCCTTCGCACGCCGCGGAGGTTTTGGGAGCAGAGGGTCGCGTAATACCCTCTAGCTCATTATACCCGGCTGGGACGCGTTATAGACGCACTTGGCCCGCCGGAAGTCCCTCGACGGGAGTACGTATTGGTCGGCTTCACAAGCCCAAGTTACACACGTTTGGAACGTGTAGTCAAAGTGTTGGATCGTTACGTGGAGATATCGTTCGTGGAGTTTGTCACGTTCTCTTTGGATCTCCACATTGGAATATTGGTATTTTATTTTCGTATTGGTTGGGCTCTACGATCGATTGAGCGATCTGCTCTTTGGAGTATACTTACTTGGAGTATAACCAGTATACCCGTACCCAGGGTGAAGAGTTCCGCCCAGGGTACACCACCCAGCACGGTCTCACGTTTAAGACCCAAATCAATTCACAGCGACGATCCACCAAGTGTGCAACATCCCATTCCATCGGGTACACAAGGTGAGATGGAGACGCAAAAATCGGACCAGGCGTCCTAAGCTGATGATCGGTCGTCTGCTAGCAGCGGACGATCAGATCGGATCGTAGGCGAAGGTTCTCGGGGTACCCCCCAGTCAGTTGGAAGGCTGGGCACGATGGCTGTCAGGTTCTCGACACTACGGTGTTCGATTTTGAACTTGACTCCACCACAGTTTCTTTTCTTTCCTTTTTTTAGTCCGAACATAACCTTAGACATTTGCTTCAGGTGCTATACAATGAGTATCCCCCACAAATGCCGAGCAGCTAAGAGGGCACGAGATCCAGCTCCAACCGGCCGACAAGCAACCTTCTTGAGAGTCTTGCACGGCAAAGGCGTGCCCCAGCTGAATCACAGGGTGTATTTGACGAAATTCACTCCTATCTGGCGGAGGCAGTGGTCGACACAAGCGCGGATGCTCTGCTTTGGTGGAAATACAATGAAAAAGCGTTTTCCACGACTTGCGCGTATGGCCCAGAATACCTGGCCATACAAGCAATATCCGTGCCCTCCGAGCAGCTTTTCTCGTCTCTCGGCGACACGATCACCATGAAGCGTGCACGACTTTCACCCATGACTGTTGAAGCTGTAGAGTGTGTGTCGCGTGGGTCGAGAATGGTTTGGGTTTCGCTCGGCTAAGAAAGATGATATCCTTGCCAAGCATACAGCTAACGAGCCTTTTGACGTTTGGGTAGATGAGGGGTGAATTTCGGATTGGAGGATGCGGGTAATGATGCTGCGTGGCTGTATGAGGTTGTGATTCCTGAAGTATATTATCTAAACGGGAATTTACAAATAAGGGAGTGATTTTGAAATTAATTACAGATAAGGGAGTAATTTAAAATATTTACAAATAAAGGAGTGATTTTGAAAATAATTAAAGATAGGGGAGTGATTCAAAAATATTTACAAATTAGGGAGTGATGTCACTGCAAATTTGCGGGGTCAGCGTATACTGCCCCCCATTTCCGTAAACTGAACCCCTGGTGCATAGCCATGAGATTTTATACAAAATTCAACAGTTACAGTTAGACTGAGCTTTTTGTTATGATGATGTGTTCACGGTGTAAATTTATTCTACTTCTCGGATGGTACCTCAGCCGTACACTGCAGTAGTTATCACGCGCGATTTTTTCTACTCTTGATGATTCAATCCAGCTCTGTTCGATAAGTTTCCACTACCGCCTCTATCACGTTTTCCGCTCTATACTTTCGACTGGTTTTCAGGGCCCGATCACACAGATCTCATTACGACAAGAAAAAAAGTTCCATATCTTCCTCGAGAGAAATTAAGGTAAGAGACGTAATCAAGCCATCCGTTAATGCGCCATCGACATCGACAGGCGTCTCTCTTTCTTCTCTAAGGATGCCACATACAATTGCTTCTTGGCCGTTTTCAAGAAGCGCTTCATCGTTTTGAACAGGAAGGTACTCATCGAGTACTTCTCATGCACAGAGTTCAACAGCGCGTTAGTAGCGTTTTTCATACATGCGAGCATCTCAATCTTAACTCGTAACAATACATGATGATTGATTTGGAGAGTGCGAAGACAGCCCCTTCACCGTATTTCCATCTTGATCATAATCCGCGATCGTGCAAAATTATCGCCAAACTATCTAACGCACGCGGCAATGTGTACAATGCCAGCTCTAATTGCATTAAACAGCACAGTTGGGTCAGCAACAAGTTAGCACGTGGAAACAACCACACGCTTTACACAAACCAGAGCGTCGGCCTTTTGGTTCCATAAGAATCGTCGTCGAAGCTAGAAGTACGGCTAAATAGAAAATGGAGCGACGATCCTTACTCACGACGCGACGGTGTAAGAACACAAGAGACAAATAGAGCGACGTAAATGACGCCAAAAAGCAATTGGATCGCGTCGCACTTAGCGTTGAGTGCGCAATACTGTGAAATGGAGCACGCAAGAAGCGTCTAAAGTGGATGATCACCCCTGGCACGATGAAGAGTGCCAGGTACAGCGAAAAAGTCTTCACAAAAGCACGTTTGAAGCAAAAGAACGCGCCCATGACGCATGAGTCGGCATTTACGTGTACAAGTCTGCTAGGAAGGATGCCAGTTGGAGCCCCCCGATCATGGGTGTGACAGCTACTTTAACTGTTGAATTTTGTATAAAATCTCATGGCTATGCACCGGGGGGGGGTCAGTTTACGGAAATGGGGGGGGCAGCATACGCTTGTAAAAGGGTTACAAATTCTGGTTACATTTAGTATGTGTGTTGTACGTGAGTACACTACGGTTGGGGTCAGTATTGACCGGTCCGAAAGGTTTGGACCATTGGTTATTTTAACCAATCAGGGCAGGAGACCTTGGTGGGGGCGTGACAGCCAGCCACGTGTTAGGACACATGTGGTGTACACTACATTTTAGCTAGATACGAATTTAGTAAGTTCTACTTAGTATTACAAATAGTTTATATTAGTTTAAATTAATTTAGGCTAATTACATATTAAATATACATTCAGTTTACATTTCACTCAAAGACTACAGGACGCTCGACCTCTACCGGTCGCGCGCTTAGTGAGAGTAGTAGCTTAAGGGAAGTTCTTCCCTTAGCTACCCCCTTATTAAGGGATCCTTGTGTTAAGGCGTTAGCTTTGTGCTAACTAGTAAACCAAAGTGAAATCTTGGCCCCGAGTAAGAGAGTTCTATCTTACTAAGCCCTTTTGTAAGGGCGTATCTGCTAAGTAGCGGCGAACGCCGCTTAAAGGAAAGTCTTCCTCTGTGCGCTAGCCTCACCGTGCGTGTACGCACCGGCTACATCTGGTAGCACTTGTAGTCAATCCAACACATGTGTTGGTAGGCTACGGCATCCTCTGCAAGGTATGAATCAGGACGATTGGGAAAGGTTAACCCTCATCCAGCAGGAAGCCTTTAACAGGCTATTATCCTTACTGGGTGACGAAGGCATGCAGCTCCTAGTAGAGCAGGGACTTGAGGCCGTGAAGGCAAGGGTCAACGCCCTCATCGCCCATGAGGCGAGTTTAGGTGGAGGTCGTACCAAGGGGGTGCGTACCCATTTTCCTTTAAGATAAAGTAATTCACCGGTGAAAAGGGTGATAAAATTTATGTGTGTTTACGAGAGGATGAAACGGCCTTCGCCACAGCGAATGTGATCGCTTATCACTTGCAAGTGGGACTTGCACTGACCCATCTTACGGGCAAAGCCCGTACATGGGCGTTTACGTGTCCGGATTCGGTCACGAACGTGTTCCCAACCTGGGAATTCCTTAAGCAAGAGCTTATGTACATGTACGCCACGCCTGATCTGGTTTTCCAGAATCAGCTGGCGTTTTTGAGGTGCCGTCAGGGCACTAGGGACGTGGAAACGTATGTCCAAGAGCTAAAGACCCTGTTGGCAGGGATGTACGCGAAAGCGTATTCGGATGAAGTTTCCATCCCCGTCTTCATGGGAGGCCTGAAAGAAGGGCCAGCACGCTTGGAAATGTTCCGATGCCGATCCCAATCCTTGGAGGAGGCATTTAAGATGGAGTTTAACGCAGAGAGGAACTTCTGTTCCTCTAAGGTGGGTCCCGAACCCATGGACCTTAGTCAGGTTGAAGCGGAGGAGAAAACTCCCGCTAAGAGTCACACTGACTCTTTTTTGAAGAGCTTCGAGGTGGAGCTCTTAGCTATGTTGCAGCGGCGTGTGCCGCTTAAGGTGATTCCTGTGTGGAAGCACGGATTTTCTGCGGAACAGGTGTCCGAAAAATCCTCAGCGAGGCACTCGCTACAAGGGGCAAGGGTTGGGAAAAGCCCTTGCCCAAGACGTCGGGAAACGACGGCTCACAGTAGGTGCGGGGCGCCCTACTGCGGGATCCCTCAGTGCTGTTAAACCCCAGGGTAGGGGCCGACAGCACAAAGCCCCGAGGGAAACGGTGCTTTCTAGCACCGAGTTGGTGTACCAGCCAAGTTTGCTGGTTGTCCTTGCGGACGTGAAAAGCTTTGATAAGCCTTGGAGAGTCTTGATAGACTCTGGAGCCTCTGACAATTATGTCAGACGAGCTTCTGTTGAGATTAGTCGGCTATATGCCGAGGCCCTAGAGGCACGTTCTCGTGATGTTGTCACGGTCCGTCTAGCGACGGGCGTACATGTTTCTGTACCCAAGGTCTCAATCGACCTTAATCTGAAGTTTGCACACTTCGACAGCTTAGAACGTTGCCTAGGCCTGGATTTCGACTCGAGGTATGACCTCATTCTCGGCATGAAGTGGATAGAACGCCTCGAGCCATGGATAGTCTGGAAGTCTAAGTCCACAGGCTCAACAGTGTAGACGGCATCGCCCACGATGACGACTAGTACCGGCAGTGGCACTGGATGGTGCCAGGTGGAGTAGTGGCTGTGGGTTGTAACACCCGCGGTCAGGTGAAGCATTGGCGAGTCACGAACCTACCTTTGATCGATCACAAAAGCGATACTGGCGTGAGGTGCCAGATGTTGGGATGTCTGAGATGATCAGTCCCAATGAGGTCAAGGAAGTGTTCTTGGACGAGGGGGATTCGGCGGTTAATCCCCACACCGAAATAGGCGAGACTGGTGAGTCGCCAGTGATAGAGGTGGATTCCTCTGAGGTTAAGCGCGAGGCGCTTAGAGAAGAGACCCGAAGTTCGTCTCTTCTGCAGGTCGGAACTGATTCCGACCACGCCGTGTTCGGCGAACAAGTTGCGACTCCAGTGGTAGGGGTAGAGACCCCTGTGGTTAATCGCGAGGCGCTTCCAAGCGAAGAGACCCGCAGTTCGTCTCTTTCGCACGTCGGAAATGATAACGACCACGCCGTTGTAGGTGATACCGGCGAGTCACCGGTGGTAGAGGTAGAGACCTCTGTGGATAGGCGCGAGGCGCTTCCAATAGATGGGGAAATTGACTCCCCCCATCTGGGTCCCGGGATGAGTCCCGAGGCCAGTAGTCAGCAGTCTTATCGGATGCTGAATAGTGTGACAGGTGTTGTCACAGAAGGCGTAATCCTTGAACGGTTGCCTGGGGTAGACGAACTGTTGTCGTTGGAGGAGATGTCCTTCAACGAGTTTGGAACTGCTTTGAAAGCAGGTGAAATCGACGAGGTTGTCGTATTACGTCCGGAAGAGAAGTTGAACTCCTCATCCACGATGGACGAGTCTGTTTTGGTGCAAACCAAACAGGCATTGAATGCCCGAAGCGGTCTAAGGATCCTTGCGGATCCTGAGGACCCTTACCATTCCTTACTTAAGGAATTCGGAGATGTCATTATTGACAACCCGCCGATGGGTTACCACCGGATCGGGGAGTCCGACATGAAATTGATTTAGTTCCTGGAACCAAATACTGCGTCACTAGGCAGTTGTCTCTCCCCAAGGAGCAATGCAACATCATCGACGCAATCTTATAGGGGAAAGAAGAGGCAGGGATGGTGCGGGAGAGGAAGTCTCCCCATTCATCTCCCACTTTTTGTGTTCGTAAACCGAACGGAAAGTGGCGCATTGTGCATGCGTACAATAAGCTGAATGCAGCTACTGCATCAGGAGGCGAATCCATCTGTACGTCTATATGTCGGTGTCGGACGAAGCGCCTGTGACATTCTTCACAACCGTATCCGGGGGAATGATAGCGGTGCTTCGTCAGAAGCGTCAGCATCTGTATGTCGGGTGGTGCGTTCATTGGCGCATCACCAAAGATGTCCACGCCGTCGAGCGGGATAGATGGCGGTGGTAATGGCGACGTTGGCGCGGTGGGAGATGTCGACACGTCAAACGTTGAAGCTGTAAAGGCGCTCGGCGACGATCCGAGGGCAGCAACAGGGTCTGGAGCGACAGGAGTCGAAACGACAGGGGCAAAAGTGACAGGGGTTGAAGCGACATAGGGGCTGGAGAAAACCGGGTCACCATCGTAGGTGAGCGAGAAAGGCGGATTGAACTGAATTGAAGGGGGAGGGTACTTTTGAAGAGTCGACTTGTGGGGTAGCCAGCAAATTGAGAAGTCCATCAATGCTACAGTTCAACTGTTACCAGCAGTTAACAGCTGACCAGACCAAGTAATATAGGAAAGTGGAGTTATTAGCAAGCTTGAATAACAGATGATGTTCGTGGACCTGCTCGGGAGGTCCCTGCACTTCGTGGTCATAGAGCGTGTTCTCAAATCAATCGACAAGTTGCACGCCGGCGAAATTAATACAGAAAAATATTGGCAGAACTGAGTGTCGTCGGTTGAATTTGCGATACGAGCCTCAAACCATAAATTACTCGGATGTGTGGTGGACTAGATTCCAAAATTTTGGAGGTTAGTCCTATAACCCGAATCTCCGCAGGCCAAAACTCCCAACTATCGAAGGGGGTACTCTGTCGATAACCATCATCCGAACTTGGATAACGGTTAGGGTGGTACTTAACGGTAGTGCCAAAGTGACTCGGTCCAAGCGTTTGCTTAATCGATCGCTTCAAGCAAATGTGATAGTCAACTCATAATCAGGACAAAACGTTAATCACTTATAACCACGATCTTCCACAGAAAAACTCATTATTACCTCCACATGATCATTGCAAGAGATTCCTTATTCGAAATTCGGGTGTCTGCATTCGAGGTTTTGTGCACTCAGAACAAATTCTTCCGCCGAGCAATGTGCTTATGGCGTCTCGGTTGAGGATAACTTAAACAGGAAGGAATAACCGTCCATTTCATAACAGATACAACGGACTGCGGCGGAAAAGAACAAAACGACACTCGTATTAGAGAATTGGAGTAATTACACAGGACCCCACGGTTTCTAGAAAAAATTCACAGAACCCCACTCTATTTTAAAATTCAACCCACGGTTCTGTTAGGCTTACGCCCT
This sequence comes from Peronosclerospora sorghi, assembly GCA_026184515.1. Taxonomy (NCBI): domain Eukaryota; phylum Oomycota; class Peronosporomycetes; order Peronosporales; family Peronosporaceae; genus Peronosclerospora; species Peronosclerospora sorghi. The sequence goes on from CM047591.1 coordinate 7,840,887, forward strand.
TGACGGGGTGGGGGTTTGTGATTTTTTATGAGGCCCTGTGGTCCTGTGCATTTACTCATCTTTATAAAATGGGCAATCTTATTTCCACACCGCAAATTTACTTTTTCCACCTCACCCCTTAACACGTAACCATATTCGTAGATTATAAATGAACAAGTGTGGGTACCCGTCGTATCGACGAGGTAGGGCATAAAAACCGTCTGTCCGTCTACAAAACTTGCCCCCCATGTATTTTCAGGGTTAGGGTAGCGAAAATATAGGGCGAGAACCACCCGGTGGCTCTCGCCCTATGTTTTCGCGATTTCGACGTGATCGTGGGCTTTCAACAACACGTACTGGGCCATCATTTGTTTCCATGTGTGCGCTGTGCAACGGTTCTGTATTCAGGAAGATTTCTAAAAGAGCGAGTTGTGAGCGGTGGGAGTGTGCGTGCGAGTGAGCGTGTGTGGTTGAGTGAACGAGTGAGTGATGTGCGACTGACTAAGTGACCGAAATCGAGGTCACATGACAGAGCACCGCCCAATCAAAAGGCTGGAAAAGGACCATTGTACAGAGTGTATTCTTTTATATATAGAGATAGTACCCTACTGTACCATCAATATGAATGGGCGCAAGATGGACAGAGTGGCAGGGGGTACACCTGGGGCTATTTAGTAGCAATCCCTACGCACAACAAGCTCTTTCTCGCGTTGGAAGGGCGCGCAATTCCTGCAGCACTTCGCGTCGCAAGAAATGTTTTTCGACGACATTTTGATAAATCATGGTGTGAAGTACATAACTTATGTTAGGTATGCCAGCTTAAATATATGAATATTATTAGTTTAAGTCTTAATCTTAATCAGGGGTGTGCGGTATTGGTCCCGGCCGTCGGTACGGTAGGGAAGAGGTCATCACCGACATTGGTAGTGACTGGTACGGTACTCCGGCTCCGGTACCGATATATTCCATGTTGGTATGGTAGTGATACTGACATTTAACTCATCGGTATCGGTATACCGAAAGTGATACCGACTTTGTCCACAGCGGTATCGGTATCGGTATGATACCGGTATTTGCTGGTGACTCGGAAGGGTAGACGGGAAACAGAAATTCGGTTGAATACCGTTATCGATACCGGTATTAGCGTCCGTTATCATTTACGAGCTGAGTGTTGAAGTTATTATAAAATCATTCATTATTGATGATGCCATCTATTATGATCATCATCATCATGTGGGCTGCTGGTGCAGCTTGAAACTGTGTTTCGTATGAATGCTCCTTATTTACATATCAGGCTTACTTTAGAGCTAAACAACCACCGAAGGTGATGTTAACATTTGGTCTTAAAAATTTCTGGACATTCTACTAGATGATCAGAGAACCTCGTGAATTAGTCATAATTGCTTCTTCTTCTTCTTGTCGTCACCAGCAGCACCGCCACCCGCCGTCATCCTCGCCAGCTTACGTAGACGACTTTCAGCCACAGACTCTGCCTTCAATACCGAGATTGATACAAATCGGTAGGTGTACCGGTTTGTATTACCTACTGCACCCAGAATCGGTGAATACCGTCAGTCACGATACCGCGACTTCCCGCCAAAGGTATGGGATGATACCGACTTTGGTAGCGCCGGTAGTGGTACGGTAACAACTCTACCGACTTTGCCGCCCACGGTATACGGTAACGGTATTGTAAATACCGGTACTAATACCGCACACCCCTGATCCTAATACTAATAAAATCACTTTTGAATTTGATTTATATCTGATAAGAGGTGAAGTGGACTTTGAGTAAGCTGTGTTTACGGCTTGAAGTTTCTCTGTTTCGTGGATTGTGGATATTGTTACGGTCTCGTTTCGATTGATGTGGAGTGACAAGTGTATATAACGTGGAGTTAATAAAGTTGATTTACGTTCTATTACTGTTGTTATACTTCTTTGCTTTCGTCTTGTTGTGGAATTACGTGCGCAAGTACAATCAGGGTCTGGAACGCGCGTGTAGCAGTACGCCAGGACGATATGAGTGACGTCGAACATGTCGCATATGGCATCCTGGGGCAGTCGCATGCAACTCACTGTAGCCATCGATGCTACGGGTAACACCAGATCCATGAATAGATGGCACAACAACATCATCATAGAGTAGGAGGTAGCTCCCGTTCCCACATGGGGCTTTCACTTTTATATGCGAAATTAATTTTGCGCTGTGTCAATGGTTAAGTAGATAGTTCGCAGAGAAGGGGCGTGTACGCTTTGGATGTCATCACATTGGCACAACGCTTCGGCATTCCACTCTGGATCTTGGAACTGCGCCACGAGTCGACTCACAACGTACTGCAATCGCTATCAGATCTGCGCGCCATTTATTGGCGTGGCTACAAGTAAACTATTCGGAATACCAGGAAGACTTCCTCCAGGTTCAGGTTCATCGTTTGGGGCAGTGGCCGCTTGACAAGCTACCGCACTTGATTAAGCAGTCGAGTGCTGACGACCAACAAGACGTTTCGGCACGAGAGAATGCTAGGCAGTTTCCAACAACTTCGATGACAAAATTAGATGCAGACACTTTGTGAAATATTGTGGTGCCTTTTCTAGTTGATGAATAGCGGTATAGAGAATTTGTGGCACCGACTGAGCTTTTGTTCCTTGGAGTACCCTCGTTGCAAAAAGACAAACAGATGCAAAAGAGGCTCCAGTAATTTTCCAAAGGGATTCGTTTGTATGTTTGCTGTTGCGACTTCAGCCACTGTAGAGGAGGTTTAGTGCGTCTTTATCAGCGAGATTGTCTGCTAGAAGGTGTTGGATTATGCTTGCCCACTAAAATGAATTGATTCATATGACAATGAAACAGGGAAACCTATACAAGGCATCGAGGAGAAACCAGGTTTCCTGTGAATTTTGAAGAACGAGTGGGGTTCTGTGATTTTTTTCCGGAAACCGTGGGGTCCTGTGTAGATACTACAATCTTTCCTCAGATAAGTTATCCCCTCATAAGTTATATCCTCACGTAAGTTATATGATTTTTCATCCACCGGCCTTGTACTATGGTGGATAAGTTATAAGTTATAAGTTATGCCCAAGAGGCCAAAAATAACTTATCCGAGGGGGAAAAATGTGCACAAAGCTTAAATTTTTACTCATCAGCACGAAGACTGAAGCCAGGAGTCAAGCGTGTGCTGCGTAGTAGCAGCTGTACGAATGGAATGCTGGAGATTACGAAGGTGCTTATGTGCTGCCCTCCCTTCTATGGTAGTTCTATAAGGGAGAGAACTATGCCAAGGCGATGAAGCTTCTACGCTTTCGGAATCACCACTTCAACCGCATCCTCCTCTTCTTCATCTGTCTCTGAATTCCTGACCATCTCAATAATCTCCTTGTCAGTCAACTCCACGTGTGCTGATCCGTCCTCTTCAACAAGATTCAGAAAATTCTCCATTGCCATTGGATTTTGCATAGGAAGGCGGTGAAAGACGTCCTCTAACGCTTGCTCAACCTTCTGCTCCTCCCGATCCGTCACAATCCGTCCCTTCTCTGGAACAGGACCCTCCACAAATAAACCGGTGTGGTTGTTGCAGTTGCTGATGGTCTGGGGCGAGATCTCTTCCCATGCTGCTTGGCACCAGCGCATCGCAGTCAGTTGATCCACCTTGTAAATGTTTTGCTCTCCTTTCTCATCCCTGGCGAATGCATGCTGGTTGTGGTAACGTCGGTAATGGCGCTTAAATGCCGCAATTATTCCAGCGTCCATTGGCTGTAGTTTCGAAGTGCAGTTTGGTGGTAAAAACTTAATTCGAACATTTTCAAGCTGAAGATATGCAGTCACGTGAGAAGGGGCATTGTCGAGCAGAAGGAGAACTTGGCGCTAGGCAGTCTGTAAAATTATGCAAATTACGGTGAACATATACTACGTAAATATAAAAACTTACGCGAACACTCAAGTAATGGATCAAAAGGTGCAAAAAGATAAAATTAAAGAGCACGAAAACCACCTTCATGTTGTTGTCAAATTTTTTTAGCCATTCCTGGAAGAGCGCACCTGTCATCCAGGATTTTTTGTTGAAGCGGTAAAGGAATCCGTGTTGCTCAGCAGTTTTTTAAAAAGCAACGCGTCTGCTTTGCATGACCAATAATCAAAGGATTGAGCTTGTGTGAGCCATCCGCATTTGCAGTTAACGCCAGAGTAATTCTTGTCTACAAATGAAGTGTTCATGATTTTTGCTGACAGCACACCCAGAACACATAAGCATATAAATCCCACTTTCTCCTTCTTCAATCCTTCAATGGGTCCGGTGGCAATTGTTTTCTCAGGTGTCATGTTGTAAAATAGGCCTTTTGTGATAACCATTGTCAGCAACGTCACAAGGCTTACTTCTTCAAAATACAGCAATCACAAACCTGTTTCGTCCATGTTATACACATCACAACGGTCATACTGAAAGATGCGTAAGCGGGGCAGAGCATCTTACAGTGCGTGATGGTCAGCCGAGACGCTCTCACCATTGATCTTGAATCATCGCAGTGTGTTTTCGCTGTTGGAAACGAGTGAGCCAGACGTTGGAGAATACAATCGAGCCTTTGGGAATGTTCAACTGGTCCATAAAGTCAGCTGCCTTCGCCTTGATGAGGTTGCCGTTAACGGCAGTGTTTCGTGCCTGTCGCTGAAGAACCCAAGTGAAAAGTGCCTCGTCAAGCTCTGGATGCTGGGCCATACGTGGACGCTTCGTTTCAAGGTCGGCTTCATTCATCGTCTCAATCTCAGCCCGCTTGCCAAGCATCTTGCTGATTGAAGCCTGTGAAAGTGGCTTCTCCAGCCCAAATTTGTAGCAGGTGCGTAAACGCACGGTGCGGCTAGCGCACAGAGGAAGACATTCCTTAAGCGGCGATACGCCGCTACTTAGCCGATAAGCCCTGAACTAAGGGCTTAGTGTGAGATTGCTATCTCACTCGGGGCCAAGATTCCCTGAGTTCACTGTTAGCGTACGCTAACGCCTTATTCTAAGGCTTCCCTTAGAAGGGAGTAGCTAGGGGAGGTGCTCCCCTGCTACGACACTCACTGCATGCTTGACCGTTCCGGGTCGGGCGTCTAGCAGGATATGGTGTTGATTGTAAACTGATTTATTATTTAATATAAAATTAGCTGACTTATAAACTAATGTAAACTATATGCAATACTAGGTAAAACTTACTTAATCCGTACCTAGCCGAAAATGTAATGTACACCACCTGTGTAACAACACGTGGTGGGCTGCCACGCCTTCAGCAAGGGATCCCGCCCTGATTGGCTAAAACAACCAATAAGTCCGAACCTTTAGGGCCGGTCAATATTTGACCTAAATCGTTGTGTATTTACGTACACGAACGTAACTAAATGTAACCCCGTTACAAAATTTCTCCTGCGCCCACACACCCAATGCGGCTTGGCCAATCTTACTGGTGGCCTTGTACTAACAGATCTCAAGTCGCTGAGAATTGGTGAGGCGTGACTGCATTTTTACTTTCTTTTTGGGCAAACCTCACATATTTATCCCCAGATCACAGTCCCAGAACAGCCTGACAAGCTTTCCTTATGTTTTTTCTCAAGAAAGCAATCACCTACTGACCTGGTGAGGGCTGTCTGCGGCGCGTCAAAAGCTGTTTGGCACGACAGTGCTCTTTTGTTAGTTTGTTTGCTTTGGTTTTTACAGCAAAAAGTTGGGTTTGTTTTAGTGTATTTACTGTTTTCACTTTACATACAGCAAGCCACAAACAGTATACTGTAATGCATCATTTCAGGTAAGTTATATCCTCAGATAAGTTATAAAATTTTCTGTAACCAAGGCTATAACCTATCTGAGGAAAGACTGTATAAAGAATTATGATAGTCTTCTATGTACACCACACCAAATCCTATGACCTACCGAAAAACGGTTCAAATTCGTCCACTGGCACGTGGTTGGTTTAGATGACCTTTCGTAGACCACCTGAGCAACACTAGGCCGACCCGCAAACATGCCGACAATCGGGTTCACACAGATCCGATTCGTTGCAACCACTTGCTCCGATCCAATACCACCAGGTTGACCGGCTAAAAATTCATATAACTATCGGGCGTATGGCCCAATCGATCGTTGGCATTGGGCAGATCACCACAGCCTGTCAGTCACATTCACCTGACCTCACTGTTTGACCTATTTCGTCTACATATACGCAGTCCAGATCGGTCTCGCCGTTTAATCTGTCTTCGTGAGGTCAGTACACCCATTACCCGATTGAATCAACCTCCTGAACACGTCAAGTATCACCACTTATGTTATATCGATCGGCAAACGGGATTCATTCCATTCATCCAATCCGTTTGCAGATAGACTACATGACCAGTTATTTTCACATGTATTGTTTTCGATTTACCGCTTGCGATCGATCGGAAACCAACAACAGAAACCGCAAATACAAGTTGCCATTTCAAATGCGAAGGACAACGCCATGATTATTCATTCACCAAGCCACATAGTCACGGCTCCATTCAAAGACGCTAGACGGATCTTAAACTCTGTATACCGGACCTTAGGAGGTCGATGTATCCGCTCACAGTGGATAAGGAACGAGCGAGTTGATTCGCGGAATATGGTATATTTGACTCGAGAAAGAAATCCTACGCAGAAATTTATAGATAGCTAGGCATAATCACGTAATAACGTAAAAAATCGGTGCCTACAGGTTAGAAAGAAATGGTTTATAATGATTACAGGTAGGTATGGACAAGAAATGGGCACTTCGAGATACGTGCCCTCTTTTTTAGTTTTTCACAAACATTCTAAGCTTCCACGTTGAAGTACATCCTACAGCTTCAAAGCTTTGTAATGTTTAGTGAACAGCGTGTCTGCGTGCGTGTCGAGCGCAGTATAGCGTCTTGTTCCCATTTGACGGCAATTTTCTCCACTCTTTGGGCTCTTGCAAGTATTATTCTCGGTAATAACTGATTGCGTGTGGATGATATTAACAAGGTCGGAAGTTTCACCTCGTTCTGTTCTTTCTTCCAAACGGTCAATTGTTGCATCCTTTCTTCGCATTAGTTCTTTACTTAAGCTTTGCAAGAGTCTTCTCTAGTTATTATCATCGTGATTTAACTGTGGTGAAGTGAGAGGAAAGTCTATGACCAGTTTATACCGGTTTACCTCCAATCAGCTTGGAGCGATCGTGTTGGTTAAAAGGGAAAAGGATTTTGAGCCAATCTTGTGTCAGAAGTGTGAAGTACGCAGTATTTTTTTTAGGTGAGTCACACGATGTTTTATGTATTTTACATATTAGATTTTGGAAAAACTTATTTGCCCGTCTAATTTGCTTATTCGCCCGGCACTCTTGCCCTAGCCCAACTCCTACCCATTCAGCTATGCCAATATGTCGTTTTACTTTAGGGGAATGTGAAATTTTTGCCCCCCCGCCCATTTTTACACATCGATGTAACAATGCCCTTTTTATATTGTAAATAAGTTAGAGATGATGACCGTCGCATTAGCCTTCAAAAGTGAAGATGGCTCGCGAGCTATTAAAGATAAAGTGCAAGTGGATGAAATCGATGGTGTATCCGTAGAAGATTATGATATTTGTGAGTACTGTGACATTCAACGCACCGTCGAGCAGATCTGTCTTCGTGCCTACAAGGAAATTGCTCTCCAGTTTCCCGATTCGCTATTTCCAAATGCTCCTTTAATTCAGCAGAATCAAAAGAAGAGCTGGTGGGCCAATGGGAGCGTGTTTTTGTGCTCGGAGACACGTCGTATGGTAGATGCTGTTTTGATGAAGCGGAAGCACAGCATCTTGCAGCTGACTGCATTGTGCATTACGGTCGCACGTGTCTGAGGTGAGACTCGGAAGTAGTTTTTGTCAAATTGCGTGGGCAGGTGTTAATAAGCATCCGTTTCATTTTTTATGGCTAGTGCCACGACTAAAATTCCGGTCATTTATGTGCTTGGAAATTCACGAATTCTTGTTGACGATTTTGTGCAGCGACTAAGTGAGAGAATTGATGATGTGAAGCTGACGAAGACAGTAGTGTTGCTGTATGAACCTTGTTATCAACATGCTGCTACTACTACTGTGTTTGAGAGACTCATAACGAAGGTTGGTCAACGGAATCTAGTGTTCGGAACATGAAAACCCAGCAAATGTGAAGGAGGAAATCATGGATGCAAGAGAGAGCCCTTCAACAACGGTGCTTTATATTGGTGGACAGAAAATTATTATGGAGAGCCCTTCAACAACGGTGCTTTATATTGGTGGACAGAAAATTATTATGGAAGGTGAAAAGACAGAGATCACGCCGGAAGCTTATACGTTGCTTTATATTGGGATGGAACCGGCGCATCTTAGAGGGATTTTAATGCGATACAGCAATGTGGACTGTTTCTCCTACGACCTGAAGACGATGTCGACCCATAAAGAGGGTGCGGCTATCAATCTATCAATCATGCGCTAATGAGACGGTAAGCTGCATTGGTGATGCATCGGAAGTAATGCAAACAGTGTTGCTTGGGTTTTACCTATTATCAGGTTCAGCCAGCCAAGGAGGCACAGACATATATATATATATATATACGTATTTTAATGGGCACCCTTGGTGTAAAAAAATACCTTGACGTAGTGCATGGTTTACAGAAACTAATCAAGAGGTGTTCTCTAGTTGAATTGGGTGTGGAAAATCAAATGAAAAAGGTTAGTGATTTTGTACTTTCCCTTCCAGAAGAGGACGTAAATCGTACCTCTTCGTAGTAGTCGTAGTGAGGCGCTTGTTCTTTGCACATCCGGGATGTGTAGAAATGGGCGGGTGTAGATTTAACATTCCCCTAAAGTAAAACGACATATTGGTATTGCTGAATTGGTAGGAGTAGGGGTAGGGCAAGAGTGACGGGCAAATAGGTTTTTCCTTAATTTTAATGGATATTAAATATAGTCTCTGTGTTTCTTTTTCTTACACATAAGTTGTCCCCTCCTACCGAGGAGTCTTTGGGAGCGGAGAGTGAACAGGGTCCCCTACAGCTCAACTTAACCGGCCGGGACGCGTTACAGACGAACTTGGCCCGCCGGAAGTCCCCCGACGGGAACGCGTACTTGGTACACAACTCAGTTCTAGTCGCACACGTTTAGAACGTGTTATTATTTTATTGGAAAGGTTACGTGGAGATCTCGTTGGTGGAACCCCAAGCTATTGGATACGTTTGTTTGGCTGTTCCTGATTGAATTATCGATCTCTCGTTTTGGTTGGGCTCTACGATCGGCTATACGCGATCTGCGCTGAGAGTATATTGGAATTAAGTATATCGTGGACATTTGCGTGTTTAGGGTGACTATTTCCACCCTAAATACACCCTACCCCAGAAATGGATCGCTACGTATCGATCCCCACAAGTCCATATCGCTTGACGGTCCACCGAGTGTGTAGCCACCCAAATCAGTGGGTACACAAGGTGAGAAGCGTGAAAGAAAATCGGACCTGGCGTCTTACAGTACAGATCTGTTATCCGATCGGAGTGTAGGCGATGGTCCGCGGGGTACCCCCTCCGTAAGTTGGAAGGCTGGGCACGATGGTGATCTGATTCGGGACACTTCGGTGTTCGAATTTGAACTCGACTTCACCACAATGGTGCGCGTGCCCGGATCACTTGGTGACCATGGATATCACCGTAATTTTTCGCAAAATATGGATTTTTCAAGTTTCAGTATGGATTTACTCTGGATAGGACACAAGGAGCGCTTATTGCCTTGTGTCCTTGTCGTTGAAAAGGAAGCGATTTTCGATCTGGCTAGGTGGAAGACCAGGTCGAAATTAATAAAGTTTTTCCTCCCCATATGGCTCCTACTAGAGCCGATCGGGACTTTGTTCCTGATTCTATGCCTTTCGATACTAAAATTCATAAAAAAAAGTGGAAGAAACTGTGGGGGCGGATCCTTCTGAACTGCCGAAATTATCTGTGAAAAATCCTAAGCAGAGGCTCATGATGCCTTCGGATGAAGACGACTTGGAAAAAAAGTTGCCGATCGGTGAGGGTGGGGTTGTCAACGACGAAGATCAGACCAAGATGTATTACTTTTACGAATTAAAGAGATTTATTCGTGAGAATGAGATCACGTAGATAGTCAACCCCTTAATCCCCGATCATTTTCATGGCCCTAATACTGAACCGATTGCCTCGGATCAACCGCTGGAACTGGTAAAGAACTTCCTTGCTACGTTGGCTGAGTTCGGGATGAAAGTGCAGAACCTTGATGGTGTCAGCAAGTTGTTCGAGTTTGACACATGAAAGCTAAAATTAACGATGTCAACCTTACATGTCCATTTGGTACCGTTAGTGGGGGCGCCCCACCGCCCAACTCTCACAATTGCACTAGAATTCCCTCAACTCACCGCACCACATGGAGAACCCTTGATTTCCGATTACAGTTCACTATACGGGTCGCCACCTTCCTCTGAGGACTCGTCGGAGTTGGAGGTCGGTGTGGAGCGGATGACTATGGGCTTCAATAACAGCCACACGGAACATAAAAAGGACGTGCTACAGCGTTGGGCGGCATGCCAGTCGGTAGCCCAGGAACAGTCAGGTGTCGAAACCACCTAAAAACGACCCAGTCACCTTGCCCGCAACTCAAGACAGCACGCAGGCCATGTTTGATGCTATGATGGAACGTTTCATGGAAGATCAGCGCCGATCATCTCAACGCCCTCCTGCCCAAATCCAACCAGTCCGACAAAAGGACAGAATTTTCACGTACGTTGATATAGAGTCGGTCACATCAGCGAAAAAGGTGGTTGAAGATAGAGAAGTGGTTTATAAAGCGAAGCGCAAGTCACAGCCAGCCCGCCCTCTCTGATCGACAAGTAGCAGCGATTTCGAAATGGAGTCGACTGGCGATTTTGACGACGACTATGGTGGTACGTGTATGGTAAGGGCGCGCAAGGCGAACTTATCCTCAACTAAGACTTTTGATTTTAGTTCGGCGGCGATCCCACCGGTTCGTATGACTACAACCACGGAATTAAAGGATTTTACGGGGATAGATGCCGATGAATAGCAAGCCCGATCGTGGTTCGACCGAACAAAGTCCGTCTTCCTCCGTGATCAGACACCCAAAAAAAGAACAGTGCCTGATTTTTTGATATTTGATGAAAAGACCGGCTGCGAACAGGATTCAACAACTAAGTCGGGATTGTCCGGTCCTATTGAGACCTATTACGTATGGAATTTGAAGGACAATATTTTTGCAACTCCAGCTTTTTTACCGCCATAAAATACCATCACATGAAGAAAAGACGCGATAAAACGCCGATTGAATACCTACATCGTCTGAACGTGGCCGCGATTCGGGCAAGAATCCCGATCAAGGAGACCGCTCCACCGAGCGGCGACGCGAGGAAACATGTTGGCCACTTCATCAGCACTCTTGATGATAAAGAGATGGCCGATCAGATTACCTTGATGCTCCTCAAGGATGTGGTAAATATGGAGCAGACACTGCGTATGTTGCAGCACTCCCGCAGCATGAGAGCGAAAGTTGCTGTTGGATCAAGCCGATTTCGATAGAAGCCTCGAGCAGATCCAGTGAAGAGGCCCACGGCCAGGTCGGCCCGAGCATTTAAAGCGATCGTGGCCAATTATAGCACCGGATCTGAAGAGGAGAGTAGAGTCGATCCAGCCTAGAGTCAGACGAGGAGCAATACCGACATGTTTTCGTAACGGAGTCTGCGCCGAGAAACCGACCAGTGTAAAGCCACGCCCAAAGGAAAGGAAGAAGCGGCAACAAGTCGGACCCAGATCACCCGCGGAAGGAGTGCACACATTGCGGATCTACTAAACATGATGATCGAGGCTGTTGGAAAAGGATGACCTGTAAGAAGTGTGAGAGACGCGGCCACCTTACCGATCACTGTTTATTTTTATACATGTCGAGTGGAGAAATCCACGAAGCTGGACAATTTTAGATTGAGGTGCTTTTCAACCAGATGCACAAGTGGTATGTGCCGGACAAGCATGAAGGGATGTTGCCGCCGGATGTGGAATAGATGTTAAACTAGGTCGCTCGCCAGGATGGAATCTGGGTCGATCCGAGAGATCTACGTTCAGCATCTATGCATATGTCGGAAATGACGACAAGACAACATCAAAAAGAACAACCGACAGGAGTCATTCGATTTACCGTCTTACGACTGATGATTATTCCCGATCGAAGGTCGTTATGCAGTTGTGATCTGCTGCCTGGTGAATCACGTGGATACTGTAAATATCACGCTCCCGACAAATGGTTTAAGTAAACGAAGGCTTGCGGAAAGATTAACAATAAAAATGCAACGATGTTATTTGACTCTGGGGCAGAAGTCTCAATTATTGATACCGCCTTTGCTCGTAAGGTCGGATGTCAAATAGACGACACACGGAGGCAAGAATGCATCGAAATTGGAGATTATTCCTATATGACCGAAGGAAGGACGCGTGTTAAATTTACTTTATCGGGTTCATTGGTATTTTTCTTTAGCGCCTGCGTCGGTAAGCTGGCCGGACAGGATGCGCTCCTTGGTATGGACTTTACGGTACCGGCAGGTATACGTCTTGATCTGTCTCATGGAGTGCTCACGCTTCCGGTTGAAGTCCAGATCTAACTGGCTGGTCAACGTCCCTTATACGATCACATACTGATCTGGTAGGATGGAACTAGAATATTACTATTCCTGTGGGCCGACCGGCGGATACCCCAGTAGCAAAGGGCTATCGATCGACGAATTCGTGGATAACTAGAGGTGAACGGTGGGTATCGACTTTTGTGAAAAGTGGAGACCGATCAGATTACGTACGGATTACTAGCATCGGTGAAAAACCACTAACGTTAGACAAAAATACGATCGTTGGTATGTGGCTGGCAGAAAGAAAAACTCCAAGAAAGATGGGGTTTGTTTCGATAGGATCGAGAAGATATGTTGATTGGAAAAACTTGGCATACCAAGCTACCCCCGATTTTGTCAGCGATGATGATTGTTGGAAGAATACCCCTAAACTTTAGTGGAAAGGAAATATTACGTAACACACAAGAAGATGTTTATTAAGAGAAAGGCCCCACAGTTACCTGATACAGTGGACTCGCGAGCAGATGGGCCGAAGGTCATCAACGCCGTTGCGTCAAAAGATCAGGTAACAGTGGAACCGGTGATAGATGGAGACGATCGTAACATTGTCGAAGACGAATGTAATGGCGCTTCTACTCAAGTCGCAGAAGGACAGTCAGCCGATAGGGAACAACAGCATTACCCGTTCGACAGGGGCGGATTGAGTGAAGTTATCCCAGAAGATGACCAGGTGTGTATTTATGAAGGCGGAGAGCAGTACGTTGAAGAATTAAAGAGACAGATGGCGGTTCTATCCGAAGTGTCGATCGATCCGCCTGAAGTGACCCTGGACGACCTGCAAGTAGGCGATCGGGATGTCAACACTCCTGAACAGATTGATAAGCTCAAGAGAATAATTTGGAAGAAAAGCCATTTGCTGATGGGGAAAGGTAATGCCTTACCCCCCCCCCCCCCCGCAGCTCATGGAGAGATTTTTGATATCGACGTGGGTAATGCCAAGCCGATCGCCTGACGATGTCGACGTGTGGCACCGCAGCATTGGGAGAAGCTATCTGATCTTATTAAAAGATTGCTAGCTACGAAGATCATCAAGCCGTCGACATCACCGTGGTCCTCACCTATCGTTATCATAGTAAAGAAGAACGGCGTGTACATCCGGCTATGTATTGACTATCGACTGGTGAACCGATTGACCAAAACAATCGGTTATGGTGTACCCAATGCCGCTGATTAATGATCTGCTTGAGAACTTGGATAAGACTTTTGGTCTTGCTCGCTGGATATGGCTATTGGATTTTGAATAGTCTCGATGACCGATCGGGCCGTGAAATATCTGCATTTGTTACGCCGTTTGGTCTTTTCAATTGGAACCGTATGCCATTGGGTCTAAAGAACGCGCCTCAGATTTATCAGAGGCTGATCGACAATGATTTGTACGGACACTTCAAGATAAGTGTCGATCGGGATTCCACTGAGAGCAATAATGTGTTACATATAGTTTACATTAGTTTAAATTAATTTAGGCTAATTACATATTAAATATACATTCAGTTTACATTTCACTCAAAAGACTGCAGGACGCACGACCTCGACCGGTCGCGCGCGCAGTGAGTGTAGTAGCGTAAGGGCAGTTCTTACCTTAGCTACCCCCTTATTAGGGGAGCCTTGTGTTAAGGCGTTAGATACACGACAGATATAGTATCTCAACTAGCTTCAACTCTTATGCATATTACAGGTTAGGGAAGATAATCACTTCTTAATCCACATTCAGTTAAGCAAGTCCCTGACTAGGTTCTTTTCATCTTCTGTGTACGAGCTGTCTTGGGGTGTTATTTTTGTCGCTAGTGGATACTCGGGTACGAAAAAATTTGATAGTGAAAAAATCCAGTATATTCAACGTTATCGTCGACATCTACGACTCAAGTTTCTTCAGATGTACGCATAATGGACAAGGAACCAATTCAACACTTTAGATACACGCGCCCTCAACTCGTGTCAATTCCCACAGAGTATGAGCCCAAGGGAATACGAGATGTTTGTATTTTTTTATTTCTTACTAAATTTGTTTTCTGTAAGTATACGGTTTATGACTATTTGCAATCTTAGAGGCTGTTTATAAAGGTCTTTGAGCGAGATTTCAACTATTGGTTAAATGACCACTTCAACGACCGGTTCGAAGACCTTCAACTACAGCCCCTTTTTATAAAGATCATCGAAAAATAAGGGTTAGGATAATCTCGGAGGAAATATTGGACCCAGCACATGAACACTCGCAACCATCATGGAATCGACCTCCCCCGATCGCTCGCCTTCTTTTTTTAATTCCCAAGAACGAGCTCGCGCTCAAGATCTCCTACTCTTCCTCCCTCTGTAACAGGGTTACATTTGATTACATTTGGTTATGTTGTGTACATAAGTACTTACGGTTGAGGTTAGTATTGAACGATCCGAAAGGTTTGGACCTATTGGTTATTTTAACCGATCAGGGAAGGAGCCCTTGGTGGAGGCGTGGCAGCCTGCCACGTGTTAGCACACAGGTGGTGTACATTACATTTTGGCTAGGTACGAATTTAGTAAGTTCTACTTAGTATTACATATAGTTTACATTAGTTTAAATTAATTTAGGCTAATTACATATTAAATATACATTCAGTTTACAAAATACACTAATCCAGCTAGACGCACGACCTCGACCGGTCGCGCGTGCTGTGAGTGTATGTAGCCAAAGGGAATACCTCCCTTAGCTACTCCCTTTCTAAGGGAAGCCTTGTTTCAAGGCGTTAGTTAATTCTAACTGGTAAACCAAGGGAAATCATTTCCCCGAGTAAAAGAGTGCTTTCTTACTAATCCCTTTTTTATAAGGGCGTATCGTCTAAGTAGCGGCATATAGCCGCCTTAGGAAAGTCTTCCTCTGTGCGCTAGCCGCACCGTGCGTATACGCACCTGCTACATCTGGTAGCACTTGTCGTCAATCAAACACCTGTGTTGGTAGACAAAATCCTCTGCAAAGGATGAAACAGGACGCTTGGGCTAGGTTAATCCCCGTCCAACAGGAAGCTTTTAAGAGGCTAGTACCCATATTGGGTTCGGTTGACATGCGCCACCTAGTGGAGAAGTGCTTTGATGCCGTGCGAGAGAGGGTTAACGCCCTCTTCGACTATGAGGCGAGTTTGTACGCAAGTCATTCTGCGTCTACGGGGGTGCACCCTCAGTTATACTTTAAGATAAAGGAATTCACCAGTGAAAAAGGTGATAACCTTTATGTGTGGCTTCGCGAGGTCGAAACGGCCTTTGCCACAGCGAATGTGATCGAGGATCACTTGCAAGTGGGACTTGCACTGACACATCTCACGGGCAAAGCCCGTACATAGGCGTTTACGTGTCCGGAATCGGTCACGGACGTGTTCCCAACCTGGGAAGTCCTAAAGCAGAAGCTTATGGACATGTACGCCATGCCTGATCTGGTTTTCCAGAATCAGCTGGCGTTTCTGAGGTGCCGTCAGGGCACTAGGGACTAGGAGACATACGTCTAAGAACTGAAGACCCTGTTGGCAGGGATGTACGCGAAAGCGTATTCGGACGATGTGTCCATTCCCGTGTTTATAGGAGGACTGAAAGAAGGGCCAGCACGTTCGGAACTGTTCCGATGCCGATCCCAATCCCTGGGGGAGGCGTTTAAGATGGAGTTTAACGCCGAAAGGAACTTTCGTTCCTCTAAGGTGGGTCCTGAACCCATGGACCTGAGTCAGGTTGAAGCGGAGGAGAAACCTTCCGCTAAGAGTCACGGCGACTCTACCTCGCAGGGTCAGGAAGCGGATCTCCTGTCAATGCTGAAGCGGAATGGACTGCTGAGATGCTTCCTGTGTGAAAGCACGGATTTTCTGCGGAACAGATGTTCGAGAATTCCCCAGCGAGACACACGTTTTAAGGGGCCGAGGGCAGGTAAGAAGCCCTCGCCCAAGCCGTCGGGAAACGACGGCTCCCAGTAGGTGCGGGGCGCCCTACTGGGGGATCCCTCAGTGCTGTTAAACCCCAAGGTAGGGGCCTACAGCACAATGCACCGAGGGAAACGGTGCTTTCTGCTTTCTAGCACCGAGTTGGTGTACCAGCCATGGTTGCTGGTCGTTCTGGCGGGCGTGAAAGGATTTGATAAGCCTTGGAGAGTCTTGATAGACTCTGGAGCGTCTGAAAATTATGCCAGACGAGCTTCTGTGGAGAAGATTCGGCTGTATTTGTGGAGAAGCGAATGCAAAATTTTGGTCACCTTCTGTCAACGTCGTGCCGATCAGCTGGTCAGCGATCGAATTGGTGGAAACAAGGGGTGGCTTTTAAGCCTATCATGTGCAAGGAGTGTCAAGCACACGGATTTTGGTAAGTCACATGGCATTGCGTGTATTTTACATATTTTAGTGTTTTGGTACATATTAGGACCGTAAGGTTAGTGGGAAAGAAGTAAATTGGTCTTGGATTGGAAAAGTGGCTAAGAGGTCCTAAGAGACTCTCTAAAAGTCTGGTTTTCTAAGTATCCTTCGCACGTCGCGGAGTGTTTGGGGGAAGAGGGTCGAGTAATTCCCTCCTGCCCATTATACCCGGCCGGTGCGCGTCGCAGACGCATTTGGCCAGCCGGAAGTCCTTCGACAGGAGTATCCATTGGCTGACTTCTCACAAGTTTAAGTCACGTACGTTTGGAACGTACTAACAAGTGGATTGGTCTTTACGTGGAGATATTGTTTGTGGAATTCACGAGCATATTGGATCTTTACGTGGACATATTGGTTTACTATAACATTGGTTGGAGTTTAGACCGGCTTTGGTCTTCTCTCATATTGGTCAGGGGCTAGACCAGTTGAGTGGTCTACCCTCTATTATCTCGTATTGGTTGGGTCTAGATCGATTGGACGGTCGACCCATTGGACTATACATATTTCAAGTGTAACCGGTCTACAAGTACCCAGGGAGAAGAGTTCCGCCCAGGGTACACCCCCCCCAGTACGGCTGCATACTATCAGACCCAAGTCAACCAGCGACACGATCCACCGAGTGTTGAACTAGCCCATTCCATCGGGTACACAAGGTGAGATGGCAACTCAAGATCAATCGGACAGGCATCTTCTGTTGATGATCGGTCGTCTGCTAGCAGCAGACGATCAGATCGGATCGCAAGCGAAGGTCCGCGGGGTACCCCCCCGTAAGTTGGAAGGCTGGGCACGATGGTGGTCAGGTTCTCGACACAACTGTGTTCGATTTTGAACTTGACTCCACCACAATGGTGCGCGTGCCCGGATCATTTGGTGATCGTGGATATCACCAAGATTATGTCCGGTCAAAAGTTGACTTAAGTGATTTAAATGTGGAATCGTTCTAGAGAGGACATAAAGGAAATCTGTCACCTTATGTTCTCGTTGTTGATAAAGATGGCGATGTCCGATCTGGCCGGGTGGAGGAACAGATCGGTATTAATAAGTTTTTTCCTCCCCATAAGGCTCCCACCGGAGCCGACCGGGACTATAGCAAGTTTTCTATAGTTCCGGAAAGGATCAGGACTTTTGTCCTGATCCTATGCATTTACATGGAAAAATTGATGGAATAAAAAATGAGAACCAATCGGAGGCTGATCGGAACGATCCGATCCACATGCCTAAGGTCCCCAAGCAAAGGCTAGGAATGCCGCCCGAGGAGGACGACTTAGAAGAAAAGTCGCAGGTCGGGGATGGGGTTATTGACGAACAAGACCTGACCAGGATGTATTACATCCACGAGTTGAATCGATTTATTCGTGAAGACCAGGTCATGCAAATTTTCAACCCCCAGATCCTTGATCGCCTCCTCGGACCCACTACCGAACCGATCAGGAGTGATCGACCCCTGCTGCTGGTGAAAAACCTGCTGGCGATGTTGGCTGAGGTCGGCATAAAAGTGCAGAACCCGGCCAATGTCCACAATCTGTTTGATCTGGACACTCGCAGGCTGGAGCTGTCGATGTCGACTCTCCATGATCATTTGGTGCCGTTGGTGGGGGCGGTTCGCCGCCCAACTCCCACCATGGTATTGAAGGTTGCTGAAGACACGGCAGCACATGACGATGCGTGCTCCGATGATAAATCGGTATATCAGTCTCCACCTTCCTCTAACAGCTCATCGGAGTTGGAGGTCGGTGTTGAGCGGATGACCATGGGGGCAGATCATACCCCCATGGGAGCATAAAAAGGACTTGCGGCAGCATGGGGCTGCATGCCGGTCGGGGCCCCAGGAGACCCCACAGGTGTCAGTACCTCCAAAGGAGTATACCCAAACGTTGCCCATGAACCAAGCTAACGTCCAAGCCATGTTTGAAGCAATGATGGAGCGTTTCATGGGAGATCCATGCAGATCACTTCCGCGCCCTCATGTTCAGGACCGATCTGCCCGGCAAAATGTCAATATTTGCCGGGATGTAGGTATGGAGTCAGTAGCATTAGTGGACAAGGCCACTCGAGGTGTTAAACCAATTGGCAAAGGAAGACGCAAGCCGCAGCCAGATCGATCGCGCCGATCAAGCAAGAACAGTGATTACGACATGGAGTCGATCGGCGATCCGGATGACCACTATGGGTCAGACGGTGCAGGTGCTCGCAGAACGCGCAGGGATAATCTAGCCTCCACGACCGCTTTTGATTTCGGATCTACTGCGATCCCGCGCATTCGCATGGCTTCGACTACTGATCTCAAGGATTTCACCGGAAAGGGCACCGACGAGGAGCAGGCCAGGTCGTGGTTTGGTCGGGTCAAGTCTGCTTTCTTACGGGATCAGAAACCAAAAAAGGAACGGTGTTTGATCTTTAGAGATCTGCTGAAAGGACCGGCTGCGAACTGGGTCCAACAGTTGAGTCGGGATGTACGATCTGACTGGGACCTGCTATGTTCAGAGTTTGAGGGGCAGTACTGCAACTCCGGATTCTCCAGCGCCCGCAAATATCATCACATGCAGAAGCGGGGCGACGAGACGCCGATCGAGTACTTACACCGTCTGAATGTGGCTGCAATTCGCGCCGGCATAGTGATCAAGGAAGGCAACCCGCCGACCCGTGCCGCTTTGGAACACGTGGGTCACTATATTAGTACCCTTGATGACCAGGAGCTGGAAGATCAGCTCACCCTGTTGCGCCTAAAGGATGTGGGAGAAGTGTAGCAGACGTTGAGAACGTTGCAACACTCCCGCAGCATGAGATCAAAGGGCGCCGTTGGATCAGGTCGTTACAGATCGAAGACCCAGACCGACCCGGTGAAGAGGCCCCTGACCAGAGCTGCCCGTGCTGTTAAGGCGATCGTGAGTGAAGACAGCACTGGATCAGAAGAGGAAAGTAGCGGCCAGTCCAGTCGGGAGTCAGACGAGGACCGGTATCGCCACGTTTTCGTCACGGAACCTGCCCCAAGAACCAGACCGACGCAGATCGTAAGGGCAGGAGTGGGAACAAGTCCGATCCGGATCGACCTCGCAAGAAGTGTTCTCACTGCGGGTCAAGCAAGCACGATGGTGGGGACTGCTGGAAGAAGCTGATATGCAAGAAGTGCGAAAGACGCGGCCACCCCACCGATCACTGCATCTTCGTGTGCAAGTAATGTGGAGAGATCCACGAGTCCGGCCAGTGCAAGATCGAAGAGTTATTCAATATGATGCGCACGTGGTATGTGCCGGGCAAGCACGCGGGGATGCTTCCACCTGACGTGGAAAAGATGTTAAACTAGAACTCTCGCCAGGTTGGAATCTGGATCGAGCCGAGCGGTCTACGTTTGGAATCTATGCATATGTCGGCAAGGAGAATAAAACCGACAATACATGTTCTGTTCTCAATTGTATCGATTGGGATCATCCGGCCTACAATCTCACGACCGATGAATATTCCCGATAGAAGGTGGTCATGCAGCTAGATCTGCTGCCTGGAGAGTCTCGCGGATACTGGAAGTATCATGCGCCCGACAAATGGTTTAAGCAGGTGAAAGCCTGTGGTAAGATAAATAACCAGAAAGCGACGATGTTGTTTGACTCTGGGGTTGAAGTCTCGATTATTGGCTCCGCCTTTGCTCGTAAGGTCGGATGTCGTATAGACGATACCCAGAGACAAGAACGCGTCGGAATCGGTGAAAATTCTTATATGACCGAAGGAAGGACGCGCGTGAAGATCACCCTATCGGGTTCGTTGGTCTACTTATTCAGTGCTTGGGTTGGTAAGATGGCCGGTAAGGATGACCTGTTAGGCATGGATTTCATGGTGCCGGCGGGTATTCGCCTTGATCTGTCTCATGGAGTGCTTACACTACCGGATGAGGTCCAGATCCAGTTAGCTGGTCGGCGGCCCCTATACGGATCGTACACCGATTTGGTCAGGTTGGATCAAGATGTCACCATTCCAGTCGGCCAATCCGCTGACACCCCGATCGATAAAGGTTTTCGTTCAAGGAAGTTATGGGTGACCAGGGGCGATCGGTGGGTGTCGACTTTTGTGAAGAGCGCCGGCCGACATGATTTTGTCCGATTCACTAATATCGGTGACAAGCCGCTTACGCTCGACAACAACACGATTGCTGGCATGTGGCTGGCAGAAGGGAAAGTGCCAAGGAAGATGGGGTTCGTCTCGATCGGATCGAGACGGTATGTTGAGTGGCAGAACTTGGCATACCAAGCGACCACCGATCTGGTCAGCAATGATGGATCGGTGGAAGAAGATACCTCACCTATGGTGGAACGACCCATCTATGTAACCCCTAGGAAGATGCTAGTTCGAAGAAAGGCACCGCAGGCGCCGGATACGGTGAACCATCAAGTAGATGAGCCAAAGTTCGTTAACGTGGTGGCGACACAAGAACAGGCGACAGAGGAGCCGCAAATAGAAAAAAGGGAAGCATGGCGAGACTGGGGCGGACCATGATGGCACGCTTGAGCAGGTCGATGTCGGTTAAGGGCAGCCCGCCGATCGGGAACAGCGGTGTTCAGCCGATCAGGACGGTTTGGGTGTTATTGCTCCGGAAGATGACCAGGTCTGCATCCATGAGGGCGGGGACCAATACATTCAGGAGTTGGAGAGCCAGATGGCAGTCCTCCCTGAAGTGTCCGCTGACCCTCCCGAGGTTACTATGGACGATCTGCAAGTGGGCGATCGGGATCTCAACAGTCCCGATCAGATCGATCAGCTAAAGCAGATCATATGGAAGAAGAAACATCTGCTGATCAGTAAAGGCAATGCCTTACCCGCTGCTGCTCGCGGAGCGATTTGTGACATCGACGTTGGAGATGCCAAGCCGATCGCCCAGCGATGCCGACGTGTGGCGCCACAGTACCGCGAAAAATCGTCTGACCTTATTAAAGGACTGTTGGCTACCAAGATCATCAGACCGTCGACCTCGCCATGGGCCTCACAGATCGTGATCGTGATCAAGAAGAACGGTGTCGACATCAGGTTGTGTATCGACTATCGGTTGGTAAATCGGTTGTCCATGCTTATGGTGTACCCGATGCCGCTGATCAGCGATCTACTAGAAGACCTTGACAAGAATCTGTGGTATTGCTCACTAGACATGGCAAGTGGATTTTGGGTAGTCTCGATGACCGATCGGGCTCGCGAGATCTCCGCATTTGTTACGCCGTTCGGTCTGTTCGAGTGGAACCGTATGCCGTTCGGGTTGAAGAACGCGCCCCAGATCTACCAGAGGCTGATCGACAACGCACTGTATGGACATTTCAAGATCAGCACCGATCAGGACCTCACCAAAAATTATGATGTATTTAGAGAGGGTGAACCTGACCGGGAGAGGAGACCGTCCGTTCTGGGAAGGCGATCGTATATCGACTACATTCTGATCCCTGCCTCGTCATGGAGCGATCTGTGCGAGAAGGTCGAACGTTTGTTGGAGACATGCGATCGCTGGAACCTGTCGATCAGTGCTGTGAAAAGTTATTGGGGAATGTCCAAGGTCGCCTATTGGGTCATATGGTGTCGATCAGTGGGATGGAGGCCAACCCCAAAGATCTGGAATCACTGAACAACCTCCCGTTTCCCAGATCGCTGAAGGCAATGCAGTCCTTCTTAGGGAGCCTAAATTACTACAGCCGCTTCATTGTAGACTTCGCGATTTACGCGGCCGTTCTGTACGAGCTCCGGGAAGTCGACTACCATATATTGCTCGAAGGAGATCGGGCAACTTTATGGGAGGGCAGCGACTCTGATCTGCCCGCAGATTGTCCGCAGGTGGAGGCAGAGGATCACATGAGGCGTGCAAATGTTGCTTTTGGTATGCTAAAGGCCAAGATGGCGACGGCACCGATTCTCAAGCACTTCGATCCGGAGAAAATGCCGATCGTCATTGTGTATGCTAGTAAGTGGGCCATTTCGGCCACTCTAGTACAAGAACATGATGGAGTGTACCACCCGGTCACTTTTGCGAGACGGACATTGAAGTCGAACGAGGTCACCTATGGGATCGTCGAAAAAGAAGTTCTGGCTTTACTACGGATCTTGGATGTGTGCTACAACCTACTGGTCGGCCGATCTGTAAAGGTCCTTTCAAGAAAGTCGACATTGGCCTGGTTATTATCAGCCAATGGGATGGACGGTTGGCTCGGCAGATGGTCAGCTATCTTGTCGCGGTGGTCTCTCGAGGTCGTCAAGTGCACCAAGGGAGAGGAAGAGATATTGGGCACATTAGCTGCCAGTATCACCCCTCGGTCCGAAGTGGATGAGGCTTTAGTGGCGATTGCCCCAAGAAAGCAACCTCGACAGTCAATCTCGCGGCCGCCGCCGACCGTCGATCAGGATGAGGAACTCCTGGTCTTGAGTTTTGACGGGTCGGCCAGCGTGAAGAAGAAGGTCGGCTACTATAGTGCCATACTGTGGAAGTTACCACAATGGTCTATAGTCGCAGCCGCCACCAATTTCACGCCTGACATAACGGTCAACGAGGCATAATATCGGGGTCTACTTCTATGTCTTGATCTGCTGTCATCACAACAGAAAGGGCGGATCATCATATGTGCTGACTCCAGCCTAGTGATAAGGCAGATCACCGGGGAGATCGACTGCAAGGCGCCAAGGCTAAAGTTGCTAAATAATCGGGTGATGAAAGCGCTGAAAGACTACCCCAACCACGAGCTATTGCACGTGAAACGGGACTGGAACAGAAGCGCCGACCACCTCGCGACCCAAGCCATGCGAGACCAGACCGGGGCGAAGATCACCGAGGAAGCCGTTTTACAGGAACTTATGGACATAAACAGGCTCCCGGAGGTGATCAAGCCCAAGGAAAGCCCTGGTCAGGTGCATGTGATGGCCGCAACAAGATCGCGAGCTCCGAAGTCTCACCGATCGTTCCCCAAGGAAAGGCTGAGTGAGTACGTTGTACAACAGCTAAGGTCGGAACGGATCCTCAAGGCGCAGGACGAAGAAGAGTGGATCGTCAACCTGAAGGCTTATCTGCGCGGTGAATTGTCCAAGTTGACAAATTGTCAGGTGAAAGAGTGTGCCAAGATCGCGGACAGTTACGATGTGGATGAAAATGGATTGCTATATTACTGCCTCGACACTGATCAAGACAGTGCCGATCGAGATCGACTGGCGAAACTGGTGATCCCTGAGTTGCTGCAGCCGGATGTCTTTCATCACTACCATGTCAGTCTAGAAGGGGGACATCAAGGCATAGGCGAACATATCACAAGATCAGGGCCCACTTTCACTGGAAAGGACTTTTTCGAAGCGTGCAGAAATATGTGGGCTGTTGCACGGATTGCGAGACCGGAAAGGGCAGACCAATAATCAAGGGCCGATCGCCCGGAAATATCGAGGCTACCTACCCTTTCCAGGTGATAGCGATGGACCACATACCGTCACTGCCCAGATCGACACGCGGAAACACTGAGCTGCTGATCTGGGTCGACCTATTCACCGGTCTGGTGATTGCAAAGGCTAGTGCATCCCGATCTGCGGAGCAGATCGCCCAGAGTTACGAAGAATGCGTGTTTAGAAGGTTCGGCGCCAGCGAAGTTATCAGACACGATCGGGAACCCGGTTTTATGGCCGAGGTGTTCCGGTCGTTCAATAACATCCTAGGCCAGAAACAGAGTGCGACGATGGCATATCGTCCGCAAGCAAACGGATCGGCTGAACGCATGGTTCAGACAATAACAAGGGCGATCAAGATGTATGTGGCCGACCCAGACTAACGTTACTGGGATGAGTATGCAGAAAGACTGGTATTCGCACTCAACTCTTCAACCGATCGGGTCCGAGCAGAGACGCCTTTCTATCTGGTGTATGGATGGGACCCTCGATCGACACTTGAAGCGGAGATACCGATCGGCTGCACTCGGACCCGTGATCGCGATGCCCGCCATTGGCGTATGCAGGTCCAGAAGCACTATCAACATGCGAAGGAAGTTGTCAACGAAAAGTTGCGCCAGACCACACAAGATCGAGCAGATCGGAATAACAATCAGGTCCGACCTCATGGTATTGAACCAGGGGAGAGGGTATGGTTATACCTCGATCGGGTCAAGGAAGGCTATGCAAGGAAGTTGGCTCATATGTGACACGGTCCTTTCCGTGTAGCAGAGCTGATCGGTGAGCATGCTGCCCGTCTGATCACGATCGGCACGGATTATAAAGTTTTTCCGATCGTGCATGTGTCCAAATTGAAGCTGGTCAGAGAGTTCCCCGATCGGCCCAAGACACCCTGTCTGGTGGATGAAGCGGAGAGATTCGATTTTGATGAAGATCTGCTGCCGGAGGACAGTTGGGAAAGGCCATTGGGGGAGGACGAATTCGAGGTGGAGAAGGTGCTAGATGTCCGATCGGTCAAGAAGACACGTTTCGGTCGTACCCACAGAGAATATCTGGTCCGGTGGAAAGATCATGATGAAGCAGCTTGGATCGATGAACTTGATCTAAATTGTGGAGCACTGATGCGAGAGTTCGAGCGAGAACGAGTCAGTCGGAATCGCTTCGCAGTGATGCAGACTCATGAAGATAAAGACCAAGACACGCAGTAGCACCAATCAGACCGATCGGTGTGAATATGTGTAAGGTCTGAATTATTGGGAACATATGATAAACTGTGATGAATTGGAGTAGTGGAGTGACGAAAGTGATGATGATTTTCGCGATGTGAATGGAACTGTATATGATAACGTGTTGGTGCAAGTTTGGATAAAGTGATGAATTTTGGTCAAGTGATCAGGTGATCAAGAAGTTTGAAAGAATGATGACGTATATTACGAATTACCAGGTCAGCTATTACCGTATCATGATTCGCAATCACCCCACAGGCGACCGATAGTCAGCGCCGGGTGATCTACAATCTGGTCCTGGAACTGATTACGCCAAGGCTCCTTCCGATCCATCTGGATCAAGGTGTCCTTCAGGTCTGCAACTGGCTCGTCACAGTGGAGACCAGGATACCAGACGCCGTCGTCAGCCAACACCCCGTTTTCTCAACCCGACGCTTGGTCATATGAAGAACCACAGGATATAAAAAGATGTCGATGTCGCATTCGCGGGCCAGCATCCCTTCCAGAATAAACTGGCATAGTTCCTGCCAGGCCTCGCCTGCCCGACTCCGGCGCCTCTTCCGCTTCTTCTGGAACTAGACCAGGCCTTGGTCATGTTTCAATCGGTCAGGAGGAAGCACTAGATAGTGCGTAGACTCCCATATCGCCTGGCTGTGGGCTTCATTGATGGATTTCACTCGACTCAAGAACGAGTCAACCCAGGCAGCCGGCGCAAATATGAACCCCAGCTTGGGGCGGATGAACACTATCCATGGCTGATCTGCATACAAACGGGCGATATGTGTTGTTGTAACCAGGTCCACCCGCAATGCAGAAGCGGCAGGAGCCTTTGAAGCTGGAGGAAAAAGCCAGGAGTCTGGTCGGGACAGAAACCGGACGAGACCTTGTTTGGTCAGGGCTGACCGGTGCAAGCTACCGATCTGCCCCGGTGACCACGGCATAATGGCGTCGAAATTCCGCGATGGGAGAGGTCGATCTCCAATCGATATTCCCTTCAATCGGGCGTGACGGCGCAGTCCAGATGTGCCAGGCTGGCAAGAAGGCACTGATCCGGGTGTTTCACGAGCCCGTTCAGTTTTGTTACTCTGGGAACTGATCGCCTGATCAGTCCCCGATGCAGACTTCATCGGAGCCGGACCTCGACGCCGATCGGATCGGGACTTAGATAACGCGCTGAGTGTGAACTCAGAATCTCCCGATCCGCTGTCCGAGTCCCCTTCGGAGGAGACCTCTGTGTGCTGGGTACGAACATTTCGGGGGCTCGAGGGCGCATGAGAGTTGGTGATGTTGGAAGTGCCGGCTGTGGCCGATCTTGGGCTTGAGAGATGCGCCATCGTTTTGGCTTTCTTTTGAGTCACCGCCCGCTTCTCCTCTAATTCGGAGTCGCGAGCTATGCCCCGCGCCCTTGAGCCCCTCGACGCGTCCTTGCGTTTACGCTTGGAAGTTTTCGAAATCTTGGTTTGCAGAATTTTAGCCAATGAGTGGCATTGTTCCCGACCCTGGTGTAGGTCGACCAGAACGGCCGATGCAGACCGGTCCGCGCTGGAGCTAATAGACGGACGACGGTATAGCAAGTCGGTCAGCTGTTTGTGGCACTGCTCTACGGCAGCCCAACAACGGTCTGACTCCTGGGTCCACACTTCCGATTGGCTCTGGAAAGACCAGGCACTATCGACCTGACCCTTGACCACGACCTGTAGCTCGCTGATCTGCCGCTCTAGGTCACCATGTTGGGTACGGAGTAGGGTCCGGTCGGACTGATCCTCCAACCTCTGCCGGTTGACCAGCGCGAGCTGTTCCCGGAGGTGTGACCAGTACGCTTCTAGGCGAGACAGATCATGCTGAGCGCCGATCAGCCCGTCCAATATAAGGCGGAGCTGATCGCAGTGGTCACGCGACTGTCGATCAGCCGCAAGCAAGGCGTCAACCGCTTGAGCGATGTCAGTGGCAACCGATCTGCATACGAAGAGAGGTTAGGGCAGTTCCAAGGTGAAAATCGGATCGATCGACTTACCTCGCGCTGTTTGTTGGGCAATCTGGGCCCGGAGATGTGCGTTCTCGGCGAGAACATCTTTCAACTGCTCAGCCAAGGGAATCAAGGTGTCGACATCCTTCCGCAGCCGCAGGAATGATGCAATTCTTGGTGGCCAGCTCCGACTGAAGGACGCAGATGGTTTTTCGAAGCTGATCAGACCCGATATGATCCCCATCCGGTCTGTCGGAACCTGGGGTGCTGCAAGAGCTGTCAGATCGGGTCGATCGGCTAAGGGAATCGATGTGTGGTGACTGGGCGCACAGGGCACCTGCAGGATCAAGCGTCAAGAGAAGTTACAAGGAGATCAGACGTACAGGGGGCGCATACCTGGTGAAGGCGGGGCCGAAGACCTGTCCATTGGTGGAATGTTGGTTGCCGTGAAGGTCAAGGAGGTCAACTGCTGGCAAAAGGGTTAACTGGTGGTGAGATCGGGTTGCTACCGTTGCGCGGATGCGACCAGACTCAAGAGCGGCTGTGGAGAAGCGAAGGCAAACTTTTGGTCACCTTCTGTCAACGGCGTGCCAATCAGCTGGTCAGCGATCGAATTGGTGGAAACAAGGGGGGGCTTTTAAGCCTATCATGTGCAAGGACTGTCAAGCACACGGATTTTGGTAGGTCACATGGCATTGCGTGTATTTTACATATTTTAGTGTTTGGTACATATTGGGACCGTAAGGTTAGTGGAAAAGAAGTAAATTGGTCTTGGATTGGAAAAGTGGCTAAGAGGTCCTAAGAGACTCTCTAAAAGTTTGGTTTTCTAAGTCGCCTTCGCACGTCGCGGAGTGTTTGGGGGAAGAGGGTCGAGTAATCCCCTCCTTCCCATTATACCCGGCCGGTGCGCGTCGCAGACGCATTTGGCCCGCCGGAAGTCCTTCGACAGGAGTATCCATTGGCTGACTTCTCACAAGTTTAAGTCACGTACGTTTGGAACGTACTAACAAGTGGATTGGTCTTTACGTGGAGATATTGTTTGTGGAATTCACGAGCATATTGGATCTTTACGTGGACATATTGGTTTACTATAACATTGGTTGGAGTTTAGACCGGCTTTGGTCTTCTCTCATATTGGTCAGGGGCTAGACCAGTTGAGTGGTCTACCCTCTATTATCTCGTATTGGTTGGGTCTAGATCGATTGGACGGTCGACCCATTGGACTATACATATTTCAAGTGTAACCGGTCTACAAGTACCCAGGGTGAAGAGTTCCGCCCAGGGTACACCCCCCCAGTACGGTCTGCATACTATCAGACCCAAGTCAACCAGCGACACGATCCACCGAGTGTTGAACTAGCCCATTCCATCGGGTACACAAGGTGAGATGGCAACTCAAGATCAATCGGACAGGCATCTTCTGTTGATGATCGGTCGTCTGCTAGCAGCAGACGATCAGATCGGATCGCAAGCGAATGTCCGCGGGGTACCCCCCCGTAAGTTGGAAGGCTGGGCACGATGGTGGTCAGGTTCTCGACACAACTGTGTTCGATTTTGAGCTTGACTCCACCACATATTCTGAGGCCCTAGAGGCACGTTCTCGTGACGTTGTCACGGTCCGTCTAGCGACGGGCGTACAGGTTTCTGTACCCAAGGTCTCGATTGACCTTAAGCTGAAGTTTGCAGACTTCGACAGCTTAGAACGTTGCCTAGTCCTGGATTTGGACTCGAGGTATGACCTTATTCTGGGCATAAAGTGGCTGGAACGCCACGAGCCATGGATATACTGGAAGTCTAAGTCCATTGGATCAACGCATCCGCGATCGGTGAATCATTGTCGAGTCATGAACCCACCTTTTCTCGATCGCAAAAGCGATTCTGGCGTGAGATGGCAGAGATTGGGATATCTTAAATAATCAGTCCCAAATGAGGTTAAGGAAGAGTCCTTAACGAGGGGGATTCGTCGATTAATCCCCACGCCGTTATAGGCGAGACTGGTGAATCGCCAGTGATAGAGGTGGATTCCTCTGAGGTTAAGCACGAGGCGCTTAGAGAAGGGACCCGAAGTTTGTCTCTTCTGCAGGTCGGAACTGATTCCGACCACGCCGTGTTCGGCGAACAAGTTGCGACTCCAGTGGTAGGGGTAGAGACCCCTGTGGTTAAGCGCGAGGCGCTTCCAAGCAAAGAGACCCGTAGTTCGTCTCTTTCCTACGTCGGAATTGATTACGACCACGCCTTATTAGGTGAGACCGGCGAGTCACCGGTGGTAGAGGTAGATACCTCTGTGTATAGGCGCGATGCGCTTCCAATAGATGGGTGTGCACCTAGTCGGTCCCTTTCTTTTAAGTACACATTTTGATAAGGCAATATTAACGGCTTGCGGATATAAAACAAATTGGGTAGACCATACTCTCACTTTTTTGCAGCAGTGATTGAAATGGAGCCGTGAAAGTACTATTGGTTGGTGTTGTGGTACACAGTCCAGCAACGATGGACACCGACGTGGAGATGAAGGAGCCGATGGAAGAAGGACATGAACCTGTGACGGCGGTAGTACCCAGTGGTGTGCCGACGACGACGGCCACACAACATAAGCCGAAGCCACCAGTGATGTCGGACGCCATGCTGTTCAGACCAGGAACGTTCCATCGAGTTAGCGACCAGCTCCACGCACCACCGCAGGTAACTAACAGTACGGCAAGACAACGAGAGCTGACGAGTACTCATCCATGTAGCCGGTGCGTACACGCATGGTGCGGCTAGCGCACAGAGAAAGACTTTCCTAAAGCGGCGATGTGCCGCTACTTAACCGATACGCTCTCGTAAAAGGACTTAGTAGGAGCGTTCTCTCCTCCTACTCGGGGCCAAGATTTCCCTTGGTTTACTTGTTAGACTTAACTAACGCCTTGAGACAAGGCTTCCCTTAGAAAGTGAGTAGCTAAAGGAGGTATTCCTTTTGGCTACAAACACTCACAGCACGCGCGACCGGTCGCGGTCGTTCGTCTAGCTGGATTGGCGTGTTTTGTAAACTGAATGTATATTTAATATGTAATTAGCCTAAATTAATTTAAACTAATGTAAACTATATGTAATACTAAATAGAACTTACTAAATTCGTACCTATCCAAAAGAGCAGAGTGTTTTACTATGACCCAACAAGTGGTGCAGCACGTTCTATGATGTCAGTAATGTACACCACCTGTGTACTAACACGTGGCAGGCTGCCACGCCACCACCAAGGGCTCCTGCCCTTTTTGGTTAAAATAACCAATAGGTCCAAACCTTTCGGACCGGTCAATACTGACCCAAGCGTAGTGTACTTACGTACACAACATAACTAAATGTAACCAGAACGTAACCCTGTTACATCCTCCCCCATCAAGACTATTGCTTACTCAATAAATCAATTTAGTTGGAGAACTCCAACTGCCAGAACTTCTGGCTAAACATGAGCTGTAGCCGTTGCGTACACGAACGGTGCGGCTAGCGCACAGAGGAAGACTTTCCTAAAGCGGCGATGTGCCGATACTTAGCTGATACGCCCTTATAAAAGGGCTTAGTAATAGAGAACTCTCTTACTCGGGGCCAAGATTCCACTTTGGTTTACCAGTTAGCAAAAGAGTACTCAAGTTGTCATATCGCTGCTTGGTTATCCATTCGTAACAAAATCGGCATCTCCACTTGCAAACCAATCTATTCCAGCAACTCCTTCAGTACTAGAATTTCTTTTCCTCCAACGGCAGCAGCCATGAACTCCGCTTCAGCAGTAGATAATGCGACTGCACCTTGCTTCTTTCACGCCCATCCGACGACCATGACATTCAGGAAAACCACACAACCACTCACACTCTTCCGGTCTTGTTTATCGCCAGCGAAATCTGCATCCGTGTATCCAATAAGCTGAAACTTTCATCATTCGTAGCCTTGCATTCCAAACGTAACTTGATCTCCTTCGAACCCTTCAAATACCTGACAATATTCTTATCCAACTTGTAATCACTCTGCCTTGGTGCATGCATGAGCCGTGTGACCCTATGAACTGCGAAAAAATATCCGGCCTCGTACACCTCGAAATTCACAATAAGCTCCCAACAATCGAGTGAAAAATATTCTTCGTTGGAACACCTGTTGTAGCAGTCTTGGGTAAGAAGTTTTCGTCTTCACCTTCATCAATAGTGTCCGTAATCGTTAGCTGTACTGAATTCGCCCGCTCCATGCTGTACTTCTCCAATAGTTTACCAATTGTTTCTTCCTGCTCCATCGTATATCCATTGTTTTGATCGCCACCTATCCGTACCCCGAGAAACTTTTCCACTTGTCCAAGATCCTTTAATTACAGTATCTATATTTTATCGAAAAAGTCGTCCACCAGCTGCTCCGTCGTTCCCGTCACTAGAAGATCATCAACGTAAACTCCAACAATGAATATTTTATGCCATATGTATTCCTTCTTGAAAATATGCGTGTATCCGTAATGCATTGTGAAAAAAAATCAAAATCAGTAATCGGTCTTGCGTAACAACTCATACCACATACGCCCAGCCTGCTTCAATCCATACAAACTTTTCTTCAGCCGTAATGCCGGACACTTGGTTGAATTCACTTCGAAATCCCGCAAAACTTCATTTGCAATAGTCATGCCTTGATCTTAAAAAATCTCGAATTTTTTCTCCGTATGCTTCTTCGGGTATGCACTTGGTACGTATCCATGTCGCGCCGGTAAATCCCATACTTGTACCATCGCCAATACCACCTTCACATTGCTCAAATCCATCACTGTCGAAAATGTAAACACGAAATCTCTGCCGTACAATTGCTTGTCTCCACGCGCCACCAGTCGCGCCTTGTACCTCTCGATCATGCCACCCGCCATCAACTTCGTTTTCTACACCCATTTTGTGGGCATATCCCGGTTGCCTGCGCATTTCACCACTTCCCATGTGTCCATATCTTGTAACACTTTTAGTTCTACATCTTCTGCTTTCTTCTACTTGTTTGCGTCGTCTATCTTGCGTGATTCCTTGTAACTCTGCGGATCTTTTGCGTATTTTACCTTGGTTCCTGCATCTTCAGGTCCTAGCACTGCATATACAGCCAATGCAAGCTCCTTCACACCTACTTGCCCCGTATCTGCTTCTTGCGTTGCGTGTGTGCCTCCTTCCACGCTTGATTTCCTCTTTCTTCTCTTGTTCATGATCGAGTCCTTGTATTCCTTGAATCTCACCTTTTCTTGAATATTCCGCCTCGTTCTTTCGTTGGCTTGACTTGATGTGTGCTGTGGCTGATTTCTGATACCTTCGGAGCGTTCCGTCTCAACTCCATTCTGCAATTCTATGTCATTATCCACGTGACTTTCCACATCATCCTCCGTAAAGTTTTCACCGGCTAATGCTCTCTAACTTGCTCGCTTGCTTTATTATCCAATGTCTCCATCTGACTGATGTGCCGCGTCGTCGTGAGGTTTGCCTCAAAATGGACCCAATAACTTCCACAGTGAACAGTAAATCCCCGCGCAACCGCACTTCCATTTTATTACCCCGATGCACGAAATTGCATCCCTTTTGCATCAGCTTTCCCAACGAGATATGATTCCTTGCCAACTTCTGCGGAAAATACACCTCTTGTAACACTGTCACTGTGTCAGGATCATCAATATTTCGTAAACTTACTTTTCCAATCTTCGTGACTTGCAAAAAATTTCCATCAGGCAGGGTTAAATTCATTCCATTTGTACACGTCACCACTTCTTTCAATAACGTTTCATCGCCAACGCGATGGCGACTTGCTCCGCTATCTAGGATCCATACATTGTCTTCATTGATGTCGCTTGAGTTCAGTGCTCCAGACTACTCTGTACCTTCTTCCGTAGTAGCCAGACCGTATTCCCTTTCTGAATCATTCTGCGTCTTGCTATAGGCCTGTTTTTCGCGCTTGTCGGATCTCTTGGTGCATTCTCGACGAATGTGTCCTCTTCCGCCGCAATTGTAACATATAACCACCTTCTTGTTCTCTTGTAATGTGTCTACACTCATCCTTGGTCCTATTCTTCTTTTTATGTGGTACTCTACCACTTCCTGAGCCCACGCCACCAACTTTTGTGCGTGCAAAATGTAGTCCGTCGTCGACGGGTTATAACGCGTCATCATCGCGTACTTCAGGATCTGAACTGCATACTTCACTAAATTCTCGACTATGAGCTTCTCACTTGACTCGCTTTCGCGCGCCAACGCTGTCAAGTACAACAGGTGCTCGTTCCAGGACTTTTTCGTGTCCTTATCAATTGAAAATAGTTGTGCTGCCTGCTGACGCGAAATGGTGACCTTGTATGCACGCCACATCTGGTCCAGCACGCAATGAAAAGTCTGCGAGACTGGCCACCATACACCAATATTTGAGCGAAAGTATCTTGATGCTGCGCCATCGAGATATTTTCCAAGTTTATTAACTTTAAGTCGCTCAGTCCATGCGAAACCAGACGAAATTTCCGCAATCTCTAACGCCTCCATGAGCAGATATACCCATTCTCGAAATCCAGGGCCAAGTCCAGGATAAATTTCAGCTCCAGTGAACTTTTGCACTACCAGCTTGGGTATCTTGTACGGGCGCGGTTGTGTTCCCGGGATGACGAAATTTCCAGCCGAATGCCTTCCTTCTGTCATACCTCCATGTGCACCAGGGGGTTCTCGTGGCATTTCCATACGAGGCGCACCTCCCCTCTCGATGCCTTCATCCACTGACAAATCTTCAGTGTAATTTGTTGCCAAAATGGCGCAAACTTCGTAACCCTCTCTTGAAAAAGTGAATTTTTACCTCTCACCGGCGAATCTCTTGCCGTAACCGGAGAAGCACTCCGTCCCGATTCTTGTGATCGTTCTTCTTCCATCTGGTTCAGCCTATCGTTCATCTTTCCGACCTACAAGAGCAACGCCTTCAATGCTCCCTCCTGGTCAAACGATTCACCTTTGTCCATGGTAAAAGTGCACTACGAACCAAATAAAAACCGCGATAGTAACGTAATCCACATGTGACAATCGAATTTACTCCAAATAATTACTGGAGACCGTTCCACGTAATTCACAGGACAAAAACGTAACCTGAGTATACTTAAAACTTAAAACAGAACTTTATGTGCCCCCGTGTCTCTTGGGCTCATAACCTGTAGGAGGTTTACACGAGTTGGGGTAACGTGCAAATTCCAATTGAGACAGTATCGGCCGTTAGCGCCGTACGGTATGGGAGTAAGTTTCTTTGAAAAAAGCTTGCCCTACTTAATCAGGGTAGGGGCGCGCGAGGGAAGGATATAAATACGTGCTTTAAGGTGAAAAATATACTAATTATAAATGCGTAATTAAGAACCTAACCTAAAACTTAATAAAGAGATAAAATTCCAAAGTAGCTAAAAATGCATAAATGCATAAGTGACCACAATGGTCGAGCAACACTTGAAGTTTGTATGTAATCCCATACCGGACTACACATGCATTGCTTTTAAATCTTCAACATTTTCTGTAATTTTGACATGCTAACAAGGTCCTTATTCTGAAAAGACCTACGAAACACGCGGGTTTTGTTGGCTGGTAGATAAGAGAGCTAAGAAGATGCACTATAGGAGTATACAAGAAAATACGGAAAATTTTCGGGAAGCTCAATGCAATTATATTACAATCGACCAATCAGAGCCGGAATAGCTTTCATTCATATGAACTTTATTTTGGGGGATATTTCAAATGTTAGATTGGGAATTTTTACCCAATTTAATGCCAATTACCAAAATAAAGAGGGCTGCTTTCTCACTTTTTCTTCGTGTCGGTTTTACATTTTATTTAGAGTCGCCCTACCCGCACCTCCAACCTACCGGAACCCCCACGTGACTTTCGACCAATAGAAATACTAATATACAGAGGCCTGGTTATTAATGAAGCTACAAACCATTATATCAGCACTCCAGTCTTCAACAAATGAAAAATAATGTCTATTTTTGCAATTCTGAACTTACCGTCGGTGAAACTTGCACTTATGCCTCCGTTGCGGTACGCAGAATACTTGAGTTGAAACGTTGATGTGCTGAAACGTTGACGGAAGTAGAGTAGTTCGTAACTGTATTCGCTGCGCCTAACATTCTTATAGAGAGGGTTGTCTGTCTGCAAGTATATTTCGACGGGCGAGAGCGTCGGCATGGCGCAAACTGTACGCAGTATTTGTACAAGCGAGGGTTTGGTGGGCTTTTGGTACGGGAATATGGCTGCGTGCGTCCGTGTTGTCCCGCATAAAGCTGTGCTCTTTGCTTTCTTCAATTTGTATTTAGGATCTGTTCCGTGCGCTGGATGGATCTGGTCAAAATAAATTTCCCCATGTGGAGCTTTCCTCTCGGGCTCCCTAGCAGGCTTCACAGCGTCGACAGTCACGTAACCACTTGACCTTATCGGTACGCGCGTATCTGGACAAATTGGGGACAATTTAGTGTACACTGGGATCATCTCGACCTTTACGCGGACGCTGAAGGAGGAAGGTCAACGCGCGCTCTTCCGCGGCATCAGTCCCACGCTATTAGGTGCCTTGCCATATGAAGGGATCAAATTTGGGTTGTATGACCTATTACCGGCTTCTTACTAGATGAGATGGACCCAAAAAGAAAATTTTATGGGCAAAATTATGGCGGGCATCCTGGCAACTATCTCGACGTACCCAAATGACACGGTAAGACGGCGGTTTCAGATGCAAGGAGCGCGAGGAGCGGCTAGACAATATAGAGATGCATGGGAATGTTATGTAAAACTGGCGCGTCAGGAAGGCTGGTCTGTTTACTTTCGTGGACTCACGCCGACGTTAGTAAGGGCTATCGTGAAGGAACTTAAAATTTGAATGTTTCCACTCAAAATACAACACAAGAAGGTAATAGTTCTATCCTTATTTCTTAACCTCCCGGGTTAACCAAACACACTGGGAACACACCTCCAAAATAGTTCCAGGCTACCCCCAACTCTATTTAGCTTCAAAAATCTGCTGGTTCTCTTGCTTAGATGCTCACTTAACGACTTTCTTGAATTAGATATGGTTTTTGTATAAGAACAGTGAAGAAAGATTTCTAGGAGGCCGCCAGAGACTGTTGATGTTCAGGGGAAACTCGAATCTATTAAGTATCACTAATTCTTACATCAAACTGAAACACATTTTTCACCCACTACTCGGTTACTTGAGCGCTGACTCGAATACTTGTCATTTACTTCTGAGACCCTCTGTAATCCGATTGATCGCGAGATGGCCGTCGCGGGTCGCTTCTTATTGGTAGAAAATATCCATCCAAAACTCCAAATTCACATTAATCATAATTCAATCAGTCGCGAGATGGCCGTCACGCTTGCATCTGATTGGTCGAAAATTCTTATTTAAACCTCCAATATCACATACCGATTCCACTCAAACCCTCCATAATCTGATCGATCGCGAGATGGCCGTCACGAGATGGCCGTCGCGCTTGCTTCTAATTGGTTGAAATTTTTCTCCCCAAAACAATTCGATATCACTCCAATTCTCAACTTGCAGTATTCACTCTTCACAGATAATGCACGCGCTCTCATGACTAATACATGAACTTCTGACCTCCAGGCTAATCGCCATATATGACCCCATGCCTTAGGCATCCTTCTAGCCCCAGTAAGTCAACTTCTGTCTCTTCCTCCCTCCATATATATTGTCTTTCTTAATGCAACAGGTAGCTCACACACCGGTTTCATCACACTTGCGGGCCAACTTATACTCTACGGGTCTGCCCATCATATACGTACGTTCTGTGTTGCTCTCAATGTATCAAAGCCCATCGAGTTGGCTTACATTCCGTTATCTTCTGATTTCCTCTGACCACCATACAGGTTATGCACCTCAAGCATCTAAATTGGCATCTCTTCCAAGGTTGTCACATGTACTCAGGTTCATTGCCCCATGGTTTATTTCCTCGTAATATCTTGAGGCTTTCCGTACAGGTTTTGCAAATGTAAGACTCGTTCTGTTATCTCTTCATACGGTTGACCTCGATGACTTTGATACCTTGATAGGTTTCTCTTCGTATCATCTTGTTGTTGCCGTACAGTTTTCACACCTTTGGTACCCTGACAGGTTTCTCTTCGTACAATCTTTGCCTTGTTATGCGGTTTTCCGTGTTGTTTTCAATAGATGTACAGATTTCACACCTTTAATACCTTGATAGGTTTCTCTTCGTATCATCTTGTTTAATACACGAGCCTCACATCATATCACAAATTCATGGAGCACTCATAGGCTCACTCTTCATAATTCCATCGTGACAATTGAACATATTACGCCAATAAACATTAACTGGCGACATGCTTAATGCACATGTTCCAACAAACTTCCAGCTCTTGTTTAAACATGTATCTTTGTTTTTGTATCTTTGTTTTCCTTTTGTTATGCCACCTACTGCAACCAACTTGGGTCCGCATTCTACTCATCACAACCAACATGGGTCCGTGATAGGGATGTAGAACATCTTCAGTGGTATTGTCTTACTTGTTCTTCATTTTTCTTGTTATTTTATTGAATGTCTTGATATTTCTTCTTCTCTTGTTTCTTTATATTGTGAGGCTTCTACATTTCAGCTTCTGTAGTATCCTCTTCTGCTGTTTGAGCTGCATAGTGCCGATTCTCCAAAGCTCGCTGCGCATCAAACTCATATAGTAAAACGGTGCATGAAAGGTTGTCCTCTGGCTCCCAAGTCATCTCGTCGGTATCTTTCCATAGACACACTATTCTTTTGTCCGACGTCCGTTCCTTGTTTGCTGTTTGGTTCGACAGTCCACAATACACTCCAATTCGACTCATCATCTCGACCAGGTTCATACCACGAATCTTCTGGGAGTAGTGCCTCATTTAAATCAGAGTGTCCTCAATTTGAAGTCTCTACCGAGGTCGTCTCATCTTATTAATATATGGTTTAAATCTGGCGATGTGCACAAGGGGGAATATCCGACTTTCAGCGGTTGGTATCACTAACCGATATACCACGTCATTTACTCGCTCGTCAACCACATACGGTCCATGACACATATGTGCCAGCTTCCTTACCAGCCCTGACTTAACTAAATCATGGTACAGCCGAACTAATTCCCCTGGCCGATTAGCAGTTTTGGTAGTTGACCATACTTTGGTTGCGACTGCTTCGTTATGACGCTGGGCTCTATCTTTCATCACTTGTTCTTGTATAATCGCAGCCTGTGCTTGCGCCCTCATATGTCTTTCAGTTGCAGCGAACCTCCACTCCAATGCGTCTTTTTCTGTTATTGATGAATCCTTGGGTGGTATCATTGCTTCCAATGTGGTTCTGGGTTACCAACCATGTACCAGATAAAACGGAGTTTGATGATGCTGAAGATCCACTGAAGTATTCAATGCAAACTCTAACGGAGCCACGTATTAATCACAATCTCTCTGCTCCGGATCCGTGATGTAACACTTGATTGCCTTGATCACTGTTTGCACCGATCTTTCTTGTTTACCGTTGGCTTGCGGTCGATATGCTAACGTAGGTTTCTGCTTCTGCTTTAGCTGTGATTGAATCTCCTGAAAACTGAACTCATAAATCTTGGATCTCTATCATGTATCAGCATTTTTTGGGATCCAAATCTCTTATAAACTCCTACCATATATGCTTCTGCTACATCTTGCGCGATGGTGGTGCTCATTGTAATCAGGATTACATACCCAGAGAACAAATATATGAAGCACAGTAACGCCTCATGCTCCATTGCAGTCTGTGTTAAGGAAAATGCGAAATCCATCGCTAAAATTTGAAATGGTCTCGATGCCACGATATTTCCACTAGTGCGCCCCTGGTATCTTGGCCTTCCTTTTGCGGTGGCACAGTCTTCACACTCTGCAACATAGTTTTCAATATGGGCATACATCCCTCTCCAATAATATTTGGACCTCAACCGATCATAGACCTTTCCAACTCCTTGATATGCCCCATACTGACTTCCCCATGATATGCATGTAATATATTTTCCTGTAATATGGTCTTGAGATTTCGAGACATTATACAGGACACCTTTACTATCCAGCACATGAGTGAGCATATGCCGAGCTATCCTTATCCATTCACTGGAGGAATTTATCTTGTCATCATACCCTCGTAAATATGCCATATCCTTGCTACACCACTCATCATGTATCTGCGCTATATCTATACGCTCGATCCTGATATTTTGGAAATTTTCATACGGGTCTTCATCCGTCTCATCTTGTTGCTCTTCAGATCTAACAACATCACCTTCCGCAGAGTATGAATCACCATTCGTGTCCGCTCCTTGTCCAACATTAACATTTTCCTTGTGTTGGGGCTGCCCATTACGTGGTTTGCAATACCCCGAGTGAGTACAAATATATGTGGATGAGTAACTTTCATTCTCCCAGATATCATTCTGTTCCCTGACAACTTGAGCTTCATTACTAGAATCACCTCCATACTCACAGGATACTTTCTCGGTTGTTTCTTGAACCTCATCTGCATTGGCATACAGCAACTCTGGCAAACGATTCAACAGCTGCAGATCCGCTTTTCTCTGATCACTAATAACTTTCCCTGACTGCTGCTCTTTCATGGAACATTGAGTTAAATAATCAGCTGCATGATTATACTTGCGAGCCACGTGTATCAAACTGACTGATTCGAACTTCGCTACCAGTGAGCGCACTCTGCCTAACCATACCAATAATGATGCATGATTGCAGCGTAAATCTCCATTGACTTGTCCAATAACCAGTCTAGAATCCCCACACACACAATTGCCTTCTTTGGTCTTGCGCAAGTTGTAATACATGGATTTTAGTCCGTGATACTCGCTTTCGTTCACAGTAAGATTATCTTGAATTCCATATTCCGCTGCCACTACAGCCCAAGTCGGTAGTTCCCATACGATCATGCCAAACGCCCCTTTCGGATCATTCTTAATACGCACTGCACCATCAAACGATAAAACATATCCAGTGCTATGGCGCTGTAGACTAGGAATTATCATTATGATCGGCACATCTTTCAACGATTTCAAAGGAGCAATATCTTCTAGCACTTCATTCACTTTTCTGCAGGCACTATAGACGTGGCTAATAACGCAGGTAATCCCACAGCCTCATGATCCATTCGTATAATTTCCAACGAACATGGAGACAACATTACTGTCCACTGAATTCCTCTGCCCGTTAAACCTTTCGATGTGAACAGCCATCGCATTGTAGAGTATCTTGCATAAACCGTTTTATGTTGCCCAAACAAAATGTGACTGGCGTTATGCAACGTCTTGAGCAACGCCAGAACCTCTTTTTCCGCCCCTGTATACCTCGTTTTAGCATTTTTAAACACCTTGCTAACGTAAATCACCTGATGTAGTATTCCATTATATTCTTGACACACTGTTGCTCCAAACGTCCATGAATTGTGAGTATAAAAATATACTCAATGGTTTCGATCGCTTGATGTGTCGTAACAAGGGTGCATTCACCAGACGATCCTTTAGCAACGAAAACGACTTTTCAGCGTGATTCAATTGGGTACCATCTCTCAATTGTAGCTCTGTTAACTCATACAGTATGCTTCTAGAGTCGCGAAATTATCAATAAACCGTAGATAGTATATCAAACTACCGGTGAATCTTTGAACTCCTTTTAATGTCCGTGGAAACGCCATTTTGACAATAGACTCTAAATTTCGGGGGGAAGCCTTAATTTCTTCAGCGGATATGCGATGTCTTAGAAACCCCACACTGTGCTTACCAGAAGCACTCTTTGGTAAGATTATAGTAATTTGCCAATACTTAAATGACTCCGGAAGATTTTTAAGTATGACGCACAGAGTTTCCCAGCTGTTAGCACCAAAAGTAATATAATAAATGTATGATCGCCTCCCAATGATAGGGAGCTCATCATCCATCACCACTTGACCGTTATGAAATACATCTTGAGTGATGGAAACGTCTGTATCCAACACATGTGCATCTTCAATTTCAGCATCCACGACTTGCTTGTTGCCCAGCAATTTACACGTCATTCCCATCTGCCATGACCGCCGTACCATTGTCCACAAAGCGTTATCCACTATACGCTGATACATCTGAGGTGCATTCTAAAGACCTTGAGGGGAAAAATATTTTTAAATTATTTTTTCTAAAAAAGAAAAAAATATTGTTTTTTCTAAAAAAGAAAAATATTCTTTTTTCTTACAGTCTGCCGTAGTATTAGCTTCAAAAACTCCAGTTAAAATTAAGATTTCTCCAACAAACCTACTTGCATCCGAAGCCATTCTAAATGTCCTAAGGGTCAAGTAAAAGCTGTAATCAACCGAGCTCTCTTTGTCATAGGTATAGCCCAATACCCGCTCACTCTATCCATTGAACACAACCATTCCACCCCTTCGAAATTATCCAATAAATCACCAATCAAAGGCATGGAATACACCATCAATCTCGTTTTCTCATCCACGGCTCGATAATCAATGCGCAACCGTATGTCTGTTTTATTCTTCTTGAGTACTATGACGATTGGTGATGCCCAAGCCGATTCTGAGTACCGAATTAGTCCTGCTTGTAATAAACCTCGTATCAATTCGTATAAATTAGGCTGCAGTGTAGGTGGTACTTTACGCGCTCGCTGTGCAATAGGTGTATTATCCCCAACATCCACATCGTAAACTACGCCTTTAGCTGCTGGTGGTAAAGCATTACCGGAGATTATTAAACCATAGGCATACTCATACAGTAGGGCTCGTAAACTGTCTTCCTGTTCTTTAGTGGTAACCCTGGCTCTCCTATATCTGCGGTATCCATATAAGGTAGTTCTGTTGGGCACTTTTCCACTTCCGGAATGAGCGCTAGCTGTTCCTCCATATCTTCAGCCTACATCTCAACTCCTTCATTCAAGAAGACTTCTCTCTCCAATTTCGTTTGGCATATCATGTGGAAGTCAGTAGGGGGCACATCAAGGAGTTAAAAGGTCTATGATCGGTTGAGGTCCAAATATTATCGGAGAGGGATGTATGCCCATATTGAAAACTATGTTGCAGCTTGTAAAGGCTGTGCCACCGCAAAAGGAAGGCCAAGATACCAGGGGCGCACTAGTGGAAATATCGTGGCATCGAGACCATTTCAAATTTTAGCGATGGATTTCGCATTTTCCTTAACACAGACTGCAATGGAGCATGAGGCGTTACTGTGCTTCATATATTTGTTCTCTGGGTATGTAATCCTGATTACAATGAGCACCACCATCGCGCAAGATGTAGCAGAAGCATATATGGTAGGAGTTTATAAGAGATTTGGATCCCAAAAAATGCTGATACATGATAGAGATCCAAGATTTATGAGTTCAGTTTTCAGGAGATTCAATCACAGCTAAAGCAGAAGCAGAAACCTACGTTAGCATATCGACCGCAAGCCAACGGTAAACAAGAAAGATCGGTGCAAACAGTGATCAAGGCAATCAAGTGTTACATCACGGATCCGGAGCAGAGAGATTGTGATTAATACGTGGCTCCGTTAGAGTTTGCATTGAATACTTCAGTGGATCTTCAGCATCATCAAACTCCGTTTTATCTGGTACATGGTTGGTAACCCAGAACCACATTGGAAGCAATGATACCACCCAAGGATTCATCAATAACAGAAAAAGACGCATTGGAGTGGAGGTTCGCTGCAACTGAAAGACATATGAGGGCGCAAGCACAGGCTGCGATTATACAAGAACAAGTGATGAAAGATAGAGCCCAGCGTCATAACGAAGCAGTCGCAACCAAAGTATGGTCAACTACCAAAACTGCTAATCGGCCAGGGGAATTAGTTCGGCTGTACCATGATTTAGTTAAGTCAGGGCTGGTAAGGAAGCTGGCACATATGTGTCATGGACCGTATGTGGTTGACGAGCGAGTAAATGACGTGGTATATCGGTTAGTGATACCAACCGCTGAAAGTCGGATATTCCCCCTTGTGCACA
The DNA here is from genome assembly GCA_026184515.1 of Peronosclerospora sorghi. NCBI lineage: Eukaryota > Oomycota > Peronosporomycetes > Peronosporales > Peronosporaceae > Peronosclerospora > Peronosclerospora sorghi. Next base: position 7,884,447 of record CM047591.1, read on the forward strand.
TCGCCAGATTCAAACCATATATTAATAAGATGAGACGACCTCGGTAGAGACTTCAAATTGAGGACACTCTGATTTAAATGAGGCACTACTCCCAGAAGATTCGTGGTATGAACCTGGTCGAGATGATGAGTCGAATTGGAGTGTATTGTGGACTGTCGAACCAAACAGCAAACAAGGAACGGACGTCGGACAAAAGAATAGTGTGTCTATGGAAAGATACCGACGAGATGACTTGGGAGCCAGAGGACAACCTTTCATGCACCGTTTTACTATATGAGTTTGATGCGCAGCGAGCTTTGGAGAATCGGCACTATGCAGCTCAAACAGCAGAAGAGGATACTACAGAAGCTGAAATGTAGAAGCCTCACAATATAAAGAAACAAGAGAAGAAGAAATATCAAGACATTCAATAAAATAACAAGAAAAATGAAGAACAAGTAAGACAATACCACTGAAGATGTTCTACATCCCTATCACGGACCCATATTGGTTGTGATGAGTAGAATGCGGACCCAAGTTGGTTGCAGTAGGTGGCATAACAAAAGGAAAACAAAGATACAAAAACAAAGATACATGTTTAAACAAGAGCTGGAAGTTTGTTGGAACATGTGCATTAAGCATGTCGCCAGTTAATGTTTATTGGCGTAATATGTTCAATTGTCACGATGGAATTATGAAGAGTGAGCCTATGAGTGCTCCATGAATTTGTGATATGATGTGAGGCTCGTGTATTAAACAAGATGATACGAAGAGAAACCTATCAAGGTATTAAAGGTGTGAAATCTGTACATCTATTGAAAACAACACGGAAAACCGCATAACAAGGCAAAGATTGTACAAAGAGAAACCTGTCAGGGTACCAAAGGTGTGAAAATTGTACGGCAACAACAAGATGATACGAAGAGAAACCTATCAAGGTATCAAAGTCATCGAGGTCAACCGTATGAAGAGATAACAGAACGAGTCTTACATTTGCAAAACCTGTACGGAAAGCCTCAAGATATTACGAGGAAATAAACCATGGGGCAATGAACCTGAGTACCTGTGACAACCTTGGAAGTGTGGTAAAGTGTACCGGAAAATTGGTACAATTGTGGGCATAATTGTGGGTGTGATCGTGGGCGTGTACAACTGTACGTACAATAGCAGGTACATAGACGGGACATTGAAGGGGCATCGTGAGAAGGGATGACTAGGTACGGGTACCTAACGGTTAGCGACGGACGACAGATAAATCAGGTTGACTGGTCGACGGAGTGCATGGGAATGGGTAGTTATGATTGGTTGATATTAGGTAATTGGTAGTTTTTAGGATATAAGTGCTAATAAAGTTCTCCTTTTGCGTATGATCGGGCAGATCGTTTACAGGGACGGCAACTTAGCGCCTCCCTTCTTCATATATACCCCTCTACGTCACGGGCGGGAGCACCTAGTGCAATTTTTGGCCCACAGGCAGACGTAGAGTTCGTTGGAACTCGTCTTCAACCCCGCCCGATGTGCCAGCGGTAGTCTTCGTAAAGTTTTTTGGTCTCCGGAAAGTGATC
>CM047591.1:7886000-7974847 GCA_026184515.1 Peronosclerospora sorghi
GCAGTCACACAAGACAACCGGAGGCCCCCTTCTTTCGTCGGCAGTCCGGGCGCCGTAACGCCTGATCAAATCTCAAAAACTTTGATCAGCCGCTCCACCACAGAAGAGATGCCAATTTAGATGCTTGAGGTGCATAACCTGTATGGTGGTCAGAGGGAATCAGATGAGAACGGAATGTAACCCAACTCGCTGGGCTTTGATACATTGAGGGCAACACAGAACGTACGTATATGATGGGCAGACCCGGAGAGTATAAGTTGGCCCGCAAGTGTGATGAAACCGTTGAGTGAGCTACCTGTTGCATTAAGAAAGACAATATATATGGAAAGAGGAAAAGACAGAAGTTGACTTACTGGGGCTGGGAGGATGCCTAAGGCATGGGGTCATATATGGAGATTAGTCTGGAGGCCAGACGTTCATGTATGAGTCATGAGAGCGCGTGCATTATCTGTGAAGAGTGAATACGACAAGTTGAGAATTGACGTGATATCGAATTGTTTTGGGGCCAAAAATTTCAGCCAATTAGAATCAAGCGCGACGGCCATCTCGTAACGGCCATCTCGCGACCGATCGGATTATGGAGGTTTTGAGTGGAATTGGTGTGTGATATTGGAGTTTTAAATAAGAATTTTCGACCAATCAGATGCAAGCGCGACGGCCATATCGCGACTGATTGAATTATGATTGGTGTGAATTTGGAGTTTTGGATGGATATTTTCATTCAAACAAAAGCAGCCCTGGACGGCCATCTCGCGACGGCCATCTCGCGATCGAATCGGATTAGGGAGGGTCTCAGAAGTAACTGTCAAGTATTGGAGTCAGTGCTGAAGTAACCAAGAAGTAGTGGGTGAAAGAAGTGTTTGACTTTGATATAGGAATTAGTAATACTTAATAGATTCGAATTTCCCTTGAACCCCAACAGTCTCTGGCGACCTCCTAGCAATACTTCTTCACTGTTCCTGTACAAAAAACAAGTCTAATACAAGAAAGTCGTTGAGTGAGCATCCAAAAAAGAGAAGCAACAGCTTTCTGAAGCTAGCTAGAGTTGTGGCAGCCTGAAACTCTCTGAGAAGTGTGTTCTTAGTGTGTTTGGTTAACTTGTGGGTCGGACGGTAGTATTAAGAACCCGGGTTAAGCAAGAAGGACATAACTATTACCTTCTTGTGTTGTAATTTGATGGAAACACTAAAATTTTAAGTTCCTTCATGACAATGTCTCGATTGCTATTCAGCGCCTGTAGGTAGGTGCCTCTGGAGACAGTTGAGTATACTGTTTTTTCTCCTCTGTTTAACCCAGTTAATACTACTTCCGTATAAAAGCACCCACAAGGAGCGGTGCGATTCTCTGCCTATTTACCCTACACTGCATCACTCAAGCTCATGATCTTGACCAAATCCTTGTTGCAGCTGAGTCCACTCTCGGATGCGTGGGATGTGGTGGTTGGAGTCGCTGTTATTAGTCACTACTGCCACTTGTCTATTCGTTCCTGCGTCGGTACCATTGCTCAATTTTAGGTAATGCGCTAAGATACCATACAGACAATCATTCCGTCGGCCCTTGGTCCATGACATAAGTACTGTATTGCTCATCTTGCTGATTCATCAGGAAATGAAGACTTCTTTATAATTTATACCATTAAAGTTGGGTCTTTTTGTACCTACGTTACCCATTCATCGGGGCTCCCTTTTGCCGGTGTAAACCCTGCCGTGACTGCTTTCTCCCATAGGGCTTCCATTCCCACCAAAATTATGGAGAATATGTTTTGTCATCGGTTCTGTTCCAGTGCTGATAGTTCCTTTTTTGGTGATACTTTATTCTCATCAGGGGGTTAATCACTTTTTTCATGTAAAGATTTATCTGTTTTGCCTCTAATGAAGCGGTTGAATAACTCCTTTTAGATGACGACTGAACTCGTCCCATACCTGGCTAATAATTGTTTCTTTTATTGGCTTGTATTCCTGCGTTCATGTGTTGACACAATGTTCCGTATGCTTTAGCGGCCCTATTTCGCATGGATTCCTTCTTATTCTGGGTTTGTTTCGTCACATTACACTTTTTGATGAAACCAACCAGGTTGGGTTGGTCCCGAAATTGAAACCGATACCGGAAGGTCCCGTAGTGAGTAGTGAGCCACTCGATCACGTTCGGTATATCCTTCTTATTATGGGCGCGCCGTTGGAAATAATTTGTCAGTAGTTGACAGAGAGGTAGTGTGGTCGAATTTTGTGTAGCCTCTGGATTTCGAGTGAATATATATTTGGATGATGGAAATGGGTTGGATATAAATGAATGAGTACAGTTTGTTGGAAAATTTCAAGCTTAAATTTCTTAGTGAACCGAAGCGAAATATTATGCTTAAAATCTTTTAATTATATATTTTACTTTATAGCAGTTACAACTCGCTTCCAGCAAAGACCGAGCAGCGTCCGTCTCACGCAATACCACGCGAACACTATCTAATACAAATTCTCAGATTATATAGTTTACTTTGTGTCGCGTTTTACGCATCTTACAATGGGTTATGAGCCCGAGTAACAAAGCGTGACTGGAGCGATTTTTTAACAAGTTGTGAATTTTCGAGTGGATCACTTCTAGTATGGAGTTAAGTTTTTTGATTACTACTGGAAGTCTCCTCACTTTGGAGGCTAGTGGATCGATTTTTCTGTTTTACCGTAGTATACTGTTTCGTTTTTTGTGGTACAAACATGAGAGATAACAAACAGAGTGATGATTTGAAGTGGACCAAGGTGCGGTCATCCCGGCCATTTTGAATGGCCTTAAAGAAGTACAGACACGGCTTGTGTCTGTGGAGAAGCTAAAGGTCGAGTGTTGGTTGTTAGTACAGCTTCCGGGTCGAGGAAAGATTCCCCGGTTGCTGCCCGGAAGAGTGTATTCTGGGACACTTTGAAGAATTACGGTTTGTTCGGTCAACAAATGACCTTGAACAACCTAAACGGCGATTGTGGGATTGAGATGGGTGGGCTGCCGCGTTGAAATGCGGGCAAAACGTCCAAGGTGCCGTGCCCAATATGGAAGACATTGGTGCACCAGCCGAACATATGCACGGCCCACATTTGGTATGGAATTGATAGTTATTCGATCAGAAATTTGTTTTTAACCGAATTGGTATCCAATTGATAAGTAATTCAAGCAGAATTTTTTAACATGATGATACAAACCTCGAAGAATATTGTCAGTGCCGATAGACCTATCGCATGGATGTTTCCAGATACCCACATCACTTTCCCATAGGAGATACAGGAGCTTGAAAAAAAAAAAAAAGAAGTATGGAGACGGGTGTGGAGTAACCATAACTATCCCAGCACAGATTGAAAGTTGGGTGATTAACCTAAGGGTGAGTATCGATTATATTAACAGTTTGCGCCAGTACTCAACCTTGAAGCTTTAAGCTTAAACAGAAGCCACTAAGTAACAAAAACTGGTACTGAGATACGGCTTGACACACTAGAAAAAGACTAAAATTGTACGTTCATATCCCAAAGTGATATCACTTAAACCTAGGACTGGATTCCTTTCCTGCATTTCTCAGCTAATTATACAGTTGCGCTAGAGCTGATCATCTCGCTCTGGCGTCATTCTATACGTCATGGTCCTGTATGATGGCAGAATATACAAGAGTGAATACTCAGTGGGAGTTCTAGCCCACGACTCACGTATGTACTATCGGGTCGTCCATCAATTATTACAAACAAGAGAAAAATCACTGGATTTGAGCCCGATGAACAAAAACAAAAAGTATATTATTATAATTAAATAATCGAGTTGCACCAATAAGCGACCGATATGGACGTCGTGGCATACGCACTTACTTGCACACCAGGTTCCTTGTCCTTGATTGGGTGGGTCCTTGACTAGAGAAGCATCTGTCCGGTTGTATTTTCGACCAAGCGAGACAAACGAATGAATTGCGACTGCTTGGTGTCGTCACTATGTTAGATTGATCTCCGTACCAACCACAAATTTAGCAGTACATGTTCAATTGATGCTTCAATTGATGCTCAACAACATTTATCTGATCCTCACGTTTGGCAGCAAGCAACGGATCATCGACGTCAAGACTGATAGAGATGTAGTCATCACCGACTTTCTTGACAAAGATATAGAGGGGGTCACGAAAACAGGCTGTAAAATCTAGCTGCTTGAAAATGCTTGTGATCGAGGTACCACAAAGTCCAAGGCTTTACGGGCAGTGCACTTCTAGCCTCCATCCGATACGCGCATGTTGATGGTCTCTTCTATCTTGCCGTGCAAGAATGCGGTATCTACATCGCATTGGCGTACTTGATATGGCTACGCTGTCAAGTATGGCCAAGCCCAACTTGAATCGAGTTCTGTACTTGCAACCGCCGAGTTTCTTTCATTGTAGGCTACTTCAAATGTCAGACAATGTCAGACCAGATGCTTGCGCCACGACGCGTGCTCTGAATCTCACTATCCCGCCCTTGTCACTGCTTGTACTCGAAAAGACCCAAAGATTCTCACACATATTTCTCCAAAACGCTCAGGCTCCAGCGTTGTCTCGGTTTTGTCATCACCAGTGAAAAAGCTCAGCTCATGCCCTCTGAATATAAATAATTAACAAGTGATTATATAACGATCATCACATCGACGGTTTCAAACGCACCTTTAAGTAGCTGAAAGAATTTTTGGAGTACGTATCTCGCAGAAGTGGGGATTCCAGCAACACAGCAGTGCGCTCGATATATGCCACGGCTAACGTTATCGCTAAAAACAACGCAAAAATAAGGGAACGCAAAGCCTTGGTGTTACTTGGGAGTGATCTAAGACGTCCCGCGTGTCACTTGATTACATATGGCTTGTTGCGGCCTTTTTCTACTACATAATTGTCAGGGGGTGTTGCCCTATCAACTTGGGGTGTGTGCCCCGATCAGGTCCCTAATCAAAAGGCGATGTTATTTCCACACCATAAATTCCCAGATTTAATGGGTGGAAATATAAATTTGGGGTGTGGAAATAACATTGCCCATATTTTAGATACAAATATAGGGATAGCAAGGCCGTTTGTAGGAGAGTACTAGCTCCGGGTCGGGAATACTCCCCGGTTGCTACCCGGGATAATGTGTTCCGGGATAGTTTAAAAAAAGTATCGTCCATTTGGTCAACAAATGATCATTAATGACCTGAACGGCATTATAATTGAGATTGGTGGGGTGCCGCGTGGAAATGTGGCTAAGTCCCCACCGATTCCTCAAGTTGCGGTGCCGCAGATGGCAGGCATGGGTGGGCCGCAAATGGAGCATAAGTATAACCCGTGTTATAGGCATGCTGGCGGCATCAAGATCCCGAATTTTGGGATCGCAAAGTTCTCGGGCGTGGAAATTTACCCGGGGATTCGATCAGGTTTTAAGCGGTGGGTTTACCAGTTTATGGAGGCTGTGTCGATGGATGAAATCACGTATGCTTTTGCATGATCGGAACGTTTGAAGGTCAACAAGTTAGGAGAGTTCCTAGAAGGCACGACCGATGAATACTTTCGCGCGAACATTGGAACATGGTGGTTGTTATACCCCTTTCTATATTCCGTTATGGACCAGATGAGTGCAGCTTTTCGTGTAAATATCTCCCACCACCAGGCATCAGTATGGTTTTCTTCGGAGTAGAGTCCTAAAAGGACTTGGACCGAGCATTACCTATACCTGGTAGCTTTGGCTCGTGAAAGCGGGCCGAGTGAGAAATTGGTGGTCGAGAACAATGAAAAGTTTGCTGCACGCACCTAAAGATAGCTATCATGGCTACGTATGACCCAATGCGCATGGATTACTCGGGTCATGCGCATGAGCTGATAGCGTGGGTTCAAGAAATCGAAAACGATTTGCCAGGGAAGGCAGCATTTTAGATTGAATGCAAACGCTGTTACCGAGACTGAGTATGTAAAAAAGTGCGACGGGTGTGGAAAACCCGGGCACATCAAGTGGAATTGCCCTCAAAGAGGGAAGAAATAAAAAAGGCGGTTCCAGTAAGGACGGTGGTGTCTCTGACGGCCCGTGGAACCGCAAGGTTGCATTGGCAACCACGAAGGTCTCTGATGACCCCACTGCTGGGTTGTTACCAGGTGGCGTGTTGATGGAAAACATATAGATAATTGACAGCAGCGCCAGCCGACATTTGGTTGCGGACGAAAGTCTAATGGAGGATGAGATCGAGTGCAAGCCGACCGACGGGTTCACCCTACCGGAAGGTGGCACGCTATCCGTAGCGAAAAGTTGGAGGGATAACTCTACGTACACCAGGGGATGCACCCATTACGATTAAATTATCTGAAGTGTATTTTTCGCCCAAACTTTCCAAGAATCTTATTTCTCTTGGCAAGTTAAGGGAAAAGTGGTGCAAAATAGTGGGTAGTGATGGAAATCTTTCGATTAAATGAAAAAATGAAGTTTGTTCCCTATTCAAGTTTGTGGGTCTATTCTCGTCGCAAATCTATTGTCTGAGAAGCAATTCGGATGCACGCAGCAGTTCTCGAGCATGTTACTGAACACTGTTGCGGGCGATACTGGGAAAAATGCGCAAGAAGAAACCTTGCATCATCTCCATGTCCGGCTGGGTCACTTGGCATATGACACAGTTGAAAAACCTGGCCAAGAACCCCAGGTTGGGCATAAAACTGACGGATACACATCGCCCAAAATGCATGACCTGTGTGGAGGGTAAGACCACCAGGATGGCGCAGGCAAAGAAAGACTCTGGGAAAAATTCTCCCATTGAGTGCGTCGTCGGTGGGATATGCAGTGACTTGAAGGGTCCTATCACACCGCGTGACAGAAGAGGCAAACGCTACCTGGTGGTATTTGTGGATCATCATTCGAATCATGTTCGATTTTTTGCTGCTCGAACCAAAAACAGAGCAGCAAAAATGTTTGAGCATTTTTTACTTGGTTTGAGCATGAATTTGGATGCAGAATCCATGTGCTACGTACCTATGGAGGTGTCGAGTACAGGAACGTTGACCCGTTCTGCAATCAAACAGGCGTTCGAAGGCAGGTTACGGATACTGGGAATCTAGCCTCAAACGGGAAATCCGAAAGGATCAACCGGATCATTTTTAACATTGTCCGATGTATGATTTTTGGCTCGGGGATATCCCTCACGTATTGGTCGTAAGCGGCTGATTATGCGTCTTATATACTCAACAGCACGTCGACAAGAGCCAACCCCGGTAACCTGTCGCCCTACAAAGTGTTGACATGCAAACGGACGTCGTTGAAGGAAATTGCGGTTTTCGGCTCGCCCTGCATGGTTTGTAGAAATCCTAAAATGAGGACTCTCGCAAAGAATGTAGAGCGGGAAGTAATTCTGGGTCGCAACGACGATACAAAGGGATACAAGGTACTTCCTATGAGGGACCGAGTGGTGACTGTCGCTCGCCATATCAGCGAGATAAAACGCTTGACAAAGGGACGAGTGACAAGATAACGAAGAGCCTCGAAGACAAAGAAGATGAGGAGCTTGACCAGCTCATGGAACGACGGAGCAAGGTTAACAAATCCAGTGAATCTACTCAAGAAGTATCGGTGCAATCAAGCACGAAAAAACCTGACAAAAAACGTCCTAGGAAGTCGGGGCGAACACGCAAAAAAGACGCCGAAAGAGATCGCACTCGAGGAATCAAAAGGCAAGCAGAAGTGCAAACTCCGGGGGGTTTCAAGTGATGAAGTTTAAGGGCGGATTATGGAAAATTGTACTGAAAATAACGGGTCTGATGGAAGCACACTATATGTTTATGCAGTGTGTGACGACACCCAGAATTAAATGATTCTCGTATTGGTGTGCCCGATCTCAGGGCTTACCGGGAGGCCCATGAAGGCAGAAATGCCGACATGTGGAAAAGAGCAGAACATGAAGAAATAAAGTCACTTGAACATCTCGGGACGTCGAAACTTATCAGAAGAAAACCCGATAAAACTCCTTTGCCCACCAAGTGGGTTTACATAACGAAGTTGCGTTCTGATGGCACTGTGGAACGATACAAGGCTCGGTTTGTCGCGACAAGCGACAAGCAGGTGCATGGACAGGATTATATTTTTACGTTCTCGACTGTTATGGAAATTAAAACCGTAAAGGTAATCCTAGCAATGTCACAGATTTGGGAGGTACTGGCCCGCCACATTGATGTACCAAATGCGTATCCGAAGGCGAGGACCAAAGGTAGATACGATATACATTTGAAAATTCCAGAAGGAATGGAAATTTCACGTGAAACTTTGGAGATTTTTGATGCTGTCTCGAGTGATGAATTGACGCTTAAGCACGAAAGAAATTTGTATGGGTTGAAGCAGGCTTGTAGGCTCTGGTACCAGAAGCTTTGCGAAACCCTGCAAAAAATGAATTTCATACAGTGTGTGACAGACACCTGTGGGTTTGTCAAGCATCGTGAAACCAGCATTGTACTGGTTGGTGCATACGAAGATGGCCTCCTCGTGACTGGAACCACGGTTGAAGTGGTGAACAATTTTTTTTCGGAAATGTCTGTGCTGGAACATAAGGACTTGGGTGTTGTGGATACGTTTCTGGGTATCCGAATTGAAGGAGACCCTAAAGGTGGATTTATAATGGATCAGGAGGCTGCTATCTATGCGCTCCTGATCACTCATGGGCTTACTAAAGTGAATAGTGCCCGCACTCCGTTGTGGATGATGGAGACGTGAAGGAATTTCAGCAGATTTTGCCGGTGAAATCTCGAAAAAATTTTCCGAGTATGAAAAATTTTAGTCGTTGGTTGGGAATCTACTTTGGATTTCTCGTTGCACGCGGCCAGACATTGCGTTTGCCGTGCATCGTCCAACAAGACGAACGCATGCACCCATGCTTGGCTACTACAAGGCTGCAAAGCGAATCGCGAAGTATTTAAAAGGGACCAAGCCCCTCAACATACGGCTGGAACATGATGACGAATTTCCCATACCAATTTGCATCATGCTACACCGATGCTGATTTTGCCGCCGATAAGTTGGTTCGCAAGAGTGTGAGCGCAGCAGTGATTTTTATCTCTGGAATTATTGTCTCATGGCGGTGTAAGAAACAGAGCACGGTTTAGCCAATGCAGAATTTGTTGCTGCATCCTTTGGCGGTAAGGAAACATTGGAACTACATGAATTGATTTTGGAAATCTGTATGCCGGCAAGTTCTCCGTTGTTAATCAAGATGGATACCCAAGCTGCAATTAGACATGTGGAATGTGAAGCTAGTGCAGGAAGCACCGAAACGTCGACGTCAAGTTGAAGTTTTTGAAAGACTTTTCCAAAAAGGGCGTGCTCAAGGCTACACATGTGCCGAGCTTGGAGATGGCAGGCAGAAGACCTGTTGACCAAGGACTTGAATGCGCAGCGGTTGCAGGACTTGTGATAGCAGATTGGGCTAGTTGATGATGTTACAGCGCGCGCCGTTTCAGGAAGAGTGTCGAATTTGGATTTAGCCATGTTTGGCTTTCAAGAAAACTCTAATGGTGGAAACGGATTGGCTGTAAATGCATGAAAACATTTTGTTGGAATATTTCAAGCTTATAACGCTTAGTGAACTTAAGCAGATATTATAGACTTAAATATTTTAATTATATAATATATTTTCTTACTTTCGGTTTAACTAACTAGCCTAAGCGTTGCTATACACGGCGGACCGAGCTGCAGTCCTCTCACGTCTCCCTCAGTGTCTATCACCTGCTCAAAATTATCAGTTTAGGTGATAAACCCTCTGCTTAGTATTTTTCGGTTTATTTTGCGACATATCGAACTAACGAACTCACCACTATCCGTAGAAGAAGATTCGATTTCCTAAAGACCAGATAATTCACGATGGAGCAGGCAGCGGCGGCGGCATCATCATCATCTTCTTCCTTCTTCGCACCACCTTCATCATCCTCGACGACGAAGAGGAAGAAGGCTACGCCATTCCAGGAGAAGAGTGAGCATGAGTTGCTGTACGGTTTCAAGATATGTAAGCGCGATCCTGGAACGAATCTGTTATCGCCATCGTTTGCCGGTTCTGTCAGACCTTCGGAAGAGAACAGAAGAAGCTGACCCACACACCATGCGAAGCGACAGGAGAAAATCTCGGCGTGCAGCAGCGTAGGAGGAGGAGAAAAGCTATTAAAACTGTGGAGTAGTTCAAGAGCCTTTTTTGCCAGATAATTGCAAGAAACATCTCGAAAGCCAGCATCCTCAGCGATGGGATGCTTCTTCGTCCCTCTCAAGGTAATAGAAGAAAAACTTTTTTGAAGAAGGTAATGCACATTTCAAGGAGACTCTACCTTCTTATTTGGGCCGCTGGAGATACCACTTACACTTTTGCCTATCAAGAACGAAATCGTGGACGTCATCATCGGCTAGATGATATTTGACGAGGAAAAAGATGAGTATTTAGAAATGAGGAAGGAAATGGCAATGAGAACGGCGGTATTGGTAGCGAGCAGGAAGATGATCCTTCCGGCTTTGCAACAGAGAGAGGCAAAGAGCATGGACAAGAGTCTGAGTAGGAGGAGGAGCAAGAAGAAGAGGAATAACCTACGAAAGAACCACCATATACAGATAAAGTGCAGAATGAGATGAAGTACAGCGGGTGGTAATCGCAAGAAGCAGCGGCCGGAGTCGGAAGAAGCAGAGGAGGGTCAAGAAAATAAGCGCGACCATTTCTACTACGTTACGATCAACAACGTCCTGCAGTACAACCTTTTATAGAATAGGGGTCTTTAGGGGCTTTCCTTAGACAAGCAGCTCAGCTCACATTATCCAACGTACAAGAGAAAGGACCGGACTGACAAGTATAGGAAATCTGAACAAAGCAAACGTGGCTTGACTAACTCGGGCTGTTGTGGCTAAGAACCTGACGTTACTATCCGGCCTTTTTTTAAGTTGTTTTGGGCATTTGCCCTAGCTCTGAATTCGTCAACTCATTTAATCACTTCCTATTTGGACGTCAGATTTATATTGTGCATTAAGGGCCAGTTGTACAACTTCCATCACCTTTCCATTTCTTTGTTCGAGAAGGATACTGGCGAGGAAATGTTCAGGATCCTTGAGAAGACGTTGGATGCCCTTTGCTTACGATGGATGGAGAGAATTAGAGAATTATTGGTGTTGCAACGGATGGAGCCAGAAACATGACGGGTGGCATGCGCGGTACCGTCAGCAGGATAGAGAGGATCGCTCTCCCAGGGTTTATTTGTATTTGGTGTGGCGCACATGAACTTGATCTTCTGATGCAATACCTCTTCAAGGAGCTTCTAGATGGTGACTTCTATACCACACTTAATGCGCTTATCGCAAATCTACGGCGCCAGCAGACGCTTGTCAGGTGGATGAAGAAGAAGTGCCCAACAGTCAGTGCTACTCGTTGGCTATCCATGGGAAGAGTGGCCCGGTGGTTCTGCAACAATCGTCACAAGGTCCTTAAGTACCTTAACAAGAAGAAGCCAGTCTGTATACCAAAGCCGATGTGGTGGATTTTCGTGCATGGAGTGATCGAGTTCATTACGAATGTAGATGCTATCTTTAAGAGGATCCAAGGAATTACAACTCTTGTCTCGCAACAGGAGGACGCGTTTCAAGGCCTGGTAACGACGATCTGCAAGCTGGGATGAGCCCAGAGTCCCTTTGACTCTCCCGTTAGAGACTACGGAGGAACAGTGGTTGCGAGTTTTTTCGTATGGTAAATTTGTTGTCCCACTTAAATCTATGCGCAGACCAGACAACGTATACGGTGGCAACGATTGAGGGGTTGAAGAAACAGATGCTGAAGATCTGTCCAGAGACTCAGCTCAATTGCAAGGTTGCCCGTCGTTGCAGATAACAACATTGGTGAAATTGTTGCGGAAAGAAGCATTTCTAACGGTGCAGCAACGGCACCTTAGCCGCCTACTACATGTCAAACTTAGAGGAAGAGATTTCAACGACATTGTCAAACAATATACAAGCCTCGACTTTTGGCAGTCTGGAACAGCCATAGTCGTATTCGACCGTATTGAAACAGAGTTCCCGATCCTCAAGCTAGCTTACAAGGTGGAGAAAGAATTGAGTCAAGCTCTGGACCGGATGATGGGGAAGGTGCCGACTGGACCGAATAGAACTAACAGCACGGATGAAGACTTCATAAGAACTACTAGGAGCCGTGATGGAACAGTTCCTGCTGGGTGGAAAAAGTGTCGACTTTGTCTTTCACGGATAGTTGAAGAGTCGGTAACCTAAATGCCAGGTCTCCTTGTCTGTGTGAGTTTGCTGGAGGTCTGGCCAGCCTATTCCCTTGGCCTTCAACCGTTGAGTCTGACTCTTCAATCTTCAAGTGGGAGAAAGATGATAACTGCACTTCGCTAATGGACTTCTCCATAGAGGGTATTCTTCAACGGAAGCAGAGATATGCTTTAGACAATCTAGCCCCCTTGATGATGCAGACGAAGCAGCAGTGGTAGTATTTCTTGTTGAAGATAACATTATCAGTGTCTTGGCTCTTTTCTTATTGATGTCTTCCGGCCGTTACTCTACTTATAATGTAGGAGCTCTACTTAAACGAATCCTAATGTCACAAGGGCTTGAAATGAAGTGCTATTCGTAGGACTCTAGAATTCTCGGATGGGTCCCGGCCTCCATATACTACATTAAATCTTACATTCACTAGATTTCCAGTGAATGTGCCGCACCTGGATCATTTTTGAATGAGTGATTCATTACACAGGACCCCACGGTTTCCAGAAAAAAAAATCCCAAAACCCCGCCACTCTGTTTTCAAAATGCACAGGAACGCATGTTTTATCTCTTTGTCTTCTTCGCAAGAAGACAAAACAAGAAAAACGCATGATGCTTCTTTTGGATGTTCTATCTTCTAACAAAACGCAACAGACGAGGTTCAATTTTTCGAACGGTACTACGCCTTCGTTTTGCAGCACTGGAACATTGTTAAGTGTAGTTTTGCTGGTTTCATTGAAGCTGGAAACGGGGGAACCTATTGAGGCTGCAGATTGTTACAGAGTCGCGGATGGACTTCAAGGATGCACACAAAGCGCTGCACTTTTCCAGCCGCGAAAGGAGAGCGAAAAGGGATGAATTAGAGTCTAGATCGCGCTCCAGCTTGCCTTGAGTGTGTCGATAAAGTAAGAGCGACGCCATTATTCTCTGCAGCTAAGATGAATGAGTTTGCTGCGGTCAAGTTGCTCGTAGCGTATGGTGCTGATCCCAATGTAGCTATGAAGAACGGAACGACGGAGATACATGACGGCAATGCTAACGGAAGTGTCCGAACAGTGAAGCTACTCAAAGAGAATAAGGCAATGCTGGAGGCAAGGACGAAAAATGAAACGCCATTGAACATTGCTGTGAGTGAAAATCGCGAGAAGACGGTAGCCGAGCTGCTGTGGCTTGGTATAAAACCCGACGTGACAAATGATAGCGGGGTATGCTGCCGTGCCTCATGAACAAGCCTGTGGTAGTAAGAGAGCTGCTGGAAGGTGGAGCGTCCTTATCACCAACATTGGAAGGCAATCTCACAGCGTTACACATGGCAGCGGAGACTGGATTTATCAAAGTGATCAAGTCATTCTTCACTTGCCGTCTGGAAGACACAAAGTAAGTTGCAAATATGACTTCCGATGGTGGTGTAACGCCGTTGCAACTTGCTGCTGGAATGTGTCATCACACGATTGTATCGCCATTACAAAGGGATTCGAGCAAGTCGACGTGGCCAAACTTATGGCAGACGAAAAGATGAAGCTCGAAGCGTACTATGAGCATGCTGCTAAGAGCAAAACCCAGGAGAATTCTGTTGAAACAAAGGAGCTTGTTACGTGTGAGGAGGAATTAGAGGCGAAAACTCAGAAAAAACTCGCGGAGATTGGAAGAGGAGATAATCGTCCCTGAAACTGTCGAGGTGAGCGACGAGCAAGAAGCGGAAGCGATGAAGCTCAAAGACGAGGGAAACAAGGCGTACATGGTAAAAGACTATAAACAAGCTCTGGATCTGTACTCGAAAGCGATTGCTATTACACCTGCAGACGATGTTCTTTACAGCCATCGATGTACCGCGTATTCAAGCGGGGGGGGCTTCCTTATTTGCGACTAAGTACGCAAACGAACAAAATTGTGACACGTGGAAGGGTGACTTCACTACTGATCAACACTGGCGACGGCGGTGTGCCGCTTGGCGATGCGCCCCCCCCCACTTCCTGTGCAACAGGATGCAATTATGCAGGAGAAGCACGGGCCTGGTCCCGGTCAACGGCTTCGACCACCGCCATGGATCCAGCGCACCTAATGGACCCGGCGTACCTGATGGAGTCCTCGCTCCTAACGGATCCCTCCCATACAATGGACCCGGCGGAAGAAACAAATAACGGCGACCGGAACGACCCTGCCGACCGCACCACCTCTCCTCCGACGGGTATCAGGGGACCACAAGACCGACGTGCTGTACTGGTAAGCACTGCCATGAGACGATGGATCGACAAGGCAGATGATGATTTGCGTCCAATGATTCCACTTGAGGAGGAGGCGCTTGCAGCATGGATGATGGATGGCATTGTACTTCCGTCGCCGCCCGGATTTATAGTATGCACGAACTCGAGAGCGACGCGGGTTGCGATGCTGGATTTCTTCGAAGAATACCGGGAAGGAAAGGTCATTGCGGTCGTTCCACCATCCGTCCGAATGCCTCAACATGTTGCGGAAAAAACGTTGCTCTTGCAACTGTTGGAACACCGCACAGGGGAGACGGCTTCCGATCCATTGATTCGGGAGCTAGTTAAGGGAGCAAAGTGAACGTGTTGCGCTTCGAGCACTAGACGCCTCACGTTTGTCCTGCTGGACCAGGCGGCTGCGGCGAGCTGGCATGCAAAGTGCGTATCCTTTCGAGGTACCCGCCTTCAGATCTTGTGCCCAGCAACTCTGGAGAGCGATGACATGGATACGACATCTACATCCAATGTTACGTCTACTCGCACCATGTTGCAGTACCAAGTGAGAATCTTGGTACATGGCGTGACCGCGGGCACAATTCAAGCAATTTTATCGTCGAGTGTGTCATTCTCGGTGACTTCGGTGGTTCAATGGAGACTAAATGGATCAGAAGCGTACGATTCCAATTTTTTCGTCGCCATTTGATTCCGCTACTTGCCCCGAAGAGATCAAGCTGGTGACGCACATTCAAACGACTGACCCGACGCTGATCCTGCATCATCACCGACATTTTCAACGATTCCCGTGTTTTTCGTGCTATTCGCCGTACCACTCAAGTGCGAAATGCGCGGCTCGCAAGGGAGCTAACTTGTCCGAACACCAGCGCAAGTTCACTGGGACGCACCAAGTGGAAAAGAAGGTAAGTGTCTTGACTTTTAAGCACCTTGATGTGTCTGGGCGCCTGCAACATGTCGCTGGACAGGCAGAGACGCTGGCAGAGACCACGGCCAAGCTTAAGACGGATGCTTGCAAGGCACCACTGTTGGCCAAGGTGCCCCAGTCTTCTCCAAGAGACGATCCAAGGGAGAATGCATCCCCCTCTTCATCCAGTGACCAGCCAGTAATACGAGGAGAAGCCGCAAGCGCAGCTGGTCCTACCTCCTCCGGATGGTTTGACCCAGGTGCGAACAAGAAAAAGCGGGACTCGCGGCCCAGCGCAGCGTCATCTACTCAGGCATCGCCTCTCTATTGATGCACCGCCTCGACGCCCGCAGTCGAAAGCGGACGAAGGAACTAACAAAGATAGCAAGGCAACGACCAGCGTGGCGGCAATTTCCGCCAAGAAGAACACAATGAAATCAGTCAAAGTGTATACCAGAACACCTGCTTTGAACAAAGAAACAATGGCTACGAACACAAATTAACCCGCCGCCAAAACGTCCGCGACATCGGCCGCTGCTACCAAGGCGGCTAAAAAGCGTGCACAAGCGATTGCCGAACTGTACCAACTCATTGGATGAGATCGCGCGGCATCCACGGGAGACAGGCAGCGGAGCCTTCTGCTGTTCCCGAGAAGGCTGTGCTAAAATCAAAGGATAAAACTTTAGCGGCTGCTAAATCTCAAGTGGCGGACGCACGACGTACAGCTGAAATACTGACTTCCACCGCCGAGGAGAAGACGATCGACGCTGAAAACAAGAAGGCCTTCTATTTCAAGGCTCACGCTCGAGCGCTGGAGTTGGCTATTGATCGTGAAGCTTCAGGTCTTTAACAACATACTGCTGTCAATGATTCTGACGGAGAATTGCCGAAGTTGGAGTACGCACATCGCACCGCTGGTGCAGAGGCTAACCTAGGGAAGACAGCATCAGAGAAGGACACGAACAAATTACACCAACTGTCTCGCCATATGTCCAATATTACTCCAAACGATCCGCCCGAGCTCGAGGCCGCTGTCAAGCGCAAGGCCTCAGCGCCGTGCGAGATGCCTGCTGTTACAGCAGACAAAATTCGGGAGAAGAGTAGCGCAACGATTCAGCGATTGTTGTCGTCGTATGTGCGCCGCAAGCGGGGTATGCCTAGCGTGACATCAAAGGCCGCACCTAGTGTAGTGTCTTCTGGGGTGGAACCATCTGTTCCGGATCCATTGGACATGCCACCGACAAATTCGCAGGACCAGGACACAGTGAACAGTCATGATCTCGACGTAACTATGGCGGACAGCACTTTAACGTTTAGAACTACTCTGAGAATGGATGATCTTGGCTGAGGGGCCGTAACGCCGCCCCCATGTGCCGCTAGTGTTCCTATTCCAGCGGATCTAGCGAATGCAATTGAAGACGAGCTTAAGGTCTCTTCAGAAACCATAGCTTATCAAACCATGGCCACCTGCGATCGCTGGACACGACACAGTGGAGCTCAGGAGACAATAAGTATCCAGGAGACAATCATATCCCCGAGGGATCTTATCCGCACTGAATATCCTCACGAACAGACGTTACGGGCAACCAGAGTGCGTAAAGTTCCTGAATCCGCCTCCGCTGAAGTAGCAGCCGCCGCAGTGCCGGAGAGCAAGAAACAAATTTTGGCAATCACAGATGCAACTAGGAAGTGGGTGTCCGAGCGTAAAGTGGGGACGGAGGTACCTGCTACATTGCCTGTTGATCCGAAGGGCCAATCCGCGTGGATTACTGCGTGTGTGTTGGAACTGGCGACGCTTGTCAGTGCACTGCCGTAACCGGTGGCTTACCTCGCCTCGATGTCGAGGGACAATCTTCGGGCCTTTGGACATTCGATCAACAGCGAGTCCCAACTGGTTTTGATACGCCAACATACCACCCACGCCGATAAAGCCATGTGAGAGCTGTGTACGGGATGGGCTGCAATGGCAGACGGTCAGTCTGGACAGATCCGGTGGAAGACGACGGACACCATTCAACGCTGGAGAAAGTTCAATAGACTACAGCCGGAGCTGCTGTGCGCGGCTGTTTCGAAGCCGCTGTCGGATTTGGATCATTTGGACGTCCTCAATGTCCTGTGTGTTTTACTACCAAAGCTTGCTCCTGTCACAGATGAGACAAAGGTGGTGATGCCACAGTCCAAAGCGGTACTATACCACTACTCCGAAGAGGTGCGCGCAGCTGTCAGCGGCATTCTATGAAAGCCTGATAACTGGAAGCCGGCACTTGACCTTATCTCCCGCGATGGTCAAATGATGGACCATCAAAACTAAGGGCACATCGGCTGTGCAAAGTACTGCTTCGAAAGGGGATGAGAATCCAATTCCCTCTTCTCCAAATCCTCTAGGACAACCTCAGTTGTCTGCCAGGGTTTAGTTTCCTCCGTTCTCCCCCCAACAGCTTGATCACCTCGAGGTCTTTGTAGGAGCATGTTGAAGACTTTTCACAGGCCGAGCGAAAACAGCATCGGTATCCATTCGCAAAATGTCGCAGGATTCCCCAAACATCCGGAACGGTGAAGAATGGTTTGGCCATTTTAGGTAGCGAGAATCGCGAGGAGCCATAGACTTGGTCCTATTGCAAGAAACGCGGGTCTCGGTTGGTGAAGGAGCAATCTTAAACAAGTTCTACAACTCCACATGGGGCTTCGTGGAAAAACCCTGACGCACATTATGGACAGAGTCAGACGAAGCGCGTGGTGGGGTTGAGTTTTTACTAAAACCATACTCGTCGATTACTGAAATGGAACCGTGGCATGAGGCGCAATGAACACCGCACGGGATGGCTGTTCGTATTACTATTCGAGGTGAAACAGTTCTCGTTGTCAACGTATATGCCCCGAGTGGTAAGGCTGAACGGGAGACGTTTTTTGAGATGCTTCGACATCACCTGCTGGAACACGACGGACCTCTGTTCGTAGGTGGGTATTTCAACTGCACGTTGGTGCCTCGAATTGATCGTTTACACGTCTCACCTCCCGGCTGACATGATTCCGTGGCGCTACGAAGGCTTCTTGAGTGGACACACCTTTGCGATGTTCTCGAGGATGACATGGAGCGAGCGGAAGAAGAGAGGGACATATCAGCCTTTCATGCGGCGGCGAACACTTATTTCTACACCTTACCTGGCGGTGGATCGGCAAGTTCTCGACTGGATCGGTGGTATGTGAGCGCTCTTCATGCGGATTGGATCCGAGACGTGGATCAGTCTGTACCTGTCCGAGCAGCTGACCACAATGGAATCAGTATACGGATTGGGCGCCAAGACATGTTGTGCGCATACGTAAGCCACGGCGGTTATATCCAGTCCCGAACTGTGCACAAACGACCGCGACAAGCGCCATTCTTGCGGCCATTGACGTGGCACAGGTTGAAGTTGACAGGTCCAGTTCTGTTCCGACGTCAGACGCTCGTACAGCCCGACGATTGGCCGACTGGTGGGATGGATGGAAGATCAGGTTACGCAAAGTTCTTTCGGCTACTACCAAGACAGCCCACAAAGGTTTGACACGCAGCTACAGACAGCGGCTGAAGCGCCTCTATATCCGTCTGAATACGGCGCTGTCGGAGGCGCGATCAGAGGTTACCTCGATGGTGTGTACTCAAGCGGTATGTGACCAACCGAGCCCCGCCGATACTCCTGCGGCACTTCGGCGACACGTTGCGGAGTGTCGACGATTATGGCAAAGTACCAAGGAAGAGCAACTTCTTATCCAGCACACGTGCTCTCCAGGAGAGACTTCTCGTCGTTTCTACTCGAGGGTATCTACAAAATTTCAGGACAACACGATCGTTTTGTTGGGTGGCCAAGCTACATACGGGCCAAATAGGTCACAGGAGTTGGCTGAGGAAATGGGAGACGGCTGGGGACATCTTATGACTCATTGTTTTGAATGTCCAGATGCCACAGCGGCATTTCTTGACCGATCCTCCCGTCCGGAACGGGTTGATGACTCCACTGTGACGTCAGCCATATCTCCAGATGATGTGTGTGCGGCTTTGAAGAGGCTGAAACGTGGGAAAGCCGTGGGACCGGTTGAAATTAGCAACACATTTTACCGCGATTACGCAGACGCTCTCGCACCAATTCTTTCAACACTATACACTAGATGTCTGGAATGCAGCGTGTTGCCGGCGTCATTTGGTGAAGCAAACATTCAGTGTCTGAAGAAAACGGCGGCTTCCGCCTTGCCGCTTGATCATCTCCCGATCGCACTGCTCAACAACGACTACAAGTTGTTACAAAGATCCTTTCGTTCCGGGTGCGGCCGATGCTGTCGCGTATTTCTGGCAGCTCAAGTTGGTTTTATCTCGCAGCGGTCGATTCATACAGCTCTTGACATTTTTTCGGCGGTACGCAAAGCGGCAAGTGCTGACCGTGCTCTACACGGAGCCATTGTTCTTCTTATGGATTTTGCTAAGGCATACGATACGGTGCAACGTCCGTTTCTATTTTCGGTGCTGACCTGGCTTGGATTCTCGCTCAAATTTGTATCGATTGTAGCGGCATTACACCGCGATACGACTTGTCAATTTATTGTGAATGGGTACCGTTCAAGTCGACGTGAAGTTCACTGTGGCGTACGACAAGGGTTCCTTCTTGCCCCCCTTCTTTTTATACTTGCCTTGGATAGTGTATATCGGTTGATTCAAGAGAGGGATGAAATTCGCGGGGTACCTCTTACATCTGGAGGGAGAACCACTGACTTCAAAGTTTCGGGCTACGCTGATGACACGGCGGTATACCTGCGCGATCGGTCTGCGGTTCTGCCTGTTGTTACGATTCTCGATGATTTTGCGGTTGTTTCAGGGCTGGTGACGAATAAATCCAAGTATATGATCATTGAGCTGGGCCCAGGCGTATCATCTCTGCCTTTGGACACATGTGGTCTCAACTTGCTGTCTTCAACCTAATCTTGCAGATATCTTGGTGTACTGGTGTGTCAACAGGATGCGATAAGTGCCAATTGGTCTAAATGCATACGTTCCCTATGGAGTTGACTTGTACTATCCCGAAAAAAGACTCACAATGTGGAACAAAGAGCTCGACTTGCTAGCGCCATCGCAATGCCAAAAATTACCTACTTAGCACGGCACTGCTGTCCACCTCCCTCCATTGTAAATAGGTTGCAGGGATTGATTATGGACTTTGTCTGGGGCGTCCGTGATGGAAGGAGGTCTCGATCGTGACTCCCCTCCGATATGGCCTCACTACCGATACAGCAATGTGGGTTATCGGTACCGTGTATTCGAACGGAACTGATGACGATGGCGGAGACCGCTGTTGGACAGTGGGCAGCTACAGCTTCGTCGAGAGATTTGCTGATCGGTGATTTCTTATGGGGCTATACCGACTCGGGCCCGGCTTACATCACGCCATGTTGGGCCCAAGACCAGAATCCTCGACTCCAAGTGACGCTTTGGCTAACCGGATCTAAAATTGTCGGGCTTTCAGCTGCTCGTCATGCACGCCAAGGAGAAATCACGGGGGTCTGTCGGAGGTCCGTCTCTTTTACATCGAGAGCCGTGGTCGAATACAATGAAGACGGAAGTGTTACAATTGATGTACGCCGTTTTCTTGACGAAAAGATACGGGCCGGGATGCGAGCGGAAGTAGCGATATCAGGTCGATTTGAGCAGAGGTGGATGCTACACGCGACGATGACAGACATGTCGTGGCTGAGGGACCGCAGAGGCAAGGTGTACACCTTGAACGGGGCAGATTTTGCGCAGGGGTCCAAGTATCTTGGCGATATACTGAGCTGGGAGCCTACGCAGAGTGTTATCATTCGGTTTTTGCCCAAGCGCAACATGGCTACTCACTCTATGGCGAAGCGTCGGAACTTTGGTACCTTCTGCCTTGCTCTTATATACAATTTTCCAGCACTCGCCTACCGGTCAGTTGAGTCAGGAGCGTATATAGATTACTCGATAAAGGTCCACCAGAATCATGAATGGCTCCTCGGCCATGACGGTACATTGATATCGAATTTTGACACGGGTATGGCGGGCAAAGTGGCTCCGGTCTCATCGACGTCTGCTTTCGATGCCGCCGTGTGTCTGGATAGTGGAACTACTGTACACTTTGGCGCGCATCCAATGCTCACGCGCGTAGTACACCTATGGGCTGGCCGTCGACGATGGAGGCCGCAACGAAGAAAACTGAAACAGTTAATCGCTCGCAGACGCGATGTGGAAGGCAAACGATTTCGCGAAGAACGAATAGCAAAGACGGACTTCCAAGTGATTGCAGCAAGGACATCTTTGATCGAATAGAGAGACATCCGAAGGATACGATCTTCCTTTCCGACGAACCCGCAGACGCTTTATCGTCTGAAGAGTAACAGCTTCCAGCTCTGGAATTGGGCTAGACAGGATCTATCTTTTCCCGACCCAGCGTGTCCGACTTCCATTCCGATCATGGCTGATCATGTATTCTGGGATTTCCCAAGTGGTCGGCGCCATTGGGATTATCTACTTGAACGGTGGCGACAGCTTGGCGACTTGAAGGAAGCAGATCTTCACGTCTGGGGTTTGGCATGGACCTTCTCTCTACCCCGAGTTATGCGTGGGATGTCATCAAACAAGCTATAGGACCCGGCGTTGATGTGTATCGAACGAAGGATGTGGTCTTTCCCGCAACACGTGAGCTCTGTCGTTTTCACGTTTCCACGACACTACATCCCATCTGGGTTGAGCGTCTCTGCCGCTTGGAAGACACATCTCTGACACAGGAAGTACACAACGCACGAGCCAGGACACAATTTCGACGAGCTGTTTCATGGTTCCGAAGATCAACTTACCAGCCGGACATGGGTGACGACCGACTCCTGTTTTCTCGAGGACGGTCGGTGCTTGCTGATACCGTAACCTGCTTTGATGATACACCTCCATTGCGAGCGCTGCCGATCAAAAGTCCCTCTGTCTTGTTCTACTTGCTTTTCTTCGATGGGGGATCACGATGAAATCCTGGACCAGGTGGAGCAGGATGTGTCATTGTTGAAATTCACATGCAGACGCATGCAGCTTGCGTCCTGTTGGTATCGAGCATGGCTTACGGTTGTTCAAAGACCACGAACAACGTAGCTTAATATTGGGGGCTTGTGCACGGGCTTAGACAAGCGAAGAATAGTGGTTATTCACCTCTGCATGTCGTGGGGAACAGAGCGCTTGTGCTTTCGCAACTCCGAACGCATTACCCACCACGCAAGCTCACCTGGCTCTCCTATTTCGAGAGGCAAGAGTACTTGCTGACGATATCGGTGTCGCCAGCTGGGGACATCACAATCGCGCATACAACAAAATGGCGGATCGAATGGCAAATATTGCTATGGACACTGAAGCCTCAACTCAAGTGCACACTGACGGGGAGGCTGGTATGGTGAAGGAGGCTGCAGCATTCCTTGACAATGATTTCAACCATTGGCTAGAGACCTCTCAAGCAGAACTCCACCAACCCCAGGGACCCGCGTTGACGCCACGAAACCTGGTCATAACGAAGCGAGACTTTGCGCGACGGCACGCGGCTTTCCGAAGACAAGTATTTTGAAATATTTAAAGTTATAGTCGCCACGGTAACTTTGTTGACTGTCGGCAGGATGTATAAGTCGTACGCGTACTTAAATATACCTCACCTTCTCACTCACTCACTATTCAAGCGGGGGATGCCAAGCAGCGCTGCATGACGTTCGCGTGTCCAAAAAATTGCAACCTCAGTGGACAAAAGCGCTATGTCGCGAGGGACAATGCCTGGATGTACAAGATCCTGAAGCGCCGATTCCAGGAATGTGTCAATCGTGGCCAATCCGATCACCAAGCCAAACTAAACTCCACCGATGCCTAGGGAAGTGAAGTGTAATAGATGCATCGGTAGTTGTTTTGACTGTCTTTGCCACAATCAGGTGATAATGGCACTGCATTAATTGCTGCTTTTGTGCGGCCTAACATCATTTTTGAGGGGTGTGTGTGTGGAAATAATAAATTTGGGGTGTGGACATAACATTGCCCAAACGTAAATGGCGTTTACAATTCCCTAATTATAATTCCGATAATGTGTTTTTTAAGATAAGAATCATCAATTTCTCTTTTCTTTTGCGAAGAGTACGAAGCAAAAAAACGTGGGCTCGTGTAAATTTTGAAGAAAGGGTGGGGGTCTGTGAATTTTTTATGGAAACCGTGGGGTCCTCTGTTCTTACTCTTTTTGAAATTCCCAAGGATAAATCAACAAATGAAGCTTCAAAGACCAACCGTGGTCGAGTGGTTCACTGCTCACTACCGGACCGAAACCCAACCTGGTTGGTTTCAACAAAAAGTGTAATGTGACAAATCAAACCAAATGACGCCTGGTCCGATTTTCTTTCACGATTCTCACCTTGTGTACCCACTGATTTGGGTGGCTACACACTCGATGGACCGTCGCGCGATATGGACTTGTGGGGATCGATACGTAGAGATACACTTCTGGGGCAGGGTGTATTTAGGGCGGAAATAGTCACCCTAAACAGGCAAGTGTCCACGATATACTTAATTCCAGTATACTCTCAGCGCAGATCGCGTATAGCCGATCGTAGAGCCCAACCAAAACGAGAGATTGATAATTCAATCAGGAACAGCCAAACAAACGTATCCAATAGCTTGGGTTTCCACCAACGAGATCTCCACGTAACCTTTCCAATAAAATAATAACACGTTTTAAGCGTGTGCGACTTGAAGTGAGTTGTGTACCAAGTACGCGTTCCCGTCCAAGGACTTCCGGCGGCCAAGTGCGTCTGTAGCGCGTCCCGGCCGGCTAAGTTGAGCTGTAGGGGACCCTGTTAACCCTCCGCTAACAAATACTCCTCGGTAGGAGGGGACGACTTATGTGTAAGAAAAAGAAACACAGAGACTATATTTAATATCCATTAAAAATCTACTATGTAAAATACATGAAACATCGTGTGACTCACCTAAAACTGCGTACTTGACACTTCTGAAAGACGATTGGCTCAAAATACTCTTTCCTTTTAACCAACCCGATCGCTCCAAACTGATTGGTGGTATACCAGTATAAAATGGTCATATAGTTTCTTCTCGACTTCACCACAGCCTCTCCTGAGTCTTATCCCAGCCTCACAACGGTAACGGCCCGATCTCACCAACAGTTTCCACTATACCATGCTTCAATCCGGATCTACTCCGCCAGGTAATTAAACTCGATCTCCGATCACCCCGTTTCCTTCTTTAACACTTATCTTTGTAGGCGATCGGTGCTCCCATTCTCCGCATATTCCTCTCCCTAGCCGATCGGACCGATCTGATGACTCCTGCGATACTCGAATTTTCGGCGAACAAGATGGGTATCAAGTCAAGATCGATAGTCATCAGAAGGAAAACGATATACTCCAGCAGGAATTAAAGACCGAACGTCAAAAGCGCACCACGGTCGACGCTGCACTTCTGCTGATAGGTCAGGATGTGGTCCGATTATTCAAACAGACCGCTTGAGTGAAGGCTGATCGTAAGCTCATGTTTGTTGAAAATGAACGTCTCCAGACTTTGGTCTCACAACAAGCCAAACAGGGTACGTCGATTGTTCGTTAGTTCCACATCGAATCTGTTCTCTCTTTTACCACATGTAGATCAACTACCAATTGGTATCACCCAGGCTGTTAACGCGCTGCTCGCCACCGATCGTCAGATGCATGACCGTTTTGAGTCATCTCCGACCGATATTGAATGGACTGATCATTTCTCGTCACGATCTGGATCGGTTCGAGGTCTGCAAATCTCATCTTTGGGAATAGCTTGCGCTGAGCACCCGACAGAGGTCGGAAAATCAGTCTGACCGGTATCTTCTCCACTCACAACAGCGCGACTTGGAGCGGGAGATCACTGGCTTGCCATTTTTGGCACGAGGTTATGCTGAGAGAGTCGACTCCTTCCAGGGACGATTGGACGTTTGGACTCAGGAGTTGAATCGTCGTTGGTTAGAGATACA
Organism: Peronosclerospora sorghi; assembly: GCA_026184515.1. Taxonomy (NCBI): domain Eukaryota; phylum Oomycota; class Peronosporomycetes; order Peronosporales; family Peronosporaceae; genus Peronosclerospora; species Peronosclerospora sorghi. Next base: position 7,911,349 of record CM047591.1, read on the forward strand.
TCGGTGCCGTCATGAGTTAACTGGCCTGTTATCCCATCCACCGATTGCTTGCTCCAATCCTGGCGGATCGGCTTCGGGCGTCTTCGCGGGCCTTCGCCTGGATTCCACCGGTTACGCCCTTAAATCGAGCTCGGGTGGATCATCGTGCCATTCATTGGCCGAAAATCCATCCCTTAAAATTCGTAAGCTCAATCGAAAGCGTGAAGCCGCGGTGAGAGGCGCCAGGGCGTGGGATGTAGCGAGCGACCTGGAATACGAAGAAAAACCGGAAGCGGCTCAAAAGAAATCCAGACGCAGACGCAGCCTCCAAGAACGTTGGCGGGTATAGTTGCGACGAGAAACGTTGCGAAAAGTCACGCGCCCTCGACTGCACCACACTATCAGACTCAAGCATCCGCAGATCTCGTCTGGGGAAGACTCGTAGGGTGGATAGATGGCTTCCGATGAGCTACTTCTTGCTATCTCCCAGTCTCGATCCACCCAATGTCGTCGGACCGCCGCAGATATCGAGAATCCAGCGTCAGAATCCGATCAAGCAACGAAAATGAAGGAGAACAGTGTAGAGGGGTCATCAGGACCGGCCGGTTAGACTTCTGGACCTTCTCTCCAACCGGTCACATCTTGTTTGTTCCGTCGGGCTTATTAGGAGGGTTGAAGGTCGGTGATCAGTCTCTCTCCACTAAAAATCTGGATGTCACCGCCCCTTGGTCTCCGGCGCCGATCGATCTCCTAAGCCGGTCAGGCTTGACCAAGCAGCCGCTGGCCCGTATTTTGTCACGCCCAGATTTCTGGCTTTTCCCTTCAGCAGTAGGTCATTCCAACCCGTCTGAGTGTCGGCCCGATCTTGTCACGGGGCCACAGATCGCCTGTATGTACGAGGCCAAGCCATCGAGGGTCTTACTTCGCTCCGATTTGGTCACCATGTTTGCGATCGGCATACCCGTCCCAATCGCGCTGATCCGGATCGGCCGTATACATCTTAATAGACCTTTTTATCCTTTGCACCATATGTTCGGCCGATTCGTTTGCTTGGGGACGATATGACATCGTCGCGCTTTGTTTGTGGCCTAACATCTTGTTAAGCAATCGGATGACCTCAGCCATAAAACCGGGTTCCCAATCGTGTCTGATGATTTCAATGACATCGAATATTCTTTACACACATTCTTCATAGCTTTGGGCGATATGCTCTGCGGACTGAAAGGCGCTGGATTTTGAAATTACTAACCCTGTGAACAAGTCGATACAGATCAAAAATTCGGTATTGCCGTGCGTCGATCGGGGAAGTGATGGTATATGGTCCGTTGCTATTACCTGGAAAGGGGTATGTAGCTTCGATATTCCCAGGCGATTGGCCCTTAATAATCGTTCCGCCCTTTCCAGTTTCGCAATCCGTACAATCAACCACATATCTCTGCACGCTTTGTAGGAGCCCTCTCCAGTGAAAATGCATCCTGATCTAATGGCACGTTCTACATATTCCTTGATGTCCCCCCTCTAGACTCACATGATAGTGATGGAGGACATCCGGCTGTAGCGTCGTAGGAATTACCAATTTCTCCAGTCGATCCCGCTCAGCGTTATCTCGATCGGTATCGCGACAGTAGTACAACAGTCCGTTATCATCTACATCGTAATCCTAGGCGATCATCGCGCATTCTTTTGCCTGATCGTTCGTCAGCTAGGGCAACTCTCCCCATACGTAGGCCTTTATGAAAAAATGCATTCTTCTTCATCTTGGGCCTTGAGAATTCGTTCCTCCCTCAGCTGTTGCACGATATCCCCACTCATACTTTCTTTCGGGAACGGTCGGCAAGGTTTTCGGATATGCGATCTTGTTACGGCCATTACGTGTACCTGATGGGAAGTTTATTTAGGCTTGATCAGTTCCGGGGGCCTGTTTATTTCCATTAATTCATGCAAAATGGCCTCCTCCATGATCGTTATCCCGATTTGATCACGTATGGCTTGGGTCAAAAGATGATCAGCACTTCGATTCCAATCCCGTTTCACAAAAAGTAGTTCATGCTTAGGATAATTCCTCAGTGCCTTTATCACCCGATCGCTTAGCAACTTTAGACGAGGATCCATACAGTCGATCTCTCTAGTGATCTGCCTAATCACCAGGTTGGAATCACCACATATGATGATCCGCCCCTTTTTTCTGTGACATAAGAAAAACCCACGGTATTCTGCTTCGTTGACCGTGATGTCCGGCGTGAAGTCAGCGGCGGCAGCTAATATAGTCTGTTCGGGTAACTTCCATAATATAGCGCTATAGGATCCGACTCTCTTCTTCACACTCGCCGACCCATCGAAACTCAATACTAAGAGTTCTTCAGTCCGATCGACGACTGGAGGCAGTAGCGAGATTGATTGGCGGGGTGCTTACGCGGAGCAATCGCTATCAAAGCCTCGTCGACTTCCGATCGAAGAGTGATACTGGAAAATAATGTACCTAAGATCTCTTCCTCTCCCTTAGTACACTTTACGTCCTCCAGAGACCATTGAGACAGGATCGCGGACCATCTTCCGAGCCGACCATCATCCCATTGGCTGATAATAACCATGCCAGTGCCGATCGTTTCGAAAGTACTTTCACCAATCGGCCGACCAGCATGTTATAGCACACATCTAGGATCCGTAATAAAGCCAAAACTTCCTTTTCCACAATTCCATAATTAACTTTGTCTTTCTTCAGCGTTCAGCTCGTAAATGTGATCGAATGGTACACCCCATCGTCCTCTTGTACTAGTGCGGCAGAAATGGCCCATTACTAGCATACACGATGACGACCGGCGTTTCTTCCAACTCGAAATTCTTGAGGATCGGTCTTGTAACCATATTATCCTTCAACATACCGAAAGCGACCTCTGCACGTTTCATATTGTCTTCCGCCTGCTTCTGGGATAGGTCAAAGGGACGATCGGAGTCGTTTCCCTGCAATGAAGTTGCCCGGTCAATTTCCCGCAACATATGGTAGTCTATTTCCCAAAGTTCATATCGCGAAATCTTCGATGAAGCGACTGTAATAGTTCATATTTCCTAAGAAATACTGCATGGCCTTCAACGATCGGGGAAACGGGAGGTTACTGAGCGATACCAAATCTTTGGGATTAGGTTCTAACCCATCGATAGGCACGTTATGTCCCAAATAGGCAACTTTAGACATGCCCCCAAAAACTTTTCATGCACTGATCGATACATTCCAGCGATCACATGTTTCCAATAAACGTTCCACATTCTCGCAAAGCTCACTCCATGACGAGGCTGGGATCAGAATAACGTCAATATATGATCTCCTCCCTAGAACGGACGGTTTCTTCTTCCGATCGGGAAAGAAAGTCTCCCCTTTCATCTGCCACCTTTTGTTCTCGTAATCAGAACGGAAAGTGGCGCATTGTGCATGCGTACAACAAAATGAATGCAGCTACTGTACCCATGCAGACTCCGATTCCTAGTAAGGATGTTCTCCAGAACAATATGGCGGGCTGTACTGTATACAGTGCCTTAGATCTGGTGGACGGGTATTATCAGGTGCTCATGCGAGCGTCCGATATTCCGATTACAGCGGCCAGCACGCCTAGTTGCATGCTGTGGGAGTGGCTTGTTATGCAACAAGGGCTTTCAAATGCACCAGCGACTTTTAATCGCTTGGTGACTCAACTCTTCCGCCCTCATAGAAAGTACGCTCAGACGTACTTCGATGATATATTCGTTCATAGTCGTGCGGAAGGCGACTCGTCTGATGTTCAGACGAATCTGATACACCTTCGATCGGTACTCGAATGTATGCGAGATCATAAGTTATATGCTAACGCATCCAAATGTATCTTTGGTGCTGAGGAAATTCCTTTCCTCGGATGCTTCATCAGTAAGGATGGAGTGCGGGCTGATCCCGCGAAAGTGAAAGCCATTGTGGAGTGGCCTTCGCCTGTAAATCCGAGAGATTTACGGGTGGCTTGGATTAGCCAATTATCTCCACAAGTACAGCGAGAACTACGCTGAAATGGCGAAGCCATTAGCCGACCTTCTTAAGAAGGACGTTGATTGGTGTTGGGAAACCAAACACCAAAACGCTTTTGAAGCGGTAAAGGGGAGTTTGTTGAAATCTCCCGTTCTTGATCTCCCAGATTCTGGGAAATCATTTTAGTGTCGTCTGCGACGCCTCCGATTTCGCAATCGGATGTGCTTTGTTACAACCAGACGATGCAGGAAGGGAACGCGTTATCGCGTTTGAGTCGAGGCATCTTAAAGCTGCGTAACGGAATTATCCCGTTCATGACAAAGAGCTACTTGCAATGAAGTATGACCTTGTCAAGTTTAGGGTTCACCTACTCGGCTCAAAGCCGTTCGTGGTTTATACTGACCACGCGTCCTTACGGACAGCGACGAAGTCGCCTCATCTCTCTCCCAACGGATGGCCCGTTGGATCTCCTTCTTTGCAGAGTATAACTTTGAGGTTAAGTATAAACCTGGCAAGCAGAACGTGCTTGCAGACGCGTTATCGCGTCGTCCCGATTACGAGCTCGCTCACGCGACATTCGTCACCTCGTCTGTGGTGGATCTCATACGCCAGGCGTATGAGTAAGACCCACAGTGTACGGCGCTTATCAGCGCTTTGGGTGGAAAGGGACTTGGCTCGTCTAAGCCAACCCTGTCAAGTCGAGCTAAAGCTCGTTTACACCGTTACAGGTACTGTGACGGTTTGCTATATTATAGCACAAGCGCGGAGGACACTCCGCGGGTGGTTGTTCCTCATGATGAGGAACTAAAGTATAGAGTCCTCTTTGAAGCACATGAAGCCCCTACCGGGTGTCATTTAGGTCGGGATAAGACCTACAGCGCTTTAAGCGCTTTGTATTGGTGGCCCAACATGTATAAGTGGATCGGTTAGTATATACGCACCTGTGAGACGTGTCAGAGGGTTAAACCCTCTGCAAGTCAGCTGCGCCTTTGGCGAGATTGTCCGTTCCAACGGAGTGTTGGAAATCCATTAGTATGGATTTTATCTTCGGTTATCCGAAGGATAGGGCCGGGAACACCGGCATATTGGTCTTTGTAGACCGTTTGAACAAGATGTCTCACCTGGCGGCGGTTCCAGAGTCCATTTATGGACAAGGAACAGCAAAAGTGTTCCTAGACCGTGTCTTTCGACAGCATGGTCTACCCGATTCCGTTGTGTCGGATCGGGACCCCCGTTTTACGGGACAATTTTGGGGAGAGTTATTTAAGGTGCTGGGCACCAAGCTCCTCGTGTCCACTGCGGATCATCCGCAGACGGACGGTCAAACGGAACGCGTTAATCGCGTTGTTGACAATATTATCCGGAGTTTATGTCCGGATTCTCCAAAGAGTTTGAGTGAGATGCTTCCGATGGCCGAATTTGCTATAAACAATTTGGTCCATGCATCTACGGGGCTTAACCCGTTTTACGTGAGCGGATTAGCGAATCCGAGGGTTCCGTTGAAGCCATCTGTGTGTTCCCCAGAGCTTGAGGGGGAGGATTCCCTGATGTCAGCCCTGCATCGGTGCGAAAGCACATCGATAAGTTTTTATCGACGCGCATTAGTGTCTTACGACACGTCTGCGATGCCATGGAGGAAAGCCAAGACAATCAGAAGGAGCAGGCCGACCGAAAGGGTCGTCGTAACGAAAGGGTGTACAAAGTAGGAGAAAGTGTTTTATTAAACGCTAAGAATCTTCCTACACATGCAGTTTCCAACGTATTGCGGAACAAACTGCGCCCCAGGTTTGTGGGGCCTTTTAAGGTGCTAGCCCGAAAGGTCTTGGCGTACACCTTAGATATTCCGAAGGCGATGCGTACGCATCCAACCTTATAGGTAGGTATTCTTAAGCCAAACCAGTACCCGGAGGCGGGTCCCCTCTTGGAGGGGGTTGGTAAGGCGAATAGCCATAAGAGCCGTAAGACACGGCAGGACAGAGGAACCCCGACAGGGCTAAAATGCGACCACGAAGTTGCGCAACGGTCGTCTCGAGAGAGCCAAGCCACCTCTCGAAGCGTTCAGTGGCATCCCACTCATCGCGGAGTCCCTCGTGGACATCATAGATGTGACGGCTGTGTTGATCACAGCGCTCACGAATCTCATGTCGCAATTGCGCGACCTCCTCATCCAATGCTCGATGCGGAGGGTACTCTACATTATCATGTGGAGCGTCTGATGGCGCGACGCCATCATCGGGGTCAAACCCAGTATCTGGTGAAGTGGAAGGGTTATCCACACTCACAGAGTTCGTGGGAGTCCGATACTCCCCTACGGCAGGATTGCCGTGACGTCGTTGACGCTTTCGAGCAGGAGAATCCCGCTGCGGGTAAACGACCAAAGGGGCGTGAGAAGCCCCTTCACTCCCAGTAGTTGGGAGTTCGCAGGGGGAAGATGTGGCTCTCACCCTGTCCTCTGGCACCTCGGAGAGGGAAGGAGCGCTGGCGCAGCGCGTGCGATAAGGGGAACGTAATAGCTCCATCGCTTTAGCTCTGTCAAACGCCATGCGCAACGCCTTCTCCACCCGAACGTAACGGCGGTAATAGCTGTTGTGCAGCTCAATAAAGCTGGGGAGGAGTTTCTCCCCTTCCGCCCAAGCTCGGGATTTCTACTCTGCATCTTCGGCATTTTCTCCCGGAGAGAGAATGATAGGGACCTCACGGAGGTTCTGAACAGGGGCACCCTGTGCCTGCCTGTTTAGGCGCTCTCGATATGAGACGCTAGTGAACTGCTTCTGCGTGAGAAGTTGTTGCCGGAGTTTTTCCCGGCGTTCGCATTGATACGGCTGTTCAGCCGCAGGACCAGGGGTATAGAATGCTAAACCATCCCTTACCATGGTTCTAGCCCACTTTGGGAGATCACGTGGACCCTCAAAATTATATGCCGCCCGTGACGGGCGTTTGGGGGCGCGTAACGCAGCTCACTAGTGCCTGTGCGGCAAGTTGGCTTTCATGAGCTGCGTCCAGCTCATTGGTGATGATCGCCTTCGGCGATACGGATTTATCATCCTGCATTGACAGGGGTGGCGCACTAGCTAGTGCATTTCCCCATGTGTGGGGAATGGGTTGGGCTCCCGACATCGCCGTTCGGCGTTGTCGGAGCGGTCAGCCTTTGGAGAATATCTCCAAGGGCATCCACCTCCGAGTCATCGGAATAGTCTACCTCCTCTTCTTGAGGAGAATCCACAGCACCACTAATGGTGCTCATGGTTAGCCAGAAGGTTCTGGCAGTTGGAGTTCTCCAACTAAAATTGGTTTATTGCGTAAGCTATAGTCTTGATGGGGGAGGATGTAACAGGGTTGCATTCTGGTTACATTCAGTTATGCGGTGTACGTGAGTACACTGCAGTTGGGGTCAGTATTGACCGGTCCGAAAGGTTTGGACCTATTGGTTATTTTAACCAATCAGGGCAGGAGCCCTTGGTGGAGGCGTGGCAGCCAGCCACGTGTTAGTACACAGGTGGTGTACACTACATTTTGGCTAGGTACGAATTTAGTAAGTTCTACTTAGTATAAACCCTACACTAATTATACGCACCCAATTGTAGCTACCTCAGAAAGGTATGCAATTAGCATCGCTAGAACTGCAAATTAGCTTATACCTATTTTGGGTATAAAGTGCACATTTTCAACATAAGATTTGCCGCCATTGTTTGCCAGTACTTGGTGCGAAGCAGGGGTGTGCGGTATCGATTTTAAGGTTCGGTATGGTATTTCTAGGTGAATACCGAAAATAGATGGAGGTGGTATGGTATTAGTTATATGATACCGATTTTCAAATCAACGGTATCGGTATTAGGGTATTGCTACCGACTTTTGCCTCAAGGGTACCCCAGTACTGGTACCATTACCGAGTTTAGGCCACACGGTATGATACAACCGGTATGATACCGAGACAACGGGAGAGCGGTACCTAATACCGGTAAAAAATACCGACTTTTGGCAGCAGCGGTATTTAATACCGATATCAATACCGACTTTGCCAAGAAGCGGTATCCAATACCAGTACCGATACCGACTTTGGGCAAAAGCGGTATCTAATACCGGTACCAACACCGAGTTTAGAGTACAGCTATTAGAGTACGTGAGAGGTAGTTATTATAGAGATCTGTGAGAGGGGATTGCTCATATGTCATGGAAGCGCAGTTGCGGATAACTGTGCGCTCAAAGCATGTTGAATTGTCCACGACATTGAATGTTTCACCGTCGAGTTCCCACATGACACTTACAGCAAAACGATCTCGATTCTGATGAAGTGAGCATAAATCCGCACTTAGCACAGAAGGTAGCATGTCGAGCCGCTGTCCCACCAAGTAAACTGTTGTACCGCGACGTCTGGCCTCCATGTCCAAGGCTGATCCGTGCTTCACGAAGTAGGAAACGTCCGCAATATGCACACCTAGCTCGATATTGCCATTAGATAGGCGTTGAATTGACTTGGCATCGTCAATATCCTGACAATCCTGAGGATCCACGCTAAAAAACACGGTGCGTTGTCCTCAGATCCCGACGTTGCACAATCTCTTCATCAGGAATTTTCCAATTCAGAAGTCCTCACTGAGCTGGTATTTTTGCTGTTGAAAACTCGGCCACACAATCACCTTCAATGTCAATCGGATAGTCGTCACTTGTGGGAAGACAAGCTAATGCTGCCTCTCTAAAAGGTGCCTCCTCCACCTCGTTGTCCACAAGTAATGAACTAAGCTCGGTCTGTAAATTTCCGGAAGCGCCAAGAATACCAACGTAGTGTCCATTGAGATAGGTGATATCAGCAGCCCAACCATCAACCACGATTTTAAGGCGTTTGCCGACTAGCACATCGAGTCGTTGTGAGCGCAAACGAACCTTAGGTAATCGTTGATCCATCGGTACATCAAGTGCAGAGTCGTCACCCGCATTAACAGTCGAGGCAACAATAGTAACCACATGATACCTCGTCGAACGACGTAATATTCCCACTAATTGGCCGGTGGGAATCGCCTCAAGCTCTTCGTTGTCCGTTTCCTGTTCGATACTCTTAGATTGTTTATCGTGATAAGTTTCGTCTTGCACGTAGTGCAATAGTAACAGATTACTTTGCGGAGCTCGCCACTGTGTCTTGGGAAGCATTTTCACAGCTACGTAATCTTCATGTACGCCACGATTCATTGCCGCTCGTCCAAATACAAACACTTTTTCAATCGCATGTGGTTTCTCAACAAGGACGTATGCTTCCATCAAATTATGTGTGTACACCTCTTGCTTTCCTGCTAATACTTTAGAAAAGGGTTGTGTCAGAAGTTCATTTAGCTGAGCACTTGTCACTTGTGGCGCGAATTCGGCACGTAGACTAAGCACATCACCGATGTTGTGTGTCAATCGTTGATTCTCTTCAAACATGACAGCTTCTGCCGTATTAGCAGCCAACTCCAACATAAATGCTGTTTCTGCTGAGCTTCAGGTATCCTGTCCAATAAGAATGTCTTACATGTAACAGCTTGAACTTTCAAGGAAGCAGTAACTTGGACACTCACTGGGGCATCAACATCTCTCGTAGCTTGCGGCAATGTATCGACGAAATTCATGTCTTCTTCAGCATCTTCAGCCGCACCAGCTGCGATTTGAGCAGCTGTCACCTTTTCGCGACCAGCACGCACAATATCCGCCTGATCTTCTGACGAGTGGAGCGAGCGAGAAATCTGGATTCTTTTCTAATAGAGTGAGAATCGTAGAGATGTGGGTCTGTACTTGTTTCCAGTGATGCGCTGACATGACACGATCAATATTGGATGAAGTGTCGAACACTGACGTTCCCACTACGTACATGGTAGATAGAATCTGTCGAGCAGGGCCGAGACGACGAGCGTAGTTGTCCAATTTGCGCTGTATATTCAGCTGCTCGGAAATGTCGAAGCCTCTTTTTCCACGCATAGCAACCACCTCTTTCACACGGCGATCAAACTGGCTAGGAGTGATTTTTAATTCTTCCTCGACCACAGACTTTTTCGTACTATCCTCAGAGTCACGACGAGTCTCACGCTGCTTGACAATCTTGGGGCCTTTCACCTTTTTGGCTTTTGTCACCACAGGCGTCTGCTTCAGCCAGCGAGTACGGCCCTTGGGGATGTTGTCGTCATCCTCTGAAGACGAAGACGAGCATGACGACTTGCTCGGCCACGGATTGTCCGAGTCGTCCGACTCGTCGTCCGATTCCGACTTGTCGTCCTCGCTACTCTCGTCTTCCGACGCAGATTCGTCACTGCTGGCCTCTGATTTCGACGAGGCTGATGTAGAAGTCGCCGAGGATTCCTCCGCACTAGAAGATGATTCGTCGCTCGACTCGCTCTCGGATTCTTCACTCGAGTCAATAGGTTTAAGCGAAACTCGTCAATATCTTTTCGCATCGGTTCGAACTGCTTCTTGAGCTTGCCCTTCATCCGAATCAGTGCTTTGCTGTTCTCCTTGCTCATTTTCTTCTGTTCCGACCTGTTCTTTACCTTCTCGGCAAGAAAATCCTCTAGTGCTACCATTGTTCGCAAGAAGAACGTCGGCAGCGACGGCATCGTCTTTCGCGCTCGCTCCACTAGCTTCACGAGCTCGTCGAACTCGGATTGAATTTGCGTCCAATCGTTAATCTTCAGTGGTTCTTAATTCCCGTACAATTGCGTTCCATTTGCTCCAACGCCTTGTCCTCGGCGCTTTTCACCACACGCACTTCCTCATCTGACTCATATTGGGTGCATACGCGGTATAGGTTACCGAAAAATGATACCGACTTTGTATTGGGCGGTAGGGTATATCAACAAATGATACCGACTTTGTGTAGCGCGGTATGGTATACCGACAATTAATACCAAGTTTGTCTTGAGCGGTACGGTAGCCACACAAATCATACCGACTTTGTGTAGAGCGGTAGGGTATAACCCAGGCCTCATAATTTTCGGCATTCTAAAAATAAGCGCTAATTTTACCGATAATAAAAAAATCTGACGCCGAAAGTAAGCCCTACCTTTTTTATTGATGCATAGACCACACGTTTAAGACTTTGAAGCCTTTTGAAGCGCGTCCACATTCTGCTTCGTTCTCCTGTTTGATTTTGCACCGACCACGTCCTGTTTCTTCCTCCTTTCCCTTCTTCCACCGTTCACTACCATTACAAGTTTGCTTTACTTCTGCCACCGTTTTCGCTCTCGCTTCTACCTCCATACGTGCCTCAGATCAACGTTCACGTTCAAATCAAAGAATGTCAGCAGGCAAGACGCCGTTTCAAGTAGCACATCTTGTCGAGTTTGGCTTGTCAATTGTGTAAAGGGACTCAAAGAAAGTTTTCTGCTCAGTCCGATGCGATTTTTGCGCGGTCCACGGGCGTGAAAAGACGTCAGATGGAGCAAAACGGCAACGAAACGGGAATGTTCACTTCTTTCATCCACCTTTCAGGAAGGAGAATCATCGTACTCATAACCAGAAACAGCACACCATTGCTTGGCAAGAGTATCAAAAGCTCCCTGGGTCGGAGAAGAAAACGTTTTTTTTGAAAGCAAGTCGCCAAAGACCACACTGGATGGATATTTTGACACGTCGAATGCGCATCTTGAATTCAGAATCGATGCATCGATTGTGGAGAAAATCATTGGCGATATTTTTTTTACTCCTGTGGACGACGAAGAGGAAAACGGCGAGCCGATCACCAAGGCAAACGCGCTCAAGTTGTTTAGTAAGGAGTCGGACAGCTCCTACTTGGTCACAATCAAAAACCCATACCGATTCAACTTGGCGCTTGACCACACGTCGGTGGGCCTTTCGATGCGGCAGACGGCAGCAGTAATCAAACAGCACCGAGATGCGTTAAAAAAACCGAAACTCTCTGGTCTGAACGACCATATGGTCGGCCAATTTGTGCGCGTGCTTGTCGCCATCAACTTGCAGAAAGTAAAATCGATACTGAGCGACCAAGTCGTGTGTTCATTCGCCTTGGCCTATGATGGTTCGACGCATAATGGCATCCCATTCCTCGATATGCGCATCCGAGTTTGTGTCAATGGCAACTTGCATAACGATCATTTAGTTGTCGTGCCATTCTTCGATCGGCACACTGCCTAAATACTGTAAAGCTCATCACCACGTTACTTGAGACGGTCTGCGCGCCGTGGAAGGACAAGATTATTGCCATAACAACGGACGGTGAAAAAAACAACACTGGCTGGCGCAATGGTGTTGTTGCTCGTCTGAACCGGATGGCGACACATCAACTCATGCGTGTCTGGTGTGCGCCTCACCAAGGATACATTGTCATTCGCGCCGCAACCAACGAAATGGACAACGGGGCGTTTTATAAAACAGCACATGCGTTTTCTGTACACTTGCGGCAAGAACAGAATCTAATCTTGGAAATGCAGGTGCAGTACCCTCCGGCAGATAATGTTTTCTTAAGCGGATCTTACCTTTCGTTTTACATGTCACAATCTTTAAATTTGGATATGCAGGTGCAGTGCCCTAGAGATACAAACATATGGATGTATTTCGAGCGCATCCTTTCATTCATGCTGAAACATCGTCGCCGATTGGATCAGTGAATTGAAGAGAAACGGCCAGTATCTGCACCATCACCCACCTGGTGGGTGATGTGCGCTTCAGTGCAACCGTTTGCGGAACTTTGCAACACCACGATGACCATCCTCCAGTCGAATCACATGATTCTCTGCCAACAAATGGCCGAGATCAAAAGCTTCATTGGACACATGGTAACGGCAATGGATGTGGAAGCAGATGGGAGCCCTCCGGATGATTTATGTTACGTTCGCGGGCAATACTGGATCCAAACACAGAGTGTGTGGGAGCACATTTATGATCAGGGATCATGGGCCCGCGATCTGTTCAATTCTCTTTCCACAGAAGACAAATCGCATGTGTTGCATGAAGTTGGTCAATACACTTTGCAACTCATTTGCGGTTGATCTGACGTCCAGGCGGAACGAGATGAGCGAAACAACGCAGGAAGCATTGCGCCACTAGTGCTTCCCGCGCAGCTTGTGAAACTGCGGACTGGCACCTTCATTTCTGATGTCTTATACAAATACCAAGCTCACATCGGCCTCTACTGGAGCGCTGAGGATGTTGAGCAAGTAGAAGCTGACCACAGAGGTAAGTAGTTGGTCGCCAGTGAAACTTTGATAAACAAACGCTTGAATTGTTTTCTAACCAGGTAGTCAATGATGTAGGTTTGGTCAAGGCTTATAACCAAGAGCCGTCAACAAAGGCGTTGATTGACGAGAACACGCTTAAAACCAACTTCAACGATGCTTGGGCATCGATTGGCAATCGCTTCACGTTTCTCCGTCGATTCTCGGGTGGGCTGGCAGTGGCTTTTGCCAATACCACTTCCGTGGAAAGCGATTTCTGTCTTAAAATGAGAACAACAATTTCCGGCAGTCAATGACGAATCTGACGTTGGAAGGCATCTTCCAAGCTAAACAGCGGGGTCTCCTTGATTCCTTTGTCCTTTAGAATGCGTAATATTACATCTTTTACGTTAGCCAGGCGCACCGAAATTAACGTTTTTTGGTAAAATTCGGCATTTGCCGAAAATAACGTTGACCGCGGCGCCGAAATCAGCTTAGTTTTGGTAAATTCGGCATTTGCCGAAAATTATGAGGTCTGGTATAACCGCAATTGATACCGACTTTGTGTGGCAGGGTAGGGTATACCGTCATTTCATACCGATTTTACGTGGGACGGTATGGTATACCCTGGCTCAGTACCAACTTTAGTATGGCCGGTATCGGTATCGGTATTAAAAAAATACCGGTATTCAATACCGGTATATATATCGGTATTCTTAATACCGGTATATATATCGGTATTCTTAATACCGGTATCAATACCGCACACCGCTGGTGCGAAGTAAAGAGCGCGCGCCCTATTTGGTCACGTGGGGGCTACTTATACAAATTGAAAACCAAAGATCGAAACGATGGACAAAAACTGTCATCCCGACTGCTTCCTGTAAAACGCGTCATTTGGGCTACTTCTTGCCACGTCCATTCTCACTCAAACAACACGCGCACGACTTGACCATGAAAGCGCATTTACGTCGCCGTTCACGGTACGATCCTTCCAAAACGCATAGGTTCCTCTCGCTGTCAACTACTCTTTTCCTGGCCACACACACACACACGCACGCACGCAGAGTATACTTAACTTGAACGTGGGGGCTCTCCGTCTCGACCTCTTTCTTTGCATACACACGTCTCTACGTCTTGACCCGCCCGTTTCGTGCGTGTGTGTGTGTGTGTGTGTGTGTCTCTCTCTCTCTCACTTTGGACACAATTTCGGCGCCCGATAGGTAAAGTCTTCAAAGTACTCGCGCTCGCGATCGACCGAGTCGAGCATGCGCCACTCGGGCGTATCCACGGGCACTTGGTGGATAAATTCATTGTCCACGTACTTGGCATCCGCGTCGTCAATCACGTCCGGGACCCACTCGGGCGCCATCTTTTTCTGCTGCAGCGCGTCCCAATCAATCCCATGAAAAAACGCATGGCGCATGATCGAGAACGGCACGGCTTCGTTCGCGCCAAGGCGCTTCGCGACGTTGCGTTCAATCAAGCCCGTGAGCAACGACTGGACGTCGTCGGGGAGCTCGGGCGGCACGTACAGGAATCCCTCGGCAATGTTACGGTACATAATCGCTTGATTGTCATCACGAAACGGCGTGCGTCCAACGTACATTTCAAAAATGAGAATCCCCAAGCTCCACCAATCGCACGCTTGGTCGTACACGACGCACGAAGGGTCGCCGGGTTTCGACGTCGCAGCGGCCAAGACTTCGGGCGAAATGTACTCGGGCGAGCCTGCGAGCGAGTGCGCCTTCTTGTCGTTTGCGTTTGCATACGTCGAGAGGCCAAAGTCCACGAGCACCACGTGGCCATCCGCTTGAATCAAAATGTTTTCGGGTTTCAAGTCGCGGTAGATAATGTCGAGACTATGCAAGTGTGCGAGCCCTGCGACCAATTCCGCTGCGTACAATTTCATGCGCGCGGGCGTGAGTACGACCTCGCCTTGTTGATGCAACGTCAAGTGATGCCGCAGGTCCCCGCCATTGTAAAATTCCATGCCCATGTACACTTTGTCTTCGTTCTGGAACGCAAACAAGAGCGACGCAACGAACGGATGCCGCACTTCGCGTAGCATATCGCGCTCGAGCTTGGCGTTCCGACGCATCGTGGCGTCCATGCCAATTTTCGTCAAGATCTTGATCGCATAGACCTTGCCATCGGGCCCACGGGCCGACACGACGCGGCCGTACGTGCCCGTCCCGAGCACGCGCAGCAGCTCAAAATCGTCAATTTTCAACGTCGACTTGGATTGCCCGCGGCTCGACGAAGCCGGCGGTGCGTCCGGTTTCTCGCTTCGACCGCGTCCGAGGCCTTGCTCTTCTTCATTACACACCGAGGACGCGACCATGGACCGCGTGACCACGTCGTCGTCGGGATCGTCCACTTCTTCAGCTTCCCCGGACAGAATCAACTCGCGCTGACGCCGCGCTTGTTGCTGGACCGCAGCGTCGGCATGATCGACCATGAAACGATAGTATTTCCACGTACTATTCGTAAACCGTCGGTCGCCCGACACGTGCATGACGATCCCATTGCGCAGGAGCGCCGTGCCGAGCACGAGCGCGTCTTCGGCCGTTGAGCACGTTACGCCGCCGTGCATGGGCCGATTCAGTCCGTGACAGAGCATCCACTCGACGGCCTCTTTCCCCGTCATGACGTTTGGATGCGGTTTCAAGTACAGACTCCGATCCCGCGTCGGCAGCTCCGCGCGCATCTGCTCGGCACACGTCCACAATTGCCACAGACTCGGCTCGCGCACAATGCGACTCGAAATACGCACTTTGCCCTGCACGCGCTTCATTTTCCCGCCCGGACGCAGCTGGAGATCGTACCACGCCACGCGCTCTTCGCCGCTCGTGTTCATGTCTTCGAGACTCAAGAGCAAGCGCCCGAGATCCTCGTTCTCAACGCGTCCCTTGTCCTTGCACTTGACGAGCACGTACTTGGCATGCACGAGGTTCGTCTGGATCCCAAACGTATACTCCTCGGACGCTGCCGCAGCGCCAATGCCCAGCGGTTGATGCGACTCGACGTGACTCTCGAGCGACCGGAGCACAGCGGCTTTTAACGGACTCCAGACGGGGTGGACGTGCCGCATGGTCGGCGTGCGCTGTTTCTCGCCCTTGATCTCACGCTTCTTGTCGTCCAAGAGCACCATCGTACAGTACGCATTGCGACTGCGTCCAGAATCTGCGGGCAGGAGGTCCCACGCTTCAATGGGCGTGACCTTGAGCAGAAAGCGTCGCTTGGCCTTGAATTGTGTCTTGCCCGTCGAAGACGACACGTGCGACGAGTGCCGGGGGGGCGTCCCTGGAGAAATAGACAGAGGCACGTGTTACATAGGTACACACGTCATGGAGAGGGAGAGCGCTCGCGCCGCTGGACGTACGGGAAGAGGAGGGTCGTCGACTGGACATGACAGAGAGGGGCGAGGCGCGCCGACGACGTGTGCGTACACGAGAAGTAGTCGGACAGTGGCTGCTCGGACAAGTGCCACACTGCTCGTCGTACAGTTGTAGCACGCTTGTCGGCGCGTTGTGCTGTGTGTGGAAAGAGACGAGTGTGTGTGTGTGTGTGTGTGCGGGGTGAAATGACCTGTGAGAATGCATGAAAAACGACGAGGGAGAGATTATCAGATAGAGATTGACGGTGGGGACGGGGGGGGGGGGGATTATTACCGGAGGAGGAAAAGAAAGGCAGTAGTACACTAGCACTCGCGATGGGCGTGGATTTCGACGGGCGGCGAGGCGAAAGCTATACGTATACTACCAGACGCGCAAGCATAACCGCTATAATGGACCACTACTGTCCAGGTCAGAAGAGTGAGAGAGGGAGGTACTAGGTGGAGGGGTACTAGGTGGAGGGGTAGGGCACGCATACAGGAAGAAATCCTCTTTTGAGTGATAGGCTGGAGTCAGTTGGTAAATAGATCAAGTCACTGTAGCGTTCATCCCACTTTGGTATCACGGGCCCCAAGATGGACCCATTAAATATCATTATAAGAAGGCCAAGGTTCGACCTTTTCTAGGCACTAAAATTGGATACTTATGTGTAATTAGTACTCTACTGTAGTATTTCAGGAAAGATAATTAATTCTTAAGACACATTCCATTGAGCAAGTCTTCATCTAATCTCTACGAGGCGGTTTCGGGGTAATATTCCATCAAGAACGGATACTTGGTTCCGACAACATTTAACAAACTCAAACTCACTTTATTCAAGGTTAATATCGACATCTACAACCCCTCCAGCTTCCTATGTTCTTGCGCAAATAATAATAAAAAACTGGACAGAACCTTTTCAAAGAAACAGACCGGGAGTATATGTCTAACGTCCAAAATGTCGTCGGAATTAAAAATTCCAATCTGAGAACGTTGTTACTGAAACAAGCATCAAGATTAAGGAAGAGAATCCGCCAATACTTGTTGAGACCGTTGAGCATTGCATGAATTAAAGCACCTGAACATTAAGAATAATAATGCTTTGAATATGCATGATTAGACGAATGAAAAATAGCTAATGTAATTTGACAATCCGCAAGCGAATCTATATCTATATCTATAATAAAAATTGATCCGTCTTTTCGTGTAGCTCGATGTATACAAAAGACTATATGTTTGGTGTACGTAGCTCTCATTTTGATTGCTGAAATTGACAGTGACAGCTCTCACTCATTTTGATTGGCTGAAATTGACATTTGTCCATTGGTTAGGAAAGAGCGGGGTATAAAGTGACTTACGTAGAATAGCATATAGCCTGACTTACTTACTGGCTCAATTAGATAAAATATAGAATATAGTGTATATCTATTTGCCGTGACTTCGCATTTTTCTTAGGTCAACCCCAATTTACATTCTGCAGTATTACAAATATTAGATTAATTGCCCCGTTGGTACAACGGGGAATATACTAGTAACATATAACCTAACTGGCTACAAGAAGAATCTACTATATAATAACAGAATTCATGTCGTCGATGCATGCGCGCTCCCGCACCTAAGCGAATAACTTGATCTAAGTATAAAATTCAATTAAGTACGCGATCCCGTACCTAGCCGAAATTCAACTGTACGCACGTCATGACACTATGACAAGCCATTATAAAAAAACATAAATACAATTTTGGCTTCAAAAATCGCACTAATCCGTGGTAGTACAATTGGCATGAAGATCAGTATTAAAGCGTAAATAATTGTCTAGAAATGGCGCTTTTTACATCTATTTAAAAGTTTTCCTCCCTTTGATGTTCCCGGTCACGTAGTTGCTTCTATGACTTTACCTTATATATCCTCCTCCCCGTCGGTACGACGGGGTACAGTGGTCGCACGCCGTTACTGCTTGCAGTAACGGCGTGCGACCCATGTATTGTGACCACATTAGTATAATGTATAGTATATGTTTTCGCTACCCTAACCCTGGAATTACATGGGGGCAAGTTTTGTAGACGGACAGACGGTTTTTTTTATGCCCTGCCCCGTCGATACGACGGGTACCATCCCCTAGGGGATGGGACCCGTAACACATGCTCTACCTCATTATATTCGTCTTAGTGGCCTTCGTGCTACTGTACTTCACTATTCGGTTTCGTTAGTCAGAATAACGTGGCACGTTTTAAGCATAATGACATTTTAAGTGGAGTTAAGTTAATGTGTTTCAGGCAATCGCCAAGTTGGTACAACGGGGTACTATGATAGTATGAAATAACAAACCACAAATGTCGAGTTCGCTCATTTTCTCATAGGAAAGAACCGAAAAACTATTCGATGCAAAAAAATCTCAACGAAAAATTCGAACAGAAATGGTAATTTCGACACAGAAAAAGAAAACTACTGGCAAACTGGTTGCAATCGTCACATTAGACTTTTCGAAACCAAACAGGTTGGATCGGCCCCGAACTTGAGCCCGGGACCTCCCGATTCCGAAGTGGGCAGCGTATCACTCGACCACGGGATCGGCACTAGCGAAATGGTCATGATTTGTTCGCGGATCAAGCGGTGACGGCTATCCACGTGCTTAGTAACGTGGGTGGACTCTTCCCAAACTTCTTGTGCGTAGCCGAGACCGCCGATATCCGCAGCACATCCCGAGTGCACATGCTCAGTGTTATCTTCTCTGCTTCCGAAGTACTACGAACCATAATGCGCTCGTACTTCAACTTGATCACAACTGGCCTATTTCGACTTGAGCACAACCACAGTTCAGCATGAACAGAACACCTGACACCGAACCTAGATCATCCATATTACTTCCCCAATTGGCGACTTGAACGTCTCGAGTTTATCCGTTTTCCGTCAACCACTGCGGTGAAGCCCATGATTGCTCGCCAACTGAAAATAGCGTAGGTCTTTGAGGAACTACCTTCCAGTGTTGGCACCACCGCGCTGGCTCACCCCGTTAGCAATTATAAAGAGAGCAAGTCACTACGTAGAGCAGAAGACTGAGGTGCGTCGGTGCGGCGTTAGAATCATCTCAACCTTCTCCTCGGGCTGTTGGAACGCGAAAGCTTCAAGCTTTGGTCCTCAGGATTCTCCATGAAACGAGCGTTGGTCCGATTTAACAAGCCACCCGTCATGTCAAAATATCCAAATATACTCATGCAGGGTTATGTACATCAAAAGCTTATTACGGTTGTAGTGGATCTCCATGCCCAACAGATAATTCACAGTTCGAAGTCCTTGATCAAGGTGCGCTAAGCAATCGCCTCTTTTACCTTTCATTCAGTTGTCGAAATCTTCGCTCCCGCGATCATATCGTCGGCATAGGCACACTTACAGCATGGGCCTACCATGGCATCAACGGTAATGGGTAATTACGGTTTGAATCGTAAATGTTTTTGAGAAAAGTGTAGAATCCTTCTTCAATGTAAGAGCTAATAATGCGGCTACAGCTAAGCTAGTAGCCGCATTATTAGCTCTTACATTGAAGAAGGATTCTCTACACTTTACACAAAACCAGAATTCCGGAGAGGGAGCCTTAGAAACGGCTATTACATCCAAGTGGCAGCAGACGCGTAAATTACCCAATCCTAACACAGGGATGTAGTGACAATAAATAACAATTCTCTGGCCTTCGAGTCGGACAATTGGAATGAGTACAATTTAAACCCATTAAAGAGGATAAATTCGAGGGAAAGTCTGGTTGAATTTTTCTCATTACATCTTTCAGAAACCAACCAAGTTGGGTCGTCCCTAGGATCGAACCCAAGATCTCTCGGGCAGGCCCGAAGTTAGCAGCGTACCACTCGACCACGGGATTGGTCATGGAGGGCAAGTCTGGTCTACTAGGAAAGTCAAGTAGAAAAGAAGGTACTATAGGAATGATCGTGAGTATGTACGGTCTTGGAAAGCAAGTCTGGTTGAATTCGTCACATTATACTTTTCGTAACCAACCAACTTGGTTTGGCCCGGGATCGAACCTGGGACCTTCCGGTCCCGTAGTGAGTAGTGAACCACTCGACCACAGTCGACTCTGGAGAGAAGTCTGGTTTAATAAAGTTCCACTATACTTAAAGAGCGTAAAAAATGCTGTCGAAAAGATATACAGTGTAACAGGAGTGATCCTGTTACTGGCTTACACTGTGTTGTGTGAGGAAGCGCGCAATACAAAGGGGGTAGGATTAGTTGGTGACAACTAATCCTATACTAAAAGTAAATATATAAATATTACCCTTGTCTATTAGAACGCAAAATTAAGAGTGTTTATTTAATGGGTGGTTAGCGGCTAATAGTATAGTAACTACCTAGCTAATATAATAATATCAAGTATTCAACTAACTGTACTATTGGTTAACCTGCAAGATTCGGTATTTATACCGAATCGACTTTTCCTTCGTAGATTATAATAACTTATAATCTCTTATTTAAATTTCAGACACGCGTCTGAAATTTAACTGTGATTTTCTAACTTGAATATCAATTATGTAATGGCACCCCATTACATCACCCCCCACTTTAGGTGGTTGGCCAATAATAATTCTTATTTTGGCCAATCATGGGTGGCACTTGTTGGTCGGAATTTCTCATTCACGAACTGATTGACCATCGACTCGATGGTAAAAGCACGCGGCGGCGCTCTAAAGGGCGCTGCTGAAAACATCGAAGGAGCTTCTTCCTCCGCCTCAGCACTAGGTGCTGAGGTGTTGAGTGACAACAGTGACGCTGCATTAGCAGCGTCAATTACGCAAAGGTCGGAAAAAGTACCGTCTTCGACCACAGATGCTGCTAAGGCGGCATCTGGCAAGAAACAGGGAGATGTTGCTAATGCAACATCTCGCACGATGACAACCCGAATGGTGTGTTGCCAGGAAAGGTTCTTCCATGTTTGGAGACAGTTCTGACTCCGAGCAAAGTGATTGGGGCACAGCTGTCCCCACGAAAGGTTCTAGCGAGTCGAAAATCGCTAGGTGCTCATAGCCTAACAGCGATGATGACTCTGGTGTCGCTGTCAGCTATGACAGCGACAATGATTATCACAGGTGGTGTCGGGAACGCAGATCCCCACCTGTACCAAGTACGTCTCCACGTCGGGGTGATTTAACCCCGGCGCGTGGTGCTGAAGCAGGCGGTGTTCCGCCTGCTAAAAGAGCTCGAACAGAAGCGGCGCCTGCCGCTTGTGAAGCGTATCATCGTACGGAACCACATGTTCCGTACAAAGTTGGGTTTTGGACCCCTGGATGGGCTATTGCCCCCAACAGTGGCGGTCATCGTAAGCGGGACTGCCAATATGCGTTGTTCGATATCAACGTGCTGGATGACTGCGAATACATCCAGTCACGTCGATTCGATCGAAGTACAGACGATAGAAGTCTGTACTTTATTGACCTCTTTTTCCAGGTTCGATATTATTCGAGCCGGAAAGGGTCAAGGAGGAACAGGGACGATAAAGACGCCCTGACTCAGAGTTGGAATGCTTTTGTTGACAACTACAACAAAAGCCCAGATGATTATGTGAATAAAGTTCACGTAATGCGCGAGCGCTTTTTAAAGCACTCGCGAACAGGCAAAAGGGAATACATCCATTTTGCTTGCATCAAAGAAGGGTTAAAGTGTGGTGTCCCTTCTCACCTCGTTTGCCCGCGGTGTACGCAGGGCGCTCCTAGTCTGTGAGAGGAGGAGTTGCGGGGGTACGGTGGTTTTTCCGTACCCGCCAAAATTCAGGGCTTAATAGATGCCCTAAATGCATCAACACCTAGTGTTGATGCTACTTCGTATTATAAGTTTGAGACTCCTTCTCAAACTCAGTTAAAAGGTCTGGGGCGTCGGCCCTCAGAACCTCAATCGGCTCCCAAGAGTCGAACTCTTGGGGGTAACCCAGCCAGCGTACTAAGTACTCGGTACGCTGCCCCTTCTTCGAAGGAACCGAGAGCTTCGAGATCAAGCGCTCGAGAATGTATCGCTTATTCTCCTGATTATCGATCAGGGGCGGCGGAGGTTGAGAATTTCCTCGCCGTTGTTGTTGCGGAGATTGGTTCTTTGCTCCGCAAACTCGAGGAGGTTGTTCCTCCTTGAGCAGCGATATGTCTCACTCTGTGAAGACATATCGGTCTCTTCGCGAAAATGTCCGCGACATCCTCGGGGCGCACACTTCCCTTCAGCAGAAGAATGATCTTCTGTACATCGAGCTTTCCCGCTGTAAGGAAGAGCTCGATCGGCAGAAGGCTGATTTTGAGCAGTCGAAGGCGGAGGTAATGACTCTCCGCTCTGCTCATCAACGGCTGGAAGCCGATTACAAGTATCTCTTGGGAGACTTGGAGAAGCACGGTATCTTCCGTGGTTCTGTGTCTCGTCGTAAGACGAAGAAAAATGATACGGTTTGACCCGCCCAACATAGAATGTTGGGTGGAGCCGCATTGCTGTGGGAATGTCTAAAGTATAGGCATTCCCCCGAATCTCTTGGACCTTGAAAGGTCCGATGTACTTAGGAAGCAACTTCCGTGTAGGGAAGTTGCTTATTGCATGTATAGGCAAATTAGTAGTACTTAATAATATCAATTCGCCTTTCCGAAAGGAGTTTTTGTTCTTCCTTCCTTTCTTGTCTGCATTTTGCTTCTGTCTATCCAAAGCAAAAGCAAGTGCATCTTTTATATAGCATATTACAGCTTGGCGCTGTAATACGAATTCATCTACTGCTTTATCAGCAGTAGGTGCGTTGCCCTCATTGTCTGCAGCCATTGCTGCAGACACATATTCATCATATGCAGCTTCAGTTTTAATTGAAGCTCCTTCCGATTC
This sequence comes from Peronosclerospora sorghi, assembly GCA_026184515.1. Taxonomy (NCBI): domain Eukaryota; phylum Oomycota; class Peronosporomycetes; order Peronosporales; family Peronosporaceae; genus Peronosclerospora; species Peronosclerospora sorghi. The sequence continues at coordinate 7,934,676 of CM047591.1, forward strand.
TACTGTTGTTTCAGTAGAAGGGCTTTCGTTTTGTTCACAAGTTGCAGTTGCAACTTGCGCATTGTCTCGCTCAAAATTTGAGCGGGTCCCTCCCCCACTTAGATTTGGCGTACCGCCAAGTAAAGATGGGGTTCGTGGATTACTTAAGGCATTCACGTAGAATGGTGTATGCTGAGTTGAAGCATGCACCGAATTGTTAATCGCGAATTCAGTGAGTGGCAGATAGTCACTCCACTGTTCAAAGGCATGTGCGTATGATCGCAACATGTCTCCGAGAACGCGGTTAGCCCGTTCCGTCTGCCCATCCGTTTCCGGATGGTGCGCAGTTGACATCTTCAAACTGGGTTCCCAACAATGAGAACGTTTCTTGCCAGAAACGTCCTGTAAATCTCGGATCTCGATCCGAGACAATGTCTTCCGGCATTCCGTGCAAACGGAATACCGTATCAACGAATATCCGCGCTGTTTGAGCGGCGGTTACGTTCGCTGATACTGCAGTAAGATGTACCATCTACCGAAACTGTCTACAAAGACCACTATTCCGGTCTTCCGACTATTGTCGGGTGGAAGACCGAATACGAAGTCCATTGAAATGGACTTCCAACACTCTGTCGGACCCGGCAGAGATTGCAGCGGAGCCTGTGCAGACTGCGCAGGCTTAACGCGCTGGCAAATCTCGCAAGCGCGTACGTATTTCCGTACCCATTTGTACTGGTTTCGCCAGTAAAAGTCACGTGCGAGAGAAGCGTATGTCTTCTCTCGACCTTGATGCCCCGAAATCGGTGCATCATGATACTCAAACATAATTTGATGTTTGAGATCATCGTCGTTTGGAACGACGATGCGACTTTCATCTTTTTGGTCTGTGCTGTAAAGCAGCAGACCATCGTGCAGTCGATATCGATGCACGCAAGCGCGGAGGAACTCTGGGAGTTCGTCGCGCTTCTCACTTGATTGATTACTTAAGTAATCAATCAACAGACGTGTCTCCTCGTCTGTTTTGTACGCCTCGCGTACTTGTCGTATAATTGACGACGACAAAGCAGTGCAACGGATCGCGTTTGCACTGGCACCTTCGGTTACGGACGGTTTCGTCTCGTAATCGGGTATTCGTGATAGCGCATCCGCTATCACGTTCAACTTTCCGGGTTTCTATTCAACCGTAAAGTTGTATTCAGCAAATAATGAAAGCCATCGAGCCATTCTTTGAGAAATGTGTGGTGAATTCACGGCCGTGCGTAGCGACGCATGGTCCGTGAAAACCACAAATGGTCTATCTCCCAAGAGATAGATCCGAAACTTGGCCAGTGCATACTTCATGGCAAGGAGTTCCTTGTCATGCACTGGATAGTTACGCTCGGCTGGGCGCAACTGACGCGATTGATAGCAGATTGTGGAATCGCTCGCGTCGCAAACGACGTGGAACGGACGCTCGTTATCGGCTATAGCCAAGACAGGCGCTTCAGTCAAGCTTTGCTTGACTGCATCAAAAGCATCTTGGCATTGGGTATCCCAATGCCATTCGACATCTTTCTTAAGTAATTGAGAAAGAGGTCGTATTAACCCAGCATAGTTGCACGAATACTTGTGCAAATATGTTGCCAACCCAAGGAACTTTCGAAGTTCCTTAACGTTGTTTGGCGTAGGCCATTCAACGATCACCCTGATTTTTTCTGGATCAGGACGCTCCCCGTGCTTGCCCACAAAGCATACAAGAACGGGTATCTCAGGTGCACCAAAGGTGCACTTCTTTAGATTTGCATAGAGCTTATGCTTACGCATAAGCTCTAACACTCGACGTAGATGTTCCCTATGGACATCTACATCGCTTTTATCGTGTTCACCCTTACTATGGATGAACACGTCATCGAAATAACTCGGTTCGAGTTCTCGCACCGGGCGTAATAGATGCGTTACGCATCTGTTAAACGTAGCAGGGGCATTTCGAAGCCCCTGCGGCATCACAAGCCACTCCCAAAGCATGCCGCTTGGGGTGCTTACCGCCGTGAGAAGGATATCCTTCTCACGCATTAGGATTTGATAAAATCCATCTCTTAGATCGAGAGCACTAAAGATGGTGCTCCCGCACATGCCATCTATGATGACATCTTTTCGCGGTATCGGCGTCTGCGCCGGTACCGTCGCTGCGTTCAGCTTGTTGTAAGCGTGAACGATTCTCCACCCACCTGTGTACTTCTTCACACAAAAAGTGGGGGTAGAGTGCGGTGAGGTAGACTCCGCACTTGGCCTGCTTTACGACGAGCTTCGAAAAACTCGTCGATCGCTTTTACCTGATCACGCGGCAACGGCCATTGCCGCGTGACACAATACTTCGTGCCTGGCACGAGGTCAATTTCATGACGAGTTCCCTTATCCTTAGGGAGCTCGCTAGGTACTTCTTCTGGGAATACGTCAGCGTATTCCCGAAGTACCTCATAAAATGGGGAGTTCGCTTTAAGCGACTCCCAGCTCTGCGCTTCAAAGCGCTAAACATTGGTTTGATCATTGGGAACCTCTTTCCCAATGTTTTCCACTTGTAACGTGGATATTCGTTCACGAATATCCACTACATCATCTGTTGCTACGATAATACAGATCTGTTCGATCTGATCATCGTGCAAGTTTCTCATAAACTTCTTCCAGCTTAGCGCTGGAAGAGCCATCACCTCCGAACCTTCTTTCGGAGGGTGTTCCATCAACAGAGACTGGGTAGCTAATCCGGTCTCCGTTTGCGTCAAGACGTTGATTGTCTCGACGGAACTGTCCATGAAATCAGACGCACTCGTCTGATTGACTGCTACTCGGTGATTACGATTCACCGTGTGCGAATACTCATCATCATGGTGGCCACTGCCTACCATGGAATTTTTTTGGCGATCAGATGTGCTCGTCTGATCGGCCGCCTGTTCTGCGACACGGTGGTCTTTATCACCCGTGTGCATGGATAACGCAACGTGGTGGGAAATGGCCACCACGGAGTTGTGCTCACGCTTGCACTCGATCGTGAGTTCACTTTCATCAACACGGAATTCTTTCATCGTGTTGGAACCTTCGGTCGCACAGTAGGTGTTTCCCACCGTGGATATCACTTCATTCTCACGGTGGTCTTTATCACCCGTGGATGTTTCTCTCCAACACGCAACGACTCTTCCGTTGCGTGTGGTAGTCCCTCTGGACTCTCACCAGCGGAGGTACCTTCCGCTGATCGTGTCAGAACAGACCTGGTGGTGCCATCGCTATCCACCAGACTGTCTGACGCTGCGGTTGTATCTTCTGATACATCCGGATTACACACAGGGTGATCAGATCCTGTGGGTACGCCGCAGTCGATCGATAGGTTAACCCAGTCGATCGAAGGTTTAAACTTGGACATCCATGGGATTCCAAGTATCACATCGAACTTGTCATCTAAATTGAGGACGATGAATTCATCCTCGAATGACAGTTCATTCAACTCGAAGCGTGTTTTAATCACACGCTTTGGAATAGTCACGGTTGCACCTGTTGCTAACCGGACTGACAACATACTTCGTGGGGTTTCTACCTCCACGAAGCTCAACAGCGTTAGACTCTGAGTTCTAACGAAATTGTTTGACGCTCCTGTGTCAAACAAAGCTCGCATGGGGACATCGCTCCCGTGCGGCTTAACCTCCAGGGTGATAAGAGGCTTATCATCACCCTGCACCTTTTGACAGGACATAGTCCCGTCTGGGGATATTACCCTCACATGCCCTATGTCGGCATGTGGGATAACATTCCCAGTAGGGCGCCCCGCCCCTACTGGTGATTCTCGTTTTTTGCACCAACAAGGTGATGTCCCTGTTGGTGTCGCCGTGCAGCGGACGGTTCCGTCTGCTGACTGCGTGGCACCGGGCGCGGTGCCATACACTCATGGGCAAAATGCCCCATTTTCGCGCATCGATTGCAGCGAATATTCTTTTAAATTTCGGTTGCTTCGTGTTAGAAGCAACCGCAACCGATAGGTCCATCGGCTCTGGACCTCCACCGCCCATGCTCTGGCGCGGGTGGCTGTTTCTTGAGACGAAGTGTGAGCTTCGTCTGCCCGACTGCTGCTTGTTGACATGTTGTTGCGGCATGTCAAAAGCGAAGGGCTGTTGAGCCCTTCGGCTGTACCTAGCATGCGATGACGCTGATCGCATGCTGAACTCCTCACGGATGCTCATATCAATGGCATCCCTTAGAGTCTCTGGCGGGTGCCGGTAGAGACTCTGTTTGACGGGACCATCATTGAGTCCTTTCATGAAGCCAGTGACCTGCATAGCAGGGGGCAACGGTTCATACACAATATTTGACAGCAAATATTGCGTCTTCTGAGCGTAAGCTTGAAGATCAAGCTTACCTTGCCGGAGTTCCATGAACTTCTGCCGACTACTTAGCTACATTTCTGGAGCTTCAAAGTTGAGCTTTAGCTCAGCTTTTAATTCCTGATAAGTCAGGAACGCAGAGTCATCAGTGGCTCTGCGACTCATCGCCCATGCCCTGGCTCTTCCGCCCAGACATGTTGTGGCAAAGTACGCCTGTTGACGTTCGTCAACAATATTTTGCGCAGAGATGGCATCTTCCACCTTTGCGAACCATCTACGAAGGGGCTCGCCCCCTTCGCCGGTAAAGGGCGGTACTCGCGCCTTTACCACTTCAACGCTATGCATTGCAGGTGCAGATGCGGTCCACGCTGCCTCTTGCGCGGGCCGTGCTGGATTTTCTAGGTGGTTTCGCATAAAGCGATTCACCACCTCTATCACTTCCTCCGGGGACTTACCCTGGCGGTAGGTAATGATGTCGGTCCCCATGGGGACCGAACCATTTCTACCGTCGCGTCTTTACTACGCGACGAGAAGTGGGGGAAGTGTTTCGTCACCACTTCCAGCGTTCTCTCTCGCTCGGCAGGCGTAATGTATCGCGACATGATGCCGACCGGATCTTAATCTTCGCTCCGCTAGTTGACTATCGGAACGGAACTGTGGTCGTTAAGACGGACCACAAAGTGCTATCAGGTGTAACAGGAGTGATCCTGTTACTGGATTACACTGTGTTGTGCGAGGAAGCGCGCAATACAAAGGGGGTAGGATTAGTTGGTGACAACTAATCCTATACTAAAAGTAATATATAAATATTCACTTGTCTATTAGAACGCAAAATTAAGAGGGTTTATTTAATGGGTGGTTAGCGGCTAATAGTATAGTAACTACCTAATTAATATAATAATATTAAGTATTCAACGAACTGTACTATTAGTTAAACTGCAAGATTCGGTATTTATACCGAATCGACTTCTCCTTCGTAGATTATAATAACTTATAATCTCTTATTTAAATTTCAGACAACGCGTCTGAAATTTAACTGTGATGTTCTAACTTGAATATCAATTATGTAATGACACCCCATTACATACAGGTTGCCTATACCAGTGTCCTTTTTTCTTGAAATCGTCCTTTATCTTCAATCGTCATTTTTCGTACCTTATATAAGTTATCACAGGTTAAAGATTTCATTTTGACTTTTGGTGATATAAGTTTTGGGAGGTATCCAAGTTGTAGAGGTTCATCAAGTTTCGGAGGTATCCAAGGTGACTTGAAGGTTCCTCCAAAAATGTGTGGCTGCACAAGGCTTGAACCCCGTCATTAGAGAATTCGCCGGGTTGACCACAAGCCAACTTAAGCGAGCAGCTAGTGGCAACTTAAGCGAAGCCAGTGTCAATATAATTGAGAGTCCGGTAAGTTGACTGATCGCAACTAAGTTTCCCGGGTATAGACTGGTAAGATTGTCTTGTTTGTAGGCCCTGAGAAGCATGGAAGCCAGCGCCGAGGGTGCCCCCAGTGTGCCTTCGAGCGTCCAGATCGCCCGGACCAGCTCCGAAGGTGGACAGTTGGAACGAGCGCGGGTAGCCATTTCTCCGTAAGGGCCTTCAGTGCGTACAACGCGATCGGCCAGGGCGGTCAACTGGGGATATTGGAGCATGTTTGGGGAGCTCCTGGCGATGATATAACGAGCTCCTCTGGGGGTTCGGTATGCAACAGACGGTCGGAGGGGTCGCCAGAGGCAGCTTTGGAGGCCCCGTGTGACTCCAAGGATGAGACCAAAGCCCTTGACCTAGCGTCCCCTCGATCTCGTGAGGAGGCCAAGGCCACGCGAAAGGCGTGTCGATGCAAACAACGAACGGTTGCTGATGGCCAGATTGTCGCTGGAGGACCACCCTCAACGTCTCGGTTTCCAGCGAAGGTCAAGATGAAGACGTGGTCTTGCTTGGAGTTCGTCAATCGGCCGTTCCGATCGCTCTTCCACCAAACGTCTAACAGACCGACAGCTTTGTGGTGAAGCGTGAACGGCTGGAGTCGCTGCCGACAGACGCGGATGGATAATATCAAGCTCCGCAAGCGACTACGGCATCCATACCAGCAGATGAGGATTCGGGTGCCTTGGCCTTCGAGGCGATAATGGGAGCTGCTGCAATCCCGGCGGGGAGCGGTTACAGAAGATATGGATTTGGTCTTCGATGCCAACACGCCGGAGCGAATGGATGTGGACTCGGGGGGAGAGCACCAGCAAGCGATGTTGGTGCGGCGCAACCACTGCCCCCCAAAGCATCAAATCCTGTGATCGACGCCAACAGCGACGAGGATAAAGATGAAATGGAGGTAATTGATACCCCACTGCTACTTCAATCCCTCCGAGCCATACTCCAAGGTGTGCTTACGTCTCTCGAGGTCGTCCCTATCGTCCTTCTCATGAATCAGGAGTCTTGCAGTGGCATCGGCTGGTCTCTCCCAACGGCAAGTATTGGTACAAGTGCGATTGGCTGAAGGGACGCGGATACCAGTATGTCCCGGAAGATCGCGTCTTCGCAATGCTGGCGATTTCAAGGAAGTGTGCGACGATTACATGGAGGACTTGCAGCAGCGGCTATATCTGGATTTCTGGGAATTTAAAAATTCCACTCGCAAAGGGATTGCTGCTGGGGCCAATCACGATTACACTTGCGTGTATGATGCCGTCAAGGTTCTCGCCAGAGTGTTGCTTGGGGAAATTTTCACCGTTGATGAGTCGCTGCTGCGAAGTTTTGAGGAGCTGCATCAGGTGGACCCTCGTGTGAACAAGGGCTTGACGAAAGATGAAAATACAGCGATTTTTTGGGTTTCTGGTGTCCAGGGGGTGGAAGATGCGGTTGGAGAAGTCGTCGTTTCGAGGCAACGGGACATGTCTGCTGGGGTTGTTGGAGGCTTGTCCGGGTTACGGTCTGTACTTTGCCGGCGTCTTGGATCCATCCGGGTTGGGACATTGGTTTGTCATCTGGATAGCAAAAAACGGGATGCAGTGTTATGTTCACGAGAGTGGAAATCGTTTCCCACTGGGCGCACACAAATACGCCGACGTGATCCGCTTCGACCGCCGTTGCGTGGTCAGTACAGAGGGAGCCCAGGTTATCGAAGATCACCGTGATGACAAACGCGTGTCCATGGTGGCGTTGCACTTGGATTCTCGTCATTCGATCCGTTAGCGTGAATCAAAGTCTCAGAAGAAAGAGCGCAAGCGTTGGGAAGAAAAGCCAAAGCGTCGATCCCCGCCTTCGCACAAAAAGATGAAAGTGTCCAATGCGAATGATCTCGGAGTGGGCGCGTAGAGGATTCGATTGGGGGCAAGAAGACCCAGCTATGGTGAGTCCGAGTCTTGATGGGCGGTAGTAGCACTGCATATGCAGTCCGTCAGGTGGATTCTAAAAGGTGGATTCAATTATTCCGTAAAAAAGAGTAAATACAGTGACTTGGAGGTTGAGGAAACACCCCGGATATCGTGATATATGGCGAGAAAGCATTCAAACAGACGTTTTAACGGCTTGCGTTGCGTGTACGACTTGGGCGCATTCCGTCCATCGATGTGCATGGACAGCCCACAAAAGGGACCAGGGAGACTTATAGAGGAGTGGTGTCATTGGTGCTCGTTCGCATGACATCGTCTGCTGCTGGGACATCAGATTTGACAAGAGACGACGCCTGGTCAGACGATCCCATGGAGTCATTGTAGTCGAAGACGCCGGCAACGAAATCATCAAAGACCAACATCAAGGCATCCCTGACAGGAGCACTGAGGAACTAAGCGTAGTACGATCCCAATTTCGACGTGCAGAGTGCTGCCAGCGTCCGATTAGACCAAAGCATGAAGTTGCAATATTGCAGACACGTCACTGGCGTGTCACCGCTCAGAGTTGCCAATTTAACCGGATTGTAGTAGATAGCGGGGGCGTGTGTGCGCAAGAAGAAGTCTATACGGGCTTACGCTCGAGCTAGTTCACGGTCGGATTTGTCAGGCAGCTGGTCATTAAAAATGTTGATAGTTCAGGGGTTCCGTGTAATCTACGTAGAGGCGACGCATGAGGCTGCAATCTGGGCCGTATTTGGACGCCGGGCGTTCGCTATAGAGTCAAAGTAGCGCGTTTTCTAGCTCTACACGGGGCATCTTGGGGAGAATAGCGTGAACAGCGGGTTCACAGGCACACGGTTGGGCCATCATGGCCACAACACCGTCCTCGGGATCGCAGCTGTAAAGCAGGTCTTTGGCGCCCTGGCGCTTTCTTGCGGTAGGTTGAGCGCTTCATTGAGGTGGACTTGGGGCCGAGCATCTAACGATCGAGAACAAGGTTGCCCGTAGTTTTTGGGGTGGGCTTGTGTGCGGCACACACCGTTTCATTGTTAACGTACACGACCCAGTCCGCATCCCCCGCGGTTTATTCGTTGTCGTGTTCGCTGAACGCCAATTCGAATGCGGTGGGCTTGACTGGAAAGCCAGATATCAGGTGGACGTCGTCTACAGTTTAACGGCAAAGTCCACTGTCGTGGTCGCCCGGGCGACGGTTGATTCCGTACACTGAGCTTGGAGGCTGATCATGATCCATTCCTGCATCGGCTCGGTAATGGAAGGTCTTTTTCTATGATGATGAGACCGTGTGGACTACCTGCGTCGGATACAGAGGCAGGGGCGCGGGAGGTGCAGGAGATGCCGGGTCCTGTGCCTTTGTCTCGACTGGTCGGGAAGCATCTGCCTCATCCTTCTACTCTCGCGCTTGTTGCTCGGTTACAATGCGTTTGGCGACAATGGAGGGCGTTACCACACGATTCAGCACGCGTTTTTTGTGCTGGACGTAGACTGGATTGGCGAAACCCACTAAGTGAATCTTCAGTAACGGTTGGCCATCCATGAAAAGCGCATCCGGTACGTCTACTTGCGGGAACCACGCGGTACGGTAGTACGGTCGCGGGACATCAGCGTGCCATCTTGGTGCGTCGGCGCAATGATGGTTTGCACACCCAGACTAACAAAATAGTCGTAGATCACGTCGTTATCGAGCTCCGACGGCACCCGTGTCAAATCAACGTAGTATAGTCGCTCGTAGACGCGGTACGGCTTCACGATGAGCTTCTCGTTCATGCATGAGACCACAGTGCCTTTGAGCTGGATCGCAATGTAGCGGTTGGTGCACGTGAACCGGGTGTCGTAGCCTCGCAAACACACGAAGTCTCATAGCGAGTTTAGCGCGTCGTCCCAAGTCGGTGATTGCGTTTCGCGGTTGATTCCGTGGAGAATGTCCTCGACCGTGTACGTGCCAGATATCGTCGGGGTAGTTATCAATAGCTTAACTTATTCGTCCGAGAGACCCGGACAAGCTGTACTTTTTGGAGTGCCAGCATATCGATCTCTTGGGCGGATGCTTCGCGTTGACGAAGCTCTTCGAACGTGGCGAAGAACTTGTCAGTGGGAGCGTAGCGGGTCAGGCGTCCGAACTTCTCGCCGTATTCCTGGAGAGGAGTCGGCGCGGACGTGCCACATGGACGCAGGAGGGCCACAATGGACGGGTGGCTGAGACACGTCGGAGGGTACTTGGGTGCAAGAACATGCTGCGGAGTGGCGCAAGCGTGTCGAAAAAGGTTAGTATTCAGTCTTGGTCTTGAGGCCCGCGAATGTCGCTTGTGGGCCAGCCGGCAAATTGAAAACTGGAGGGAAAGTCTGGTTGAATTCGTCACATTACACTTACTGATAAAACCAACACACGGTTTTGGCCCGGGATCGAACTCGTACCTTCCGGTCCCGTGTTGAGCAGTGAATAACTCGACCACTGTTGGACTAGGAGAGCAAGTCTGGTTGAATTCGTCACATTATACTTTCATGAGAGCAAGTCTGGTTTAATTCGTCACATTATAGTTTCTGAAACCAACCAACTTGGTTTGACCCGGAATAAAACCCGGGACCTTCCGGTCCCGAAGTGAGCAGTGAACCACTTGCACGATTGGATTGGGAGAGCAAGTCTGGTTGAATTCGTCACATTATACTTTTCTGAAACCAACCAACTTGGTTTGGCCCGGGATCGAACCCGGGACCTTCCAGTCCCCTAGTGAGCAGTGAACCCATCGACCACGGTCGGATTGATTAAGCAAGTCTGGTTGAATTCGTCACATTATACCTTTCTGAAACCAACCAACCTGGGTTGCCCAGGATCGAACCCGGGACCTTCCGGTCCCGTTGTGAGCAGTGAACCACTCGAACACGGTCGGACTGATTAAGCAAGTCTGGTGCCAGAAGCCGCGGTAAATCCAGCTCCAGTAGTGTATATTAAAGTTGTTGCAGTTAAAAAGCTCGTAGTTGAATTTCTGCTTTGGACGTCCGGTCTTCTTCCTCTGGAAGTGTGTACTTATGGATGTTCGAGGCATCTTTTGTGAGACTGCCTTTCTGTCATTATGTTGGTGGATCGGTGGGCTTGCATCATTTACTGTGCAAAAAAATAGAATGTTTAAAGAAGTCGTAGTCTTAACCATAAATTATGTCGACTCAGGATTGGCAGTCGTTTAATTTGATTTTGTCAGCACCGTATGAGAAATAAAAGTCTTTGGGCTCCGGGGGGAGTATGGTCGCAAGGCTGAAACTTAAAAGAATTGACGGAAGGGCATCACCAGGAGTGGAGACTGCGGCTTAATTTGACTCAACACGGGAAAACTTACCAGGTTCAGACATAGTAAGTATTATAAAATTAAGAGCTCTTTCTTGATTCTATGGGTGGTGGTACATGGCCGTTCTTAGTTGGTGGAGTGATTCGTCAGGTTAATTCGCTAACGAACGAGACCTCCGCGTGCTAAATAGTTACGCCTATCATTTTGGTAGGTGAATGGACTTCTTAGAGGGACTTTTGGGTAATCAAACCAAAGAAACTTCGAGTCAATAACAGGTCTGTGATGACCTTACATGTTTTGGGCCGCACGCGAGATACGCTGATGCGTTAACGAGTATACAAGCTTGATCGATAGGTCTGGGTATCTTGTGAATGCGTATCGTGTTATGGATAGACTGTTGCAATTTTCAGTCTTGAACGAGGAATTACTAGTAAACGCAAGTCATCAGATTTTATTGATTACGTCCCTGCCCTTTGTACACACCGCCCTTCGCACCTACGGATTGAATGACTCGGTGAAAAGTTGGGACCATGAGTTCCTTTGCTTCATTTCGAGTGGATTGGTGGGAACCTTTTAAACCTCGCCATTTAGAGGAAGATGAAGTCATAACAAGGTTTCCGTAGGTAAACCTGCGGAAGGAGGGTAGAGAAGTATATATTCATACATTTAAAAGGACTTTCCGTTGATCCAAAAATCATTAAAAAGACAATTTATATCTGGCATATCCTCCACTGACTATACGGAAGGAAGAAAACCAAGCTTTTTGTACGGACACTGATAAAGGCATACTTCTTCGAACTAGTCCAGAAGTGCAATATGCATTACCACACCTAAAACTTTCCAGGTGAACCGTATAAAGTTAATTGGGGGCTATTTGGTGATGGATAGTGGCTCTTTAAGGTTCAGGCTATTGCTGAAGGGCTCCATCAAGCGGCCCTTTGGCTTTATTCTAATCCAGTAGTTTATTGTAAACCCTTCCTAATTATACTGATTATACTGTGGGGACGAAAGTCTCTGCTTTAACTAGATATCAACTTTTATCAGTAGATGTATAGGCTCACACATCGATGAAGAGCGCTGCGAACTGCGATACGTAATGCAAATTGTAAGATTCAGTGAATCATCGAAACTTTGAACGCATATTGCACTTCTGGACTAGTTCGAAGAAGTATGCCTTTATCAGTTTCCGTACAAAAAGCTTGGTTTTCTTCCTTCCGTATAGTCAGTGGAGGATATGCCAGATATAAATTGTCTTTTTAATGATTTTTGGATTAACGGAAAGTCCTTTTAAATGTATGAATATATACTTCTCTACCATCGAAAGCGTAGTATAGCTAGTTGTGGAGTCTGTCCTTATGAACAGTCGGTGACCGGTTTTTCTGCTATGATATTATGGAGAGATTTCGATTGGCGGTAATATTTTGGATTTGGCAGAGCAGAGCGCTTGTCATCGTCTTTGTTCACGTTCGCGCCCCCTACCATGCTACAGTTCATTCATTCACCTGGAGCAACACCATTCTGGTAATATATGGGTAGCGATTCTTTTCGTAAACGATGCCACTGTTCTTGAACGCTATCTTGCATCGCTTTTTACATTTATACCACCGCTTTTCTGTCCAAACGCATCGGATGCATGATGCTCAATTTTGGCCTTGAACGCACTGTCAAATTAAGCTGTCAAATGTAGGTTAAGTGTACAGACTTGCTCTTTGTATTGGGTAATCACTCAAACCTAATGATCAGGCAGATGCGGGATGAAATCCAGTGTTGGGCAACTAAATTGCAGGTTCTGAAAAGTAATCTGCGATGTCCAAGCTTATTGAGTGAAATGATCGCGAATTTGTGCACATAAAAGAGTATGGAACAATAGCACTGGTCGTTCAGCTATATGAGCTTTGAGGTAGCCCCTCCTGATCAGCGAGATCGCCTCACATACTACTTAATCGGATTCCCGAGCTGGTCTAAGGAGCAGGATTGTAATCCAGTATGTTTAAAGATGGTGACAGGAAGAAGGTAGATGCATTTCCCGTCTTGGAAGAAGATCTTGTGCAGAGTATGAGTGCTAATCGGCGTAGGACGAAGAAAAAAATGTAGATAAAAAACACTGCCTAAGCAAAAATGTAACTAAGCAGACCAAAGATGGCGCACAAATCTGGGCAAATATCGCACCTTATTATGAAATGAAACCTATTTCGTTGCTGAGGAGTTTACCAGATCGACAGAAACGTGATCAGGTCCGGAGACGTTACATTCAGATGTACAATGCTAGTTTCGAAGGAGACATAAGGGATTGGACCCTTACAAAGGATTCTCCAGCAATTCCGCTGGAGCCGCCAGGGCAGAAACTTGTCGGGGATGCGTGACCGGGAAAGGTCAAGACAAAAATATTCGAGAAATTATCCATTTCAAGCAATTTCAATGGTCACATCCTGTTTCTCCCCAAGTCGGTCAAAGTTCACTAGAGTTATTGACCTCTTCGTTTGCTTAGTGATCGCAAAGCCTGGGTCGTGAAAAACTCTTCATCAGGAATTCGAATGCCTCAAATCCAATGTTTTGGGGCAAGTGAAAGATCAAGAACAATCAAAAACCTGGCTTCATGACAGATATCTTTCGTGTTCAACCGAAGTATCGGCCAGCTCCAGAGTGTCACTGTGGTAAATCCATCACAAATAAATGGGATAGCCGAGCAGATGTTATGGACCGTTGCATGCACAATCACGATTTATGAAATTAACCCTGTATACAGAAAGATTGGTGCTTGTGTTGATGTTGTCGCATAACCCTGCAAGAGATACGCCTTTTGATCTCGGTTCCCTTTTACATTGGAGTCAGCTGTTCCCATGGGTTGTTTACGAAGACCGTTCATAAACAGTAGGGATTGGTAAAAGAAAACAGTTTCCTGGAGTAATTAAGGAAAGAGTGAAAAGCCATAATGATCAGGTATCTCCGCACCATATAGAGACTTGATCGAGAGTGCGGCTGTATCTGGATTATGTGCAAACCTGTTTATGCGAAAAACTCGCTCGTTTGTGGCATAGACCGGTGACGAAAGCCATTCTACCATCTTTGACAAATTTGTCTTGAATTGGTTGTACACAACGAGCTGTATATCTCCTAACAGATTGATCCGAAATTTATCTAGTGCATACTTCATAGCAAGATGTTTCTCATCACGCTTCAGATATTTCCACTCACCCGAAGCGATTAATAAAAGATTACTCGAATAGATTCATGGAGATCTTGTTGTATCAGTGCACAGTCGATAGCGAAGTCGCTTGCGTCATTTTAATGAGAACCGTGGAGCCAATCTGATCATCCTGATCGGCCGGAGACTCATCCTATTATGGATACAATAGATCGTCTGAATTTCGATTAAGGGTCTTGCCCAAAAAGAGTTGGTAGGAGGCATTAGTCTCAGACGAATATGAAGCGGGCAAGATAACTGATGTCAAATCGGGAAGGAAAACCTGGTATTGGAATAACTAGCTAGAGTCAAGTATACTGAAAAGGATATAATCAACCCACTTGGGTGACGAGCTGATCTGAACAGCGGATCACTACTAAAGAAATTCAAACGACCTCTCATTAGCAGAAATCGTGACCATCTAATATATGTGGAGAAGCGTGCCCAAAATTTGGCACACTTCTGGTCAAGTTTTGTCAAGGCATTTGGTCTAACTTCGGATTGGTTTAAAAAGGGGGGGCTTTTCAGCCTATCAGACTCAACAAGTGTCAAGAACGCAAGTTTTGGTGAGTCACCCTACTTTGGGTATTTTTCATATTTTTGTGGGGGTACATTTAGGGACTATAGGGTAGTAGTATTTTAGTTGTGGTTTTTCCGAATAGAGTGCTTTTGGTTGTGGTTTTACCTTTTAGGACGGAGGTTATACCTTTAAGTAAGGAAATCTTTTAGCTTTCGGATATGGGTGGCTGAAACCTCTTCTGGTCTTGGTTCACACCACAGCTAGGGGTGCCGTTCTTCCCTTTTCGTACACTAGTCGCCTCCGCCCGCCGCTGAGTGTTTGGGGGCAGAGGGTCGAATTATCCCCTCTCGCCCATTATACCCGGTCTGGACGCGCCGCACGCGCACTTTGGCCCACCGGAATTCCCTCGACGGGAGTACGATTTGGCGATCTCAACACCTCAACTCAAGTACGTTTGGAACGTTCTATTCACTGGATTGGTCTTGGCGTGGAGATATCGTTTGTGGAGTTTCACGAGCATATTGGGTCTTTACGCGTACATATTGGCTTGTTTTAATATTGGTTGGAAACTAGACCGGTTTTGGTCTTATTTCGTATTGGTCAGGTCTTGATCGTTTGGACGATCGACCTATTGGAAGTTATCTCTTGGAAGTGTTTTTGGTCTGTTTGAGTCTGGGGTGAAGAGTTCCACCCCAGAGATACCTACCCAGATCGGTCTTCTATATTCAAGACCGCTTCGATCCAATCTGCGATCCCGATCCACCGAGTGTGTAACTAGCCCATTCCATCGGGTACACAAGGTGAGATGGACACTAAACAATCGGACCAAGTGGGTTCTGATGACGACCGGTCGTCTGCTTGTAGCGGGCGATCGGACCAGATCTTGAGTGGTGGTCCGCGGAGTACCCCCTCCGAAAGTTGGAAGGCTGGGCGCGATTGTGGTAGTCAGGTTATCGATGCTAATGTTTTCGATTTCGAACTTAACTCCACCACATACATAGTTTAGAAGAATCAGTTGACGACACTGTATAACTCACATTAACCGCTAGTATTGATCATCAAAATCAACGTGGTCCGAAGTGATTATGATGAAGGTGTTTTTTGTGGTGATGGTCAATGCGATTATGGCGATAACTATGGAGCTTCTGTATCTTCCTCTTGTGCAGAGAACACATATTTTGTGTTATTACTTTCTGACGTTTTGGCTGAAACTAGAATTTCAACCTCTTAATAAAAATTGTTTCCATCAATATTACCAGATTATATTTCGGCTCTTGTCGTTAAGACAGTAGCTGTTCAGCTTAGCTGCTGCTGTTAGAGAAGCAGGTGAATCGGCACGTGCGGTGTCTACTGAGTAGGCGCGTTGCAGCAGCGGAGAAGCAGGTGAATCGGCACGTGCGGTGTCTACTGAGTAGGCGCGTTTTATATGCCGTCAAAAGTTGCCACTGCAACGTTGCATATGTAGATAGATAACGTCGCTGAGTGAGCCTTATTTGAACGTACTTTTATGCTTCCGTCCATGCTTATCAAAAAGCAGAAACAAATGCATCTTTTAAATAGAGTATTAGAGCTTTATGCAATACGAAGACGTTTACAGCTTTATTATCAGTAGATGTATCGTCCATTTTATCCGTCACTTCCTTGTCAAATGCATACTCAAACTTAATATCTTCAGCCGTTTCGGCTGAAACAGAAATTTTAACATGATCGAAGTTAATAATAATTACACTTTCAGTTATACCATTTCCTGTGGAGTTACGAATGCATCTGGAATAGGTAGATCTATATTATAAACGTCTACTGCATGGGTGGGTGGCGCGAACTTGTCACGAATACGCAAGGATGAGGTGCAGTATTCGTGTCATATGTTAGCAGTAAGCGCGCTCTACATGCCTACAAAAACGTCCTGTAAACGTTGGTTCGCTATCCGTGGAATTTTGCTGCTAACGTAGAAAATATATGCGCTGTTTTCGTGGCAGGGATTCCCACCGACAATGCAATTATATGTACCATCTTACTGAATCAATCTAAAATACCAATATCCCTGTCTTCCGATTAATCAGGATGAAGACCAAAAGCAAAGTCCATGGAAACGGACTTCGAGCGCTTTGTTGGAACTGTCAGATATTCGAGTCGTGCTTGCTCAGAATGCGCAGGCTTTACGTGCTGGCAAATCTTGCAAGCGCATATGTACAATTGTACTTGTTTCTGTAAAGGGGTTACATTTGGTTCCGTTGGTGTACGTAAATACGCAACGGTTGAGGTCAAGTATTGACCGGTCCGAAATGTTTGGACCTATTGGTTGTTTTAACCAATCAGGGCGAGAGCCCTTAGTGAAGGCGTGGCCGCCTTCTACGTGTTGGTACACAGGTGGTGTACATTACATTTCGGCTAGGTACGAATTGTGTCATTTCTACTTAGGATTACATATAGTTTACATTAGTTTATTAATGGGAAAAACTAAACAGTACCGTGTCCAAATAGGCCTATTTAGAACTCGATTTTACTCGATTTTGATTGGCTGTTTTCAGCCTGCAGGGTTTAGGGTTTATGTTTTAGGGTTTAGGGTTTAGAGTGTTGGGTTGAGGTTTGAGGGTTTAGGGTTTGGTAAGTTTCCGTGGTCAATTGGTTGGTTGGTTAGTTGGTTGGTTGCTTGTTTGCTTGGTGGGATGGGGTGGTATATATGAGACAGCGGAGAGGCGCCAAAAGTGAGCGGGACCCAAAAAATGCAAAAGATGCAGGCTGAAAACAGCCAATCAAAATCGAGTAAAATCGAGTTCTAAATAAGCCTATTTGGACACGGTACTGTTTAGTGGACCTCTTTATTAATTTAGGCCAAATACATATTAGGGGGGTCAAACTTAAAGTTTAGCCCAAACGAAATAAACGTTTATTCCAATCAAATATCAGGTTTAGATCAAATTTAATATGCACCCCTGCCGATCTGAGTGACCCAAAATAAACGTTTATTTCGGATATGAGAAGCTCGAGAGCTGTTCATTTCAAAGTGTGTATATCGTGTGAAATAAACGTTCATATCGCGAGTGTTTATTTCACGAAATAAACACTTTTTTTCTTATGTCTGACCCCCCCACTAAATATAAATCAGTTTACAAATACACTAAAGACTGCTAGGCGCACGACCCAGAACGGTCGCGCGCGCAGTAAGTGTTATAGAAAAAGGGATCACCTCCCTTAGCTACTCCCTTACTAAGGGAATCCTTGTAACAAGGCGTTAGTGTCTACTAACAGTAAACTCAGGGAATCTTGGCCCCGAGTGAGAGAGCGATATCCCACTAAGCCCTTATATAAGGGCGTATCGGCTAAGTAGCGGCGTATTGCCGCTTAAGGAAAGTCTTCCTCTTTGCACTAGCCGCACCGAGCGTGTACGCACCTGCTATATCTGGTAGCACTTGTAGTCAATCCAACACCTGTGTTGGTAGACGGCATCCTCTGCAAAGGATGAATCAAGAGGATTGGGGTAAGCTAACCCCAGTCCAACAAGAAGCCTTTAAGAGGATTTAAACTTTCTGACATGAAGATTATGTTCTTTTAACTGTTATCCATATTGGGTGACGATGGTATGAAGCTCCTAGTGGAGCACGCAGGGCTTTGAGGCCGTGCGTGAGAGGGTTAACCCCCTCATCGCCCATGAGGCGAATTTTCGTGGAAGTGTTCCACGTCTACGGGGGTGCGCCCTCCGTTATCATTTAAGATAAATGAATTCACCGGTGAAAAAGGTGATAACCTTTATGTGTGGCTTCGCGAGGTCGAAACAGCCTTCGTCACAGCGAATGTGATCGAGGATAACTTGCAAGTGGGACTTGCATTAACCGATCTTACGGGTAAAGCCCGTGGATGGGCGTTTACGTGTCCGGATTCGGTCACGAACGTGTTCCCGACCTGGGGAGTCCTTAAGAAAAAGCTTATGGACATGTACGCCACGACTGATCTGGTTTTCCAGAATCAGCTGGCGTTTTTGAGGTGCCGTCAGGGCACTAGGGACTTGGAGACATATATCCAAGAACTTAAGACCCTGTTGGCAGGGATGTACGCGAAAGCGTATTCGGACGATGTGTCCATTCCCGTGTTCATGGGTGGCCTGGAAGAAGGGCCAGCACGTTCGGAACTCTTCCGATGCCGACCCCAATCCCTGGGGGAGGCGTTTAAGATGGCGTTTAACGCCGAAAGGAACTTTCGTTCCTCTAAGGTGGGTCCTGAACCCATGGACCTTAGCCAGGTCGAAGCGGAAGAGAAACCTCCCGCTAGGTGTCACTCTGACTCCTTCCCGCAGGGCTTTGAAGCTGAGCTCCTTGCAATGAAGCAGCGGCATGAGCCGCTAAGATGCTTTCTGTGTAGAAGCACGGATCATCTGCGGAACAGATGCACGAAAAATCCCCAGCGCGACACTCGCTATAAGGAGCGGAGGGCGGGTAAAAGGCCCTCGCCCAAGCCGTCGGGAAACGACGGCTCCCAGTAGGTGCGGGGCGCCCTACTGGGGGATCCCTCAGTACTGTTAAATCCCAGGGTAGGGGCCGACAGCACAAAGCCCCGAGGGAAACGGTGCTTTCTAGCACCGAGTTGGTGTACCAGCCAGGGTTGCGGGTAGTCCTTGCGGACGTGAAAGGCTTTGATAATCCTTGGAGAGTCTTGATAGACTCTGGAGCGTCTGACAATTATGTCAGACGGGATTCTTTGGAGAAGAGTCGGCTGTATGCCGAGGCCATAGAGGCACGTTCTCGTCACGTTGTCACGGTCCTTCTTGCGACGGGCGTACAGGTTTCTGTACCCAAGGTCTCGATCGACCTTAAGCTGAAGTTTGCAGAATTCGACAGCTTAGAACGTTGCCTAGTCCTGGATTTGGACTCGGGGTATGACCTCATTCTGGGCATGAAGTGGCTGGAACGCCACGATCCATGGATAGACTGGAAGTCTAAGTCCATTGGCTCAACGCACCCGCGGTCGGGTGAAGCATTGGCGAGTCATGAACCCACCTTTGCTCGATCGCAAAAGCGATTTCGGCGTGAGATGCCAGAGATTGGGATGTCTGAGATGATCAGTCCCAATGAGATCAAGGAAGAGTTCCTTGAAGAGGGGGATTCGGTGGTTAATCCCCACGCCGTTAACGGCGAGACTGGTGAGTTTTCAATGGCGGAGGTGGATTCCTCTGAGGAGACTCCAGAGGTAGGGGTAGAGACCCCTGTGGTTAAGCGCGAGGCGCTTCCAAGCAGAGAGACCCGTAGTTCGTCCCTTTCGCACGTCGGAATTGATTCCGACCACGCCGTATTAGGTGAGACCGGCGAGGCACCGGAGGTAGCGAGGTAAATACCTCTGTGGATAGGCGCGTAGCGCTTCCAATAGATGGGGCAATTTATTCCCCCATCTGGGTCCCAGGATGAGTCCCGAGCACATTCGTCAGCAGTCCTATCGGATGCTGAATATTGTGACAGGTGTTTTCACGGAGGCGTAAGCTTTGAACTGTTGCCAGGGGTAGGCGAACTGTTGTCGTTGGAGGAGATGTCCTTCAACGAGTTTGAGACGCTGTAAAAGCAGGTGAAATTGACGGGATCGTCGTGTTGCGTCCGGAAGAGGAGTTGAACTCCTCATCTTCGATGGACGAGTCAGTTTTGGTGCAAACCAAACAGGAATTGAATGACCGAAGCGGCCTCAAGATCGTTGCGGATCCTGAGGACCCTTACCATTTCTTAATTAAGTAATTCGGAGATGTCATTAGTGACAGCCCACCGATGGGATTACCACCGATCGGGGAGTCCGACATGAAACTGATTAGGTTCCTGGAACCAAATACTGCGTCACTAGGCAGTGGCCTCTCCCCAAGGAGCAATGCGACGTCATCGACGCATTCTTCAAGGGGAAAAAGAGGCAGGGATGGTATGGGAGAGTAAGTCTCCCCACTCATCTCCCACTTTTTGTGTTCGTAAGCCGAAAGGAAAGTGGCGCATTGTGCATGCGTAGAATAAGCTGAATGAAGCTACCGTACCCATGCAAACTCCGATTCCTCGGAAGGATGTCCTCCAGAACAATATGGCGGTCTGTACGGTGTACAGTGCCTTAGATCTGGTGGACGGGTATTATCAGGTGCTCATGCGAGCATCAGATATTCCGCTTACAGCGGTCAGCACGCCTAGTGACATGCTGTGGGAGTGGCTTGTTATGCCACAGGGGCTTTCGAATACACCGGCGACTTTTAATCGCTTGGTGACCCAACTCTTCCTCCCTCATAGAAAGTACGCTCAGACGTACTTCGACGATATATTCGTTCATAGTCGTGCGGAAGGCAACTTGTCTGATATTCAGACGCACCTGATACATCTTCTAGCGGTGCTCGAATGTATGCGAAAGCATCAGTTATATGCCAACGCATACAAATGTATCTTTGGTGCTGAGGAAATTCCTTTTCTCGGATGCTTCATCGGTAAGGATGGAGTGCGGGCGGATCCCGCGAAGGTGAAAGCCATTGTGGAGTGGCCTTCGCCTGTAAATCTTAGAGATTTACGGAAGCGGTTTGGATTATCCAACTATCTCCACAAGTACTGCGAGAACTACGCTGAAATGGCGAAGCCATTGACCGACCTTCTTAAGGAGGATGTTGATTGGTGTTGGCAAACCAAACACCAAAACGCTTTTGAAGTGGTTAAGGGGAGCTTGTTTAAAGCCCCCGTTTTTGCTCTCCCATATTCTGGGAAACCTTTTAGCGTCTTCTGCGACGCCTCCGATTTTGCAATAGGATGTGCTTTGTTACAAGCAGACGATGCAGGAAGGGAACGCGTGATTGCGTTTGAGTCTAGGCATCTTAAAGCTGCGGAACGGAACTATCCCGTTCATGACGAGGAGCTTCTTGCAATGAAGTATGTTCTTGTCAAATTTAGGGGTCACCTACTCGGCTCAAAGTCGTTCGTGGTTTATACTGACCACGCGTCCTTACGGACAGCGACAAAGTCGCCTCATCTCTCGCAACGGATGGCCCGTTGGCTCTCCTTCTTTTCGGAGTATAAATTTTGAGGTTAAGTATAAACCTGGCAAGCAGAACGTGCTTGCAGACGCGTTGTCGCGTCTTCCCGATTACGAGCTCGCTCACGCGACATACATCACCTCGTCTGTGGTGGATCTCATACGCCAGGCGTATGGGAAATAACCACAATGAACGGCGCTTATCAGCGCGTTGGGTGAAAAGGGACTTGGCTTGTCTGAGCCTACCCTGTCAAGTCGAGATATAGCTCGGTTACACCATTACAGTTACTGTGACGGTTTGCTATATTATAGCACGAGCGCGGAGGACACTCCGCGGGTGGTTGTTCCTCATGATGAGGAACTAAAGTAAAGAGTCCTCTTTGAAGCACATGACACCCCTACCGGGGGTCATTTAGGTAGGGATAAGACCTACAGCGCTTTAAGCGCTTTGTATTGGTGGCCCAAAATGTATAAGTGGGTCGGTGCGTATATACGCACCTGTGAGACGTGTCAGAGGGTCAAACCCTCTGCAAGTTCAGCTTCTCCTTTGGCGAGCTTGTCGGTTCCAACGGAGTGTTGGAAATCCATTAGTATGGATATTATCTTCGGTTTTCCGAAAGATAAGGCCGGGAACACCGGCATATTGTTTTTTGTAGACCGTTTGAGCAAGATGGCTCACCTGGCGGCGGTGCCAGAGTCCATTGATGGACAGGGAAGAGCGACAGTGTTCCTATACCGTGTCTTTCGACAGCATGGACTACCCGATTTCGTTGTGTCGGATCGGTATCCCCGTTTTACGGGACAGTTCTGGGGTGCGTTGTTTAAGGTGCTGGGCACCAAGCTCCTCATGTCCACTGCGGATCATCCGCAGACGGACGGACAAACGGAACGCGTTAATCGCGTTGTTGAGGATATTCTCCGGAGTTTATGTCCGGATTCTCCAAAGGATTGGAGTGAGATGCTTCCTATGGCCGATTTGCTATAAACAATTTGGTCCATGCATCTACGGGGCTTACTCCGTTTTACGTGAACGGATTAGTGAATCCGAGGGCTCCGTTGACGCCACGTGTGTGTGGCCCAGGGATTAAGGGGGGAGGATTCCTCGATGTCATCCCTGTATCCGTGCGAAATCACATCGATAAGTTTTTATCGACGCGCCTTAGTGTCTTACGACACGTTTGCGATGCCATGGCGGAAAGACATGACAAGAAAAAGGAGCAGGCCGACCGCAAGGGACGGGGTAACAAAAAGGCGTAAAAAGTAGGAGAAAAAGTTTTATCAAACGCTAAAAACCTTCCTACACATGCAGTTTCAAATGTATTACGAAACAAACTGCGCCCCAGGTTTGTGGGGCCTTTCTCGACTTGGAGGGTATCCCACATTACCATGTGGAGCGCCTGATGGCGCGACGCCATCATCGCGGTGAGACCCAGTATGTAACTGGATTACATTCGAGTCACATTTAGTAGGTGGTGTACGTGAGTACACTACGGTTGGGGTCAGTATTGACCGGTTCGAAAGTTTTTGAACCAATGGCTATTTTAACCAATCAGGGCAGGAGCCCTTGGGGTGGCGTGGCAGCCAGCCTCGTGTTGGTACACAGGTGGTGTACACTACATTTTAGCTAGGTACGAAGTTGGTAAGTTCTACTTAGTATTACATATAGTTTACATTGGTTTAAATTAATTTAGGCTAATTATATATTAAATATACATTCAGTTTACAAAAATACTTAAGACTGCTAGGAGCGCGACCACGCCCGGTCGCGCGCGCAGTGAGTATTGTAGCCTAAGGGAGTTCTCCCTTACGCTACCTCCCTTTATAAGGGAAGCCTTGTTACAAGGGGTTAGCGAAAGCTATCTGTAAACCACCCCGGGAATCTTGGCCCCGAGTAGGATAGCTCTCTCCTACTAAGCCCTTTATAAGGGCGTATCGGCTAAGTAGCGGCGAACACCGCTTAAAGTAAAGTCTTCCTCTGTGCGCTAGCCGCACCGTGCGTTTACGCACCGGATACATCTGGTAGCACTAGTAGTCAATCCAACACCTGTGTTGGTGATCAACATCCTCTGCAAGGGATGGAACAGGATGAGTGGGTTCAGCTAACCCCCATCCAACAGGAAGCCTTTAAAAGGATGTTACCCATATCGGGTGAGGATGGCGTGCGCCATCTAGTGGAGCAGGTCCTCGATGCCGTGCGTGAAAGGGTGAATGCCCTTATCGCCCATGAGGCGAGTCTTAGCGGGAGTTATCCTGCTTCTACGGGGGTGCGCCCTCCGATGTCCTTTAATATAAAGGAATTCACCGGCGAGAGAGGTGAAAACCTTTATGTGTGGCTTCTAGAGGTTTAAACCGCATTCTCCACCGCGAACGTGATCGAGGATCACCTGCAAGTGGGACTTGCATAGACCCATCTTACGGGCAAATCCCGTACATGGGCGTTTACGTGTCAGGATTCGGTCACGACCGTGTTCCCGAACTGGGGAGTCCTAAAGAGAAAGCTTATGGACATGTTTGCAACGCCTGATCTGGTTCTCCAGAATCAGCTGGCGTTCCTAAGGTGCCGTAAGTGCACTGGTGACTTGGAAACGTACATCCAAGAACTTAACCCTGTTGCCAGGGATGTACGCGAAGCCGTACGGGTACGATGTGTCCATTCCATGGGAGGCCTGAGAGAAGGTCCAGCACGTTCGGAGCTATTCCGAAGCCGATCCCAATCCCTGGGGGAGGCGTTTAAGATGGCGTTTAACGCCGAGAGGAACTTTCGTTCCTCTAAGGTGGGTCCTAAAACCATGGACCTGAGTCAGGTCGAAGTGGAGGGGAAACCTTCCGCTAAGAGTCACTATGACTCTTTTTCGCAGAGCTTCGGGGTGAAGCTCTTAGCTATGTTGCAGCGGTGTGGGCCGCGAAGGTGCTTCCTATGTGGAAGCGTGGATCATCTTCGGAACATATGTCCACAAAATCCCCAGCGAGATAGTCGCTGGAAGCGGCCGAGGGCGGCAAAAAGGCCCTCGCCCAAGCCGTCGGGAAACGACGGCTCCCAGTAGGTGCGGGGCGTCCTACTGGGGGGACCCCTCAGTGCTGTTAATCCCCAGGGTAGGGGCCGACAGCACAAAGCCCCGAGGGAAACGGTGCTTTCTAGCACCGAGTTGGTGTACCAGCCAGGGTTGCGGGTAGTCCTTCTTGCGGAAGCGAAAGGCTTTGATAATCCTTGGAGAGTCTTGATAGACTCTGGAGCGTCTGACAATTATGTCAGACGGGCTTCTTTGGATAAGAGTCGGCTGTATGCCGAGGCCCTAGAGGCACGTTCTCGTGACGTTGTCACGGTCCGTCTTGATACGGGCGTACAGGTTTCTGTACCCAAGGTATCGATTGACCTTTAGCTAAAGTTTGAAGACTTCGACAGCTTAGAACGTTGCCTAGTCCTGGATTTGGACTCGAGGTATGACCTCATTCTGGGCATGAAGTGGCTGGAACGCCACGAGCCATGGATAGACTGGAAGTCTAAGTCCATTGGCTCAACGCACCCGCGATCAGGTGAAGCATTGGCGAGTCATGAACCCACCTTTTCTCGATCGCAAAAGCGATCTGGAGTGAGATGCCAGAGATTGGGATTTCTGAAATGATCAGTCCCAATGAGGTTAAGGAAGAGTTCCTTAACGAGGGGGATTCGGCGGTTAATCCCCACGCCATTAACGGAGAGACTGGTGAGTTGCCAGTGGCAGAGGTGGATTCCTCTGAGGCGACTCCAGTGGTAGGGGTAGAGACCCCTGTGGCTAAGCGCGAGGCGCTTCCAAGAGAATAGACCCGTAGTTCGTCTCTTTCGCACGTCGGAATTGATTCCGACCACGCCGTTATAGGTGATTCGCCAGTGTCAGAGGTGGATTCCTCCTAGGCGACTCCAGTGGGAGAGGTAGAGACCCCTGTGGTTAAGCGCGAGGCGCTTCCAAGCGAAGAGACCCGGGGTTTGTCTCTTTCGCACGTCGGAAATGATAACGACCACGCCGTTGTAGGTGAGACCGGCGAGCCACCGGTGGTAGAGGTAGAGACCTCTGTGGATAGGCGCGGTGCGCTTCCAATAGATGGGGCAATTGATTCCCCCATCTGGGTCCCAGGATGAGTCCCGAGACCAGTAGTCAGCAGTCCTATAGGATGCTGAATAGTGTGACAGGTGTTTTCACTGAAGGCGTAAGCCTTGAACAGTTGCCTGGGGTAGGTGAACTGTTGTCGTTGGAGGAGATGTCCTTCAACGAGTTTGGGACTTCTCTGAGAGCAGGTGAAATAGACGAGGTCGTCGTGTTGCGTCCGGAAGGGGAGCTGAACTCCTCATCTACGATGGACGAGTCAGTTTTGGTGAAAACCACACAGGCATTGAATGCACGAAGTGGCCTCAAGATCCTTGCGGATCCTGAGGACCCTTGCCATTTCTTAATTAAGTAATTTGGAGATGTCATTAGTGACAGACCACCGATGGGGTTACCACCGTATTGTGGGTCCGACATGAAATTGATTTGGTTCCTGGAACCAACTACTGCGTCACTAGGCAGTGGCCTCTCCCCAAGGAGCAATGCGACGTCATCGACGCATTCTTCAAGGGGAAAGAAGAGGCAGGGATGGTACGGGAGAGTAAGTCTCCCCACTCATCTCCCACCTTTTGTGTTCGTAAACCGAACGGAAAGTGGCGCATTGTGCATGCGTACAACAAGCTGAATGCAGCTACTGTACCCATGCAGACTCCGATTCCTCGGAAGGATGTCCTCCAGAACAATATGGCGGTCTCTACTGGTACAGTGCCTTGGATCTGGTGGACGGGTATTATCAGGTGCTCATGCGAGCATCCGATATTCCGCTTACAGTGGTCAGCACGCCTAGTGGCATGCTGTGGGAGTGGCTTGTTATGCCACAGGGGCTTTCGAATACACCGGCGACTTTTAATCGCTTGGTGACCCAAATCTTCCTCCCTCATAGAAAGTACGCTCAGACGTACTTCGACGATATATTCGTTCATAGTCGTGCGGAAGACAACTTGTCTGATATTCAGACGCACCTGATACATCTTCTAGCGGTGCTCGAATGTATGCGAAAGCATCAGTTATATGCCAACGCATACAAATGTATCTTTGGTGCTGAGGAAATTCCTTTTCTCGGATGCTTCATCGGTAAGGATGGAGTGCGGGCGGATCCCGCGAAGGTGAAAGCCATTGTGGAGTGGCCTTCGCCTGTAAATCTTAGAGATTTACGGAAGTGGTTTGGATTATCCAACTATATCCACAAGTACTGCGAGAACTACGCTGAAATGGCGAAGCCATTGACCGACCTTCTTAAGGAGGATGTTGATTGGTGTTGGCAAACCAAACACCAAAACGCTTTTGAAGTGGTTAAGGGGAGCTTGTTTAAAGCCCCCATTTTTGCTCTCCCATATTCTGGGAAACCTTTTAGCGTCTTCTGCGACGCCTCCGATTTTGCAATAGGATGTGCTTTTTTACAAGCAGACGATGCAGGAAGGGAACGCGTGATTGCGTTTGAGTCGAGGCAGCTTAAAGCTGCGGAACGGAACTATCCCGTTCATGATAAGGAGCTACTTGAATGAAGTATGTTCTTGTCAAATTTAGGGTTCACCTACTCGGCTCTAAGCCGTTCGTGGTTTATACTGACCACGCGTCCTTACGGACAGCGACAAATTCACCTCATCTCTCGCAACGGATGGCCCGTTGGCTCTCCTTCTTTTCGGAGTATAAATTTTGAGGTTAAGTATAAACCTGGCAAGCAGAACGTGCTTGCAGACGCGTTGTCGCGTCGTCCCGATTACGAGCTCGCTCACGAGACATTCATCACCTCGTCTGTGGTGGATCTCATACACCAGGCGTATGAGAAAGCCCCAAAGTGTACGGCGCTTATCAGCGCGTTTGGTGAAAAGGGACTTGGCTTGTCTGAGCCTACCCTGTCACGTCGAGCTAAAGCTCGTTTACACCGTTACAGGTACTGTGACGGTTTGCTATATTATAGCACGAGCGCGGAGGACACTCCGCGGGTGTTTGTTCCTCATGATGAGGAACTAAAGTAAAGAGTCCTCTTTGAGGCACATGACGCCCCTACCGGGGGTCATTTAGGTAGGGATAAGACCTACAGCGCTTTAAGCGCTTTGTATTGGTGACCCAACATTTATAAGTGGGTCGGTGCGTATATACGCACCTGTGAGACGTGTCAGAGGGTCAAACCCTCTGCAAGTTCAGCTTCTCCTTTGGCGAGCTTGTCGGTTCCAACGGAGTGTTGGAAATCCATTAGTATGGATATTATCTTCGGTTTTCCGAAAGATAAGGCCGGGAACACCGGCATATTGTTTTTTGTAGACCGTTTGAGCAAGATGGCTCACCTGGCGGCGGTGCCAGAGTCCATTGATGGACAGGGAAGAGCGACAGTGTTCCTATACCGTGTCTTTCGACAGCATGGACTACCCGATTTCGTTGTGTCGGATCGGTATCCCCGTTTTACGGGACAGTTCTGGGGTGCGTTGTTTAAGGTGCTGGGCACCAAGCTCCTCATGTCCACTGCGGATCACCCGCAGACGGACGGACAAACGGAACGCGTTAATCGCGTTGTTGAGGATATTCTCCGGAGTTTATGTCCGGATTCTCCAAAGGATTGGAGTGAGATGCTTCCTATGGCCGATTTGCTATAAACAATTCGGTCCATGCATCTACGGGGTTTACCCCGTTTTACGTGAACGGATTAGTGAATCCGAGGGTTCCGTTGACGCCACGTGTGTGTGGCCCAGTGCTTGAGGGGGAAGGGTTCCTCGATGTCAGCACTGTATCTGTGCGAAAGCACATCGATAAGTTTTTATCGACGCGCTTGAGTGTCTTACGACACGTCTGCGATGCCATGGCGGAAAGCCAAGACAAGCAGAAGAAGCAAGCTGACCGCAAGGGGCGGTGTAACAGAAAGGCGTATAAAGTAGGAGAAAGTGTTTTATTAAACGCTAAGGACCTTCCTACACATGAAGTTTCTAACGTGTTACGGAACAAACTGCGCCCCAGGTTTGTGGGGCCTTCTAAGGTACTAGCCCGAAAGGGCTTATCGTATACCTTGGACATCCCGAAGGTGATGCGCACGCATCCAACCTTATATGTGGGTATGCTTAAGCCATACCAGGACCCGGAGGCAGGCCCCCTCCTAGAGGGGGTTGGAAAGGCGAATAGCCGTTAGAGCCGTAAGTCACTGCAGGGCGGAGGGTACTCCACACTATCATGTGGAACGTCTGATGGCGCGACGCCATCATCGGGGTCAAACCCAGTATATGGTGAAGTAGAAGGGTTATCCACACTCACTGAGTTCGTGGGAGTCCGAGACTCCCCTATGGCAGGATTGCCGCGACGTCGTTGACGCTTTCGAGCGGGAGAATCCCGCTGCAGATCAACGACCAAAGGGGTACGAGAAGCCCCTTCACTCCCAGTAATTGGGGGTTTGCCGGAGGCACACGCTCACACTGTCCTATGGCACCGTGGTGGAGACAGGGGCGCTGGCGTAGCGCGTGCGATATGGAGCACGTAATAGCTCCATCGCTTTGGCTCTGGCGAATGCCAGGCGCAACGCCCTCTCTACCCAAATGTCACGACGGGAATAGCTGTTGTGCAGCTCATTGAAGCTGGGGAGAAGCTTCTCCCCTTCCGCCCAAGCGCGGAACTTCTTCTCCGTATCATCAGAACTTTCTCCCGGAGAAACAACGATAGGAATCTCGCGTAGGTTCTCAACAGGGGAAACCTGTGACTTCCTGTCTAGGCGCTCTCTTTATGAAACGCTAGTGAACTGCTTTTGCGTAAGCAGTTGTTGCCGGATTTCTCCCGGCGCTCGCAATGATACAGCTGTTCAGCCGCGGGGGCAGGGGTATAGGATGCTAAACCATTCCTTACCACACGCCTAGCCCACTTTGGAAGGTCACGAGGACCGTCAAAGTTATATGCCGCCCTTGGAAGGCGTTTGGGAGCGCGTAACGCAGCCCTTAGTGCCTGTGCGGCAAGTTGGCTTTCATTAGCTGAGTCCATCTCATTGGTGATGATCGCCTTCGGCGATCCGGATGTAGCATCCGACATTGGCAGGGGTGGAGCACTAGTTAGTGCATTTTCCCCACGTGTGGGAAACGGATTAGGCTGCCGACATCGCCGTTCGGCGTTGTAGTAGCAGTCAGCCGTTGGGGAGATATCCCCAAGGGCATCCACCTCCGAGTTCTCCGAATAGTCTACCTCCTCTTGAGGAGACTCCATAGCACCACTAATGGTGCTCATGGTTATCCAGAGGTACTGGCAGTTAGGGTTCTCCAACTAAAATTGGTTTATTGCGTAAGCAATAGTCTTGATGGGGGAGGATGTAACAGGGTTACATTTGAGTCACATTTAGTAGGTGGTGTACGTGAGTACACTACGGTTGGGGTCAGTATTGACCGGTTCAAAAGGTTTTGAACCATTGGTTATTTTAACCAATTAGGGCAGGAGCCCTTGGGGGTGGCGTGGCAGCAAGCCACGTGTTGGTACACAGGTGATGTACACTACATTTTAGCTAGGTACGAAGTTGGTAAGTTCTACTTAGTATTACATATAGTTTTCATTAGTTTAAATTAATTTAGGCTAATTATATATTAAATATACATTCGGTTTACAAAAATACTTAAGACTGCTAGGCGCGCGACCACGCCCGGTCGCGCGCGCAGTGAGTATTGTAGCCTAAGGTAGTTCTCCCTTACGCTACCTCCCTTTATAAGGGAAGCCTTGTTACAAGGGGTTAGCGAAAGCTATCTGTAAACCACCCCGGGAATCTTGGCCCCGAGTAGGATAGATCTCTCCTACTAAGCCCTTTATAAGGGTGTATCGGCTAAGTAGCGGCGAACGCCGCTTAAAGGAAAGTCTTCCTCTGTGCGCTAGCCACACCGTGCGTGTACGCACCCGGCTACACAGTACCTGGTGATGTGGAAAGGTTATCCACATTCACATAGTTGGTGGGAGTCCCAGACTCCCCTGCGGCAGGATTTCCGTGATGTCGTTGACACTTTTGAACGTGAGAACCCCGCACCGAGTCAACGACCAAGGGGGCGGAAGAAGCCCCTTCACTCCCAGTAGCTGGGAGTTTGCCGGAGGCAGATGCAGAGTTTGTATTGCTCTCCGGCACCACACCGAGGGCAGTAGCGCTAGCAGGGCGCGTGCAATAAGGGGCAGGTAATTGACCCAGCGCTTTGGATTGGCAAACGCCAAGCGCAACGCCCTCTCTATCCGAACGTCATGTTCGGAATAGCTGTTGTACAGCTCATTAAAAATAGGGAGACGCTTCTCCCCTTCCACCCAAGCGCAGAATGTCCGTTCTGCCTCCTCGACATCTTCGCCTCGTAGGAGAACGAACGGAACCTCGCGGAGGATCTCAACAACGGCACTCCGTGCCTGTTTCCCGAGGCGCGCTCGGTACGAGTTGACAGTGAAATGCTTCGGCGTTAGCAGTTTTGCCGTCCGTGACCGAATACGGACACATAAACGCCCATGTACGGGCTCTGCCCGTAAAATGGGTTAATGCAAGTCCCACTTGCAAGTGATCCTCGATCACATTCGCTGTGGCGAAGGCCTTTTCGACCTCACTAAGCCACACATAAAGGTTATCACCTTTATCACCGGTGAGTTCCGTCACCTTAAATGATAACGTAAGGCACACCCCCGTAGACGCGGATTAACTTCCGCGAAAAATCGCCTCATGGGCGATGAGGGCGTTCACCCTATCACGCACGGTATTAAGACCCTGCTCCACTAGGAGGCGCATGCCATCCTGACCCAATATGGGTACCAGCCTCTTAAAGGCTTCTTGTTGGACGGGGGTTAGCTGACCCCACTCGTCCTGGTCCATCCTTTGCAGAAAATGCCGTCTACCAATACAGGTGTTGGATTGACATTGACTACAAGTGCTACCAGATGTATCCGGTGCGTAAACGCACGGTGCGGCTAGCGCATAGAGGAAGACTTATCTTAAGCGGCGATACGCCGCTACTTAGCCGATACGCCCTAATGAAAGGGCTTAGCGTGAGATTACTCTCTCGCTCGGGGCCAAGATTCCCCCAGTTTCCTGTTAGCGTACGCTAACGCTTTAGCCTAAGGCTTCCCTTAGTAGGGAGTAGCTAGGGGAGGTACTCCCTGCTACGACACTCACAGAGTTGTCTCCGGCGCGCGATTTCACGCGTCTGTACAGCCTCAGGGTCAGGGATATGGGAGGCTTATCCCCTCTTCACCTCATTTTTAGCCTTCTTTTGAGGGTCACGAGGACCCTTCAGTGCCGGTACGGCATGTCGAGCTTCCTGAGCCGTGTCTGGCTCATCGGTGATGGTCTCCTTCAGCGACTCGGATGCATCATCCGCAGTTGGTAGAGGTGGCGCACGAGTAAGTGCATTTTCCCCACGTGTGGGGAACGGATTGGACGGCCGACATCGCCGTTCGGCGTTGTCGGAGCGGTCAGCCTTTGTGGAGATATCCCCAAGGGCATCCACCTCCGAGTTATCGGAATAATTTCCATCCTCTTCCCGAGGAGAATCCTCATCACCACTAAAGGTGCTCATGGTAAGCCAGAAGTTCTGGCAGTTGGAGTTCTCCAACTATAATTGATTATTGCGTAAGAAATAGTCTTGATGGGGGAGGATATAAAAGGGTTACATTTGGTTACATTTGGTTATGTTGTGTACGTAAGTACACTACGGTTGAGGTCAGTATTGACCGGTCCGAAAGGTTTGGACCTATTGGTTGTTTTAACTGTGGGGAGTCAAGTTTGAAATCGAAAACATTAGCATCGATAACCTGACTACCACCATCGCGCCCAGCCTTCCAACTTTCGGAGGGGGTACTCCGCGGACCACCACTCAAGATCTGGTCCGATCGCCCGCTACAAGCAGACGACCGGTCGTCATCAGAACCCACTTGGTCCGATTGTTTAGTGTCCATCTCACCTTGTGTACCCGATGGAATGGGCTAGTTACACACTCGGTGGATCGGGATCGCAGATTGGATCGAAGCGGTCTTGAATATAGAAGACCGATCTGGGTAGGTATCTCTGGGGCGGAACTCTTCACCCCAGACACAAACAGACCAAAAACACTTCCAAGAGATAATTTCCAATAGGTCGATCGTCCAAACGATCAAGACCTGACCAATACGAAATAATAGAGGGTAGACCGACCGTTTCGGTCTAGTTCCTGAACAATACGAAATAAGACCAAAACCGGTCTAGTATCCAACCAATATTAAAACAAGCCAATATGTCCGCGTAAATACCCAATATGCTCGTGATACTCCACAAACGATATCTCCACGCCAAGACCAATCCAGTGAATAGCACGTTACAAACTTACTTGAGTTGAGGTGTTGAGATCGCCAAATCGTACACCCGTCGAGGGACTTCCGGTGGGCCAAAGTGCGCACGCGGCGCTTCCAGACCGGGTATAATGGGCGAGAGGGGATAATTCGACCCTCTGCCCCCAAACACTCCGCGGCGGGCGGAGGCGACTAGCGTACGAAAAGGGAAGAACGGCGACCCTTAGCTGTGGTGTGAACCCAGACCAAAGGATTTCTACTTAGAAAAATCCTGTAACCAAAAGACTTCTACTTTATTAGGCAAAACCACAACTAAAAAACTACTACCCTATAGTCCCTAAATGTACCCACACAAAAATATGTAAAATACCCAAAGTCGGGTGACTCACCTGAACTTGCGTTCTTGACACTTCTTGAGTCTGATAGGCTGAGAAGCCCCCCTTGTTTAAGC
This sequence comes from Peronosclerospora sorghi, assembly GCA_026184515.1. Lineage (NCBI taxonomy): Eukaryota > Oomycota > Peronosporomycetes > Peronosporales > Peronosporaceae > Peronosclerospora > Peronosclerospora sorghi. Next base: position 7,968,085 of record CM047591.1, read on the forward strand.
CAATCCGAAATTAGACCAAATGCCTTGACGAAACTTGACCAGAAGTGTGCCAAATTTTGGGCACGCTTCTCCACAGCCGCCCCCGAGTCCATCAAATTCAGTTAAACCTTGGTCATTCAAACTTTTCCGATATGGAGCAACCATCTTCTTCATCCGTTCCAGGTACTTGCTCTGCTGTACTTGACCTTCTTGCATTTCCTTAACGACCGTTCTTGTAGGCACCTCGCATACCACGTCATCGCATGTCACTTCGCCCGTCCGGTCGGTCCGGTCTGGCAGCTCCCATCGTTCTACTGCACCTCAGACATCGGCAGGGCATCAGACCGGGACCGTCGCGCAGTTGCAAGACGCACTTGAAGAGATCGCACGTCTCCAGGAGCAGATTGCTCAACAGGCGACACAACGTAAGCATGCATGTCCGGTCTTCACCTTGGACCTGTTCTAACCTTCGTTTGTCTTCGGCCCGTATACCTCCAGCCCTTATACCTCCTGCCATCAGCAAGGCGATCAATGCCCTTCTTGCCGCCGATCGGCAGTCGAACATGCATGACCTTCAGCTGCGTCAGGTTTTGACTGGGCTCATAACCGCTCGCAACAAGCTGAACCGCTTGGAAGCTCATCGGCTTCATCTCCGGGAGCAGCTTGTGCTGGTCCAACAGCAGCAAGCGGAAGGCCTGCTGGACCAGACCACGTTGAGTGTTCAAGGCGACGATCTCGAGAGGCGTTTCACCGAGCTCCGAATTTCGATTCAAGACCAGACCGAGGAGGTCCGTCTTGTGAACGCAAGTCGAAAGATTGGACGCAGGCAGCGAACGGTCGTCGGGCGATATTAGAAGAATGTCACCAGCGCTTGGTTGACCTGTTGCGTCCTCGTCGGCATCCGGTTGCTGCCTCCAGCGTAGACCGGTCTGCGTCGGCCGCCTTGGTGGACCTACACCGGTACCAAGACCAAGGCCGTTCATTGGCCGAAATTCTCCATCCCGAAATTCCACACAAATCAAAGAAGCGCGCGGACGCGCCGGGTAGCTCGAGGGCGCGGGGCATAGCGCGCGACCCTGAACTCGAAGGGAAGCGTGCGGTGCCCCATAAGCGAACCAAGACGCAGGCGCTTCTCGTGGGCCCAAGCTTGGACGAGGATGACGACAGTAACATCTCCAAAAATCGAGCGCCCTCGTCCGCCGGTGCTGACCATGCCAAGTATTCAGAGGTCTCGTCCTGGGATGACTCCGGCGAAGACTCCGGTGATTCGGAGTTTGCTGTCCCCATCCCAACCAAGTCGCGAACAAGTCCACATGAAAGTTTTGTTCAACTTGCATCGACTTCGGAGCAGACCAAGAAGACCGGTCCGCATGGTGGCGTTCCACCACCTCATGCGTCGACAAAGTCAACACCTACGGTCTTGCCTGGGACTTCCAAGCTCCACAAAGATGCTTTGTTGGCCAACGTGGCAATCGACAGTTCTTCCCTTCCGCCACGAACGCTTGAGGATACTTTGCCGTGGTCACCAGGGCAGATCGGTTGGTTACGCCGGTCCACCTTGACCAAGCAGCTCCTGGCCCGGTCTTTCTCTCGTCCAGACCATTGGCTTTTCCCGCCGGCAAAGAAAGTTCTTGCCGCGTCGGAATGGCGGCCGGACTTGATCACGTCGGCACAGATCTCCCGCTTGTACGCTGACGAGCCGTGGAAGATTTTCGAGCATCCCAAGCTGGGATTCATCTTCCACTCGACTCCGTGGGCCAATGCTTTCATGAGTCGGGTGAAATATTTTAACAAGACTCACGCTCATGCCATCTGGTAGGCATCCCACTATCTGGTGCTTCCCCCGGAACGAGTTCGACAAGACCCTGGCTTGGCGACCATCCCGAACAAGCGCAAGCGGCGTCGGATCAGAGCGGGTGAGGCCTGGCAGTCCCTGTGCCAATATGTTTTGGACGGGATGCTGGACCACGAGTGCGACGTCAATGTGTTCTTATATCCAGTTGTACTTCATATGCCGCGGCGTCACGTCGAGAAGACCCGGCTGCTGGATGACGGTGGCACATAGTACCCCGGTCTTGGGTGCATTACACCGGTCTTGGACCTCAAGGAAGCTTTGGTCCAACTAGACCAACAAGAACCTTGGCGTAACCAGTACCAGGACCAAGCTGAAAAGCATCCGTCGTTGACCGTCGGCCGTATGTGGGGTGATGGCGAGTGAGGTCGTAAGTAGTCGACCAGATAACACTTAATATATATCATCGTTCTTTTTCACATGTTCAGTCATCAAATCACTTGAGCTAATTCCACCACTTTCTCCAGAGTTGCACTATACACGTTATCACCAACCGTTCCACTTACATCGTGAGAAAACAATCCACGTCCGTCACTCCACTATTCCAATTCGTCACATATTCACAATACACAATACACAAGACACAAGACCTTCCACCTCTTCACACCGGTCGGGAAGACCGATGCTACTGCATGTCTTGGTCTTGGTCTTCATGGGTCTGCATCACTGCGAAACGGTTCCTACTGACTCGGTCCCGTTCGAATTTTCGTAGTAGTGCTCCACAGTTCAGGTCGGACTCATCGATCCAAGTTGTTTCATCATGGTCCTTCCATCGGACCAGATATTCTCGGTGGGTCCGGCCGAACCTGGTCTTCTTGACCGATCGGACATCTAAGACCTTTTCCACTTCAAATTCTTCCTTCTCCAGCGGTCTTTCCCAACTGTCCTCCGGCAGTAATGCTTCATCGAAATCAAACCGTTCTGCCTCGTCTACTAGACAGGGCATATGGGACGATCAGGAAATTCTCGGACCAGTTTTAACTTGGACACATGTACGATCGGGAAGACCTTGTAGTCCGTGCCGGTTGTTACTAGACGGGCAGCGTGTTCACCAATCAGCTCGGCAACACGGAAAGGACCGTGCCACATGTGAGCCATCTTCTTCGCATAGCCCTCCTTCACTCGGTCTAGGTACAACCATACCCTCGCCCTGGTTCTATACCGTGGGGTTGGACCTGGTCGTTGTTCCGGTCTGCCCGGTCTTGTGTAGCTTGACGTAACTTTTCGTTGACAATTACTCTTGCATGCTGGTAATGTTTCTGTACCTGCATGCGCCAACGTCGAGCATCACTATCGCGGGTCCGAGTGCAGCCAATAGGTATCGCGGCTTCAAGAGTGGACCGGGGGTCCCATCCATACGCAAGATAAAAAGGCGTTTCTCCTCGGACCCGATCGGTAGACGAGTTGAGTGCAAACACCAGCCTTTCTGCGTATTCGTCCCAATCGCGCTGGTCTGGATCGGCAACGTACATCTTGATTGCTCTTGTAATAGTTTGTACCATACGTTCTGCCGATCCATTCGCTTGCGGACGATATGCCATCGTCGCGCTCTGTTTCTGGCCCATCATATTGTTAAACGACCGGAACACCTCGGCCATGAAATCGGGTTCTCGGTTGTGTCTGATGACCTCGCTGGCGCCGAACCTTCGGAACACACATTCTTCGTAACTTTTGGCGATTTGCTCGGCAGACCGGTCCGCACTTGCCTTCGCAATAACTAGACCGGTGAACAGGTCTACCCAGATCAACAACTCAGTATTGCCATATGTCGATTTAGGCAGCGACGGTTTATGGTCCATCGCTATGACCTGGAAAGGGTAGGTAGCTTCGATATTTCCGGGCGATCGCCCCTTGATTACCGGTCTACCCTTTCCGGTCTCGCAATCCGTACAACAACCCACATATTTCTGTACACTTCGGAAAAGACCTCTCCAGTGAAAGTGGGACCTGATCTTGTGAAACGTTCTGCCTATGCCCTGATGTCCCCCTTCTAGACTCACATGGTAGTGATGGAGGACATCCGGCTGCAGCAACTCAGGTATCACCAATTTCGCCAATCGGTCCCGGTCTGCACTGTCTTGGTCGGCATCGCGGAAGTAATATAGTAAACCATCCTCATCCACTTCGTAACTGTCTGCGATCTTGGCACATTCTTTCGCTTGACCATTCGTCAACTTAGACAATTCACCGCGCAGGTAGGTCTTCAATTTCACAATCCATTATTCTTCGTCCCGCGCCTTGAGGATCCGTTCTGCCCTTAGTCGTTGCACAACAGATTCACTCAACCGTTCCTTCGAGAACGGTTGGTGGGACTTCCGAGCTTTCGGTCTAGTCGCGACCATCACATGCACCTGGTCCGGAGCGTTCTTGGGTCCGATCACCTCGGGGAGCCTGTTTATATTCATCAATTCATCAAGAACGGCCTCCTCGGTGATCGTATCCCCGGTCTGGTCTTGCATGGCCTTGGTCGCGAGGTAGTCGGCACTTCTTTTCCAGTCCCGTTTCACGTGCAACAGCTCGTGGTTGGGATGGTCTTTAAATGCCTTCATTACCCGATCATTTAGCGTCCTTAGTCGTGGGGCCTTGCAGTCGATCTCTCCGGTGATCTGCCTGATCACTAGGTTCGAGTCACCACATATGATGACTCGCTCCTTCTCTTGCGACGACAGCAGGTCCAGACATAGAAGTAGACCTCGGTACTCCGCCTCGTTAACAGTAATATCCGGCGTAAAATCGGCAGCGGCTGCAACTATAGACCATTGTGGCAACTTCCACAATATGGCACTATAGGCGCCGACCTTCTTCTTCACGCTTGCCGATCCGTCAACTTAAGACCAAGAGCTCTTCATCATGGTCGATGGTCGGTGGCGGTCTCTAAACTGACTGCCGAGGTTGCTTCCTCGGGGCAATCGCTATCAATGCCTCGTCCACTTCAGACCGAGGGGTGATATTGGCAGCTAATGTGCCCAATATCTCTTCCTCGCCCCCGGCGCACTTAACGACCTCGAGGGTCCACTGCGACAAGACCGCCGACCATCTGCCTAGACCCCCGTCCATCCCATTGGCTGATAATAGCCAGGCCAAAGTAGACCACCTTGACAGGACCTTTATAGGTCGGCCGACCAGCAGGTTGTAACACACATCCAGAATTCGTAGCAACGCCAGAACTTCTTTCTCGACAATTCCATAGTTCAGTTCATTTGGCTTCAGCGTTCTGCTCGTGAACGTGACCGGATGGTACACACCATCATGATCTTGTACTAGAGTGGCCGAAATGGCCCATTGACTAGCATATACAATAATGGTCGGACCTTTTCGGGATCGAAATGCTTCAAAATCGGTGCCGTCGCCATCTTAACCTTCAACATGCCAAAAGCAAACTTTGCACGCTTCATATGGTCTTCGGCCTCCACTTGCGGACAATCTGCAGCAAGACCAGAGTCTTCGCCCCCATGTAAAGTTGCCCGGTCCTCTTCGCGCAACATACGGTAGTCCACTTCCCGGAGATCATACAACACAGCCGCGTAGATAGCAAAATCTTCGATGAAGCGGCTGTAGTAGTTTAAACTTCCTAGGAAGGACTGCATTGCCTTCAGAGAATAGGGAAACGGGAGGTTGCTTAACGAATCCAGGTCCTTAGGATTAGCCTCTAGACCATTGTTCGAGACCATATGGCCTAAATAGGCGACCTTGGACATACCCCAAAAACTTTTCACGGCGCTGATAGATAGGTTCCAGCGGTCGCATGTCTCCAACAATCGTTCAACCTTCTCGCACAGATCGTTCCATGACGAGGCAGGTATCATAATGTCGTCGATGTACGACCGCCTCCCTAGAACGGACGGTCTTCTTTCCCGATCGGGTTCACCCTCTGTAAACACATCATAACTTTCGGCAGGGTCCCGATCGGTCTTGATTTTGAAGTGTCCGTACAGTGCGTTGTCTATCAACCTTTGATATATCTGGGGTGCGTTCTTCAGACAGAAAGGCATACGGTTCCACTCCAATAGACCAAACGGTGTCACAAATGCGGAAATCTCACGGGCTCGATCAGTCATCGAGACCACCCAAAATCCACTTGCCATGTCCAGCGAACAATACCACAAGGTCTTGTCGAGGTCTTCCAACAGATCATTAATCAGCGGCATCGGGTAAACCATGAGTTTAGTCAACCGATTTACCAGCCGATAGTCGATGCACAACCTAATGTCGACGCCGTTCTTCTTGATAACAATTACGATCGGCGAGGCCCATGGCAAGGTCGACGGTCTAATAATCTTGGTGCCCAACAGTCCTTTATTGAGATCAGAAAGCTTTTCACGGTACTGTGGCGCCACGTGTCGACACCGCTGGGCAATCGACTTGGCATCTCCAACGTCAATATCGCAAATCGCACCACGGGCTGCATGTGGTAAGGCGTTGCCCTTTCTGATCAGCAGATGTCTTTTCTTCCATATGATATTCTTCAACTGATCGATCTGGTCTGGACTGTTAAGGTCTTGATCACCCACTTGTAAATCATCCATTGTAACTTCTGGCGAGTCGGCAGACACTTCAGGGAGGACTGCCATTTGGCTTTCCAGCTCCTGAACGTACTGTTCCCCGCCTTCATGTATACAGACTTATTCATCTTCTGGGGTGATATCACCTAGACCATCTGGACCGGCTGAACGCCCCTGGTCTTGATCGACGGGCTGTCCTTCACTGATATCGGTCTGATTAGGAATACCGTCATGGTCCGACCTAGCAACTTCATGTTCCCCTTCTTCCGTTTCTTGCTCCGCTGTCACCTGGTCTTGTTCTGACACCACGTTGACTAGCTTCGGCTCGTCTACTTGATGGTCCACCGTTCCTTGAGACTGCGGAACCTTTCTTCGGACCAACATTTTTTTTGGGGTGACATAACTTGGTATTTCCACTAAAGGTGAGGTA
>CM047591.1:7984847-8096721 GCA_026184515.1 Peronosclerospora sorghi
ATATCGACTGCACGATGGTCTGCTGCTTTACAGCACAGACCAAAAAGATGAAAGTCGCATCGTCGTTCCAAACGACGATGATCTCAAACATCAAATTATGTTTGAGTATCATGATGCACCGATTTCGGGGCATCAAGGTCGAGAGAAGACATACGCTTCTCTCGCACGTGACTTTTACTGGCGAAACCAGTACAAGTGGGTACGCAAATACGTACGCGCTTGCGATATTTGCCAGCGCGTTAAGCCTGCGCAGTCTGCACATGCTCCGCTGCAATCTCTGCCGGTTCCGACAGAGTGTTGGAATTCCATTTCAATGGACTTCGTATTCGGTCTTCCACCCGACAATAGTCGGAAGACTGGAATAGTGGTCTTTGTAGACCGTTTCAGTAAGATGGTACATCTTACTGCAGTATCAGCGAATGTAACCGCCGCTCAAACAGCGCGGATATTCGTTGATACGGTATTCCGTTTGCACGGAATGCCGGAAGACATTGTCTCGGATAGAGATCCGAGATTTACAGGACGTTTCTGGCAAGAAACGTTCTCATTGTTGGGAACCCAGCTGAAGATGTCAACTGCGGACCATCCGGAAACCGATGGGCAGACGGAACGGGTTAACCGCGTTCTCGGAGACATGTTGCGATCATACGCACATGCCTTTGAACAGTGGAGTGACTACCTTTCACTCACTGAATTTGCGATTAACAACTCGGTGCATGCTTCAACTAAGCATACACCGTTCTACGTAAATGCCTTAAGGCATCCACGAACCCCAGCTTTACTTGGCGGTACGCCAAATCTAGGTGCGGGAGGGACCCGCTCAAATTTTGAGCATGCCAATGCGCAAGTTGCAACTGCAACTTGTGAACAAAACGATGTCCCTTCTACTGAAAATACAGTAGAAGCGGAAGCAGCTTCAATTAAAACTGAAGCTGCATACGATGAATATGTGTCTGCAGCAATGGCTGCAAACAGCGAGGACAATACACCTACTGCTGATAAAGCAGTAGATGAATTCGTATTACAGCGCCAATCTGTAATACGCTATGTAAAGGATGCACTTGCATCTGCTTTTGATAAGCAGAAGCAAAATGCAGATAAACAAGGAAGGAAGAACAAAAACTCCTTTCTTAAAGGTGAATTAGTATTACTAAGTACTACTAATTTGCCTACACATGCAATAAGCAACTTCCCTACACGGAAGTTGCTTCCTAAGTACATTGGACCCTTCAAGAACCAAGAGATTCGGGGGAATGCCTATACCTTAGACATTCCCACAGCAATGCGGCTTCACCCAACATTCTATGTTGGGCGGCTCAAGCCGTATCACTCGTCTTCGTCTTACGACGAGACGCAGAACCACGGAAGATGCCGTGCTTCTCCAAGTCTCCCAAGAGAGACTTGTAATCGGCCTCCAGCCGTTGGTGAGCAGAGCGGAGAGTCGTTACCTCCGCCTTCGACTGCTCGAGATCAGCCGTGCGCCGATCGAGCTCTCTCTTATAGCGAGAAAGCTCAATGTACAGAAGATAATTCTTCTGCTGGAGGGCAGTGTGCGCTCCGAGGATGTCGCGGACATCCTCGCGAAGAGAACGATATGTCTTCACAAAGTGAGACATATCGCTGCTCAAGGAGGAATAACCCTCCTCGAGCTTGCGGAGCAAAGAACCATGCTCCGCAAAAACAACGGCGAGGGAATTCTCAACCTCCGCCGCCCCTGATTGATAATAAGGGGAATAAGCGATATATCCTACAGCGCTTGATCTCGAAGCGCTCGGTGCCTTTGAAGAAGGGGCAGCGTACCGAGTACTTGGTACGCTGGCTGGGATATCCCCAAGAGTTCGACTCTTGGGAGCCGATTGAGGTTCTGAGGGCCGACGCCCCAGACCTTTTGACTGAGTTTGAGAAGAATTCTCAAACTCATAATGCGAAGTAGCATCAACAGTAGGTGTTGATGCATTCAGGGTAGCAATTAAACCCTGAATTTCGGCGGGTACGGAAAAGCCACCGTACCCCCGCAACTCCTCCTCTGACAGACAAGGAACGCCCTGCCGACACTGCGGGAAACGAGGTGAGAAGGGACACCACACTTTAACCCTTCTTTGAGGCAAGCAAAATGGATGTATTCCATTTTGCATGTTCGTGAGTGCTTTAAAAAAGCGCTCGCGCATTACGTGAACTTTATTCACGTAATCATCTGGGCTTTTGTTGTAGTTGTCAACAAAAGCATTCCAACTCTGAGTCAGGGCGTCTTTATCGTCCCTGTTCTTCCTTGACCCTTTCCGGCTCGAATAATATCGAACCTGGAAAAAGAGGTCAAAAAAGTACAGACGTCTATCGTCTGTACTTCGATCGAATCGACGTGACTGGATGTCTTCGCAGTCATCCAGCACGTTGATATCGAATAACGCATACTGGCAGTCCCGTTTACGGTGACCGCCACTGTTGGGGGCAATAGCCCAGCGAGGGGTCCAAAACCCTACTCTGTACGGAACATGTGGTTCCGTACGATGATACGCTTTAGAAGCGGCAGGCGCCGCTTCTGCTCGAGCTCTTTTAGCAGGCGGAGCACCGCCTGATTCAACACCACGCGCCGGGGTTAAATCACCCCGACGTGGAGAAGTACTTGGTCCAGGTGGGGCTCTGCGTTCCCGCAACCACCTATGACAATCATTGTCGCTGTCATAGCTGACAGCGACACCAGAGTCGTCATCGCTGTTAGGCGATGAGCACCTAGCGAGTTTCGACTCGCTAGATCCTTTAGTGGGGACGTCTGTATCCCCATCACTTTGTTCGGAGTCAGAACTCCCGAACATGGCCCTCTTGGCAACACGCCATTCGGAAGTTGCCATCGTGCGAGATGTTGCATTAGCAACATCTCCCTGTTTCTTGTCAGATGCCGCATTAGCAGCATCTGTGGTCGAAGACGGTACGTCTTCCGAACTTTGCGTAGTTGACGCTGCTAATGCAGCGTCACTGTTGTCACTCAACACCTCAGCACCTAGTGCTGAGGCGGAGGAAGAATCTCCTTCATTGTTTTCAGCAGCGCTCTTTAGAGCGCCGCCGCCGTGTGTCTTGACCATCGAGTCGATGGTCAGTCAGCTGGTGAATGAGAAATTCTGACCAACAAGTGCCACCCATGATTGGCCAAAATAAGAGTTATTATTGGCCAACCACCTTAAGTGGGGGGTGATGTAATGGGGTGCCATTACATAATAGATATTCAAGTTAGAATATCACAGTTTAATTTCAGACGCGTTGTCTGAAATTTAAATAAGAGATTATAAGTTATTATAATCTAAGAAGGAAAAGTCGATTCGGGATAAATACCGAATCTTGCAGGTTAACTAATAGTACAGTTAGTTAAAGACTTGATATTATTATATTAATTAGTTAGTTACTATACTATTAGCCTCTAAACCACCCATTAAATAAACACTCTTAATTTTGCGTTCTAGAACATAAGTGAATATTAATATATTTACTTTTATTATAGGATTAGTTGTTACCAACTAATCCTGCCCTAATTGTATTGCGCGCTACCTTGCAAAATACAGTGTAAGCCTGTAACAGGATCAGTCCTGTTACAGATAGCCTTTCCTTACGTCCTCTCCAGAACGACTCCATATTCAAATCATTCAAATCTTCGAATCCAATTTTTAATGGAATACCAGCACGGTGATATCCACGATCACCAAGTGATCCGGGCACGCGCACCATTGTGTTGTGGTGGAGTCAATTTCGAAATCGAAAACATTAGCATCGATAACCTGACTACCACCATCGCGCCCAGCCTTCCAACTTTCGGAGGGGGTACTCCGCGGACCACCACTCGAGATCTGGTCCGATCGTCCGCTGCAAGCAGACGACCGGTCGTCATCAGAACCCACTTGGTCCGATTGTTTAGTGTCCATCTCACCTTGTGTACCCGATGGAATGGGTTAGTTACACACTCGGTGGATCGGGATCGCAGATTGGATCGAAGCGGTCTTGAATATAGAAGACCGATCTGGGTAGGTATCTCTGGGGCGGAACTCTTCACCCCAGACACAAACAGACCAAAAACACTTCCAAGAGATAATTTCCAATAGGTCGATCGTCCAAACGATCAAGACCTGACCAATACGAAATAAAAAAAAGAGGGTAGACCGACCGTTTCGGTCTAGTTCCTGAACAATACGAAATAAGACCAAAACCGGTCTAGTTTCCAACCAATATTAAAAAAAGCCAATATGTCCGCGTAAATACCCAATATGCTCGTGATACTCCACAAACAATATCTCCACACCAAGACCAATCCAGTGAATAGCACGTTCCAAACGTACTTGAGTTAAGGTGTTGAGATCGCCAAATCGTACTCCCGTCGAGGGACTTCCGGTGGGCCAAAGTGCACATGCGGCGCTTCCAGACCGGGTATAATGGGCGATAGGGGATAATTCGACCCTCTGCCCCCAAACACTCCGCGGCGGGCGGAGGCGACTAGCGTACGAAAAGGGAAGAACGGCGACCCTTAGCTGTGGTGTGAACCCAGACCAAAGGATTTCCACTTAGAAAAATCCTGTAACCAAAAGACTTCTACTTTATTAGGCAAAACCACAACTAAAAAACTACTACCCTATAGTCCCTAAATGTACCCACACAAAAATTTGTAAAATACCCAAATTCGGGTGACTCACCAAAACATGCGTTCTTGACACTTCTTGAGTCTGATAGGCTGAAAAGCCCCCCTTGTTTAAGCCAATCCGAAATAAGACCAAATGCCTTGACGAAACTTGACCAGAAGTGTGCCAAATTTTGGGCACGCTTCTCCACATAACCAACCAGGGCGAGAGCCCTTAGTGAAGGCGTGGCAGCCTGCCACGTGTTGGTACACAGCTGGTGTACATTACAATCCGGCTAGGTACGATTGAGTAAGTTCTACTTAGTATTACATATAGTTTACATTAGTTTAATTAATTTAGTCTAATTACATATTAAATATACATTCAGTTTACAAATCACGCTAAGACTTCTAGGCGCACGACCTCGACCGGTCGCGCGCGCAGTGAGTGTTGTAATAAAAGGGAATACCTTCCCTTAACTACTTCTTTCTAAGAGAAGCCTTGTAACAAGGCGTTAGTTAATACTAATTAGTAAACCAAGGGAAATCTTGGCCCCGAGTAAGAGAGCAATCTCTTACTAAGCCCTTTTATAAGGGCGTATCGGCTAAGTAGCTGCGTATCGCCGCTTTAGGAAAGTCTTCCTCTGTGCGCTAGCCGCACCGTGCGTGTACGCACATGCTACATTTTCTCCATAAGAAGTCGCAAGCGAGAGGAGTGTATGTCTTCTCCTGACCTTGATGCACCAAAAAATTGGGGCATCACGAAATTCAATATGATTAATTGGCGTTGATCTTATGCTTCTAAAATTTAGTGTAGTTTCCCTTTAAGCAAATATTCGTCACTCATTTCGTTTACACTGAGCATATCCTTACGCATGATTTCTAACACTTAGTGAAGGTGCCCTTTATGTACATCTATGTCACTATTTTCACGTTCACCCTTACAATAGATGAACACGTCATTAAAGTAGCTCGGTGCAAACTCTCGCACCGGATGTAACACATCTGTTCAGGCGCGTCTTCAACACATGTAGCATCATGAACCACTCCTGACGCATTCATCTTTTGAGTGCTTAACAACTTGATACGGCATAAAGAGTTGTTAAAACACATCCATAAATTTGAAAGCATGCCCGCTATACCATCAGTGATGCCATTTCCTCGCTATCGACGTTTTCAACGACACCATAGCCGCGTTTAGCTTATGTATAAGCATAATCAATGGGTTGAATTATTCTGTTAGCTTATTAAAAGATTTAATCCGCCAGCATCTTGGTACTCTTTCACAAAGAAGGTGCACTCCCGTACACGCGTGCCTTACGATAAGCTAAAAAAAACCGTCGATCGCTTTGACCTTATCACGCGGCAAAAGCCATTGCTTCGTCACCCAATAATTCGTGCCTGATATGATGTCTTAGTCCTTTTGTCTTTTTGGAACTCGCATGGAGCTTTTTCTCAGTCAGCGTATTTACGTGCTCGTAACGTCGAGTCTTGTTCATGTATACCCACGGTTTCATCATCCGCAACGATGATACAGATCTGTTCGATCTGAACGTCACGTAAGTTCTTACGAACTTCTTCCGTCAAAAGCCTAGAAGATCACCATCTCCGAGCCCACGTTCGAAGCGTTACTGTCCATAAATAATGGGTAATCCAAAATCTGGTATCTGCTTGCATTGAGGCGTATAGCATCTTGACAAGCTCTGTTGTATCTTCCTAACGGTACCTACGTAACGTTTCGGTCTTTGCCGGGGTCATTGACTGTCGCGGTATTGACTTTTTCTTCGCGTTTTCCACTGTATACCGTGATTGTGACCTCCTCACGACGACCGTCGTCTGTCATGAGTACTACAACACGGTGGTTTTATCGCCATGTCGGCCCTTACTATTTACGCAGCTATTGTGCTGCTGTGTGCCTAGGTCCCACTGGACTATTTTTCAACGGGTGTACCGTCCGTTGCATTGTCGGATCCGAAATGATGAGGCATCTCTACCCACTCGTTTCTCTTACGCTGCCAAGTGTATTCACTATACACTCCAATCACCTCATGGTGATCATTCCCTGTGGTATCCTCGACTAACAATTTGTCCAAATCAAAGCGTATGCATATTACACGGTTTGGCGTTGTCACGGTTTCACCCCTTTCTTTCCGAAGAGGAACATAAGTCGTGGATTATCCACTTCCAGGAAGTTCAACAACGTTAATTTTTTGTGGTCTCAGAAAGTTGTCTGATGTGCTGGTATCAGCATGGTGACATTGGCCCATTTGGTTTAACCTTAAGGTCAATTAGCGCTTTCACATCATCTGCACTTCCTGGTATGTGATTGACCTGTCTGGGGCTATTGTCCTCCCATGTCCGACGTGTGCTTGTACACATTCCTCCCAGTACATGGGGAATCATTCACACAGGTCAATCCAATTTCGATGAACAAATACTATCATTGCGTCTGTACGCTCGAAAGCGTAAGAAAAGGATGGGTGGGAATTACTTGCAGTGTAAATGGGGCTGTAGTGAGATTCTTGGACTGTCAAGAGGAAAAATTATGTCTTTCATATAGAACGGTGGAATTGATTGATCTTCAACCCAAGATTTATCGCAAAAAATGAATAAAACACTGGAAACAGCCTTCCAACTACGTATGTGAGTTTAAGAAATTCCCCTCCTCAGTCAGATAGACTAGCTACAGATTTCTGCCACTTTCGAATCCAACATCCCCCGCCGGAGGGAGCTGAGTTCGGAATACCACTCGGTTCACAGAAAAGTGGATTCGTATATGAAAAAATTTCAATTACTTATAATGACATTCACATTTAACTCAGCAAGAAGTTGGTACTCATTGGAAGCCAGCCACTCACGCTTGCAAACGACGAATAGCGAATATTTTTGGTTGAGGGTGAAGGGATGGAGGTTTAGTCTTTGATACTGATTCAAGACATGAAGAAGAATTATGTGGTCGGTTCCACCGATGATTCGCATTGCGCGAAGAATTTATAGCAAAATATCTCAATGGTAGAGTTTAACTTTATTTTGTTTCATGCCCAAGGCCGTATTTGGTTTCAATTGAATGGGAATAATCAAGGATCGGGTCCATTTTTTAGGTCTTCTCGAAGCGTTACACCAGTGGTTGAATTCGTCACATAAAACCTACTGATGAAACCAACCAACTTGGTTTGGCCCGGGATCGGACCCGGGACCTTCCGGTCTCGTAGTGAGCAGTGAAACACTCGACCACGGACGGAGTAGGGTTACACCAGTGGATATATATACCCAATGGTGACTGGAGGAGACTGTTTGGTGTGTACCAGGGGTGTGCGGTATTGGTCCCGGCCGTCGGTACGGTAGGGAAGAGGTCATCACCGACATTGGTAGTGACTGGTACGGTACTCCGACTCCGGTACCGAAATACTCCCTGTCAGTATGGTAGTGATACCGAAATTTAACTCATCGGTATCGGTATACCGAAAGTGATACCGACTTTGTCCACAGCGGTATCGCTATCGGTATGATACCGGTATTTGATGGCGGTTCGGTAGGGTAGACGGGAAACCGAAATTCGGTCGGATACCGGTATCGATACCGTTATTAGCGTCCGTTATCATTTACGAGCTGAGTGTTGAAGTTCAATGTTGCTTGCTGTTGCACCAACAATTATAAAAGCATTCATTATTGATGATGCCATCTACTATGATCATCATCACCATCATGTGGGCTGCTGGTGCAGCTTCAAACTGTGTTTCGTATGAATGCTCCTTATTTACATATCAGGCCACCGAAGGTGATGTTAACATTTTGTCTTAAAAATTTCTGGACATTCTACTAGATGATCAGAGATCCTCGTGAATTAGTCATAGTTGCTTCTTCTTCTTCTTCTTGTCGTCACCAGCAGCACCGCCACCCGCCGTCATCCTCGCCAGCTTACGTAGACGACTTTCAGCCACAGACTCTACCGTCAATACCGAGATTGATACAAATCGGTAGGTATACCGGTTTGTATTACCGACTGCACCCAGAATCGGTGAATACCGTCAGTCACGATACCGCGACTTCCCACCAAAGGTATGGGATGATACCGACTTTCGTAGCGCCGGTAGTGGTACGGTATAAACTCTACCGACCTTGCCGCCCACGGTATACGGTAACGGTATTGTAAATACCGGTATAAAATACCGGTACCAATACCGCACACCCCTGGTGTGTGTACAGTAGAACCTGTATAAATTGATACTGGCTAAACTAATAACTTCCGCAAACAAATATTTCATGCCGGTCCCGAGCTCGTCCCCATATTGGAATTAATAAACCTCCGTAATGTGATATTTGATAATTTTTCTCAGTCCCACAACTTACGTAAAAAAATATCCTATATACCTGGCCCTATATGTCGCTATTCAAAAACGCTCAAAAAAGTCACGTATGCCCTTGTGGCGGAGCGGCCGATCGAAGTTTTTGACGCTTGATCAGGTGGTACCACGGCGCCCGGACTGCCGACTAACGGAGGGGGTCCTCCGGTTGTCCTTGACTGCTTGTGTTTCTGCTCACCTTGTGTACCCGACGGCTTAGGCGTGGGTCGCTCTCCAGGTGGCGGGGATGTAAACACGGCGATTCCTTGATGCAAGATTGGGGAGCTTGTGATGAGTTGCTCGAGGTGATGATCAGGCGTGATCAGGTATGATCGAGCTCAAATCAGGTGCAAACAGACTTGATCAACAGTGATCAGGCTTGGGTAGGCACCGAAAGTCGTTGATCAGCTGAGATCAGACTTGATCAGGCTTGATCAGGCGCTAAAAGTAGTTGATCAGCTGAGATCAGACTTGATCAGGTGCCAAAAGTCGCTCAGGTACAAGTTGGTGCGATCTGCGAGTTGTTGATCGCGGGTCACGAGTTGCAGAGTGTCGATCAGGTGTTTATCGGCGAAGGGGGTACTTGATCAGGCATTGGAAGTCTTCACTGCCTGATAACGGAGCCTCTGAAGTCTTCAACAGATAAAATAACACCCAAATATCTGTATTCCTAGCCTAGACCTACGAGGGGGGGGGGAATTTCACTTAATCCACCTAGAGTTCCCATGGGGCGCTTACAGCAGCCAAACTCTAGGGGCCAAACGCGAACCAAACGTGGAGAGGTGAGAGAACTGCTCAATCACACTCCCAAAAACCAAAAACCTTTACAGTGTAACCGCTGACACAGCGGGCGGAGTTGCGGGGTGAGTTCTTGACACTCTACGCCTGCCGGTGGGCCAAAAATGCACAAGGTGCTCCCGCCCGGGACGTAGAGATGCGTAGAAGTAGGGGAGGCGCAAAGGTGCCGTCCCTGTAGTGTCCAAAGGGGTTGAGCGCAAAAGGATAACTTTTTTATTCCTTAAATCCTAAGAAATACCAATTTCCTAATATCCACCAATCGGAACTACCCGTTCCAGCGTCCTCCGTCGACCAGTCGACCTGATTTGTCCGTCGTCCGTCGCTGTTATTCGGTGTTCGCTGAGTACCTGTACGTAATCGTCCCATCTTCCTATGCCCTGTCTATGTCCCGACTATTTGCACCACGGTTGTACACGCAACTGTATACGCCGTGGTACCCACAATCGTATACGATTACGTACCCAATTTTTTGTCCGTAATAGGCCCCCCTAATATTAGGCCCTATAACTAGGCCCTATAATAAGGCCCGTTATTGGGCCCAATTATAACACGCTTTACGACACCCTTCTGCTTCATCTGGCTTGTCTTTATGGCTTCAGCCTTGTTCTTCATGCGTTGGAGGGCCGTCATGAAGATCTCGTTCACGTCATATTGCTGCAGCCAGAATGTTTCCAGTGAACGTATCATTGCCTGTGCCTCGGATACCGGAAAATGGTGACCTCTTGGCTTTCATCGTCATAGGCCTGTTCTTCCACGGGTTCCGGCACCAAGTGATCCTGAATCACCTCGTCCAAGGCAGGTGCGTAGGTGACAACATCCTCCTCGCTGTAGTTGAGGATGTTACGCACATCCATGGGATTGCCGTAGCGGAAGCGGCGAATATGTGACTCCAGCTCGGCCACAACCTCCTGGTCGAGAAGCTCCTCCTCTGCCAAAACTGGCTGCTAATCCTCCGGTGCCGTGCTGCGAATCTGGCAGTGGCGGAAACAGTTTGCAATGGTCTCTGCCTTCACCTCGTTCTTCCACGCGGGGATTGCAATCCTGATTGCCTCAAGAATGTCGATCTTCTCAGGATCAGGAAGTTTGTCCTCCACACGCGGCAGGAGCAGGCGGTTGAAAGCGCGGCGGTAGTAGGCCTTGAGGTTCCGGATAATCCCAGCATCGCAGGGCTGCAGCTTTGATGTGGTGTTTGGTGGCAGGTAGAACACAGTAGTGTTCCGGAGCTGAATGCGGGCCGGAATGTCGTCAGGAGGAACACGTGCACCGCAATTTTCAAGAATCAAAAGAACTTTTCTGTCAGCATTCGAAGATCAAACGATTTGAGCCACTCAAGAAAAATAATTTGCGTCATCCAATCCTTTACGTTGTTGCTGTACACGCAACCGAGATTGTTCAGATTGATGTTCTTGAAGCAGCGTGGGCTCCTTGACTTCCCAATGATCCAAAGGGGAAGCTTGTCTGAACCATCGGCTTTGCAGCAAACGGCAAGAGTCAGCCGTTCTTTGTGCTGCTTGCGCCCTTCAAGCTGCTTGGTTGCAAGCGAGTGATCTGCCTGAAACATGACATGCTTAGAGCAATTTTTATCACAATTGAATTGAATGGCAATGTTTAACAAATCTGCATCCTGTAGAACAGGCCCGTCTCATCCATGTTGTAGATGTCACTGAGTGCATACTTATCGAGCACCTCACGTATCTTTGGGCGCTCATCCTCGATGAGTTGTTTGTTGACGGAACCACTCTCGCCAAAGCGACGGACGGACCGAATGCCGTGACGTGTCTTGAATGATTCAAGCCAGCCGTTTGAGAACTCGAATTTCTCGTGACCTGGGTAAAGACGATCAAGTATCTTGCTAGCGCTTTCTTTCAGAAGATCGCCGCTCATGTTCACCTGCTCCTCATGAGCCGTAAACCACTCAAAAAGCGCCTTCTCCATCTCAGGATACTTTACGGTCTTTTGCCGCTTCTGCTCAAGATTGATGTTGGACGCCTTTTGGAGGATCTCGCCCTAACGTTTGACGTGTTGGAGACCGTTGCTTGGCGGATTTTGAGGTGGTGATTGGTCTCCATTTAAGCAATCAGCACTTTCTGCGCGAGCGAAGGGTTCTTCTGCTTGTGCTCACACAAGGCAATGCGGACCTTGTCCGGCATGGTTGTGTGCTGTGCTCCAGCCCTTGGCATCTTTGGGTTCTGCTGTCAAACTGTGGTTGGTGTGGTCGGATGTTGCGGGTTTTGTGCGGTTTTGTTGGTTCTTTGTTTGTTGGTGGTTAGTTGAGGGTTACATTTCACAGCCCCTGATCATAAGTACAGTACTGCGTTCCGCTGATTCCGCTGCGTACCGCTGCGCATCTCTACAATTTAATAACCTCCGTAAGATCATACGCTTGACCCGGTCCCGAGCATATTTGTTCTACTGTACCCCATCGATCACCCAAAAATGCTGGCGCCAGATGGTTTTTGCCACATAAATAGTTCATAGATGATAACACAAATAAGAATTCTTGCTACCGGTACGTACATTTCTTTTTTTTCTGATCTCACACCCTTGATACGTTGTCCTCCAATGCGTACAAGTACGACGACCAAAGCTCCTCGTAATACCCGATGGACTACGTGCGGACGGAAACTACTAAAAGACGGCCGCAATTTTTTCGTTCGCGGGGTCAATTATGCACCCACGCCCATTGGCATGCCCGGGCGATTGGATTTCTTGGGTGACGCGTCCATCTATACACGTGACTTGGCGAATCTACGGCACATGCACGCGAATGCGGTCAAGACGTATGACTTTAACAGCACGGTCGATCATACGGATTTTCTCAATGCTGCGTACAATCATAGCGTGGATCCAATTTACGTCATTTTCTCCGTCTGGATCGACCAAACTCTCATGCTCCCTGCGATCTCCGAGCATAGCTCGGACTTCCAGCACATCGTGCACGAGTATTACCGGATGGCCAAAGATACGGGCGGCCATCCAGCTGTCATGGGCTATTCCATTGGTGGCGAGATGAATAGTGTCACGGTGATTCACGATCCCTCGTTCTGGCGCAAATTCCATGCGCTCACGCGTGCGGTGCGTCGAGGACTGCGCGAGCAAGATCATGCGCAAAAGATTATTACGACCACGTTTGTCGATGACGGGGGCGAGACGTTTCGAGCCGGCGACACGTTTCAAGCGGATGTGGATTTATGGGGCTCGAATGTATATCAAACCGATTATCCTGGTTCCGTGATCCCCAAGTTTCTCGCGGGCTCGACGAGTGGCAAGCCCTTGCTCGTGAGCGAGTATGGCTACCCGTATGCATCGAACAAAGGCATTGGGGACACGATGCAGCTCCATTACGTGGCCGACTTGCTCCTTCAACAAACGCGTGCGTTGCAAAACAATTTCGAGCGCACGGACGGCGTGGCGGACCAAGTGATTGTCGGTGGCTTTGTGTTTGAGTATAGTGACGAGTGGTGGAAAGCGGGGAACCCGGACGTGCACAACTTGGGACTCGTCAGGAATCGACAATTTCCACTCGGCTACTTGTCGGAAGAGTATTTTGGACTCCACAGCGCAGCCCGCGCCCCGCGCGATGCGAACGGGACCACGTTGCCCGATGTGCTGCATGAGAGGCCCACGGTGGCGCTTTTGAAAGAAGTTTGGGGCAACGGGTCGCTAGTATCGGAAGGAGACCTCATCCCGCTCTGTAGCAACCGACAAAATGACCCCGTCACGACCTCGAATTCCGTTGTGCCATTGATTCCATGGTCTCTATCTCTTAGAGACTACATGGTGTTCACTCTCTTTGGCGGCATGGTTCTCTTCTTGGTGATTGCATTCCGCACACGTGCGCGCCGCATGATGTATCAAGAGTTATCCGACACGCGTTAACTCTCTTTGGGAACGGATCGCTGCCGTGGGAGTGCTACTTTGTTCGACATAATTGACTTGTAGCGGCCATGCAACCGTAATAATGTTGAGTAAATAATACCTAAGTAGTTTCGGGAAAGTTTGTGGGTAGTAAGTATAACGTTTTGCAGTAAACATGGAGACGAATATACATGTACGACTACTGCCTCCTCGCGCCGCTAGGAGGAAGGAGATGGCACGGGTGTGCCTGTGGAACGCGAGAGCAGTTGAAGCGCGGTCGCGTTGGGTGTTCGCCAGTCTGCACACAAGAGACCATTCGTGTCGCTCCCGTTTGGATTCACACACCAGTAGATGACACCCGTGACCCCAATTTCTTGTACGTACTCGACAAATTGGACTTGCCAGCTCCAGTCCTGCGCATTGTCATGGCAGCCACCCCATTCCCCAATGACCAATGGTATGTCGGATTGTTTGGTTAAGTATCCAAAGTGCGTATCCCAGACATGGGGCATATTGGTTGGGAAATTCGGGGCATTGAAATAGGGCTGCCACGAGACGGCAGGACCGTACGTATGAGGAGAATACACGAGGCGATGTGCGACCGAGAGTGTTACCGGATGGGCCACGGCCGCTTGGAGATTTTCGCCCCAAAAACAAGGCATCGCGTGGTCCGAGTCACACTTTGTTGTCTGCACACCTTCGACAAAAAGGAGCCAATGAGGACATAGCTCCAAGACTCTGTCTGCGAGCTTCGTGGCAGCCAGTCTCCAGTCCGTCTTGAGAGTTCCAGTGCCCCACGTCGCTTCTCCATGCGGTTCATTGTTCAAATCGGCACCCAGTACATTCCACTGGCTCGCATACCTCGTCGCGACGGTCGTCCACATTTTCTCGACGACGCGCTCGGGACACTTTTGGTCATCATCATACCATAAAGGAGTGATCGCGCCACCCGGTTGCATCACGTGCGCATCAAGTAGCACGAGGAGATGGTGCCGTGCGAATTCGTGCACGACGTAGTCTAATACATCCAAGTACCGTACTTCGCGTCCCTCAAACGTCTGAAGCCAGCGTGTCTCATTCCCCATCTTGAAACGATCGACCTCACAGTTTTGTACGACAGCGGCCACAGCTAAAGGCACCCGAACGAGATTAAAGCCGTTCGAGCGCAAGAAGTGGGCAATGGCCGCTAACGTCGTGGAGTCGGGTCCACCCCACAATCCATGTGGAACACAAATGTCGCTCTCCATGCCAAAATAACTCGCACCTTTAAAGAAGAAGGGCGCGTCATGAAGCCATACGCGGCCGCGACAGGCTTGGAATGGCAGTGGATGGGGCATTTTTCTACTACACTTGATAACCGGGCATTTTCTACTACACTTGATAACCACGGTAAAAGGGAAATCGATTTCAGCCAATCAATTGGCACGTATACTTTCTCGAGGTGACAGTAGGAAAAGCCACTTTTTAGAGATAGAAAACATGAGCGAGGTCGACGCTCCGATTGAGGTCGTAGCGGAGGCTGCCGTGGTCGAAGAGAAGGCAGGAGAAGCGGTGGAGGAAGTGACGCAGTCTCTCGAGGACATTCTAGCGTTAGGTCAAGGGTTGGACGACGAAGATTATAAGGCGGAGCTCGAGGTACTACAAAATGATCCGAATTCGAATTTATACTCGGCCGTCACGTTCGAAGAGTTGAATTTGTGAGTACAATGGATTTTGTTCGGATCGTTCCTTAGTCGTCGTGGTAACACTGTGCATTCCTCCTGCCATGTCAAAAAACAACAACGACGCGATGTCGCAACAGACCCGAGCCACTTCTAAAGGGTGTCTACAGCATGAAGTTTGCCAAGCCGTCCAAGATTCAGTCCGTGGCGCTCCCATTGATTTTGGCAGAGTATGGGCAACGTTGAGTTTGTAGTATACTACCAAAAGTAGTAATTCTGACGTGCATTGTCCTCCCTGTACTATTATTTTTTTGTGCTCGTACACTAGTCCACCGGAAAACTTGATCGGTCAAGCCCAAAGTGGCAGTGGCAAGACCGCGACGTTTGCACTTGGCATGCTCTACCGCGTCGACGTGAACGTCAAGGCGCCCCAAGCACTCTGTGTTGGTCCCACGCGCGAGCTCGTGCGTCAGATTATGGCCGTGGTAAACGCCATGGGCAAATTCATTGGGGTCGACACTTTTCTCGCGATTCCCGGCAATGACGTTGCGCGTGGCGAGACGGTCACGGCGCAAATCATTGTGGGCACGCCCGGCAAAGTCGAGGGCATGATCAAGAAGCGACAGCTCGAGACGCGGGACGTCAAGATCTTTGTGCTCGATGAAGCCGATGTCATGGTCGCGGAAGATGGCATGCGCGAGCGGTCCGTGGCCATCAAGCGTCTCATCAAGAACCGGGCGTGTCAGTATCTATTATTCTCTGCCACGTACGCGGATGACGTGCGCGAGTTTGCGCAAAAGATGGTGCCCGACCATAATATCATCACGGTCAAGAAGGAAAAGCTCACGCTCGATGGGATCAAGCAGTTTTGGATCGAGTGCAAGTCGCGCGAGCACAAGTTGCAAGTCTTGTCGGACATTTTTGCCGTCTTGGCCATTGGCAAGTGTGTGATTTTCGTGCAACAGCGCGAGACGGCCAAGGACGTGACGCGGTGGATGCGGGACAAGGGGCATATGGTCGGGATTCTCCATGGCGCCGACATGGCCAAGGAAGTGCGCGATCAAGTCATTGACGAGTTCCGCGCTGGCACGACGAACGTGCTCATTACGACGAACGTACTCGCACGTGGGATTGATGTGGCCGGTGTCTCGCTCGTCGTGAACTTTGACATTCCCTTGACGCGGGACCAACGCCCGGATCCGGAAACCTACTTGCACCGGATTGGACGCACGGGTCGATTTGGACGCAAGGGCTGTGCGATCAATTTCGTCCATGACAACAAGAGCAAGCAGGACCTCGCCGAGATTGAAGATTACTATGCGCGCGCGATTACGCAAGCCCCTGCAGACGACCTGGAACAATTGCAAAAGCTGCTCGCGTGGGAATAAAAACATGCTGGAGGCTTTGGCTCCATCATGCCCGTAGGCTGGAAGTTAACGGTACAAAGTCGTTGCCACCCAGGCGACTGGGTTCTCTATCTCTCGATCTGCGTTAGACACTAAAGTAGTTGAGTTGCTTGTCGTCCCCTCCCGTCACAAACGCTACCGTGCTGTCGTTCTTTCCTCGGGTCCGCCACGATAGATCCAGCAACTTGCCTTGGTGCGCCTTCACCGTGTACAGTGGAATCGAAGCACGCGTATCCCACACTTTGGCCGTTCCATCGTAGCTACCCGAGACAAACAAATGGGTGGGATTGGACTCGTTCGGATGCCACGCCACGGAGGTCACCCACTCGGTGTGGGAGTGAAAAGTGGACTGGACGATACTGTCTCCGCTCTGCTGCGCACGTGGATCCCACAGGCGAATGCACCGGTCTGGATGCGCAGTCAGCACGAGTCGATGAGCATTCACACTCATGTCAGACACGGCCCGATTGCCAACGAGAGACCGAGAGCAGGACTGCGTCACCACGTCCCAGAAACGCACCGTGCGGTCGCTACCAGCAGACACGACGACATCTTCATCCTGTTCAGAGGTCGTGGGGACAAACGCCACGCTCGTCACGTAGCTCGTGTGACCCGCTAGCACAATGGCTGCTTCCCGTTGCTGGAAACTCACTGCACCGAGATCCTTGTCGATCTTTTGAAGCTTCTTTGTTGCACGCTCTTCATCCCGTGCGTCCTCGCCACTCGGGGTTTGCCACACTCGCACCGTGTTATCCCAACTGCCCGTCGCCACCCGCCTACCTGATGCGTGCATGGCGACTGCATCCACACTGTTTAAATGGCCTGTCAAGGCCGCCAGCGGCGAAAGGGTCGCCGACTTGAGCGTATATCGCCACAATTGTCCTCGCTGATCCTTGCCACTGCTTGCAATCACAACTTCGCCGCTCTTACTTGGACTCGCGGACACACTCACCGCTTTGATCGCTCCATGGTGCGCCTTGACCGACGTCTTAAACTCTCCTTGGGCGTCGTACACACGCAAGACGCCATCATAGCAGCCCGTCACGACGTTTTCGTCATCGATTGCGGCCACGGCACTAACCCAATCCGGATGCTCGCTTCCGTGCTGCTTTTGCGGCTCCGCGAGTGTCTCAACGTACTCGAGCGTGAGTAAAGCTTCCTCCGACACATGATTCGTGTGTAGATACTTGGCCAACGAGGAGCGTAGGAATCGACCATCGATCAAGAAGTCAAACGGTCGCACGTGGTCGCCTGTATCGAGCAAATGGTTTACCACTTGGGACAATCCACGGCGCGTCAATCGCGTCGGGACCGCGAACGGCGTCTCAGTCACACGAATGGACGCGTCTTTGGTCACAAATTGCACACGAATCTACACGCAACAACACAGTTGCGTGGGTATGAACGCACGACCGAGTGATTGACCCATGGAAAGACACAACAAGACCCACCTGGGGTCCTTCCTCGTCCATTGGGAGCCGCCGCGGTGAGTGGCCGAACGTGCGTGGTGTGGCGCACCAAACGCACACACGTCACAGATTTCAATGTCCCTGAAGTAAGTTACTTTCTCCTCTCCG
This sequence comes from Peronosclerospora sorghi, assembly GCA_026184515.1. Classification (NCBI taxonomy): domain Eukaryota; phylum Oomycota; class Peronosporomycetes; order Peronosporales; family Peronosporaceae; genus Peronosclerospora; species Peronosclerospora sorghi. The sequence goes on from CM047591.1 coordinate 8,003,088, forward strand.
TCTGAAGTAAGTTTCTTGGCGACGTGCTTGGTGTGGCACACCAAACTCTCTCTCACATCCACACCCACACTAGTGTTGAAAACGGGCCGGTTCAGCCGTGGCTCGAGCCGAGCCGAGCCGGTCAAGCCGTGGCTTGAGCCGTTTTCCAAATATTTTCTCTTGTATGAATATATTCTGAATATCAAGGATACAAAACTATGTTCTTGCCATTTTGGCAAAAACAGATTGAATTCAGAAGACTCTGACTATGATATATATATGCACATGGATTTTTCTCACACTTTGTTGGATCTCAAAAGTTTCTACCCAGCTGATGAGAATCGGAGGATGACGTGATGGGCGGAGTAGAGAATTTCATAGAAACTTCTAGATAGCTTTGCATGTGTGTAAAAAGGCCGCCCGTCCGCTGTATCTTCCTGTACTGTACGCATTAATAGATGCATTATCTCTCTATTCTGTCCTTACGATACATATCACCAACTTTCAATATAATAAGTATACTCAAGCCGAGCCACATGGCTTGGCTTGGAGCTGAAGCCGAGCCACATTTCGTGGCTCCGAGCCGAAGCCAAGCCGAGCCGACTCCAATCGGCTCGGCTCCACCCTCGAGCCAAGCCGAGCCGAGCCGTTTTCAACACTAACCCACACGTCAGACAGATTTTCTCTATTTTTCCCTGAAGTAAGTTACTTTTCTCCTACACTCCGTTGTCTGAAGTAAGTTTCTGGGCGACACTTAGATCGAGGTGCACGAGCCGCGCACTCCCAAAGAGTCGCTCGGGGAGTTCGTCGGGACTCTGTCCCTCCAAGACAAAGCCCATGTCAATCACGAGTTTCTTCAAGTAGCCCGAGACGAGGCCCACGACGCGATTCGCCACGGCGGACGAGCTAATATCAACGTCGAGTTCAAAGTAGTGTTTGCCGCGGTAGTAGGGTTGCCGGAGTTTCTTCCCAATGAGCGCGGGCGTGGAGCCCACGGCTTGCCGCACGATGAAGCTCCCCTCGACGATGGAGGGAATGAGCTTGAACCGTTCGTTCCGAAACGTATCGGATCCTTCCAAGAAATCCGCCATCAACTCGGCCCACGGCGACCCGTCGGTCAAGACGGACGCCTGCGGCACTTGATAGTACAAGACGAGGTTAATGCGGGGCGTCCCGGGCACGACAAAGTTAATGACAAACGTAAAGGGCATCTCGGTGCCTTGCTCCTCGTGCCGTCGGAGCTCGCGCTGCACGGGATTCTCAGCGCGCGACGCAATGTGCTCGATCGCCTCGGACGACTCGTACAAGTCGACGCCCACGAGGCAAAAGGACGGCGACTGGGACGGAATCTTCCGACGGTCGAGGAGATAGTCGGGACCGCGCACCATCATGGACGCGCCATCGGGCTCGGCCCACATGGACCGCGGCACGTTACACGGAAACGCTTCCAACTGTGAGACAGCGGCTCCACCATCCGTGGCGACGCCACCCCGTCCATCGCGTTCTTGGGCAATGGCCGCCAACTGGTCGTCGGTCGAGGCAGCGAGTGCCGCCGAGAATTCTTCCGGCACATTGGGGCACACATATTTTCGAGCTTCCATGACATCGCGGAGCCCCGTGAGCGACAAGACGTGCGGCCGCATGTACGCGTGCATCATGTTGAGACGCAGGAGGAGCTTGCCTTCCCATCCCCGTGGATCCAAGTGCACGACGTTCGTGACGAGGGACGTCAACTCGTCCCCCGGCGTGACACTGAGCGCCCGGGGCGAAATAACAAAGCCACCGCCGCGACAAGTCGCCCGCACGAGTCCGTGCGTGGGTGGACACTCTGGATGCAACGCACTTTGCATGCAAATGACGTACGATCCATCCGCGGCACGTCGCCAGTACCGTAAGACACACAAATCTCGTGGCGCGAGCCATCTACATGCAGCAAAAAGAGCACAAAACACACAGCAGCGCCGTTAGAAAAACAGACATTCCTTCCTTCTTTGCCCTCCCATCCGCACGACGCCGCGGCGCGGCTGCTTACATGGGCCACATCCACACGGGCTTGTACACAATATGAAGAATATCCGACTGGTCATCAATTGTATGCACCACTTCGGCGCGGTCCACGGACGCATCCCAGACGGCCGAATTTTTAATTCCCATTAAATAGCTAAAAATCTCAAACGGGGACCCATCGACCACTTGTATGGTCTTGAAACACGGCACGGCTTGCCGCGCGCGTCCATTTGTCAAGGTCCAGAAGGCCGCCGAGGCGACACTGAGGGTGAGCATGACCGAGACAAGCAAGCCGCCTCCGCCAATCTGACCCGCGAGGAACGTGACGACGCCAGCGGACACGGTCGAGAGCAGGACATTATTGAGCGGCTCGACCGTTGATAGAGACGACGCCCGCGGATCCGTCTCGCTCGCGTGTTCCTGCCAGATTTGTAAGCCACCAAACAAGTCGACCACGCGCCACGACGCGGCAAACATGGCCCACGAGCGCTCGAGTTCACTTAAGAGCTTGACGGTACTTGGCATCGCAGACGACGTGGATGGACGCGTAGCATCCCATCGACCACTCGCAGCAGGGACGCGCGCGGGAGGATGTAACATGGGACGTCCGCCATTGGAGGAGGAGGACACGAACGGGGCGGGACGACGCGACTCGGTCGTGGCGGCGGAGAGAGAGGACGAATGGCTCATGTCTGGACCATCGGACGTGGCCATTGAGACGGAGCGAGGATAGAGAGACGACGAAGCGGACGGACGTGGCCTCGAGACGCGAGGGTGGGTGGGTGGGTGTATATGCGACGCCTTGGTTCCAACACTGTGAGCGGTGGTTACAACTGTAAAAATTGATTCCAACCCAAATCTTGATACGAAGGAGCAAAGAAATGCCGAGACTAGTATAGAAGTAAAAATAATACCTATAGGAATAATTGAAAAGTCCACAGCAGGGGCAAGACCCAAATATGGTTACGCGCGTGACCTTATCAAAGCCTCTTCAACATTAAAAATTGCTCATTGCTATATCGACATGTCCCAACGATAATGCGTTTAAAAGACTAATTACCTTGTCGAGCACTCTAATCACACGCCAATCAGGGACCAAAACGCTGCTAGTCACTAAGCGTTAGTGACATATTGTACCCATATTCGACCCTTGAAACACTGCTTTAGGAAAAACCGCGCCGCCTCGCTTATGGTATCCGTTAGCATTCCGTCCGATAAAAGCCTGACTTTTACATGGCTTACACCACTGTATTGCGTAAGAATGCGCCACAGAAACTAACAAATTTTACGACACTATTGTTATAAGCGCCTCCGCGCCAATACAAGACGACAAACACCAACCCATATTATGATTTGCCAAATATGCGCCAGTTGATTGACATTGGGAAGAAGGAAGGTTGCAAAATTGAACTCGCATTACGGTTCTTTCGGATGGAGTACCTTTTTAATCGCGGCGAGCATCATGGAGTTCGTTTTCTGCAAGGTTACGACCTTGATTACACTATTCTGCTGGACGTACGGCCTTGTTTTCCGAAGACCAAAAGGACTCGATGTTTGACTTAATTGATCACGTCATGTCGTTTACCATTCTACCAGCTTCGCGTCCATACGCGTTAGCGTAGTATTGGTCGTGACTGCAAGCGGCCATAAGCTCTACACGCTTTCCATGGAAGCAGAAAAACTGTAGTCGTACTTACTCAGCTGTTAACTCCGTGTGGAACGCGATGTACTCTGTACCCCCTTTCAAAACTGAAGTACCCCCTCGGATACCGTCATGAAATTCATGCGGATGTCGCAACCCCACCCCGACCACGTTAGCCAACCCTAGCTCTGGGGACTTCACATCGCTCGCCCCGCGCGTCCAACGCCCTCCCCAACCTCCACCCGCTAAACAACCACAGTCCAAACACATCTCGATCGACGTGTCAAACATAACCAGCTTTGTGAACGGCCGCAGAAAAGCACACCCGTTCCGGCGTCGTCCTCGAGACCTGCACACTGCACCTAGGCTTCAACATACAGATTACCTTGCGATCTGCAGCTGACTACAGCAGCCGGAAAACTACAACACGTTGTTCGGTGCAGGAAAGAAAAACGCAAGTAAACGGATCTTGTAGGACCAAAAAAAACGGCTACGATAGGTTGGAGGATTACTTTATCTTTGATCGATTCCAATTTCGTTGAAGCCGCTAACATAAATGTCGGTGACGGCAGGTTGGCGGCCTACCTGGTCTCCCAGTCAAGAAACCGATTTCGTCCTCTGACCGGAAAGAACGTCCAAGACAGGGTCGATTATTGTAAAAAGAAGTACCGCAAGGCTGCCGAATAGAGTAACGGAACGAGAGCCGGTGTTACTGAACAAGATCGAGCCGTCGGCATCTTTAAAATCGAGCAAAAGCTCGAAAAGGAGTGCCACTGCTTTGACCAAATGGATAGAATCTTCGGTTAAAAGGTCAACTTTAATCTACCCATCGTATATGACTCCACGGCATCCGCTTCCGTTCCCGAACAGCGAAGTCAACGGGAGGTATCCTTGTCGTCGGAGGCAGAGGACGCGGACGAAGAGGGCATGGATAATGATTTTCTTTGTGAAGGAGCGGTGGAAAGGGCAGACAGGCAGAGCTTGCTGCTCTTCTTGAAAACGACGGCGACGTGGTCGATGAAGACCTAGAGCCGCTGCCTCCCCGTCTATTCCTTATCCCGTTCAGGGAAGAGCCGACGGTCGCAGTGACATGGACTGCGCGTGCGGCCCCCGATCAGCAAGCTAACCGGAGACAAGGAAAAAGCGTCCAATTCGACGAGCGGGAGAAGGGCGCAAGAGTCTCTCGCGTCCACACCTGGGCACAAGTCAGCGGAAATTCGTTTGCTCAGGCGTTATCTTACTGCGGGAAGCAATAAATCAAAACATGTCGCTAAGGCTGCCGGCGACCGTTTCAAGTTCGACAAGGAAGTGTGGAGGCATGAGAAGAGGAAAGAAAAAAAGATGAAGAAGTGGGAGGAGAAGCAGGAGAAGAAGAGGAGAGGAGAAGGGCGTGGGAGGATTAAGAAGAAAAGAGGTGAAAGCGGGAGGAGAATAGAGAAAAGAAGAAGAGAGAGTGGGAAGACAAAAACGAGGAACGGAAACAAAAGGTGGAGATGGAGACTGTGGCTATAGAGAAAGGTTTATCTCTCTACACACTACAACAGTATTTTTAACGCAATAGATAGTTCCAATAGAAATGATTCAAAGTAAAGCAGTACGTGCAGTACTTTTCAGATACAAAATATACGTCCGCCTGCTCTATAAATGTTCATTTTTCTATAAAACGCCGCGCGCTTAATTCGTTTGCAGAAATTTTTCCTTGACGAGCTCACAAAATTGTTCGGCATCGACAGCTTGAATATTGGACTCGCCGGCGCTTTCCAGTGGTCCCACTTCATCGTAACAATATAGCCACGCGACTCAAGAAATGTCATTATGTTGTGCAACGCAACACATGCGACGGTTCGGTCAACAATCTTAGCGAGATCGCTTACTTTATTGATTTTTTACGTCCGGATCTCACAAAGAGCGCTTCATCTTCCTTTGAGAATACCAATTGCACGTTTTGCTCTTACCCGCGCTTTCGCGAGGCAAAAGTTGAATTTGGCATTGACAGGCGCATTAAATCCGGAGCTTTGTACGCGGGGACATGTAGTTTGGTGGCATCATATGCGGAATCCGCAAGCAAGTACTGCCTTTCATCGAAAAAAAAATCCGGATACGTTGACGCCGTCACCGACTTGAAACAGTCGAATCAGCGCAAGATCCTTGCCAGCCGACAATGACAGCGGTGAACCTCTTTTCTTGTCGCAAATGGCTTCCATCTACAACGAGTAGCAATTCTTCCTGTCCCAGTAAACATCCCCGTAGATCCGACCGTGGTCGAGCGGTTCACTACTCACTGCGGGACCGGAAGGTCCCGGGTTCGATCCCGGGCCAAACCAATTGGTTGGTTTCAGAAAGTATAATGTGACGAAATCACCCCCCCCCAGTAAACATCCCCGTCAAGAACACGCCTTTGCGACAATGGCAGTGTGGTTCCATCAACGAAGCCGACGCAGTCCTGGAACCCTTCCATCTCCAGCACGTGCGAGATTTCCCTCCGTCTCGTCTTGTCACGCCAACAAAGAGAGAGATCTTTAAGTTGGAGCACGGCGCGTACGACTCTGTCCGTGGACAACCAGACGGTCTCTGTATATAATTTGTCAAACAAAGTGAGGTAGCAGTGTGCTAATTCAAAAGTGCTTTCGCAAGGGTATCCGTAAAAAACACTGCACCTGCACCGATTCCAAAGAACAGTGAATCGTGCGTCACCGCTGCACCGTTCCCATTAGGCGACAATCTCCAGAGGGCAACGGCCAGCTGCAACTAGCAGCAGTTTGCTGATTGCTGCTTTGGTTGTTGAAGACTTCGAAGTCTTCAATTTCCTCCCTGAGCGTACGGAAGCTGTCGGACGACATTCGCACCAGGACCTTGAACTCCACCTCTGCAATAGAAAGAGGCAGTTCACAATGAAATCCGGTCTTTGAGGGCGGCCGACTCGTTCGTGAACGTAACGGGACTCAGTCACCGGCATGAACAAGTCGGCAGCTCTTTGTACTCCTCGTCTTCGTCGTCAAAAGGGCCGGAACGTAGTGATGCCGGAGCACAGACAGTATGAGGCTTGGCTGGCAAATGCGGGGCATTACTGTGTCATCCTATGTATACAAAGGTGGACAGAAGCGGTTGAGTCGTAATCTCGTATCTCGGAGATTTTAGGGGCTCAGGAGAGTTTAAGGGTTTCCTCGGTGGCAGAAGATGCTGGTGGGCGTGTGGGGTATTGTCGTGAAGGAACTAAAAATTTTAGTGTTTCCACTCAAATTACAACACAAGAAGGTAATAATTCTGTCCTTCTTGCTTGGCTTCCCGGGTTCTTAATACTACCGTCCGAACCACAGGTTAATCAAACACACTTCTCAGAGAGTTTCAGGCTGCCCCAACTCTAGCTAGCTTCAGAAAACTGTTGATTCTCTTGCTTGGATGCTCACTCAATGACCTTTTTGTATCAGACTTGTTTTTGTATAGGAACAGTAAAGAAGGATTGCTAGAAGGTCGCCAGAGACTGTTGGGGTTCAAGGGAAGTTCGAATCTATTAAGTATTACCAAATCCTATATCTAAGTCAAACACTTCCTTCACCTACTACTTCTTGGTTACTTCAGTGTTGACTCCAATATCACACCATCCATACTTAAACCCCCCAGAATCCGATCAATCGTGAGGTGGCCGGCGTGAGTTGGTCTGCGTGAGTCGGCCGTCTATAGCCACGTCCGATTGGCTGAAAATCTTCGCCCGAAACTCCAATACTTAACAGCTGTTTCTGTACTGACTGAGCTCTTTCAATAATTGACTCACATCAATGTCTTCCGTAATCGAGACCAAAATGCTACTTCACCACAGTATGTACGACAAAACGTCCATCCGTATACTGATAAGGGCGTCCGTAGCATACGGAGGTGTCGGATGGCCGTCCGTACAAATTCCTACGGACGAGTGATCCGTATCCGGAACCCTCATCCGTAAAAATCGAGCCATATTTGAAACCCCCTATTAAATTGAAACCAAGTACGGTCTTTGGTTCTATTTAACAACATTAAGTTAAATTCTACCATTGAGCTATTTGCTATAAATTATTTGCGCAAGGCAAGTAGTCGGTGGAACCCTATTGAAGTCTTGAATCGGTATGAAAGACAAACCGCCATCCCTTCACAAGCCGTCGATTTCTGAAACCCAAAAATCTTCGCTATTCGTCGTTTGCAAGCGTTTGTGGCTGGCTTCCAATGAATACCAATTTCTTGCTGAGTTAAATGAGAATGTCATAATAGGTAATTGAAATTATTCCAGATACAAATCCACTTTTCTGTGAATCCAGTGATTTTTCCGAACTCAGCTCCCTCCGGCGGGAAATGTTGGATTCGAAAGTGGCAGAAATCTGTAGCTAGTCTCTAACTGACTGTGGAGGGAAAATTATTAAGCCCAGCTACGTAGTTTGGAATGCTGTTTTCAGTGTTTTATTCCTTTTTTGCGATAAATCTTGGGTTAAAGATCAATCAATTCCACCGTTCTATATGAAAGAACATAAATTCTTCTCTTGACAGTCCAAGAAGCTCACTACAGCCCCATTTACACTACAAGTAATTCCCACCCATCTTTTACTTACGCTTTCGAGCGTACAGACGCAATCATAATTTTTGTTAATCAAAATCGAATTGACCTGTGTGAATGATTCCCCATTTACTGGGAGGAACACATTTATCGAAACTTTTTCTGACTTCCGTTTTCTTTTTTTCTGCTCCCATTCAATATGACAGGAGATCTGCGACACCTACTGCTGTGTCAGGAGCATAGTATAAGCAACATGTACTGCTATGCTAGCAGTGGCACGTTTAACATGCATTTTCGAAATCCGCAAAACCTCTAAATGATGTAGTGTATCAGTTGAGCTGACTCATCCATTCCGATGACTTTCACTTAAGGCCCAGACCCTAATTAAACCTCCCCCTTGTTGCCGGACAAACTACTTTGCGCTGATCTTGCCAATAGCGTTTGTACCCATCCGGTCCGTCAAGGTTCCTTTTTTTCTCCTGAAGGATGGATGATGTTATTCCATATGTTGGACGAGTCACATTGTGAAGCAGTATCACTCTATACTTTAGGCACTAAATTCGGGTACTTATAATTAGTGTTAGTTACATAACTACTGTAGTATAGTTTCACGCATATTTACACGATAGGAAACACAATCACTTCTTCATACACATTCAATTCAGCAAGTCCCTGACTTGGGTATCTTTGTGGTCAAGATAGCGTCTCTCCCAGCTTCAACGTACCAATAAGTACCGATATATAGTACAACTTGAAGACCGACTGTTCAACTTGCGCCAGTACCAAGTTCAACGATAAGCATGGACGTGGACTTATCTGATTGGTCAAGTTATCCGATGGCGGAATGACGCCATTGTATGACGTCATTTATAGAAACATCTAGAACAAATCACGATTAGATGTAGTAAGAACGAAGTAAGGACCTTATATATTCACTTTGCATTTTGCACAAAACACAAAAAGTCTTCAGATTATGAGTCCAAGCCCTGTCTTCCCTGCCCACGCCACCGAACAAGATTACGTCATGGACGCTTCCACTGCTTTGAACTCGCGCATAAACAAGTTTGATGGCACCAACTTCCACACATGGAAATTCAAGATGCACATGGTGTTGGAGGATAGATACCTGTGGGAGGTTACAAGTGCGGAAATCAAGTTTGAGAGCCTTACGCATCCTCTGGACCAGTCAATGTTCAAGAGAAAATCACGAAAAGCGCTCGCAATTATCTGTCTTGCGATGGAGGACTCACAGCTACCGCTGTTTCGTTCTGCAAGTGGGGCTCGGCATTTTGCAGCCTCTTTTAATTAGGAGCAGAATGCTCCGCTCCTGCTTGAGGCACACAACCTTCTTGCGGGCGACTCGTCCTCCCTGACGGTCGGAGGAGAGGGTGCTTACGGCCACAGGAGCACGAGCGTCCTATGATGCGCTATTTCACATGGCGGTAATATTATCTGAGTAAACAAGAAGGGCATAAGTTGGGGTGGGCAATCATATGACAGTTGAAAATTTGGATAGGATCCGTACCAATGAGCGCCTGGATACCGATCGCGTACTACATTATCTCTTGGTACCGGTAGGTCCCGGGTTCAATCCCGGGGCCGACTAACTTTGTTGGCTTAAAAAAGTGTGAGGTGAATTCAACCAATGAGATTCTGGATGTTGCTTGGGATAATGGAGTGTGAGATCGTGTCCCAACCGCTGTATGTTTGCGACAGGACTCAGGGAGAGTAATCCCAGAGAGAAAAATCCAACGGCCAAATACTAGGAACCGCAGGGAGAATTACGATTGGCTAAAGTCCTTCCCGGATAACAAGATATGTTGGGGAGTTCCCTGAGGTCGACCACCGAAATAGCTGTATTTATAGCGACCTACCGCGCTCGAAAAAGTGGGGATGAAGCCGGAGGTCAGGAATGAAAAAAGGCAGCGTTTGAGGTGCCACCCTTCGGAGACACGTCAGCCAGGTAGCAATTTCATGCATCATTAACCAGATAATGCATTAATAATAGCTACCCCACAGATTCCCTGAAGAATAGTGCAAAGATAAGTGACCGACCGATGATTGGGCAATGTTATCTCATCAGAAAATTCAAGATGCATTCGAGGAGGTCAGACTGGAAGGCTACGTAATATTGACCAACTATGTGACAGTATTTTAGGATATATAGTTTTCGCGTAAGTCACATGAAATGGTGTGGTGCGCATTAGATTTATTTGATATTTGGGACAAAGATACCAGTCTACGATTTCTTCTCAGATAAACAAGTTGGAACGCGTCTTCGTGTCATTGGGTCAGCTGAAAGAATGTTAACAGAGTCCCCTCGAGCTGATTAATTCCCCGGAAACATAGTATTGCAAAATTCTGGACTTCCGAAACACAGCTTTCATAGTTTTGGAAGGGAGGCAAAGTCTTGGCCGCTGTAAAGACTCGGGAGACATTTTGTGTAAGTTTTCGCGCACCATATGGTGGATTGAAGTAGTCCACCTTTCGTGGCCGACCTGACCGATTCATATTTCGCGGTCAGAGTATTGGGTATACTGAAATCAAGTATAACCACTGGTTTACTCCCCGGCGGAAACTCGTCGACGAGGAGTGGGCAGAGTTTCCACCTTGAAGTTAAACCCCTGTCTCCGCCAACTTTTATCTGCCCTTACTGGGTAACACGCAACAGATCTCCAACGGTTTTACCGAGATAGCTGAACCGCCCGTACTCATGTGGAAAGGTTGTCGAGATGAATAGTCGATATGAATACGAGAAGCCCACAATCACGGTGAAGATTGAGATGATCGTGCAGGTCAGTCGAAGCCAACCATCCTGAGTCGGATCTGAGGAACATAGAAACTCTTCGCCCGTGTGTAGTGGGACTCCATTGCATATGACCCAATGATATTTAAGTTGAAATAACATTGTTCTAATCGAAACATTTAATCTTCCAAAAAGGAAATTTTTCGATTGTAAACTCCTATTATCCATTTGTAATTTGATTCGGTTTAATTAACCAAGTCCCGAAGGTCATTTTATGTTTGTATGTTATTAATCCTCTTCCGTACGTAATACGACAACCTCGTCGATTTCACCTGAATTATCTGGTGATGAAGGCGCTGAAAGACTATCCCAACCACGAGCTATTGCACGTGAAACGGGATTGGAATAGAAGCGCCGATCACCTCGCGGCCCAAGCTATGCGGTACCAGATCGGGGCGACGATCACCGAGGAGGCCGTTCTACATGAACTTATGAACATAAACAGGCTCCGGAGTTGATCAAGCCCAATGACAGCCCTGATCAGGTGCATGTGATGGCGGCGACTAGATCGCGAATTCGGAAGTCTCGCCGATCGTTCCCAAAGGAAAGGCTAACTCGCCCCTTGAACAGAGGTACAAGTAGCATACTAAAGAGACTCGTCTAATCATTTATTATCTAAATAATCAATTGACTAAGAAACGCGAACAACTTTTAGAGTTCTTTCGGGAAGCGTACATCGCTATCTATTGCATGGTGGCCAGCGGCTGTCTAGCACAGATCAAAAAAATACAGTCGCATTGTGTTCCCAACGATTATGATCTCAAGGATGGAATAATGCTTAGGTATCAAGAATTTAGAGGCATCAAGGGCAATACGCTTCGCTTGTATGCAACTTCTACTGGAGGAACAGTACAAGTGAGTACGCACGTACATACGCGCTTACAAGATTTGTCAGGCATAAAGCCTGCGGAATCTGAGCAGGCTCCACTTAAATACATATACGTTTCAACAGAGTGTCGAGAGTCCATTTTGGACATTTTTTGATAAAACTTGCCGCCACCTGAGCTTTGTTCAACTCTCCTGACTACAATTTAGTACGTATATCGGCCATCTCTTAAATGAACTTCCGACAATACTTCGCCTCATGACCAAATTTCTCACAATGCTCACACCTCACCAGTTTCCAACAGTGAATTTTATCAAGCCGGCGAAAGCCTGTGGTAAGATAAACAACCAGAAGGCATTATTTAGATTCGTTATTAATCAAACCTAAACCATTAATAAAATTCATTACTCTATAATCTTCCTTCAGCACATCAGTAACACGTTTTGTAAGACTAAATTAGTAAAATAGGTATAGTTTATTTATTATAAGATTTACTATTAGAAACAAATGTATATTTGTTTCTACATACATGTGCCCTTCCTCAAATCTCAACTTAGTAGGCTAACAGATCTCTGCATACAAAAGGCCAGGATGATTTGTTGTAAGGTTGACCGCCTGCTTTAGTTCGTCGATTTCTTTCTTCTTGATCACGGGATAAACGTCATTTCCGCGTGACGCAATAACTCTTGGTCTATCTCATCTCGAGTCTTTTTTATCTTTCGGGAGCTGGCATGTAACTTCTTCTGGGAATACATCAGTGTACTCCCAAAGCTAATTGAAATACGGGAATGTTGCTTTGAGCGATTCCAGGCTCTGCGTTCCATAGCGCTGAACTTCGTTTTTATTATCGAAAATGCACTCGTTCCCGATACCACGTGGATATTTGTTCGTCTATATCCACGATTTCATCATTCGCATTGATGATAGGTTTGTTCGATCTGATCGCCGCGTCATTCCTTTACGAACCTCTTCTCACTAACCTTAAATCCTAAACCGGGGACCACCCCCTGCCGAGATTTTTGTACCTTCCTCATAGTGGACCCTGCCAACAATAGTCGATCCTGATATCGCCTACCGTGATTGTGTCTTACCGTCGTTAGTCGTGAGTACTCCTCTTTATCGCAATTTTCTCTTCACGCAGCTGTTCTGCTGGTGCGTGAGCAAGTTCCACTGGACTATTAGCAACCGATGTACCATCCATTTCAAAGAGCAGGTGGTTCCATCCATTGCTACCCACCGGTTTGTCTGACGATGCGGGTATATCCGCTGATACACTTGAATTAATCACAGGATGATCTGTCCCTGTAGCATTGCTGAACGGAATCGTTAGGGTGTCCCAGTCGATCGCCGGTTTATGCTTGTATTTCCATGGGATCCGGAAGATAGCATCAAACTTGTCATCAAGTTCGAGGACGATCAATTTATCCTAGAACGACAGTTCGTCCACCTCAAAGCGTATCACCGCGCTTTGGCATAGTCACTGCACCTATTGCTAACCGGATTGACAGCATACTTCGTGGTGTTTTCACTTCCACGAAGCTTAATGACGCTAAAGTTTATGCTCTCACAAAATTGTTTGATGCGGCTGTATAAAAAATGCACACATCGTGACATCGGTCCATACAGCTTAACCTTCGAGGTGATGAGGAACCCGTAGAAGTTGGTGCGCAAGTACGTGCGCGCTAGCAAGATTTACCAGTGCGCAAAGCTGCGCAATCTGGGCTGGTTCCACTTAAATCCCTGTCGGTTTCAATAGGGTGTTGGAAGTTAATTTCCATGGATTTCGGTTTTGATCTTCCACCTGATAAAAGACACGAATATTGGACTTTGTAAAACGATTCAGCAAGATAATCGATCTTACAGTAGAGTATGTCAATATCATTAACGCGCAAACAGGGCGGATATTTGTCGAAACGGTATTCCACTTACACTGAATGCCGGAAAACATAGTCTCAGAGATAGAGATCTAACGTTTACGGACGTTTAAGGCAAGAAACGTTCTCGTTAGACGAAAATGTCAACCGCGGCCCGTCCGAAAACAGATGGGCAAACGAGTCAATCGCGTTCTAGATGACATGCTGCGTCCTTACACTCATGCCTTCGAGCAGTGGAGTGAGTCCATGCCACTTACTGAGTTTGCTTTACACAACTCAGTGAATTATTCAACACAACACAGTCCGTTTTACATAAATGCCATGCGGTATCTACACACCCCAGCCTATAAATTGGGGGAGGAACCCGCTCAAATTTCGAGCGAGTAAGGTGAACAAACGCAAATTTTCACCACAATGTGCAAAAGGATGTTGAACCTATTACTGTAAATAGCAGTAGATGTGCCCACAGCTCCCGTCATATTGAAATGAGGCGGAATAAAAACTGAAGAGCTTAGAAAGTTTCTACAATGACAAAATATTCTTAAAAGCGCTGAAAGTATTACACCTGAACAAGCCTTTGCGGTGGAAGTAGCACTTATAGTACACAATAGATCTTCTGATGATAAAGAAGTAGACTAACTTGTATTACAGCGTTAAGTGGTAACAACAATATATACTTTATTAATTGGAAGAGCACTTGCTTCCGCTTCAATAAAACGCTGATAAAAGCGGAAAAAAGGATAAATTTTCATTCAAACAAGGCTAGTTTGTGATGTTACCAAGTACTAATTTGCCTACACATGCAATCAGAACTTCCTTACCCAGAAGCTGCTGCCTAAGTTCATGGGACCCTTTAAAATACAAAGTCTTAAGGGGAATTTTTCAGCAATACGTCTGCACCCAACATTTTATTCGTACGCTTTGACTCACCGAGAAAGCCATCCGAGTCCGTGTGATGAATGTCGTGGGAAGTCAGTTCGGCCGAGGGTTACCGATAACCCGAGTTTATTTTTTTGTGAAATCTAAGTAAGCCCTCAGTACCTCGAGCGTCCCCAAGAGTCAAATCTAAATCCGACCGTGGTCGTGTGGTTCAATGATCACTACGGGACCGGAAGGTCCCGGGCTCGATTCCGGACCAAACCAAGTTGGTTGGTTTCAGAAAGTATAATGTGGCGAATTCAACCCAAGAGTCAAATCTAGGAGTAACCAAGCCAGCGTACCAAATAATAGGTGTACTCGCGGCCGGTCCAGCTTGAGCTCTTGCTATCACTGCTCAAGAATTAGCGTTAGAACCAAGAAGAGGCGGAAATTGACGCTCCAGCCGACGTCGAGAGCATGCGAAGCGGCTTTTCGACCTTGAGAAGGATCAATCTAACCTTTACCTAGTGTTTGTCTCCCTCGATCCCGATTTCGGATCGATGGGCAAGTCCCTCCGTTATCTTCTTAATAAAAAGCGAGATCTAGGAGGCACATATTGCCCTACAACAAAGAGTTTCAGTGGCAGGTCTCTGCTTGAAATCAAAGTATGTGCTTCCAGTAGCAATACTGGATTCTGCGGAAGCACATCAACTCAATGTACCACACTGGGTGACCGCAGTACCCACGCATCTCCTCTTTGGTAATGGGCGATGTTTTGCTTAAAATGAGGGGACACTTTAAATGTTCACGAACTTCACAAGGAATTCCTACTTCGACACATGCATAGTGGAGCCAATCCACTTTGACTAAAAGTGAATTATTCGAGAAGCGTTTGCAAGGTTTCGCACCTTGCGAAAGTAATATTCTAGAATTTTATTGTAATTCTTAACAAATCATTTCATGATGGATACGGGAAATCTTTTCCTTTTTTCCATGATGACTTCCGGCCGCCAAAAAAGAAGCTGGAAGATTAAGTCAATGATGTATAGACATCTATCATCGTACTTAAATCAAATTTATAGTCAAGGTAGGTTTTCTTCTATAGTCAGCGAAAATAATATGTCAAAAATATTTTGCTTAATAGCATTATTGAACTATTATTTTTTATAAGAGCAGACTCTTATGTGCCATAGTAACATCTGTAGTAAGGAATCGCCCTGTCTCCTTACTCAATCGCTGAAATGATTCTGCAGCATCCATGTTGGCGTCTGTGCCTCAGCTCGTGTTTTTTTTAGCTAACCCGTTAAAGAAATTAGTTATGACACGGTAGCTACATTTGAGGCATGGACGTTCTTTTCGCGCGTCAGTTTGGAATTCCATGACCAACGGTTACCACCTCTAACTCTAATTGGCCAATGATACTATGTTCCAATCACGAGGATTTAAGCCAATGATATTTAAGTTGAAATATCGTTGTCCTAATTGAAACAGTTAGGTTGTTCCATTGTGTAATTAATTAACCGATTCAGAAGAGATTTAATTTCATACTTAAATCAGCCAAGTATTGTATATTTGTTTAGATATAGGTTATCTTAGTAAATCTAAACCATTATACTACATTACTCTTTGACTAACGCTTAAGCAGGTCTCTGTATATTAGTCATTTGCCTAAAATGCCTAAAATAATTTATTTTAGGCGCAAAAGCGAATACAAGTTTAGACATTTTCAGCATTTTGGTAACAGATCTTATGAAAATTTGAAATTTATAACTGCGAAATGGCCAAACAAACTATGTAAGTACGATACACTGGTCAACTATCCGAGTTTTGAGAGAGATTTGAACTGCTTGCACTGATGGAATCCCTCAAGTGGAAAATCCGTCAACAACTGCCAGAACACGACCCTTTCCCAATTTATAATTGGAAAATACGCTTCACGGTAGCGGTGTTGGCAAAAACGGTCGTTAATCCAGCGCTGAAATCCCAAAGGTCGTCAAATCGATTACCGAATGCCGGGAGTGCCGAAGCGACGTCGAATGACGTCAAACCGTCGCAGTCGGCAATATGCTGACTAAGCTCCTCCTCATTCTTGTAGGAATTCACCAGCATATTGTACTGCTCACTATTTTATTTATTGCCGTCAGATCCACCTCACCTTGAGGCGATCTACTTGAGAATGAATTAACGCATTCATATCGCGTCCCTTCATTAAAACGAGTTGCTGAGGCAGAACGGGTGGTACGGGTTCCTCGCTGGCCTGGTTTCCGTCATCCTACTGGATCACAACCTTGGATAAACCCTGTAAAACCTCCAAGAGCATTACTTCGATCGTCTGTACGATAGTCTCTGCTTCTGCTTCAGGAAGATCGCGGAAGCTGACATAGGAAGAATAGCCCAAGTCAAGAACAAAACACATCACGGCCTCCTTGTTGACGCTCAAGGTGCCTAGATGAAATGTATCTAAAGGATCGATTTCGGCGTTCTAATCATCGGTGAGCTCCCTCGTTACAGATACAATTCTCATCAAATCGTCGATAATCAGTTAGATTTCTTTCTTCTGTTGTGACAGCAAAAGGAGCCGAGCCTGTAGACGCTTCGCAGTGATGTTGACCTTATTGGCAATCTCACCCGTTGCCGCAATGTAAAAATCCACCATGAAGGGGTGGGCATTGTGATGCGTCTCTTGATGCCCGTGGCAATAGTGCTTAATAAATCTTCATAATTCTCTTCAATGTTTGCGAGACGATCCTGCAGCTCGCCAGTGACTCGGTACATGTATACCCAGCGCGTCGTAGAAACCGAAGGAGAGGTCAAGCGCATCTTGTCAATAAGCTTTTGCTGCCTGCGCAGGTGCCCGGTCATTTCGACCAGCGACTTCCAGAAACTACCGTTGTCAAGATCGGAATACACCTTCTGCATGACGATATCGACTTGGTGAAGCAGGAACTAAATCCGGAAGAAGCTTGGCTTGGCGATGTTCACGAAACGCGTCACGACTCCGGCGACCCATCCCGTATGATCCGAGCACCGTCGGACGAGCAGTCATAACATCACGCCAGGTCAGACAGAGCGAGTCAAACAACTTCGCGACCATGTCAAACATTACTTCGCCAGTGTGGCTGCCATAGAAACGGACAGCCATTGAATGAAAGTTTTGCAGCTTTCCTCGGGAAGCGAAGCGGACATGTAACTAATGCCCATGAAGGTCGATCCATCTAGGCCAAATAAGAAATCCCAACTCTGACGAAGCAACCGAGCGACTTGTTGAAAGTTGAAAGCGCAAGTGCTCGCACTAAAGATGTTGCTGAAAGGTGTTGTCGTCCATCGTTGCGTAGATACGTAGGAAACGATAGTTGTAAACGTCGTATAATATAGGTAAATATACCAAATCGTCTCTCGTCTATATCTCGGCAACCAATTACAGATAGGTTGCGAGAGTGACACCCGTTGAGAGATTATTAAGCGTCCGACGAAGTGGATGCAACTAGATAGTTATCTAATGCAAAGTTTATTGAGAAGTGATTAGCTAGCCTAACATGAATATGCATTACCAGTTGAAGGTATACTATACCTCCAAGAGCTGTTGTGTTACCTACATACCTTATCAGTGCAAAAATAGGCAGTACTCAGAACCGAGTACGGATACCGTAATTTTAGCACCTAAAAGGTAAGAAATACAGATTGCTAACTAAAAACAAATAGTCCTACCTAATTATAATAATTAAGTATACAGAATATTTTTAACACTCCTCCTCAAGGTGTATCTCAAAAAATCACACATGTTGAAGGCAGAGCGCGGCGCGTAGCTCTTCGAATCTTGATGCAGGTAGTGCCTTGATAAGTCCATCAGCAAGAATATCTTGAGTCGAAACGTAGGTAGCTTCGATGAGTCCAACCTTTAACTTTGAGACAATAAAATTGACTCGAATGTCGACATGCTTCATCTTGGCACTTGTTTGGTCGCCCTTGAAAATCTTGATAGCCGCTTGGTTGTCCATACAAAGTTGCGTGGGAAGCTTCACCTTGACTCGAACTTCCTCTATGAGCTCTTTGAAGCCCAAAATCATCACCACGTTTGTCGAGGCCGCATAAAATTCCGCTTCCATGGTCGATAATGACACGGCACCTTGTTTCTTTCAAAGCCAAGCCACCAAAACGCCATCCAAAAATATGAGTCCACCTGAGGTTGACTTCCTATAGCTCTTGGAACCTACATAATCCGCGTCGCTATACGCCTTGATGGTCAACTCGTTGCTTGCCACCTCACCACGCCCCATAAAAAACTTAAGATATTTGGTACCTTTGAAGTAACGCAAAATCTTCTTCGCAAGCTTCCAGTCAGCGGTGGTGGGGGAATGAGTACGTAGAGTCGCCTTATTAACCGCGTATACAATGTCGGGTCTGGTGCAGCGAGCGATCCAAAGCAATCTGCCGACCAAAGACTGGAAATCTTTGATAGTCGTTGAACCATTACTATTTAGGGGTTCACTTGGTTGAAGCGAAATATATTCAAAGTCAGTGCAAATCGGGGTTCGGACTGCGTTTGCATCTTGCATCTTGAAGTTCTTGATGATCGCATCGATGGTCACTGTAACGGGGTTACATTCGGGTAACACTGAGTGTTGGTGTACATGAGTACACCACGGTTGAGGTCAGTATTGGCCGGGTTGAAAGGTTTCGAACCTTTGGTTATTTTAACCAATCAGGGCATGGGCCCTTGGTGTGGTGGTGTGTCAGCCATCCACGTGTCAGTACACAGGTGTGTACACTACATTTTAGCTAGGTACGAATTAGGAATATTCTACTTAGTGTTACATATAGTTTATATTAGTTTAAATAATTACATATTAAATATATTCAGTTTAAATTTTACTCTTTCATACAGACGCACGACCCCGACCGGTCGTGCGTGTAGTGAGTGCCGTAGCGTAAGGGGAGCCCTCCCCTTATCTACACCCTTTGTAAGGGATCCTTGCCGTTAAGGCACTAGCAAAGGCTATAGTAAATGAACCCGGGAATCTTGGCCCCGAGTAGGAGAGCTCTCTCCTACTAAGCCCTTAATAGGGGCGTATCGGCTAAGTAGCGGCGAACGCCGCTTTAAGGAAAGTCTTCCTCTGTGCGCTAGCCGCACCGTGCGTATACGCACCGGCTACAGTCACCTCTTGATCTAACTTGTATCCGGAGTTGATGTCGAAAACCACTCGCCATCCGAGAAATTTTGATACCATGTCGAGATTATTGACCTCGAGGCATTTCATGTCTTCAAAAATTGCTCCACGAGCTCCTCTTTTGTACCAGTTACTAGTAGGTAAACAACATAGATTCCTACTATAACGGTTTCACCATCCAAGTTCTTGACGTATAAACACATGTCCGTCAAGCACTTCGAAAATACAGATCCAGTAATTTCCCGTGGATCAAATTTATTCCATAGTCGTCCTGCCTGTTTCAGGCCGTAAAGCGTCTTCCTGATCTTGAGTACTTTTTTGACTTGGTCATCATGAGTGCATGCACCGGTTTTTAGTGCATACCTTGGGGGATGGACAGAAAAATATCAAGTTCATTTTCTTCAGCCTTAACATAGGCGTTTGAAATATCCCCGTGCCTTGCAGGCACCTGCCACTTGGTCGCCAACGCCAGAACCAACTTGACTGTATTAATATCGATAACGGCGGAAAACGTTAAGGTATAATCAATACCGAAACGTTGCTCGTTGCCACATGCAACGAGTCTAGCCTGAAACCATTCGATCTTACCATCTTGATCCAGTTTCGTCTTGAACACCCATTTGGTGTGAGAGGGAAGAGGCCGGCAATCTTGTGGCTTGTAGACGACGCTACAAACTTTATTTCGTTCCAGAGCGTTAAGCTCCTCCTGAACGGCATTCGTCTACTTGTCTTTGTTGGAGGACTTCATTGAAGTTTTTAGGGTCCATTTCGGTGATGAAATTTACCGACCCATCACCCTCGACTGCACTTGGAATTTTAGTCGTATCTTGATCAATAGTAGATGATTCCTTGCGCTTGGACTTGGAAACAGTTCCTGTAACGCAGCGTTCGCGTTGCCAAGCCTTCTTTTTGCGGGCTTCATCTTTTTGGGGGTTGTAGCAGTAGTCGCATCCACCTGATTGACGATCTTCCACCATACCCTGTTGAGGTGTACGGTTTTGGTCGGGGGTCAAGGCTTCAACATTTTCGATGTATTGAGTCACAACAACCTTGCGTTCACATTTAAGGTAAACCTTAAAACCCTTGAACTCCCCACTTTTCCCAACCACATACGCAACCTGGGCACGATGTTCTAGTGAATCATTTCCAGGATTTATATACACAGTGCAGATCTAGCCGAAAACAACGATCTCTCCTAGGTTTGGTTGATTTTTTATCAGCACCTCCAAAGGTGACTGACGACGAGAATTTGAATTGCTTGGGCTTCGGTTCAATATATAAGCAGCGTATTGAACCGCATCGCCACAAAAAGTGAGAGGTAGACCACTTGCAAATAGCATGCACCTTGCCATGTTCATGACTGTTCGGTGCATGCGTTTTGCTTTGCCGTTGCTAGACTGGTTGTTGGCTTCACTGATTTGCGGTTTAACACCAGTCTGCACGCAGAAACTATCGAGATTTTTGAACTCGTACCCTCCATCGGTACGCAAAATCCGAACCTTGCAGTTAAACTGCCTTTCAAAAACGCCATAAAGTATTCAAACTTTTTGGCTGCAACATCTTTCGTTTTTGCAAGAAAAACGCGCACATAGTTAGACTTATGATCAACTTTGTTGATCATATATCTATTGCCTAGGCAGTCCTTCGGGGTGATTGGACCTTTTAGGTCGGAACATATGACACCACCGATACGATCAATAGGTGAGTTGGTGCCACTGTCCTTGACAGACCTCGGATTTTTCGTTTACTTGCCCTGAGCGCAGGTCAAACAATTCATCCGTTTGTGATCTGTCAATACAATCCCACTTGACCCATCCTTGGCCAAACATTCTATGGAATCGTAATCAGATGTCCGAGTCGTGCATGAAAGTGCATTAATGACCCTTTTGGACATCTGATTGCCGGGCCAAATCGGTATCAATTTCGTTGATGATGGCCATGACATCCGGAAAATGAGTCTCATTATCGATGATTACTGAGACGTTCACCGTTAATACCTTGTTGGTCTTTTGGATGTCGAAAATTTGAGATTGGGTGGAATTGTGTAACAACACACGGTTGCCTTTAACATAGGCCATCTAGCACCCTTTCTCCTCCAAAGACCAAACGACAAGATGTTTTTTGCAATATTCTCCACGTAATATACGTTCTCCACTCGAACAGGCTTTGGTTTACCACTGGCATGGTCTTTCAACAAGATCCAGCCTTTAAATGTAATTTCCATCTGTTTTACATAAGCCTGGAAACACGTGCCGTCAACTGTTTCGGCATCTCGCAGATACTTCCGCCGATTAACCAAGTGCATACTAGCACCGGAATCGAGTATCCATATCCAAGTGTCTGCAAACGATTTCGGTGCAAAACTCGAAACAGCGAGCGAGAAATCCACTTTTTTGTCAGGATCATTAGGCCATTTCGGTCTAATATGACCTACTTTACCACAACCATGACACTTGATAACTTTTTTATTGTCTTCAATCAGATTGACTGCATCATGGTTGTATGACTTGACGGGTCTTGATTAGCCTTCGATAGCTTTCGCAAAGTGAATTAACGCTTCGGCGTGTCGAAGAGAGTCGGTACGTTTGTGATCGTACTTAGCATGAGTACCGTCTTCAATTCCGGTGAGTCATAATGGACCACATTTTCCAGTACGAGCGGCTCACTGTTGACGACAGATTCGGATATTTGGACCAAAAAAAGGAAATGGTCATTCCATGAAACCTTGGTCTTCTTCCGACTGGTGAAGAGTTTCATCGCCTGTGCGGGGGTGATGGTCGTGTGAAATGCATTGAGCATATTGTTCATCACGTGCACGAGAGTGGGCGTTTCGGTCCACCATGTGTCGACCCGTCTGTTGTAATACTTCTCGGCAGTACCACTCAGGTAGTGACCGAGCAAATTGACCTTGATATCTTTGCTCCAGGGGTATCCGCATGCAGATTCAGAATATTGCTATCTGTCGAATAAATCTCGTACCCCAGTCCTTGAAACCAGCTCCGAGGCCACTATAAGCTTGGTACCATCAAAAACCGTGATGGAGAGCTTACACTCCTTTGCCGACGGGGTATTGAACACAGGAGGAGGATTTGGCATCGGTGCACCCATACCGTGGTTATTATGGGGTATATTATGGTGCACCTCTGGTTTCTTCTAAGGAGTGCTTTCGAGCGACTCGATGCGCATGCGCGTCCCTAGGAGCATCGAATTGTTGAATCGGAAGTTGTTAGGCTCCGGTTGGACCCTGGAAGCCTCAATCTTGTCTTTGCGATCGCATAGTCTCTTGAACATCTCCAGAATCTGCATCTATTTGGCTCCAATGGGGACCGGCTTCTCTTCAAGGGATCCGTCGTCACTTAATACGGCTTGACCCTTTGGGCTCATAACCTGTTGAAAGGTGTTGTCCTCTATCGTAGCGTAGTTACGTAGGAAACGCTAGTCGTAAACGTCGTATAATATAGGTAAATATACCAAATCGTCTCTCGTCTATATCTCGGCAACCAATTACAGATAGGTTGCGAGAGTGACACCCGTTGAGAGATTATTAAGCGTCCGACGAAGTGAATGCAACTAGATAGTTATCTAATGAAAAGTTTATTGAGAAGTGATTAGCTAGCCTAACATGAATATGCATGACCAGTTGAAGGTATAATATACCTCCAAGAGCTGTTGTGTTACCTACATACCTTATCAGTGCAAAAATAGGCAGTACTCAGAACCGAGTACGGATACCGTAATTTTAGCACCTAAAAGGTAAGAAATACAGATTGCTACCTAAAAACAAATAGTCCTACCTAATTATAATAATTAAGTATACAGAATATTTTTAACAGATGCAGTTTGCAACACATTGCAGCCGTGAAGCTTAGCGTTGCCCGTCACATAATTATCCTCAAGGATCGCGAGAGAGGCCTGTTTAAAAGAAATTCCGAGAGCGACGAAGATGACGGTAAGATTCAACATCTGTGCAGCAGCAAATCGGACGCGGTATAAATTAGATTCCTCGTCGAAAGTGAAGATGCTAAACGATTGCACGCGCGTTTTACCCTCCATGCATCATCAGACCATAGTATTTCCCCAATGAAAATATCGACAATGAGCTTATCGACTTCGATAACGATGGCATCAGAAGTGTTTCCAAGGTCTGTATGCAATCTGTTAAGGGGACGTTGACTGAATCGAAATAAACAGATTTGTCCGATTCGTTCAAAACTTGGTACTCTTCCCAGCGATGGCAATGCATTCCTTTGAGATGAATTCGACAATTCTCGGGGAGGAACCGAGAAGCGAAAATTTTGATTCGTTCAGTCACCTTGAGCTTCTTAGAGTCGAAGCTAAAACGGCAGGCAAACGAATTAATCATATCCTGCTCGTTATGGCCACAGATTTTCAGCCCGAACTCAAGCAAATGTTTCCTTTGGAACGGCAATGACAGTTTAACGGTCGAAGCCTGTGTCTTTCTTCCCGTATTTGAATTTGATGTTTTTGAAGTGGTGCGACTCCAAAATCCAAAGCCTTCTGCAGCGGGAGGAAATGACAGCGTTGTCGGAAAACCCATCCCCAGTTTATTTTTTTGATACAATTGTTGAAGATTTACAAGCGATGCATGTGTAGTCCGGTATGGGACTACATACAAACTTCAAGTGAAGCGCGACTATTGCGGTCACTTATGAATTTATGCATTTTTAGCTACTTTGGAATTTTTTCTTTGTATTAAGTTTTAGGTTAGGTTCTTAAGTATGCATTTATAATTAGTAGATATTTTACCTTAAATCACGCATTTATATCCTACCCTCGTGCGCCCCTACCTGATCAATTAGGGCACACTACTTTCACAGAAACCTCTCCCAGACGGTAAGGCGCTAACTGTAACAGGACTGATCCTGTTACAGGTTTACACTGTATTTGTGCGAGGAAGCGCGCAATACAATTAGGGCAGGATTAGTTGGTAACAACTAATCCTATAATAAAAGTAAATATATCAATATTCACTTATCTGTTAGAACGCAAAATTAAGAGTGTTTATTCAATGGTTGGTTTAGAGGCTAATAATATAGTAACTAACTAATTAATATAATAATATCAAGTCTTTAACTAACTGTACTATTAGTTAACTTGCAAGATTCGGTATTTATACCGAATCGACTTTTCCTTCTTAGATTATAATAACTTATAATCTCTTATTTAAATTTCAGACAACGCGTCTGAAATTAAACTGTGATATTCTAACTTGAATATCTATTATGTAATGGCACCCCATTACATCACCCCCCACTTAAGGTGGTTGGCCAATAATAACTCTTATTTTGGCCAATCATGGGTGGAACTTGTTGGTCAGAATTTCGCATTCACCAACTGATTGACCATCGACTCGATGGTCAAGACACACGGCGGCGGCGCTCTAAAGAGCGCTGCTGAAAACAATGAAGGAACTTCTTCCTCCGCCTCAGCACTAGGTGCTGAGGTGTTGAGTGACAACGGTGACGCTGCATTAGCAGCGTCAACTACGCAAAGGTCGGAAGACGTACCGTCTTCGACCACAGATGCTGCTAAGGGTGCATCTGACAAAAAACAGGGAGATGTTAATGCAACATCTCGCACGATGGCAACTTCCGAATGGCGTGTTGCCAAGAGGGCCATGTTCGGGAGTTCTGACTCCGAACAAAGTGATGGGGATACAGATGTCCCCACTAAAGGATCTAGCGAGTCGAAACTCGCTAGGTGCTCACCGCCTAACAGCGATGACGACTCTGGTGTCGCTATCAGCTATGACAGCGACAATGATAATCACAGGTGGTTGCGGGAACGCAGAGCCCCACCTGGACCAAGTACTTCTCCACGTCGGGGTGATTTAACCCCGGCGCGTGGTGTTGAAGCAGGCGGTGCTCCGCCTGCTAAAAGGGCTCGAACAGAAGCGGCGGCTGCCGCTTCTAAAGCGTATCATCGTACGGAACCACATGTTCCGTACAGAGTGGGGTTTTGGACCCCTGGCTGGGCTATTGCCCCCAACAGTGGTGGTCACCGTAAACGGGACTGACAGTATGCGTTGTTTGATATCAACGTGCTGGATGACTGCGAAGACATCCAGTCACGTCGATTCGATCGAAGTACAGACGATATACTTCTGTACTTTATTGACCTCTTTTTCCAGGTTCGATATTATTCGAGCCGGAAAGGGTCAAGGAAGAACAGGGACGATAAAGACGTCCTGACTCAGAGTTGGAATGCTTTTGTTGACAACTACAACAAAAGCCCAGATGATTACGTGAATAAAGTTCACGTAATGCGCGAGCGCTTTTTAAAGCACTCACAAACAGGCAAAATGGAATACATCCATTTTGATTGCCTCAAAGAAGGGTTAAAGTGTGGTGTCCCTTCTCACCTCGTTTGCCCGCGGTGTCCGCAAAGCGCTCCTCTTCTGTCAGAGGAGGAGTTGCGGGGGTACGGTGGCTTTTCCGTATCCGCCGAAATTCAGGGTTTAATTGATACCCTGAATGCATCAACACCTACTGTTGATGCTACTTCGCATTATGAGTTTGAGACTTCTTCTCAAACTCAGTCAAAAGGTCTGGGGCGTCGGCCCTCAGAACCTCAATCGGCTCCCAAGAGTCGAACTCTTGGGGATATCCCAGCCAGCGTACCAAGTACTCGGTACACTGCCCCTTCTTCAAAGGCACCGAGAGCTTCGAGATCAAGCGCTCGAGGATATATAGCTTATTCCCCTGATTATCAATCATGGGCGGCGGAGGTTGAGAATTCCCTCGCCGTTGTTGTTGCAGAGCATGGTTCTTCGCTCCGCAAGCTCGAGGAGGGTTATTCCTCCTTGAGCAGCGATATGTCTCACTGTGTGAAGACATATCGGTCTCTTCGCGAGGATGTCCGCGACATCCTCGGAGCGCACACTGCCCTCCAGCAGAAGAATTATCTTCTGTACATTGAGCTTTCTCGCTATAAGAGAGAGCTCGATCGGCGCACGGCTGATCTCGAGCAGTCGAAGGCGGAGGTAACGACTCTCCGCTCTGCTCATCAACGGCTGGAGGCCAATTACAAGTCTCTCTTCGGAGACTTGGAGAAGCACGGCATCTTCCGTGGTTCTGCGTCTCGTCGTAAGACGAAGACGAGTGATACGGCTTGAGCCTCCCAACATAGAATGTTGGGTGAAGCCGCATTGCTGTGGGAATGTCTAAGGTATAGGCATTCCCCCGAATCTCTTGGACCTTGAAGGTTCCAATGTACTTCGGAAGCAACTTCCGTGTAGGGAAGTTGCTTATTGCATGTGTAGGCAAATTAGTAGTACTTAGTAATACTAATTCACCTTTAAGAAAGGAGTTTTTGTTCTTCCTTCCTTGTTTATCTGCATTTTTCTTCTGCTTATCAAAAGCAGAGGCAAGTGCATCCTTTACATAGCGTATTACAGCTTGGCGTTGTAATACGAATTCATCTACTGCTTTATCAGCAGTAGGTGTATTGTCCTCGTTGTCTGCAGCCATTGCTGCAGACACATATTCATCGTATGCAGCTTCAGGTTTAATTGAAGATGCTTTCGCTTCTACTGTATTTTCAGTAGAATGGCCATCGTTTTGTTCACAAGTTGCAGTTGCAACTTGCGCATTGACTCGCTCAAAATTTGAGCGGGTCCCTCCCCCACTTATATTTGGCGTACCGCCAAGTAAAGCTGTGGTTCGTGGATGCCTTAAGGCATTCACGTAGAACGGTGTATGCTTAGTTGAAGCATGCACCGAGTTGTTAATCGCAAATTCAGTGAGTGACAGGTAGTCACTCCACTGTTCAAAGGCATGTGCGTATGATCGCAACATGTCTCCGATAACGCAGTTAACCCGTTCCGTCTGCCCATCCGTTTCCGGATGGTCCGCAGTTGACATCTTAAAGTGGGTTTCCAACAATGAGAACGTTTATTGCCAGAAACGTCCTGTAAATCTCGGATCTCTATCCGAGACAATGTCTCCCGGCATTCCGTGCAAACGGAATACCGTATCAACGAATATCCGCGCTGTTTGAGCGGCGGTTACATTCGCTGATACTGCAGTAAGATGTACCATATTACTGAAACGGTCTACAAAGACCACTATTCCAGTCTTCCGACTATTGTCGGGTGAAAGACCGAATACGAAGTCCATTGAAATGGACTTCCAACACTCTGTCGGAACCGGCAGAGATTGCAGCGGAGCCTGTGCAGACTACGCAGGCTTAACGCGCTGGCAAATCTCGCAAGCGCGTACGTATTTGCGTACCCACTTGTACTGGTTTCGCCAGTAAAAGTCACGTGCGAGAGAAGCGTATGTCTTCTCTCGACCTTGATGCCCTGAAATCGGTGCATCATGATACTCAAACATAATTTGATGTTTGAGATCATCGTCGTTTCGAACGACGATGCGACTTTCATCTTTTTGGTCTGTGCTGTAAAGCAGCAGACCATCGTGCAGTCGATATCGATGCACGCAAGCGCGGAGGAACTCTGGGAGTTCGTCGCACTTCTCACTTGATTGATTACTTAAGTAATCAATCAACAGACGTGTCTCCTCGTCTGTTTTGTACGCCTCGCGTACTTGTCGTATGATTTACAACGACAAAGCAGTGCAACGGATCGCGTTTGCACTGGCACCTTCGGTTACGGACGGTTTCGTCTCCTAATCGGGCCTTCGTGATAGCGCATCCGCTATCACGTTCAACTTTCCGGGTTTGTATTCAACCGTAAAGTTGTACTAAGCAAAGAATAACAGCCATCGAGCCATTCTTTGAGAAATGTTTGGTGAATTCAAGGCCGTGCGTAGAGACGCATGGTCCGTGTAAACCACAAACGGTCTATCTCCCAATAGATAGATCCGAAACTTAGCCAGTGCGTACTTCATGGCAAGGAGTTCCTTGTCATGCACTGGATAGTTGCGCTCGGCTGGGTGCAACTGACGCGATAGCAGATTACGCGATCACGATCATCGTGATCACGATGCATCAAAGCACAGCTGATAGCGAAATCGCTCGCGTCGCAAACGACGTGGAACGGACGCTCGTTATCGGCTATAGCCAAGACAGGCGCTTCAGTCAAGCTTTTCTTGACTGCATCAAAAGCATCTTGACATTGGGTATCCCAATGCCATTCGACATCTCTCTTAAGTAATTGAGAAAGAGGTCGTATCAACCCAGCATAGTTGCACGAATACTTGTGCAAATATGTTGCCAACCCAAGGAACTTTCGAAGTTCCTTAACGTTGTTTGGCGTAGGCCATTCAACGATCACCCTGATCTTTTTTGGATCAGGACGCACCCCGTTCTTGCCCACAAAGCATCCAAGAACGGGTATCTCAGGTGCACCAAAGGTGCACTTCTTCAGATTTGCATAGAGCTTATTTTTACGCATAAGCTCCAACACTCGACGTAGATGCTCCCTATGGACATCTACATCGCTTTTATCGTGTTCACCCTTACTATGGATGAACACGTCATCGAAATAACTCGGTTCGAATTATCGCACCGGGCGTAATAGATGCGTTACGCATCTGTTAAACGTAGCAGGGGCATTTCGAAGCCCCTGCGGCATAACAAGCCACTCCCAAAGCATGCCGCTTGGGGTGCTTACCGCCGTGAGAGGTATATCCTTCTCACGCATTAGGATTTGATAAAATCCATCTATTAGATCGAGAGCACTAAAGATGGTGCTCCCGCACATGCCATCTATGATGACATCCTTCCGCGGTATCGGTGTCTGTGCCGGTACCGTCGCTGCGTTCAGCTTGTTGTAAGCGTGAACGTTTCTCCACCCACCTGTGGACTTCTTCACACAAAAGGTGGGGGTAGAGTGCGGTGAGATAGACTCCCGCACTTGTCCTGCTTTACGACGAGCTTCGAAAAACTCGTCGATCGCTTTTACTTGATCACGCTGCAACGGCCATTGCCGCGTGACACAATATTTCGTGCCTGGCACGAGGTCAACTTCATGACGAGTTCCCTTATCCTTAGGGAGCTCGCTAGGTACTTCTTCTGAGAATACGTCAGCGTATTCTCGAAGTACCTCATAAAATGGGGAGTTCGCTTTAAGCGACTCCCAGCTCTGCGCTTCAAAGCGCTGAACTTTGGTTTGATCATTGGGAACCTCTCTCCCAATGTTTTCCACTTGTAATGTGGATATTCGTTCACGAATATCCACTATTTCATCTGTTGCAACGATAATACAGATCTGTCCGATCTGATCATCGTGCAAGTTTCTCCTAAACTTCTTCCAGCTTAGCGCTGGAAGAGCCATCACCTCCGAACCTTCTTTCGGAGGGTGTTCCATCAACAGAGACTGGGTAGCTAATCCGGTCTCCGTTTGCGTCAAGACGTTGATCGTCTTGACGGAACTGACCATGCAATCAGACGCACTCGTCTGATTGACTGCTACACGGTGATTACGATTCACCGTGTGCGAATACTCATCATCATGGTGGCCACTGCCTACCATGGAATTTCGGCGATCAGATGTTCTCGTCTGACCAGACGCCTTTTCTGCGACACGGTGGTCTTTATCACCCGTGCGCATGGATAACGCAACGTGGTGGGCACAGGCCACCACGGAGTTTTGCTCACGATTGCACTCGATCGTGAGTTCACTCTCATCAACACGGAATTCATTCGTCGTGTTGGAACCTTCGGTCGCACAGTGGGTGTTTCCCACTGTGGATACTATTTCATTCTCACTGTGGGTGTTTCCCACCGTGGATATAACTTCATTCTAACTGTGGTCTTTATCACCCGTGGAATGTTTCTCTCCAACACGCAACGACTCTTCTGTTGCGTGTGGTAGTCCCTCTGCACTCTCACCAGCGGAGGTACCTTCCGCTGATCGTGTCAGAACCGACCTGGTGGCGCCATCGCTATCCACCAGACTGTCTGACGCTGCGGTTGTATCCTATGATACAACCGGATTACACACAGGGTGATCAGATCCTGTGCGTCCGCCGCAGTCGATCGACAGGTTAACCTAGTCGATCGAAGGTTTAAACTTGGACATCCATGGGATTCCATGTATCACATCGAACTTGTCATCTAAATCGAGGACGATGAATTCATCCTCGAATGACAGTTCATTCAACTCGAAGCGTGTTTTAATCACACGCTTTGGAATAGTCACGGTTTCACCTGTTGCTAACCGGACTGACAACATACTTCGTGGGGTTTCTACCTCCACGAAGCTCAACAGCGTTAGACTATGAGTTCTAACGAAATTGTTTGAAGCTCCTGTGTCAAACAAAGCTCGCATGGGGACATCGCTCCCGTGCGGCTTAACCTCCAGGGTGATAAGAGGCTTACCATCACCCTGCACCTTTTGACAGGACATAGTCCCGTCTGGGGCTATTACCCTCACGCCCTATGTCGGCATGTGGGATAACATTCCCAGTAGGGCTCCCCGCCCCTACTGGCGATTCTCGTTTTTTGCACCAACAGGGTGATGTCCCTGTTGGTGTCGCCGTGCAGCGGACGGTTCTGTCCGCTGACTGCGTGGCACCGGACGCGGTGCCATACACTCATGGACAAAATGCCCCATTTTCGAGCATCTATTGCAGCGAATATTCTTCTTAAATTTCGGTTGCTTCGAACACAAAGCAACCACAACCGAAAGGTCCATCGGCTCTGGACCTTCACCGCCCATGCTCTGGCGCGGGTGGCTGTTTTCATGAGACGAAGTGTGAGCTTCGTCTGCCTGACTGCTGATTGTTGACATGCCGTTGCGGCATGTCAAAAGCGAAGGGCTGTTGAGCCCTTCGGCTGTACCCAGCATGCGATGACGCTGATCGCATGCTGAACTCCTCACGGATGCTCATGTCAATGGCATCCCTTAGAGTCTCTGGCGGGTGCCGGTAGAGACTCTGTTTGACGGTACCATCATTGAGTCCCTTCATAAAGCCAGTGACCTGCATAGAAGGGGGGCACCGGCTCATACACAATATTTGACAGCAAATACTGCGTCTTCTGAGCGTAAGCTTGAAGGTCAAGCTTACCTTGCCGGAGTTCCATAAACTCCTGCCGACTACTTAGCTCCATTTCTGGAGCTTCAAAGTTGAGCTTTAGCTCAGCTTTAAATTCCTTATAAGTAAGGAACGCAGAGTCATCAGTGGCTCTGCGACTCATCGCCCATGCCCTGGCTCTGCCGCCTAGACATGTTGTGGCGAAGTACGCCTGTTGACGTTCGTCAACAATATTTTGCGCAGAGATGGCATCTTCCACATCTGCGAACCATCTACGAAGGGGCTCACCCCCTTCACCGGTAAAGGGCGGTACTCGCGCCTTTACTACTTCAACGCTATGCGTTGCAGGTGCAGTTGCGGTCCGCGCTGACTTTGGCGCGGGCCGTTCTGACTTTTCTAGGTGGTTTCGCCTAAAGCGATTCACCACCTGTACCACCTCCTCTGGAGACTTACTCTTGAGGAAGGTAATGATGTCGGTCCCCATAGACCGAATCATTTCCGCCGTCGAGTCTTAACTACGCGACGAGAAGTGAGGGAAGTGTTTATCCACCTCTTCCAGCGTTCTTTCTCGCTCGGCAGCCGACATGTCTCGCGACATGATGCCGAGCGGCTCTTAATCTTCGCTCCGCTAGTTAACTAGCAGAACGGCACTGTGGTCGTTAAGACGGACCACAAAGTGCTACCAGGTGTAACAGGACTGATCGTGTTACAGGCTTACACTGTATTTGTGCGAGGAAGCGCGCAATACAATTAGGGCAGGATTAGTTGGTAACAACTAATCCTATAATAAAAGTAAATATATCAATATTCACTTATCTGTTAGAACGCAAAATTAAGAGTGTTTATTCAATGGTTGGTTTAGAGGCTAATAGTATAGTAACTAACTAATTAATATAATAATATCAAGTCTTTAACTAACTGTACTATTAGTTAACCTGTAAGATTCGGTATTTATACCGAATCGACTTTTCCTTCTTAGATTATAATAACTTATAATCTCTTATTTAAATTTCAGACAACGCGTCTGAAATTAAACTGTGATATTCTAACTTGAATATCTATTATGTAATGGCACCCCATTACACTAACGGTCGATACTGTCACAATTGGAATTTGCACGTTCCCCCAACTCGTGTCAACTTTCTACAACAATCGAAAGGGTTAAGGCACCCTTGGACCAATCCAACTTCAGTAAACCTTAGAGATGCTCCTGTCCTCCGACCACACCTTCAATATGTTCGTTCTGTCGTATCTGGGGTGGGAGGGGGCTGTTTTGTAATGGGAAAGGAGAGGACCAACAGGCCTGTGAAATTTGTTGAGGCGACAGCATTAAGGACATTACCCACTATCTTAGGCATTCGGGAAAACTATATTAGACCTTTTAGGCATTATAACTTCGGAATGCCTAGCCTGCGGATTAGTCATTTTAGTGTAGGACTAAAATAGGATATAGGAAATAAACAAATTTACATTAGCTTCTTACGTATTACTAGCCGAATGTGCTGGGTGTTAAAAATGTTACACTGTACCGGTGATATTGAACGGTATTAAGGTAATTTTCATTGTAATTTTCGACCTCTTGCGTACATACGCTCGTGAGTAAAGCGTGTTTTCCATGTTGATGTACAAACACACACAAAAGCTAGTCGACGCTCGCCAGTAGTAAACACGGACGCTTGGCAAATGACTTGATGCTCTAGTTGTGCAGCCAAATATTCACCCGTCGCAGGTTTTCGTACGATTCTACCTCCCTTACCACCGGCGATGGCCCCATTTATCGCCGTTTGATGATACTGCACTTTCTTAATCCCACCGCACGGGATCAGTTGAGCGCATAACGCGCCTTGCAATCTCCTGAATGCCACCCCCCCTTTCACGTAGCTCTTTTTCGTCCAAGAAGACATTTTACCATCATTCCTGGCTTTCTTTTATCTTGTTTTTCGTATGCAACTGTATGAAAACAGTATGACACCCGCAAAATTAGCGCTTTTTGGCACGACCCACGCCCACACTGTACTTACACAGCAGACGCAGGTTGAAATAAAAGCAGCTGAGATAGACGTGGTGTGCGCAGTGACGCCACGCCTAAACGCATCTCTCCTAAATCTCTGATTCCGTGGAAGCAAAATATCTTTACAACCCCATGCATGTACTACGGCAAGCGATAGTATATAGTTTCGATGCATCATAAATTTGTTACAGTCTACGTTCCTTTCAATTTCTATCTCTACTTGTTAGTTCAAAATACCGGACTTCATAATGCTGACCGTGCGGTCTGCCATCAACTTTAGGGGCGGGGACGACGTGCCCATTTAATTTATGGACTAGTGGGGGGGGTATCTGTGGGATGATGGACGTCTGGTCTTCATCGAGTTACACTGGACTGTGGGAGATCTCGTTAATAAAGTGTTCAAGAAAGAAAAGATCTTCCTCAAACAGATCCACGGGCGTGTCCGATGGCTCCAAGTCAATCACTGGCGTATCCACCATCATGTAGTCCACAGCTGCGTCCATCCCGAAGCCAATATCCAGGTCTGCGTCCATCCATGTAAACATGGCGGCAGCATTGTCCATCACGGGATTGCCATTGCCAAAGCAATCGATCCCACGAGGACTACAGGCATTCGAGGTTTTGGGTATCATCACCACGGCTTTGGGTTGGGACATGGCCTTGGGCACGGCCGGAGGCGGCGGGCGCTCGACCTTGACGACGACCCCACGTTTGGATTCACTCGCGACTTTGTGCGATCGTCGCGCCCCGCCGCTGTGCTTGGCGCGGGGGGACGCCGAGCGACCTTGTTTCCGACGCTGTTCCATGCGACGTTGGTTCGTGTTGGCTTTTTGACGATGATACTCGCAAAACTTGTGTAATTCGCCATTGCGCTTTTCGACGCGCCAGCTCCAGCACTTTTTGCTTGGATAGCCACAGAGCAACGGGGAGCGCTTTTGTGGCGTCTCGACCAGCGCGTGCGACGGATTCAGGGCCAAGTGTGGCATGGAGTGTAGCATCGCCGTCGGCGGGCCATGACGTCCGAACGAGGACAGGAGCTCGCCGCTAGCGTACGCCGTGGTCGTGACCATGTCGCGAGGAAGTTGAGGAGCTCGAAGCAAATGCGCAAATGGGCAACCGTCATGTGCCAGTTAGACATGAGAAGTGTGGCGTATGGCTCGAGAGCGTGAATTTTGACGCAGCTGCACCTGCTTGGTGCTGGAGCCGCGCGTTCCGGCACTGGTGCCAGGCGCCATGCCGCCCCGTCTGCTAGGAACCTTTTCCCGCTTTATCGTTCGATGGGCGATAGACGGAGGATGGGCGGGTGAACAACAACAACATGTGTCCTCGCTTAGATAACTGACAACGTTGCTACGCATGGATGAAGAGAGAGAGAGAGAGTGGAGCGTCGTGGACGCTTAAGAAGGGGCGTATCCAGCGGCGGCTTATATCATCTGTCACGCTTGATTGCGTCTCCTTTGTATTGACATAGGAACATTAACTAGCCCTGACTAAGTTTACAGTCTGTATAACGACCGATTTTTACGTTTGAAAACACAACAACTGGTGCAGTTGTCGCTCCGGCAATGAAACCATTGCGCCTTCGTTTGTAATGTTTAACCATGTTATCTCTAAAGACTCGTAGTCGATGTACCTTCGTTGTGACCTCTTTCTTATCCCCTTCAAACCTTAGATATCACGTGCTTACGTTGGTTAAATGTACTGATGGTAGCACTCGATAGTTAATCCAGTCAGAAACAGCTGCGCTGCGAAACTGAGCGTCGCATGTTCTAAGGAGACGGGCGCACCAAGCAAGACCTTGTTCTCGCGGATACCTATATGATATATAGGTATGTGTGTGTGTGTCGAGGCCACGGGGGTCCAATCTACGACGTGTCCCTGCGAATTGCACGCGATTGACCTCGTTGCTCAACCATCATTGATGACCTTAACAATTGTTGACTCCCTTGCACTGTGCCAAGAATGTTCGCGCGACAATGTGTGACAGATGGCAAGCAGCGGGAAGATCTGTGTCGTAATACTTGATGCTTGTATAGCGATCGTTACAAAGCCGTGTAACAGGCACAGTTGCAAACCGTTATAAGATGCGATCTTGCCTCTGGCAAATATTCGCGCCGTCGGGGCCCATCCTAACGGTGCCCACCTCGACGTCGAGCTCGTTTCCAGCCTCTGCCACAAGGTACGCGCGGGCGGCTGCGGCTGCTTCCTACGCGTCCATGAAACGGGTCGTTGCGGTGGTCGCATCCCCATGGAGCAAACTGATTCACTTCCATGCCTGGTGTGGGAGCCAGTTTGGCTCTGTATCGAAACGTGTCCTTGGTATCTACGACACGTGCGCGCGCTTTCATCCGTTAGAAAGTCTTTAACCATTAGTATTTCGGTGCGGGGTGTTCGTCAAGACTGACCACGTTGTTGCATCTGCGACGCCAAAGCATTCGCACCCTTTTAGTCGATGGAGGGGGCAGGAATAGGTAACTCGAAATCGATTCTCGAGCGGACGACCGCATGACGAGGCATTTGTCCGCTTCCCTCGAATGAAAAACACTTTTGCTTACTCGAAACCAATTGTGTGCACAATTTTCTTCTTTATGATGTGCAGTGTAAATGTGAACAACCTTATATATATATATCTATACCTTTCTTCCTTGAGGGGGTGCTTGCTTGTACTTCCTAGTCTATCTTGACATCATATCGCCCTTCTCGCATCGCTCTCGCTCTTGCAATGGTTAAAAGAAGTCTCCAACGACAGGATCCAGCGCGAGAAACTGTGGACTCATATCGAGCACGGTAGTCCACATGGCCATGGGATCGCCAGGAGCGTGTGGACTCGGGACATCCGTGGGCGTAGTACAGTCTTGCCAGTCTTTTCTTGTCGTTCGGTAATCCAGTTCGAGATCCGACATGATCATTTGCACCTCTCGCGCATTCGTAGTGTCCACGTGGCCGTAGGGTCCGACCAATGCCTTCCCTTGTTGTGGTCGCACTTGGTTCTCGCCAGGTCGCTCACTCGGCTTCAAACGGTGATAGGGCTTGAGACGCAAGCGCTGTTTCGAGGGATTCTTGGACCATGACGACGGCGGCCGCGGGAGCGTCGGAGGAAGTAACGTGGATGAAAAGACTGGCGGTGGAGGAGGAAGGAGCGACGGCACGAGCGGGAGGGGTGGCGGCCCGCGCGTCATGGGCGGCCCCACGAAGAGGTACAAGTCTTGAAAATCCATGCTCGCGTTTCGAGTCAAATGCTCAAATGATGTGAGACACGAGGCATAATCAAGCACGCTGGGCGCTTTTCTTTCGAACCAGCAGTTGGGCAAAACGGGCGCAACACAAGCTCGTACCGTACGGACGTGGATCAAAAAGACGTCGAGAGGCCTGATCCGTCGGCCCTTTCTTTTGTTAAAGTTCGGTCGATCAAGCTGCTGCACTCACGCTCGCAAATATTTTTCGAGCAAAAAAACGAGCCATTCCCGTCACCATCGCCGAGGCATCCCATGAGCAAAAGATCAGCGCACATTGGGCCTCGTCGAGCACCACGTTTCTCCTTTCAAAAGGTCAAGCGCGTGCATTCTCCTTGCCATCATGCATGGAGCCGTCCAACGACATTGTGTGGGGGATTCGAGGCCTCCTGAAGGCTTCGAGGCTCCGACCCAGCACAGGTTTTTTAGGGTGGAGTCGACCTTTTTCTCAAGGAAAAAACACAAACAAACGATCCCACTCCGCAAACGTGGACACTTTCCATGACGTGGCGATTGTATGATACAAGGGAAGGCACGCACTTGAGGAACAGCACGACTGACGCGTTATGTTAATCGACGTCTAAATTGGAGTTGAACTCGTCGACTCCATCTTGTGCTATTTATTCCTTGCGTCGGGTGCCCTGCCGAATCTCGGGATCAAAGGATGGGACGCAAATATATCCCACTCATCGAAAATCATCCAACACCTTTTTTTCTCTCTCTCTCTCTGTGGGTATCAGCTAGCTCGCGTGTCCCTTTCCTCTTTTTTTCCCGCACCTGCTGCCTCTCTCGTATAGGTACTCAAGTACCTTGCACACACATGCGTGAGGTCCTTCTTGTTCACTGAACTATGTTGACAGCATGCGTGCGATGGTTGCTCAAACGCGGAGAAATTTCCAATGGAACGTTCTGACTACTTGTGTGTCTCGCGCCTCTTACAACTCATTGTAGACATGTAGTAGCAACACTTGGATCCCTCCTCTCCTATCCTTCCCTCGTCCGCATGCCACCCCTCTCGCTGCATTTACTTGATAAGAAACTGAATCTTGAGCGTACCTCGCTGTCTTGCATGGGCCAACGCGGCCTCGGCTCGTTCGAGCGGATACACGCCATGAATATACTTTTGCACGTCCACTTTACGGTCTCGAAGTAATCGCAGCGCCCATGCAAGCGGGCCACACCGGGAGCCCACGACTCGCACCTGCTTGCGCTGCACGACACGCATGTCGACTGTGGATCGCTTTGCGGAACACGTCGACTTGACGACGACCGTGCCATGTTTCCGTACTAACTCGAGTGCCAAGGCAAGACCGCCGGGCGTTCCTGTGCACTCGATACAGACGTCAAACGGCTCGGTTTCGTGGGTCACTCGCGCTGCGATGCTCGCTGGATCGTTCTCGTCACTATTTACCGTATAAACGGCATCCACAAGGTGCTTCACGAGTGCTAGTTTCTCACGATGCTTGCCAACGAGTGTGATGGATTTCGCAGCTCTGGTCGCATAGAGCACTTCGGCCGTCAGGAGACCGAGTTTACCATCTCCCAGGATCACAACATGATCCGAGGACTGGACAAGTTGCTGCTCGAGGATCCGACACGCAGCGGCGAGCGGCTCGGCAAAAACAGCGTGGGAATCGACAATGTTGTCGGGTACAATGTACAAATTGGCAAGCGGAAGCGTAAGAAACTCGGCAAACGCGCCGTCTTTGCGTACAATGCCGAGACACGCTCGATTTGGACAATGATTGCGACGTCGAACATGGTCTCGCGTCGTGGCATTGCCACTGGCATGCAACGTCTGCCATCGCGTACACGTAGCGCACGTGGACGCATCGCACGGAATGTTAATTTCACCCACGACGCGCTTGTCGAGCCACATGAGTCGTGTGGCGTCGTCCTCGTGATACTTTGCTCCAAGCTGTCGTACAATCCCAAGAAATTCATGCCCCAGGGTCCCGTTGAAACCTGCTTTATAATTCGCCATCATTTGCAAGTCTGTCCCGCAAATACCGGCTCGAACGACTTGAACCAGTGCTTCGAGCGCGGCGGGAGTCGGGACAAGACGGTCACTCGTGACCTCCAGAGCCTGTCCAGTGCCTCGTAAGCACAGCGCTTTCATCACACGTGGCTCGCGACATTGCACGGGCGCATGCCTTGTCAAACATGGATCCTCGTCGCGACGCGGCGTCTCCTCCACCCTCTGTTGATGAAGTTGTTGCGGTTGGATAATTACTTGAGGTACGTGAAATGTCGGATTCACTTGTGTCAAAAAGTCACGAAAGAAACGACTCGTGACGGCTTGCATTGGGATCACATCGGAGCACAGCCACTGGACAAAAGCGTCCTGAACCGTGACGCCGTCTGTCTCGAAGGATTTGTCGCTCGCGTCTGCACTTTTCAATCGCTTGATGGGTCCCGTGGAGGCGCCGCCAAGTGCCTCTTGAAGTTGCACGACCACCTGGTCAGGATACTTTGTGTTCGACTGGATATTATCCACCTCGATTTTCGTGACGTGAGTACTTTTACAAGGTAAGGACGCGACGTGTTCAGGTTGGAGGTCACGCACAGCGGGACTCG
This sequence comes from Peronosclerospora sorghi, assembly GCA_026184515.1. Classification (NCBI taxonomy): domain Eukaryota; phylum Oomycota; class Peronosporomycetes; order Peronosporales; family Peronosporaceae; genus Peronosclerospora; species Peronosclerospora sorghi. The sequence goes on from CM047591.1 coordinate 8,042,551, forward strand.
AGACACGAAACACGTGTGCATGATGACGAAATAAGTGGCGCTTTAAGCTATACACGCGATTGCCGATCGTCACTTGACACAACGTACACGTGAGCTGACCTTTTTCCGACGTGGTACTAGTTGCCCTTGTACCTAAATCTGATTCCTGGGATCTCGTCGCAATAAAAAAATCGCGTGGACTTGCAAATGCCATTGTCGCTAAGAAGGCTGCGGGAATGTTCGTGGACGATGCGACGATCCGTGCAGAAAGAGGCTCGTGCACCTCCACGTCCTCGATTTTCTTCTCAGATTTCACCGTCACGTCCGCTAGAGCGGACGTTGCTGTCCAGACACTATCCTCACTCGTCGTTGGTGTCGGCGGTGAGCTAATCAGGTTCGCAATGCTCATTTGTTGACTCGACGTGCGTAAAATCCAAGCGTCGTCGTCCATGTCCTGATCCTCGGTCTCATCGTTCAAAATACTACGACGTTTGGGTAGCGTCTGTACCCTCGAGGATGGGGTATCCATGGTGGTAAAAGTGCGCTTCTTGTCAGGAGACAAACACGCCATAATCACGCAAACCAAGTGGCTTGGTTTGTCTGATTTATTTATGACTCAGTGTGCTGAGCATGTTGTGGGGTGAGCCGATCACAGATGTAGCCATCTCAGAGAACATTTAGTGACCAGTTGAACCTATGGACTAGCATATGTATAGATCATCAAATAATCGAGATTGTAAGAAGGGTTTTTTGTAGAGGACTAGAGGGACCATGGCGCAGGCGGCCACCCCACATTCGTATCTCATTGTCAACAATGTCCAGAAGGCCAAAAATGTGAAGCATATGCTCATCAGTGCTTCTGCGTTTGGAGTGCACGAGGTTTTTGTGGTCGGACAAAAGAAATTGGATTTCCAACAAGGTGAAGAGTTTCTCCACTCCTTGCGGTGTCAAGTGACGCGACTAGCGACGCTGAAAGACTGTCAAGTGCATTGCAAGGAGCGAAACATTCGTATCATTGGTGTGGAAATCATGCAGAACGCGAAGCGTATTACTGATCACCCATTTCATGGGGACTCGGCTTTTATCATGGGGAACGAGGTGTGGGACAAGAATGTACTCGTGTGTGATTTTTCGAGCAAAGGTTACACTAATGTTGTCCTGTTCAGGGGAGTGGTCTCAATTCAGCTCAAGTGGCCATCTGTGACGAATTTGTATACATTCCGCAGTATGGAGGCGGAACAGCATCACTCAACGTGACGGTCGCGGCGTCCATCGTTTTACACAGTTTTGCGGTGTGGGCAAAACTACCACTTGCTGAAAGTGTTGAATCATAAATGCGCGTGTGAAGCTTTTGTGTCCTTGTTACGGAACGAAACGACTCTCAAGTCCAGGTATACGTAAATCCGAAGGAAATAGGGATAACCTATTTGCACATGATGTTTTTTCTAACGGCTCATGATAATAAGACCTTGGAGGTTCGTATGATGTAATAATATTATATCTAACAGGATATCAGGTAGAACGACCTTTTACCACCCGACTGACTCAGTCATGTAATCACTTCTTCCATAAAACTTACGGCATCGATTCAAGCGGGTGCTTGATAATCACCGTCTTGTGCTCCAAGTGATTCCGCAGTCCAAGCTCCCCATTCTCGCGACCAGTTCCCGAATCTTTAAATCCACCAAACGGCGCATTCGTCTCCACTACCTCGTAGCAATTCACGTGCACCGTTCCCGCGCGAATGCCGTTCGAAATCTTGATAGCGTTGTCAATGTTCGTTGTCACGAAACCAGCGCCCAAACCATAGACGGTATCATTGGCACGCTTAATGAACTCATCGATGGTCTTAAACTTAAGATCGTCATGACGGGACCAAAAATCTCTTCTCGAGCAATGGCCATGTCGTCTTGAACGTCCGCAAACACAGTGGGCTCGATTAACCAGCCTTTGGTACCATGACGCTTGCCGCCAGTTAGGAGATGACCACCCTCTTTCACACCCTTATCAATATAGTGCAGAATCTTGTTAAATTGGGTCTCATTGATCTGTGCTCCCTGCTCCGTGGCAGAGCTGAACGGGTCACCGACAACGCGGGAGCTAGAAGCCTCGACGGAGCGGCGCACAAACTCATCGTAGATACCCTCTTGTACGTACGTACGCAAGCCAGAAATGCAACACTGGCCCTGGTTCAGAAATAGAGCTAGCTGCAACTGCTGACTGGCAAGGTCAATGTCGGCGTCATCCAAGATGACATTTGCTGAGTTTCCCCCGAGCTCAAGCGTGACACGCGTAATATTGCTCACGTGAGAATTGCGCATTATTTCGTATCCAACTTCGGTGGACCCAGTGAAGGCGACCTTGTCTACGTTCGGATGCTGCGCGAGGAGCCGGCCAGTATTGGTACCTGCACCGGAAACAATGTTGATCACTCCCTCTTGAAATACAGCTTCCACAATGAGTTCACCAACACTCAGAGCAGATAGAGGTGTTTGCTCAGCCGGTTTCAGCACAACCGTGTTGCCAGCTGCAAGAACAGGGCCGAGCTTCCACGCCATCAAGACCAGTGGGAAATTCCACGGGATGATCTGCGCGCAGACGCCGACAGGTTCGGGCTTGGTGTAGCAGAGAAAAGTACCCGAGATGGGAATAACGGAGCCGTGAATTTTGTCCGACCAGCCAGCGTAATAGCGGTAAGTCTTCACCACCAGTCCCAAGTCTACCGCTTTGGCCTCAGCAAAGGGCTTGCCATTATCAAGCGCTTCAAGAGCAGCAAGTTCATCAATGTTCTTTTCAATCAAGTTGGCAAGCTTGTGAAGGAGCATTCCGCGCTCCGAAGCGGGCATGGTGCGCCACGGGCCCTCAAGGCAGCGCGGGCAGCAGCAACAGCCGTGTCAATATCGGCAGAGTCAGCCTCCGCGACATCTGCAAGTTTTTCCATTGTTGATGGATTATATACGTTTCGAAGGTTTTACCAGTGCTCGAAGGCACGAAGTGACCATTCATGAGCATGTTGGTCTGTCTTACGTGGATGTGCTCCGATATGTGGCGCGAAAGCACGAGTGGTGAGACTTTTGTGGTTGCTTTTACAGTTGACGCGCTCGCTCGAGCGTAGCAAGCATGGCGTAGGATTTGGTGCTGCATGGTTAAAGGTGCAAGGTCAAATCTGCAAATTGAAGAGTGGGTAGAGAGACACCATTGCCAAGTGAATTCAGAACGTGGCCGAACGAACTGAAGTGGAAGGTGGTACTACTGCAATCATCTACCAGTGTAGTAAGTAGTACCTGGTCGTGCGGGGTAGATACATAAGATTAGCGTAGTTGCTTCTACCTGATATCCTGTCAGATGTAATATGATTACATCATACGAACCTCCAAGGTCTTATTATCATGTGCCGTTAAAAAAAACATCATGTGCGAATAGGTTATCCCAGGAAATAACAATGAAAATTACCTTAATACCGTGTTCAATAATACCGGTACAGTGTACTTTTTGTAACACCCAGCAATTCGGCTAGTAGTACTAGGTAAGAAGATGATGTAAATTTGTTTCTATGATAAATCTTGTATTAAGAAAACTTTCTATTTCCTATATCCTAAAATTTGTATTTAAAAAAACTTTCTATTTCCTATATCCTTAGTCCTACACTAAAAGGACTAATCCGCAGACCTCTGTAAATTTCACAGGCCTTTTGGTCCTCTCCTTTCTCATTGCAAACAGCCCCCTCCCGCCCCAGATACGACAGAACGAACATATAGAAGGTGTGGTCGAAAAAAGGGGCATCTTTAAAATAAATTTATGACAATGAGAAAAAAACATATAAGGTTTCCGGAAGTGGGATTGGTCCAAGGGTGCCTTAACCCTTTCGATTGTAATAAAAGAAAAATAAACTGGGGATGGGTGTTCCGACAACGCTTTCATTTCCTCCCGCTGTAGAAGGTTTTGGATTTTGGAGTCGCACGACTTTAATTACATCAAATTCAATTATGGGAAGAAAGACACAGGCTTCGACCGTCAAACGGTCAACGCAGTTCCAAAAGAAACATTTGATTGAGTTCGGGCCGAAAATCTGTGGCCATAACGAGCAGGGTATAATCATTTCTTTTGCCTGCTGTTTTAGCTTCGACTCTAAGAAGCGAAAGGTGACTGAACGAATCAAAATTGTCGCTTCTCCGTTCCACCCCGAGAAGTATCGAATTCATCTCAAAGGAATGCATTCCCATCGCTGGGAAGAGTACCAAGTTTAGAACGATTCAGACAAATCTGTTTATTTCGATTCAGTCAACATCCCCTTTGTTAATACATTGCATGCACACCTTGGATACAGTTCTGATGCGATCGTTTTCGAAATCGATCAGCTCATTGTCGATGTAATCATCGGGGAAATGCTATGGTGTGATGATGACATGGAGGGTCAAACGCGCGTGCGAGCAGTGACCATCTTCCATTTCGACGAGGAATCTAATTTGTACCGCGTCCGATGTGCCGCTGCACAGCAGTTCAATCTTACTGTAACAGGGTTACATTTGGTTATGTTATGTACGTAAGTACACTACGGTTGAGGTCATTATTGACCGGTCCGAAAGGTTTGGACCTATTGGTTATTTTAACCAATCAGGGCAGGAGTCCTTGGTGGAATGCGTGGCAGCCTGCCACGTGTTGGTACAAGGTGGTGTACATTACATTTCGGCTAGGTACGAATTGAGTAAGTTCTACTTAGTATTGCACATAGTTTACATTAGTTTAATTAATTTAGGCTAATTACATAATAAATAAAAATCAGTTTACATTTAACTCTAAAGACTGCTAGGCGCACGACCTCGACCGGTCGCGCGCGCAGTTAGTGTTGTAGTGAAAGGGAATACCTTCCCTTAACTACCCCCTTTCAAATGAAAGCCTTGTATTAAGGCGTTAGTTTATACTAACTAGTAATCCAAGGGAAATCTTTGCCCCGAGTAAGAGAGCAATCTCTTACTAAGCCCTTTTATTAGGGCGTATCGGCTAAGTAGAGGCGTATCGCCGCTTTAGTAAAGTCTTCCTCTGTGCGCTAGCCGCACCGTGCGTATACGCACCTGCTACATCTGGCTAGTAGTCAATCCAACACCTGTGTTGGTAGACGACGCCATTCTCTGCAAAGGATGAATCAGGACGATTGGGATAAGCTAACCCTCGTCCAGCAGGAAGCTTTTAACAGGCTGATATCCATACTGGGTGACGAAGGCATGCAGCTCCTAGTGTAGCGGGGCATTGATGCCGTAATGGAGAGGGTCAACGCCCTCATCGCCCATGAGGTAAATTTTCGTGGAATTCATTCCACGTCCACGGGGGTGCGCCCTCCGTTGTCCTTTAAAATAAAGGAATTCACCGTCGAAAAGGGTGATAACTTTTATGTGTGGCTTCGCGAGGTCGAAACGGCCTTCGCCACAGCGAATGTGATCGAGGATCGCTTGCAAGTGGGACTTGCAGTGACCCATCTTACGGGTAAGGCCCGTGGATGGGCGTTTACGTGTTCGGATTCGGTCACGGACGTGTTCCTGACCTGGGAAGTCCTTAAGCAAAACCTTATGGACATGTATGCCACGCCTGATCTGGTTTTCCAGAATCGGCTGGCGTTTTTGAGGTGCCGTCAGGGCACTAAGGACTTGGAAACATATATCCAAGAACTTAAGACCCTGTTAGCAGGGATGTACGCGAAAGCGTACTCAGACGATGTGTCCATTCCCGTGTTCAGGGGAGGCCTGAAAGAAGGTCCAGCACGTTCGGAGCTCTTCCGATGCTGACCTTAATCCCTGGGGGAGTCGTTTAAGATGGCGCTCAACGACGAAAGGAACTTTTGTTCCTCTAAGGTGGGTCCCGAACCCATGGACCTAAGTCAGGTAGAAGCGGAGGAGAAACCTTCCGCTCAGAGTCGCTCTGACTCTCCCTCGCAGAGCTTCGAGTCGGAGCTCCTTGCAATGCTGCAGCGGCATTTGCCGCTGAGATGCTTCCTGTGTGGAAGCACGGATCATCTGCGGAACAGATGTCCGAAAAATCCCCAGCGATACACTCGCTATAAGGGGCCGAGGGCGGGTAAAAAGCCATCACACAAGCCATCGGGAAACTACGGCTCCCACCTAGTTTAAATAGCACTGAGGGATTCCCCAGTAGCGCCCTACTGGGGGATCACTCAATGCTGTTTAAACCCAGGGTAGGGGCAGACATCACAAAGCCCCGAGGGAAACGGTGCTTTCTAGCACCGAGTTGGTGCACCAGCCAGGTTTGCTGGTCGTCCTTGCGGACGTGAAAGGATTTGATAAGCCTTGTAGAGTCTTGATAGACTCGGGAGCGTCTGACAATTGTGTCAGACGTACTTCTGTTGAGAAGAGTCGGCTGTATGCCGAGGCCCTAGAGGCACGTTCTCGTGACGTTGTCACGGTCCGTCTAGTGACGAGTGTACAGGTTTCTGTACCCAAGGTCTCTATTGACCTTAAGCTGAAGTTTGCAGACTTCGACAGCTTAGAACGTTGCCTAGTCCTGGATTTGGACTCGAGGTATGACCTCATTCTGGGCGTGAAGTGGCTGGAACGCCACGAGCCATAGATAGAAGGGAAGTCTAAGTACATTGGATCAACGCACCCGCGATCGGGTGAAGCATTGGCGAGTCATGAAACCACTTTTGCTCGATCGCAAAAGAGATTCTGGCGTGAAATAGAGATTGGGATGTCTTAAATGATCAGTCCCAATGAGGTCAAGGAAGTGTTCCTTGAAGAGGGGGATTCGGCGGTTAATCCCCACGCCGTTAACGGAGAGACTGGTGAGTTTCCAGTGGCAGAGGTGGATTCCTCTGAGGCGACTCGAGTGGTAGGGGTAGAGACCCCTGTGATTAAGCGCGAGGCGCTTCAAGCGGAGAGACCCGTAGTTCGTCTCTTTCGCACGTCGGAATTGATTCCGACCACGCCGTATTAGGTGAGACCGGCGAGGCACCGGTATTAGCGAGGTAAAGACCTCTGTGGATAGGCACGATGCGCTTCCAATAGATGGGGCAATTGACTCCCCCCATCTGGGTCCCAGGATGAGTCCCGAGACCAGTAGTCAGCAGTCCTATCGGATGCTGAATAGTGTGACAGGTGTTGTCACGGAAGGCGTAAGCCTTGAACGGTTGCCAGGGGTAGGCCAACTGTTGTCGTTGGAGGAGATGTCCTTCAACGAGTTTGAGACAGCTGTAAAAGCAGGTGAACTCGACGAGGTTGTCGTATTACGTCCGGAAGAGGAGTTGAACTCCTCATCCACGATGGACGAGTCAGTTTTGGTGCAAACCAAACCGGCATTGAATGCCCGAAGCGGTCTCAAGATACTCGCGGATCCTGAGGACCCTTACCATTCCTTATTAAAGGAATTTGGAGATGTCATTAGTGACAACCCGCCGATGGGGTTACCACCGGATCGGGGAGTCAGGCATGAAATTGATATGGTTCCCGGAACCAAATACTGCGTCACTAGGGAGTGCCTCTCCACAAGGAGCAATGCGATGTCATCAACGCATTTTTCAAGGGGAAAGAAGAGGCAGGAATGGTACGGGAGAGTAAGTCTCCCCACTCATCTCCCACTTTTTTTTCGTAAACCGAACGGAAAGTGGCGCATTGTGCATGCGTACAACAAGCTGAATGAAGCTACTGTACCTATGCAGACTCCGATACCTCGGAAGGATGTCCTCCAGAACAATATGGCGGGCTGTACTGTATACAGTGCCTTAGATCTGGTGGACGGGTATTATCAGGTGCTCATGCGAGTGTCCGATATTCCGCTTAAAGCGGTCAGCACGCCTAGCGGCATGATGTGGGAGTGGATTGTTATGCCACAAGGGCTTTCAAATGCACCAGCGACTTTCAATCGCTTTGTGACTCAACTCTTCCGCCCTCATAGGAAGTACGCTCAGACGTACTTCGACTATATATTCGTTCATAGTCGTGAGGAAGGCGTCTCGTCTGATGTTCAGACGCATCTTATACACCTTCGAGCTGTGCTCGAATGTATGCGAGAGCATAAGTTATATGCGAACGCATCCAAATGTATATTTGGTGCTGAGGAAATTCCTTTCCTCGGATGCTTCATCGGTAAGGATGGAGTGCGGGCGGATCCCGCGAAGGTGAAAGCCATTGTGGAGTGGCCTTCGCCTGTAAATCTTAGAGATTTACGGAAGTGGCTTGGATTGCCAATTATATCCAAAAATACAGCGAGGTACAGCGAGAACTACGCTGAGATGGCGAAGCCATTGACAGACCTTCTTAAGAAGGACGTAGATTGGCGTTGGGAAACCAAACATCAAAACGCTTTCGAAGTGGTTAAGGGGAGCTTGTTGAAATCCCCCGTTCTTGCTCTCCCAGATTCTGTGAAACCATTTATTGTCGTCTGCGACGCCTCCGATTTCGCAATCGGATGTGCTTTGTTACAAGCAGACGATGCAGGAAGGGAACGCGTAATTGCGTTTGAGTCGAGGCAGCTTAAAGCTGCGGAACGGAATTATCCCGTTCATGACAAGGAGCTACTTGCTATGAAGTATGTCCTTGTCAAATTTAGGGTTCACCTACTCGGCTCAAAGCCGTTCGTGGTTTATACAGACCACGCGTCCTTACGGACAGCGACGAAGTCGCCTCATCTCTCCCAATGGATGGTACTTTGGCTCTCCTTCTTTGCGGAGTACAACTTTGAGGTTAAGTATAAACCTGGCAAGCAGAACGTGCTTGCAGACGCGTTATAGCGTCGTCCCGATTACGAGCTCGCTCACGCGACATTCGTCACCACATCTGTGGTGGATCTCATACGCCAGGCGTATGAGAAAGACCCACAATGTACGGCGCTTATCAGCGCTTTGGGTGACAAGGGACTTGGCTCGTCTGAGCCTACCCTGTCAAACAGAGCTAAAGCTCGTTTACACCGTTACAGGTACTGTGACGGTCTGCTATTTTATAGCACGAGCGCGGAGGACACTCCGCGGGTGGTAGTTCCTCATGATGAGGAACTGAAGTATAGAGTCCTCTTTGAGGCGCATGACGCCCCTACCGGGGGTCATTTAGGTCGGGATAAGACCTACAGCGCTTTAATTGCTTTGTATTGGTGGCCCAACATGTATAAGTGGGTCGGTGCGTATATACGCACCTGTGAGACGTGTCAGAGGGTTAAACCCTCTGCAAGTTCAGCTGCGCCTTTGGTGAGCTTATCGGTTCCAACGGAGTGTTGGAAATCCATTAGCAAGGATTTTATCTTCGGTTTTCCGAGGGATAGGACCGGGAACACCGGCATATTGGTCTTGGTAGACCGATTGAGCAAGATGGCTCACCTGGAGGCGGTGCCAGAGTCCATTGATTGACAAGGAACAGCGAAAGTGTTCCTAGACCGTGTCTTTCGACAGCATGGTCTACCCAATTCCCTTGTATCGGATCGGGACCCCCCCGTTTCACGGGACAGTTTTGGAGGGCGTTGTTTAAGGTGCTGGGCACCAGGCTCCTCATGTCCACTGCGGATTATCCGCAGAACGACGGACAAACGGAACGCGTTAAACGCGTTGTGGAAGATATTCTCCGGAGTTTATGTCCGGATTATCCAAAGAGTTGGAGTGAGATGCTTCCGATGGTGAATTTGCTATCAACAATTCGGTACATGCATCTATTGGGTTTACCCCGTTTTACGTTAACGGATTAGTGAATCCGAGGGTTCCGTTGACGCCACGTGTGCGTGGCCCAGGTCTTGAGGGGGGAGGATTCCCTGGTTTCAGCCCTGTATCTGTGCGAAAGCACATCGATAAGTTTTTATCGACGCGCCTTAGTGTCTTAAGACACGTTTGCGACGCCATGGCGGAAAGCTAAGACAAGCAAAAGGAACAGGCCGACCGCAAGGGCCGGCGTAACAGAAAGGCGTATAAAGTAGGACAGAATGTTTTATTAAACGCTAAAAACCTTCCTACAAATGCAGTTTCTAACGTGTTACGGAACAAACTGCGTCCCAGGTTTGTGGGGACTTTCTAGGTGCTAGAACGAAAGGGCCTGGTGTATACCTTGGATATCCCGAAGGCGATGCGTACGCAACCAACCTTCTATGTGGTTATGCTTAAGACATACCAGAACCCGGAGGCGGGTCCCCTCGTGGAGGAGGTTTGGAAGTCGGGTAGCCGAAAGGCACAACAGGTCGGAACATCACCGACAGGGTTGAAATACGACCATGAAACTCTGCAACGAGAGACTCGAGTGAGGCAAGCCTCCTCTCGATGTGGTCTGTAGCCGGTTCATATACGCACGGTGCGACTAGCGCACAGATGAAGACTATTCCTTAAAGCGGTAGATATCGCTATTTAGCCGATACGCCCTTGTAAAGGGCTTAGTAGGAGAGTTCTCCTACTCGGGGCCAAGATTCCCGGGTCGGTTTACTACTTAGCCTTAACGGCTGTATTCCATTTACGGGATGTAAGTAAAGGGAGGGCTCCCTCTTACCTACGACACTCACTGCGCGCGCGACCGGTCGAGGTCGCACGTCCGCAAAATAGAGTAAAATGTAAACTGAATATATTTAATATGTAATTAGCCTAAATTAATTTAAACTAATATAAACTATATGTAATACTAAGTAGAATATTCCTAATTCGTACCTAGCTAAAATGTAGTGTACACACCTGTGTACTGACACGTGGATGGCTGACACACCACCACACCAAGGGCCCCTGCCATGATTGTTTAAAATAACCAAAGGTTCGAAACCTTTCAAACCGGTCAATACTGACCTCAACCGTAGTGTACTCATGTACACCAACACTAAATGTAACTCGAATGTAACCCCGTTACATCCTCCCCCATCAAGACTATTGCTTACGCAATAATCAAAATCTTGTTGGAGAAGTCCAACTCCAGTACCTCTGGCTGTCCATTGTACACCTTCAGTGGTGCTACGGACGAAAACTATTCCGACAACTCGGAAGTGGATGCCCTCGGGGAGATCTTCCCAACGGCTGGCCATGCTGACAGTGCCGAACGGCGCTGTCGGTCATCCAACCCATTCCCCACACGTGGGGAAAACGCACTAACTCGTGCGCCACCGTTACCCGCTAGGGGTGATACCTCCCGGTTGCCACAGGCGACCACCACCAATGAACCGTCCTTGGTTCAAGAGTCTCGACGTGCCGTACGGGCACGGAAGGGACCTCGCGACCCTCAAAAGAGGGCTATGCAGGCGGTCAAGAGGGGTCTAGACTCCTATACCCCTGGTCCAGCGGCTATACTGCCGCGTGAAATTGCGCGTCGGAACCAACTCCGGGTCCGACTACTAACGCCCAAAAATTATACCGTTAAGTCATACCGAACGCCCCTCGGGAAGCAGGAACGCGGTGTCCTCGTGTATATCATCCGCGAGATTCCCTTTGTTCTCTTGAGGGATGAAAGCGTCGAAGACGCAAAACAGGCATTCCGCGCCTGGGCGGAAGGGGAGAAACGCCTCCCCAGTTTAGATGCGCTGTACAACAGCTTTCCGAACACGACGTTCGGGTTGAGAGGGCGCTACGCTTGGCCTATGCTCAGGCCAAAGCGCAAGGGCAACTACCTGCCTCCTATTATACGCACTGTGCTCTCGATGTGGTGCCGGAGAGCAATGCAAGCACAGCATCTGCCTCCGGCGAACTCCCAACTACTGGGAGTGAAGGGGCTTCTTTAGCCCCTTTGGTCGTTGACTCTCAGTGGGATTCTCCCGCTCGAAAGCGTCAACGAAGTCACGGAAATCCTGCCGCAAGGGAGTCTCGTATTCCCACAAGCTCTGGGAATGTGGATACCCTTTCCACTTCACCAGGTACTGGGTCTCACCCCGGTGATGGCGTCGAGCCATCAGGCGTTCCACATGGTAATGTGGAGTGCCCTCAGTATAGAGAACTGGAGGAGGGGGTCGCGCTATTGCGGCGTGACTTCCACGAGCACTGTGATCGGCACAGCCGTCGCATCCAAGATGCTCAGGAGGGACTCCGCAACGAAGGGAGTGCGAATGAACTCATCGAGGGTCGGCTTGCCTCTCTCGAGTCTCTCGTTGCGGAGCTTCAGGGTCGTATTTCAACCCTGTCGGAGATGTTCCGACCTGTCGCGCCTTTTGGCTATCTGGCTTCTCACCCTCCTCCGAGAGGGGACCCGTCTCAGGGTTCCGGTATGGCTTAAGCATACCCACATAGAAGGTTGGATGCATTCGCATCGCCTTCGGGATGTCTAAGGTATACGACAAGCCCTTTCGGGCTAATACCTTGAAGGGCCCCACAAACCTGGGGCACAGTTAATTTCACAACAAATTTGAAACTGCATGTGTAGGAAGGTTTTTAGCGTTTATTAAAACACTTTCTCCTACTTTATATATATTTTCGTTACGCCACTCCTTGCGGTCAGCTTGCTCCTTTTGATTGTCTTGGAATTCCGCCATGGCGTCGCAAACGTGTCTTAAGACACTAAGGCGCGTCGATAAAAACTTATCGATGTGCTTTCGCACAGATACAGGGCTGAAATCAGGGAATCCTCCCCCCTCAAGACCTGGGCCACGCACACGTGGCGTCAACGGAACCCTCGGATTCACTAATCCGTTAACGTAAAACGGGGTAAACCCAATAGATGCATGTACCGAATTGTTGATAGCAAATTCACCATCGGAAGCATCTCACTCCAACTCTTTGGATAATCCGGACATAAACTCCGGAGAATATCTTCCACAACGCGTTTAACGCGTTCCGTTTGTCCGTCGTTCTGCGGATAATCCGCAGTGGACATGAGGAGCCTGGTGCCCAGCACCTTAAACAACGCCCTCCAAAACTGTCCCGTGAAACGGGGGGGGTCCCGATCCGATACAAGGGAATTGGGTAGACCATGCTGTCGAAAGACACGGTCTAGGAACACTTTCGCTGTTCCTTGTCAATCAATGGACTCTGGCACCGCCTCCAGGTGAGCCATCTTGCTCAATCGGTCTACCAAGACCAATATGCCGGTGTTCCCGGTCCTATCCCTCGGAAAACCGAAGATAAAATCCTTGCTAATGGATTTCCAACACTCCGTTGGAACCGATAAGCTCACCAAAGGCGCAGCTGAACTTGCAGAGGGTTTAACCCTCTGACACGTCTCACAGGTGCGTATATACGCACCGACCCACTTATACATGTTGGGCCACCAATACAAAGCAATTAAAGCGCTGTAGGTCTTATCCCGACCTAAATGACCCCCGGTAGGGGCGTCATGCGCCTCAAAGAGGACTCTATACTTCAGTTCCTCATCATGAGGAACTACCACCCGCGGAGTGTCCTCCGCGCTCGTGCTATAAAATAGCAGACCGTCACAGTACCTGTAACGGTGTAAACGAGCTTTAGCTCTGTTTGACAGGGTAGGCTCAGACGAGCCAAGTCCCTTGTCACCCAAAGCGCTGATAAGCGCCGTACATTGTGGGTCTTTCTCATACGCCTGGCGTATGAGATCCACCACAGATGTGGTGACGAATGTCGCGTGAGCGAGCTCGTAATCGGGACGACGCTATAACGCGTCTGCAAGCACGTTCTGCTTGCCAGGTTTATACTTAACCTCAAAGTTGTACTCCGCAAAGAAGGAGAGCCAAAGTACCATCCATTGGGAGAGATGAGGCGACTTCGTCGCTGTCCGTAAGGACGCGTGGTCTGTATAAACCACGAACGGCTTTGAGCCGAGTAGGTGAACCCTAAATTTGACAAGGACATACTTCATAGCAAGTAGCTCCTTGTCATGAACGGGATAATTCCGTTCCGCAGCTTTAAGCTGCCTCGACTCAAACGCAATTACGCGTTCCCTTCCTGCATCGTCTGCTTGTAACAAAGCACATCCGATTGCGAAATCGGAGGCGTCGCAGACGACAATAAATGGTTTCACAGAATCTGGGAGAGCAAGAACGGGGGATTTCAACAAGCTCCCCTTAACCACTTCGAAAGCGTTTTGATGTTTGGTTTCCCAACGCCAATCTACGTCCTTCTTAAGAAGGTCTGTCAATGGCTTCGCCATCTCAGCGTAGTTCTCGCTGTACCTCGCTGTATTTTTGGATATAATTGGCAATCCAAGCCACTTCCGTAAATCTCTAAGATTTACAGGCGAAGGCCACTCCACAATGGCTTTCACCTTCGCGGGATCCGCCCGCACTCCATCCTTACCGATGAAGCATCCGAGGAAAGGAATTTCCTCAGCACCAAATATACATTTGGATGCGTTCGCATATAACTTATGCTCTCGCATACATTCGAGCACAGCTCGAAGGTGTATAAGATGCGTCTGAACATCAGACGAGACGCCTTCCTCACGACTATGAACGAATATATAGTCGAAGTACGTCTGAGCGTACTTCCTATGAGGGCGGAAGAGTTGAGTCACAAAGCGATTGAAAGTCGCTGGTGCATTTGAAAGCCCTTGTGGCATAACAATCCACTCCCACATCATGCCGCTAGGCGTGCTGACCGCTTTAAGCGGAATATTGGACGCTCGCATGAGCACCTGATAATACCCGTCCACCAGATCTAAGGCACTGTATACAGTACAGCCCGCCATATTGTTCTGGAGGACATCCTTCCGAGGTATCGGAGTCTGCATAGGTACAGTATCTGCATTCAGCTTGTTGTACGCATGCACAATGCGCCACTTTCCGTTCGGTTTACGAACACAAAACGTGGGAGAAGAGTGGGGAGACTTGCTCTCCCGCACCATCCCTGCCTCTTCTTTCCCCTTGAAGAATGCGTCGATGACGTCGCATTGTTCCTTGGGGAGAGGCCACTGCCTCGTGACGCAGTATTTGGTTTCGGGAACCAAATCAATTTCATGTCTGGACTCCCCGATCCGGTGGTAACCCCATCGGTGGGTTGTCACTAATGACATCTCCAAATTCCTTTAATAAGGAATGGTAAGGGTCCTCAGGATCCGCGAGGATCTTGAGGCCGCTTCGGGCATTCAATGCCTGTTTGGTTTGCAACAAAACTGACTCGTCCATCGTGGATGAGGAGTTCAATTCCTCTTCCGGACGTAATACGACAACCTCGTCGATTTCATCTGATTTCAAAGCAGTTTCAAATTCGTTGAAGGACATTTCCTCCAACGAAAACAGTTCGCCTACCCCAGGCAACCGTTCCAGGCTTACGCCTTCTGTTACAACACCTGTCACACTATTCAGCATCCTTTAGGACTGCTGACTACTGTCCTCGGGACTCATCCCGACACCCAGATGGTGGGAGTCAATTGCCCCATCTATTGGAAGCGCCACGCGCCTATCCACAGAGGTCTCTACCTCTACCACCGGTGACTCGCCGGTCTCACCTATAACGGCGTAATCGGAATCATTTCCGACGTGATAAAGAGACAAACTTCGGGTCTCTTCGCTTAGAAGCGCCTCGCGCTTAATCACAGGGGTCTCTACCCCTACCACTGGAGTCGTCGCAGAGGAATCCACCTCTGTCAATGATGACTCGCCAGTCTCGCCTATAACGGCGTAGTCGGAATCATTTCCGACGTGCGAAAGAGACGAACTACGGGTCTCTTCGCTTGGAAGCGCCTCGCGCTTAACCACAGGGGTCTCTACCCCTACCACTCGAGTCGCCTCAGAGGAATCCACCTCTGCCACTGGAAACTCACCAGTCTCGCCGTTAACGGCGTGGGGATTAACCGACGAATCCCCCTCTTCAAGGAACGCTTCCTTGACCTCATTGGGACTGATCATTTAAGACATCCCAATCTCTGGTATTTCACGCCAGAATCTCTTTTGCGATCGAGCAAAAGTGGTTTCATGACTCGCCAATGCTTCACCCGATCGCGGGTGCATTGAGCCAATGTACTTAGACTTCCCTTCTATCTATGGCTCGTGGCGTTCCAGCCACTTCACGCCCAGAATGAGGTCATACCTCGAGTCCAAATCCAGGACTAGGCAAAGTTCTAAGCTGTCGAAGTCTGCAAACTTCAGCTTAAGGTCAATAGAGACCTTGGGTACAGAAACCTGTACACTCGTCACTAGACGGACCGTGACAACGTCACGAGAACGTGCCTCTAGGGCCTCGGCATACAGCCGACTCTTCTCAACAGAAGTACGTCTGACACAATTGTCAGACGCTCCCGAGTCTATCAAGACTCTACAAGGCTTATCAAATCCTTTCACGTCCGCAAGGACGACCAGCAAACCTGGCTGGTGCACCAACTCGGTGCTAGAAAGCACCGTTTCCCTCGGGGCTTTGTGATGTCTGCCCCTACCCTGGGTTTAAACAGCATTGAGTGATCCCCCAGTAGGGCGCTACTGGGGAATCCCTCAGTGCTATTTAAACTAGGTGGGAGCCGTAGTTTCCCGATGGCTTGTGTGATGGCTTTTTACCCGCCCTCGGCCCCTTATAGCGAGTGTATCGCTGGGGATTTTTCGGACATCTGTTCCGCAGATGTTCCGTGCTCCCACACAGGAAGCATCTCAGCGGCCCATGCCGCTGCAGCATTGCAAGGAGCTCCGACTCGAAGCTCTGCGAGGGAGAGTCAGAGCGACTCTGAGCGGAAGGTTTCTCCTCCGCTTCGACCTGACTTAGGTCCATGGGTTCGGGACCCACCTTAGAGTAACGAAAGTTGTTCTCGGCGTTGAACGCCATCTTGAACGCCTCACCCAGGGATTGGGGTCGGCATCGGAACAATTCCGAACGTGCTGGCCCTTCTTTCAGGCCTCCCATGAACACGGGAATGGACACATCGTCCGAGTACGCTTTCGCGTATATCCCTGCCAACAGGGTCTTCAGTTCTTGGAAATATGTCTCCAAGTCCTTAGTTTCCTGACGGCACCTCAAAAACGCCAACTTATTCTGATAAACCATATCAGGCGTGGCGTACATGTCCATAAGCTTTTGTTTAAGGACTTCCCAGGTTGGGAACACGCTCGTGACCGAATCCGGACACGTAAACGCCCATGTAAGGGCTTTGCCCGTAAGATAGGTCAGTGCAAGTCCCACTTGCAAGTGATCAGCGATCACATTCGCTGTGGCGAAGGCCGTTTAGACCTCGTAACCACACGTAAAGGTTATCACCCTTTTCATCGGTGAACTCCTTTATCTTAAAGGATAATGGGGGACGCACCCCCTTGGAACGACCTTCACCTAAACTCGCCTCGTGGGCGATGACTGCGTTGACCCTTGCCTTCACGGCCTCAAGGCCCTGCTCCACTAGGAGCTGCATGCCTTCGTCACCCGTCAAGGATAACAGCCTGTTAAAGGATTCCTGCTGGACGAGGGTTAACCTATCCCAATCGTCCTGATTCATCCCTTGCAGAGGATGCCGTAACCTACCAACACAGGTGTTGGATTGACTACAAGTACTACCAGATGTAGCCGATGCGTACACGCACGGTGCGGCTAGCTCACAGAGGAAGACTTTCCTTTAAGCGGCGTTTGCCGCTACTTAGCCGATACGCCCTTATAAAGGGCTTAATAAGAGAAAATCTCTTACTCGGGGCCAAGATTCCCACTTTGGTTTACTATAAGCTTTCGCTAATGCCTTAACACAAGGCTCCCTTACAAAGGGGGTGGCTTAAGGGAGGACACCCTTTACGCTACTGCACTCACTACACGCGCAACCGGTCGAGGTCGTGCGTCTGGTAGTCGGTTGAGTGAAATGTAAACTAAATGTATATTTAATATATAATTAGCCTAAATTAATTTAAACTAATGTAAACTATATGTAATACTAAGTAGAACTTACTAAATTCGTACCTAGCTAAAATGTAGTGTACACCACCTGTGTCCAAACACGTGGCTGGCTTCCACGCCTCCACCAAGGGCTCCTGCCCTGATTGGTTAAAATAACAAATGGTCCAAACCTTTTCGTACCGGTCAATACTGACCCCAACCGTAGTGTACTCACGTACACCACCTACTAAATGTGACCCGAATGTAACCCTGTTACACACCGGGGGGGTTACTCCAAAGTATATTATGTTAAGTAACTTAACTTAAATTTAACAAGGGCGCCCTATACAACCCCCGGTGTGTCTGTGGAAGCCCCCCCCCGATGTGTGTCGAAGGGCGCCCTAACGTTTTGTGAAAAAATATTTGAAATTCTCATTTGGGGGGGGGCGCATTAGCCAAAATGGGGGGCGCATTAGATTTTTCCTATTTTTATGTGCAATTGTTTCACTTAAAAAAGAAGAAAACTATAAACGGGTAGAATAAAAAAAGCTTTAAAAATGCACCAGTTGTACCTAATATATAAGCAAAAAGATCTGTTTCATTAAAATTAGCACAAGCTATTTCTAATATGGATCTTTAGAATAAAATCCTTTGAAAAAGGGAAAACCCATTAAAGATAATGAACCAATTTGAAACATTATATAAGTAAAAGGCAATATACGTCGTAGTCCTCCCATTTTTCAAATATCTTGTTCATCACCCATAGCATGTTACAGCACCTGAACATAAAAATAATAATGCTTTAAAATATGCATGATTGAATAAATGAAAAATAGCTAATGGATAATTTGACAATCCACAAACGAAAAACATATAACCTAATTCACTACACGAAGAATATGCAATATTTTTTATAATCATTTGTACTAGACCAAGAGTACTTGCAAAAAAGGCAGTTAAAGCACCAATAACTGTAATAAAATTTAAGGAAAATATAGAACATTCAAAATAGGTGACCAAAAACGTAATTGTTTTTTTAAATTCTTCAATTTTTTTTAATTTCTTCTTCATCAAGATTAATATCTTGATCGTCAAAAAATGTTAAATCCAATGGTAAAAAAGGAAAAACTTATCTGCCCGTCTAATTTGCTTATTTGCCCGGAACTCTTGCCCTACCCATACCCCACCCCTACTTCCATCGGTTCACCACCACCACCAATTTTCAATTTTCGTAGACTACGAAATTTTAACTTTGACAATGGAGCTCGGTGTATTCTCCGAACGTCAAAATCTTATCGTGGCTGTGAAATCCTATTATCTTGCAAAGGATGTTTCCGTAGTGCTTCACAAACATAGCAATCAACGAAGAGTTATCTTCAAATGTTATCACGGTGGCGCGTATAGGAATCCATTGCAACTGACCGAGGAATCAATACAACGAAACAATACAAGTCGCTTGCTAGGGTGCCCCTTCAAGGTTGTCGCCAAATCTTTTGCGCAAGGCTGGAAAGTCGTGAGCGTCGATGAGACGCATTATCACCCACTACCAGTAAACATTGGTGGATACTCGAATGTACGGTGACTCACATCCAATGAGAAACCTGTTTTACGAGCACTTGCAGAGGCTGGATCATCTACATCGAGTATTCTGTCATATTTAAAGAACAATTTGGGCAATCAATGAACCACTAGAACGGAGATTGAAAACGAAAAGTCTGCTGCAAGAAAAGAGTTTCTGGCTGGAAGATCATCTATTCAAGCTCTATTTGAGATTATCAGTAATGGGTACTTTATTTAAGGCATGAAGGTTGATGATAACGGATCAGTTAAAAGCCTCTTCTTTACACATGATTCATCAGCCAATTTGGCCAGACGGTTCTCCAATGTCTTTGTCATGGACCGCACGTACAAGACCAATCGATTTGGGATGCCTCTGCTCAACATTGTGGGGATTACGGCTACATACGGAACCTTCAATGCAGGATTTGTCTTTATTCCCTACGAAACAGAAAAGAGTATGTCTTGGCACTGGAAGCTTTCTCAGTTGTTGCAGTACCAGCCGTTATGTCACTAATCGGGAACTTTACTTAATGAACGCGATCTCGCGGGTGTTTCCCAGGGCTCACAACCTTCTTTGTGTTTGGCATGTGAACAATTGTCGTGAAGGAGTTGAAAATTTTAATGTTCCCACTTAATTAACAACACAAAAAGGTAATAATCCAGTCCTTCTTGTTTTACTTCCCGGGTGCTTAATACTACCGCCCGAACCAAAAAATCAACCAAAACCACTAGGGGAACACTTCCAAAAGTAGTTACAGGCTTCCCCCAACTCTAGCTAGCTCCAAAAGGCTGATGCTCCACTTGCTTATGCGTTCACTCAACGACTTCTTTTTATTACACTTGGTTTTTGTATGGAAACAATGAAGAAGGTTTTTTGAGGGCCACCAGATCTGTGTCGTTCAGGGGAAATTCGAATATATTAAGTGTTACTAATTTTTACATCAAAGTCAATCACTTCTTTCATCCACTACTTCTTGGTTACTTCAGCGCTGACTTCAATACTTGACAGTTACTGCTGAGACCCTCTGTAATCTGATTGATCATACTTAAACAGTTACTTAGGAGACCCTCTGTAATCAGATTGATCGGATTGGTCATCGCGAGATTGACGTCGCGGGTCGCTTCTGATTGTACGAAAATGTTCCTCTCCAATTCAAATATTTAACAACACACTCAATCGGAAGCGTCAGTCGCGGCGAGGGGCGCTAGGGCTCGGGACGTAACAAGTGAACCAGACCATGAAAAGGACCGACCGCACCACCAAAGAAAGCCAAGACACAAGCGCATCTTCTAAGCACAACGGCGGATCCAATTGCAATGATAAAGGTAACGAAAATTTGTGTGCTCTCGGCTCCTCACATTATCCGGCTCAATATTCTCTTCGTTCGAATCGCTCAAGTCATAATTTTCACGTTATTCGCATGATAAAGATTCAAGACTATCATGAAACGCTGTGTAAGCGTGAGGCCTGACGCTTGGCACTCATGATGAAGGCTCAACACGATCTTTATCGCTAAGGATCATTGACTATGGGAGAAGAAGATGGACACCGATGCTTTCAACTTTAAACCGCAACATCGCGCTAGTATTAGAGTCTTGCCGTGAAGAATATATCATGGATTAATAACAGCTGCAGATCATCTTCTTCATGTCATAAATAGATACTCTACTTCATCACACAAGAATATTGTTGCCAATTGCAAAAGTACTGCGTGGTATTCAAATTCTTTTGACGACTTCATGCAACAGTGGAACCAAGTGGTGCATAGCAATGATGCAAACGACTTCCAAGATAACTGGGCTGCATTTGTCCAGAATTGGACGCATTCTAACAGGAATGCCCTGGATTATATAGAGCGTACTTGGATCATACACAAGGAGAAGATCATACGCTGCTGGACTGACCAGTATCTTCATTTAGGAACTACCTCAACTTCGCGTGGAGAAGGAAACCACTTTGTGCTGAACAGGTACCTGAAAATCGCCAGTGGCTACCTAATTATGGTTCTGAAAAACTTGGAACGGCTGATTGAAGCCCAGTTCACGGATTTAATGCTGCTATGGAGTCAGAGAATCTTGTTATTGCCCATCGTCATAAACTGGCTTTTATGCATCCGTTTGTCAAGAAGATCTCTCAGTTTGCCCTCAACAAGATACTTCGACAATATGAAAGGATTTCTCGAATTGGTGACAATGAGGCTTGCGCTGATATGTTTTGAAAAAGCTTGGGATTCCCTGCCAACACGATATCAAGGCCAAAATGGAAGGGGGTGGTGGATTTGACGTGCATGACTTTCACCCGCGATGGCATTTGCATCAGAATCCCCTATTTCCAGATTGTGGTGGTGCCTCAAATGAAGCTCCGTTGTCACCAAGACAAAGAGTATTGCAGGTGCTTCAAGAGAAGCTTTATACAATGGATTACGATCAAGTACCTACTTTTCTAGCAAGTCTTAAGGAAACAAGAGACCTTCCTATTCATGCTCTCTGCAATCCCGTTCGAGTTACGAGGAAAAGAGGCCGTCCAGCTGGATAAAAAATAGGGCGAACACAAGAGACAAATCTGCGTTCGAATATGCCACAGGCAACAAGTGTGGAAATTGTGGAAATAATGGACACAACTCCCGTACATGCAGGGAATAGACTTTTTTCATCTAAGTAAAAGCTTATATATTTACATTCAAGGTTAAATATCACAATAAAGTAAAACGACATATTGGTATTGCTGAATGGGTAGGAGTAGGGGTAGGTCAAGAGTGCCGGGCAAATAAGCAAATCAGGCGGGCAAATAAGTTTTTCCAAAAAAAAGGTTAAGAATATACTTATAGATAATATTTTTTTAAAACAAACTAGTTTTTTATTATTCTTTCAGCTATAAAATTTTTTTATTTTAGTTTAGTTTTTTTTGGGTATTCTTATAAGTGTTTTAAGTTCTTTTTACTATTTAAAATTAATAAAAATTATTTTTTTTGAAAAAATATAAAGAAAAATCTATATTTCAAGAATAAATAAATTCAAATTATAAAATAGTATATACATACTAGTGTAGTACCCCGTCGTACCGACGGGGCGGAGGGTATATATATAAGGTTAAACTGTAGAAGCAACCACGTGACCGGACTAAAATTTTTCATGAATTTTTCATTTTTCGAACGTCACAGGGATAGAAAACTTTCAAATAGGTAGATATAAAAGCGCGTTTTCTAACCAATTATATACTCGTTTACACTGATCTGCATGTCAATAGTAAGTACTACCACGGATTAGTCTTCAACCGAGCGATGATTTTTGAAGCCAAATTTGTATTTTATGCTTTTTGTCAGTTTTTCACTTCACTGTAAAAGCGCTATTTATAAAGTCGAATTAAATTAGGTCCGATTTATAGTACAGTTGGAATTCGATTAGGTACGGCCTCAGACGGTTATACTATTAGAATTATTTTTTCTTTATGAAAATATTTTAAAAATTTTTAGTCAATATTTATTACAAATTTTACCTATAATAAATGATAGGGAAAAAATTCATGCATGCCCTCGCATTTTGCGGAAATAACATGGCATACCCCAGATTTTATGAAAATAACATCCATTCCCCTTCCACAGATTAATGTTGCCAACCCAAAGAGAAAAAAGAGGCTAGCTGGATCGACGAGTCGCTTTTGCTTGGGAGACGAGTCGTTCCTTTAAGGGTATAATATTTCCAAATATAGCTATAATTTCACAGCCACTTCGGTCAAGTGAAGCGGAATGTCCGACGTACATAGTAGTTTTTGAATATGCGTGTGTTTGTATCGATTGCTTTTAAACGTCTCAATGACTGAGTATTCACTAAACTGAAGAGGTGGCTCGTTAGATATTCACATAAGTATCACCTTGACGCACTAAGAACTAACATGACTAGGACGACGTCGTGGTCTGGATAGACACTCGACCCGAGTAATTGATGGAATCGCACGAATTTGACCAACAAAGAGTTGACCAACTCGCTTTATTCTTCCTGCCCTGTACAAAATAGACTGTGTTGCATACATTTCCTCGTCCACTCACGTCAAAGTTGTAATATACCGTCCTTTTGTAGCTACTAGTAAAAGCTACTAGTGTCCGACCGAGTCTATCGCGATTCAGAGAGGCCGCATACACATGGCAGAGCGGGACCCACATCCATCTCTATATCGTTTGATATCTTCTTTTCCATGCACAAAATTCAAAATCGATTCCAACAAAACAGCGTAAGCGTCACTTTGGACCAATTCGAGCTCATAGTTCAGTAATCCTTGGCGCACACTCAATATCTTAACAGGTCTGCAACCTTCATACATGTTCTGGTACCATTTTCCCCTTCTTGGCATAACCCAACAGAAACGTCAGTTTCGTATCCAGATGTCTCACGCTTGAAGGGATCACTTCGATCAGAAAATCGGACGATACATATCTAAGCGACATCCCAGCTCCGTCTGTACAACGGGAGCCGGAGATTGCAAACGACGTACCGACGAGGTGGTTCAGAAAATAACTTTTTTCCTGAGGATTGCTTTCCCATCGACGTCACGACCACGAATCGACGGTTCCATGCACTCAAAAGGGGTGAAAGCAAGTCAAAACGAATAATTAGTTTGTGCTATCTCCAATGCGTCAGCTCCACGTCCACCCAAACTTGTAGATGTAGACTCTTTCGCAAGGTTGGGAACATTTTGGCCGTTCTGCACCAGCTTGAGCATGTTGCCTTCAGCGCTCGACATATTTGAACAGGAACAAACGACACAACTGCAAGCAAAAAGCGCTCCACCGATGTCCCTTGCGGATCACTTGGGCGCTTTGTTTGTCCACTGTTCCGGTACGTAAGATTTTTCACTAAACTCCACCCAGACAGAGGATTGTTAAGACGACGCAGGTTGATCATGACGCTGTTCAGATATTTGACACATACATCTAAGGCATTACTAGCACAAGAATTTCCCCCGTTTCTATCATTGTTGACAGTAATCTCCAACGCCAGTGAAAGAGGAGTGTTACAACCCATGGACATGTCGACAAGACTATGCACTGTAAACTTTTCAAACACGTGGTAAAAGACACCTAATCAAGGTTCGTAGCGGTCCTTTTCCCTTCCTCATGCGCTCGTAAGCTACATTTCGCGCCATTGCCAGACCGCTTAACGCGAAACGAATCACTTCGAACAGTAACTCTTAGCTTGTAAGAGTATATGGAGCCATCACAAGTATTAACCACGTATAGCACGTCATCCCTACTGCCAATTGCGAGCTTTGTGGATGTCATATCGAAGATTGCAGAAGGAAGCAGTCGATGATCCCCGTTATACATAAAGCGCACATACAGCTGCTTCCTTTCTTCATGAAGCTGGACCTGACCAATGAAAAGATCATCGACGAAACTAAGCAAGCCTCCCACCTGTGCACCGTCATCTTTGATGTCAATTTTGTAAAAGGAAGCTTTCTTCGAGGTTCGCCGAGTTCGCGTACATCAAAAATTGTATATCGCCACGTTTATCCACAAGACACAACGATTTATCTGTCAGCAGGATATCGTTGAGGCCCCGCCAGACCAAACAAAGCATTTATGTCAATATTTACGTTACCTCGACTCGAGAAAAAGCCTCTTTAAATCTGCAAAAAGCCACCGATCCCAACCTTTCTGCGCTAACTCCAAATAAAAAAGCAGCTCCTCGATCATTTGCTCGAATGGAGCACAACGAACTCGCATGTGGGAATACTCGCACTTGAAGGACTTCAGCCGTTAAGTACGGATGCATCTGATATCGACGAACGATTGTTTCGCGTTCATTTACGAGGACTGCAACAACGAGTCAATATTTTACTTCTGCCAACTTGCGTACTTCAAAGCAGCGTGCTCTTGTACGAGAGGTCGATCTCCAGAAGTCTTGGCAGCGCCACTACCAATTGCACCCATGCTTTTCTGCGACGCTGGTGGTGCTGGGCGTTTTTGCATCTTTTGCAAACGCGCTTGCTCGACCAGCGCAGCAAGAATATGCACATATTTATTCGATGTAGAACCCCCGTGGCACTCCACGATACGTGCATTGCTTCCACAGTGTTTGGAAGGTGTCCAGAGACACCAAAATAATTCATATTCAGGCATTGGCGGACAACATGAACCGCAGACTAAATAGCCACCTTATTGCGCTCCATATTGCGCGCTAAGTACATATCAAATTCACCTGCATGAACCACCTGGTAGCGAATTAATGCTACAATAATTTCACAGTGCAGCTTTGCGCGCTAAGTACATATCAAATTCACAGGCGTAGGAAGCTCGGGATCCATCGCTTCGGGGTAATGGAGTCCTCACTGGACGTTCGCTCCTATTTCGTTTCCACCGTTTTTGGATATATTATGCAATTTTATTGGCCGACAAGCTGGAAGGGGCATGGATGTTATTTTCATAAAATCAGGGGCATGCATATGTTGTTTCCTTAAAAAGCGAGGGCATGCATGAAATTTTCCCTAAATTATACAATATATAAAAATGAAGGGGAATGTTAAATCGACCCTCCCCCCAAATTGTTAGTTCGACCCCACCCCCCGCCCATTTCTACACATCGATGTAACAATGCCCTTTTTAAAAGGGAATGTTAAATCTACCAGCTGTATGACAGGCATGAACGTGTTCATCTCGGACGCGCTGGGTCACTTTATCGCCAAACATGTGGTGTACGACGCAGTTACCCTCTTTGAAGAAGTCAAATCGCGTGAGCAGCTCAGCAATGTTTTTTTGGTTGTGCTGTGGGTGAATCCTACGAATCTGTTTATCAGGAATCTTAGCCATGTGCTCGAACATTTGATGTATATTCTCGCCCCGTACCACATGGTGATGTCTGGTACCTGTTCAAACGCCTGAAGCACTGTCTGCACCACATTCGAGGACGTGCAGGTGATAGTCGGTACCAAATCATGTGCAAAAGCTTTGCTACGAAGTGAGGTGTTAATGTACACAATGTGGAGACTTTTAGGCGTCTTGGAAGCCTTTTGCAAATACGCAAGGTATGTCTGATTCTCTGCTGACTCAGGCAGACTGCAAACAATCTTTTGCTCTGCCAGGCGGTACACTGGGATATGCCCAAAACTGTTGGAATCCAGGTTTGCCCGCACGCTCTCAGACATAAAATCAACGCCCAGTACGGCCACTGATGGAATACCCTTCGTAGACATCTTAGCTGCAGCTTCTCCCATGGCGAGTGAGTCAGAAATAAATGTGTGCGGCCAGGATAACAATGACAAAATACCCTGGAGCTCTGGGTCCATATAAAAGTGCGCAACGATCCCCATCTTTTTCTTATGCAGCAAAGCATCTAGTTCCTTGACCACCTGCATGCCAGGCTTCAAATAGTTGACCTGAGCTTCAGAAAATGATCCTTGTCGGACACTTCGT
Organism: Peronosclerospora sorghi; assembly: GCA_026184515.1. Classification (NCBI taxonomy): domain Eukaryota; phylum Oomycota; class Peronosporomycetes; order Peronosporales; family Peronosporaceae; genus Peronosclerospora; species Peronosclerospora sorghi. The sequence goes on from CM047591.1 coordinate 8,069,128, forward strand.
CAGCAGAAACCTATGTGAACACCATTCTGATTACTATCCGCACTGATTAAAGTCACCGCAAAAGGGATGCGCGCACCAAAATAGAGGGAAATGGACGGTCCCATGACGCGGCGAGTGATACGGTGCGGCAAGTGTAGAATGCAGACGCAAGAGGCGTGATGAGAGTGCGTAGGTACGGCAGACTTTCAAGGTCGGTCAGTTTATACATCCCCCTCGCGAGCCATCTTCACTTTCGAAGTCTAAAGCGACGGTCATTACTTAAAATATAAAAAGGGAATTGTTTCATCGATGTGTAGAAATGGGCGGGGGCGGGTGGGTCGAATTAACAGTGGGGGTAGGTGGGTCGATTTAACATTCCCCAAAATGAATTATGTATTAATATTTCGTTTAAAAATTATCCAGTTTAATTTTTTTTAAATCATTCAAATAGTCAATTTAAAATAGGGAGTTGCTATATTCACACCCCGTTTCCTTAAATTCACACCCTTTCATTTTACATTTTCATAATTTGCAACCCCTCCATCCCCCCTCCCCTTTCAACCGCCCGACATCGCCCCACACCATGCCCGAAAAGCTGTCTGCGCCGTTCCCGGCCGCGCTGTATGCGCCGTTCACGTCCGATCTGTCTTCGTCCACACCGTCCTTGTCCACGCCATCGCTACTTACGGCTACTCTGCCAACGCGTGCTTTGGCTTCCCGAAAAAAAAGTATTTCTTGGTGTTCTTTGCCATGAATGAATAAGTAACGCGTACGAAACATCTAACAAGCTGCTTATTTCCATAACACTAGCTGTTCGCCCTTTTCCTGGTAGCGCGCTACGCGATAACATGCTTCCTCCGCCAGAGGTTGAGTATGATAGTCGGGAGCAACTTGAGGATGCTGTGAAGACTTTCGCACGTGGCAAATGTTACGCTGTCACCATTAAAAATTCAATTGCTGGAAAACATGTTTACCTCAAATGTGACCGAGGGGGCGTAAACGTGCAAAACGTTGGGGAAAATCGCCAACGCCAGACTAGCTCACGCCGGATCGAGTGCCCTTTCCTCCTGAGTGGGCATTTTTTGAATAAGCGGGGTAACTGGAAGCTAAAAGTTCTGGAGTACAGCCACAATCACTAACCGTCACTCCATCCCTCTGGCCATTCGACTCACCGGAAGTTAACTACCGAGCAGTCCGATGCTGTCAGAAATATGACCTTGGCTGATGTAAAACCGCTAGGGATTCTTTCGGCCATCCGTCAGACTAATCAAAAGGCCCTAGCAAACCTCTCGACTTTGTACAATGGGCGCGAAAGTTCGTAAGGACATTCTTAATGGAAGGACACCGATCCAAGCCCTTTTTGACGATTTGCAAGCAAGCGAATTCACGCACTTTTACAGATGTGATGATGGTGGACTGATTACCTCTCTTTTTTTGCTCATCCCGACAGTGTCCGGCTTGCTCAGCACTACCATTATGTCGTACTTATGGATTGTACATATAAGACGAACAAGTACCGACTCCCCTTACTTCACATTGTAGGTATGACAAGTTTTAATAACCATTTCTCGGTCGGCTTTTGCTTTCTCAAGGAAGAGAAGGAAAAAGATTACATGTGGGCATTATCGAAACTTGTGACAATAAGGACACCGCAAACACGCCCAGCCGTAATTGTGACAGACCACGAACTGTCGTTGATGGCAGCTGTAGATAAAGTTTTCCCATATTCGTCCCACTGCTGTGCACATGGCACATTAACAAAAACATCCTAGCCAAGTGCAAACAACAATTTTTGAGACCAGCGAGGAATGGACCTTTTTTCTTCAACAATGGAATGATCTGGTGGCAGCCAAAACCGAAGCGGAATATGAACAACAGTGGAAATTGCTTTCAGATTCTTTCAAACAGAAAGCAAAAGTTCTCGCATACCTCTCGAATACGTGGCTAATATACAAGGAGCGCTTTGTAACTGCGTGGACGTCGAAGTATCTCCACTTTGGCAACAAAGCTACATCTCGAGTAGAAGGCGCCCATGCTTATGTTAAGAAGTTCCTGCAAGTATCAACAGGTGACTTGCTGTCGGTGCTTAACAAACTGACTCTTGCACTTAAGCATCATGTTGTAACCGAAGAAACGCACCGCAGCGGAGAAAAGTTACGTCATTTGAACGGGTTGCCGTCGATTTTCACTCCAGTGTCAGGTAAAATTTCAACATTTGCGCTCAGAAAGTGTCTAGAGCAATTCAAGAGCAAAGCGGAAGAGAGAGCTTGTTGCACAATGGTGTTCACCTCGACAATGGGGATCCCTTGTTCTCACAAGCTGACTGAGATTGAGAATAGCAACAGCTCACTGACAACAACCGATTTCCATGAGCAATGGCATCTGGACTGGCGACACAATGCAACGGTAAGGCAGTTATCTTGCAATATGTGTATTTGATTCACGTTAACGGCTGTGATTGTGCTGTATTATAGGAAGCGAACGATGAAATTGAGGCCATCAACGTGAAATGGAATGTGCTTGAAAAGCAATTGAAGGAATTCACAGGTGACCAGCAAAACGTCCTGCTGGCCCAAATGACCCTGTTGCTGGAGGGCCGAAGCACAGTGGTGGAGCTGAGACCTCCGGAAATACACCTAGAAACCCGCGGTCATCCCCGTGGTTCCCGTAACCTCCAAAAACGCAGCACAAAACGAGACTTGTCCAAGTTCGATCATGTGGAAAAGGCGGAGTCTCAAAAAAAAGAAAATGCGGGTGCTGCGGTCAATTAGGGCACTATAAACAAACTTTCCAGCTTTCGAAGGTAGTAAGAGGTTGAAAGATTAAATGCGTAATCCTCAAGCGTTTATTAACACTCTGGCAAAAAAGATCCTATTTGTTGACCAGTTGCCGACCGTCCTACTTCCTTCGATTGTGTCTGTGGTGGACGTTGTCGGCGATGGAAACTGTGGTTACCGATCTCTTGCTGTGTCGCTGGGACGGCCAGAAGATGATTAGAAGCTTGTACGAACCGAGCTATATCAGGAAATTGCTGGCCGGAGCGAGTTTTATGAACGGCAATCACAAGAGCATATCGCTGATTTGCAAAACTGTGTTGATCATCTGTTGACCGAAGAAATCCCGGTAGGCATTGATCACTGGATGCGGATGCCCCAGCTTAGGGATGCAATAGCCAATACGTATCAACGGCCGGTACACTTCTACCCGGTTTCTGGAACCAGTATGACGTTTCTTCCCTCCTGGGTGCCTCCGAATGATCTATCACCATTGTGTTTCGCATTCGTCACGGAAACCACTTTGTGTCTCTAACTCTGCAACTTGAGGCACCAGCAGCGCCAGTCGCTGCATACTGGAAACGGTTTACTCCCACCGCAGCCCTGAAATGGGAAGAAAAAATTCAATGCAAACTTAGCAAATGGGAAAATAGGCAAAAATCCACATCAACACATCCACCAGTCACTATTGAAATCCCGTAAGATGTTAGGCAACACACTGCTTGCAAGAACGAGGGAAGCGGACGGGAGTAGATAGGAAGGCAATGGTTTGACAATTAAAGTTCAAGCTGAAAAACATAGAAGGAGGTGGCACGTGTGATTTGCCCTCTGATTTGTGACTAAAGATGGTATACTGTATGTGTATTGAAGGAACCAGTGTGGATTTAGCTATTCAGTATGCAGAAAGGGTGTGAATTTAAGGAAGAGGGGTGTGAATATAGCAACTCCCTTTAAAATATTATCTGAAATTTGTTCTGTAGATTATATTAATCATGGAAAACGTTTACCTGCAGCAAACCCAAGCTTCGTAGACGTTATGGCTACGTCCGCGCGTCGCCACAGATTGGGAAACGAGGTCCTACAGCGACGTGCGGAAATTGTTGCGGTAATGCCTGCTGCCGTCATGGCCGCTAGGTCCAGTACCTTGGCCGCAAAGGGTTGAAAGCAGCACCAAGTGGACCCTTGCCTACTCCTTCACAGAAATCCTGGAAAACCACTGTGCAAGGCTCAGTGAGCAGGGGTCAGGATGACTCCAGTAACAAGGCCTTTGTCAGTTGCTTATTCGTTCGAAGCTGCCTCGCCATTTGATTTCGAGGTGCGTGGGCTCTAGGTTGGGCGAGATATATGTACAATCCAATGATCGCGTTGCAATGCCTTCTGTCAAGGTACCTGTGACTTTATTAGCAGCGTTGCATGTCCCGTAGAGCGATGGGTCAAACGACTTGTCAGTTTTCACGGGAAAGACCAAGCACGCACTCTTATGGAAATGTAACAAGCTCAGCTGCAGGCTCACAAAAAAACGTCCATGACGCCCACGCCAAAGCTGGTCGGTCACGAGACCTACTGGATTACCCCAAGCTATCTGACGCATTCCTTGCAGCATGTAATGCTGCTACACAGTCCACAACACGAACGCGCCGGATGGCAAAATGTATCATTCAGATGAAGGCGCATCGAGGTACAACGTCGCACGCCGGAACTCGGAAGCCCTTGAGCTCAGTAAAGCTTTGGAGGAAGTGGAATCAGTGCCGCTAAGACCGGCGACACTCTCCGTTTCAAGGGAAGCATTTGTCGGAAAAGACGACGTGTGTGCTCGTTGGATGCTAGACTTCGAAGACACTGGCGTGCATGTGAATAGTTTCTTTCCAAGGCACGTGCGCCTTCGGTATCAACGGTAGCAAGAGCGAGCAAGGCTTGGTTCACTTTGGATTCGGTGAGGGTGCATCGCTATCTACTGAAGGGAGAAAACGATGAACGCATTGTTTTTGCGGCGAGCAGACGTATATTATGATTACGCGCTATCCACTACTCTTTCTTCTCAACGAGGCGTCATCGACAATTCCGTTGGATCTCTACATTCTCTCCTTAATCGTAAACTTGTCAAAACCTAAAGTACTTGTGTCTTGAGCATTGTAGAACGTTTTGTACGCTGCTAGAAATTGCTTGAGTTCTTCCGACTCTTCCATTGCAAATAAACTCTCCAATTCGTGTGGAGGGTAATATCCACGAAGTGCTTCCATTGCTCTAAGATACTGTACAGAATCTTCGGCTGACATCACCTTTTCGAGCTTTCATGGTTCATGTTCAAGAATGATTCGTAGACTCGACTCAATGCTCGCGGGCAAGCCCCTGTCTTCATCCGTAACTCGCAAGAATCTCTTCCCAAGGGGACCGGCGACGGAAAGCTCCTCGACATTGCGTGTCATGTGAGGACTCGTGAGACTCGTCGTTGTTTCCGCCACGTTTGCTCCACATGTCGACAGCGCAGCAGCTTGTAAAAGGAGCACCAACGAATATACCTTCATCGCAGTAAGTCGAACAGAGGCACACGCGTTCACGTCGAGTCGAATTTCAAAGTGACTGGTTTGTCTTGTGAGTGACGAGTGAGTCCGTGGACTCACTCGAGGGAAAGGATGCAGTCCAAAACGCTCCGCCTCTCGCAGCTCTCCGACGCCAAGAAAACCGGAGAAAGACGGTTGGCATTGTTAGCTCTGTGCGTTTCCTAGTAAATTCTTTACGTTGTTGTTTATTTTGCAAGTAGACATAGAAAACCCAAGGGCATCCATCATCCCGTAATCTGACTCATGAGCCCACCATATGCGATACAGTAAGTTGATGAATTCAATTTTCCCACGATACGCGATACAGTAAGTTCATGAATTTAATTTTCCGACGATACGCGATACACTTGAATGAAGATAGAGAGTTTTATCCTCGGATGGGGTGCCCAGCGCTCGAGAAGAAAAAAAAGGGAGAGCACTACGCCCCCCGAAAAATATCACGTACAGACTCCCCTCCGAAACTTTATATCCTCGGTGGAAGGTGGAACCTATAACATATCGGAGGGTATAAACTAGCGGAAAAAATTACTGTATACGATTTCCACATAGGAACGACAGCGGTGGAAGCCGAAACTTCTAAAGTACTGGAATTTATTATGTAGCAGGGGATAAGATTTCAGAGGGATGACCGTACATCAAACGCATAATTCCCGTCACACAGACATGCAGTTGTTCTAATAAAAGACTCATCGATGATGTGTGTATACTCATGGAAGCAACCCATGGATATTTTCTACACACTGAACCATCGGTACGATTGTCGACACAGATGTGGCTGGGTGCACTACGCATTCGTTCGGCTGTTGAACTCGAAAATTTTGCTGCTCGTCGATTCACACGTGCTAGAAAGATTCAATCTCTCTGAAGCAGTCCTGTCGGAGACAAGGGATGCTGTTACAGTATAGAATAGGGAAAGCCTGCGGTCACACACATCCCTTACATAAAAGGAGGGGGGAGACCCTAGTAGAGGGGTGTGTGACCGGAGCCAAGGGCAGAGGGTACCGGAGCAAGGGTCGGGTGACCGCAGGCTCTCGCTTGATTTTCATACTCAATACAAATAAAACCCAAGGTTAGTCCGTAATCTGGACTCGCCGATCCCAAGATACGCGATACAGTCGCATGAAGATAAAGTGCTTTTTCCTCCATGGGGTGCACAGCACATTTGTAAGCTCGAGAAGAAAAGGTGGGAGCGAGAAAACAATCCCCGACCCCGTACCTCTTACCCCACCAATCTTCTAGAACGTGTGACATGTTGGATGGTTCGCTTCTAAAACGAAACCCACGACTTGAAAGGAATGAAGAATACACACACGCATACACATATGCCTTTGTGAAGTCAGAGCCATTAACGGACTAGCAACCAGTGATGTTTGCGTCGTTTGGAAGAGTATACGCAGCAGACGGATGATGTAGCATTTCCATTGCCAATTCCCCCATTCGTCGCAGCCGATTTGCGTTTCTTCAAACCTTCGTCGGCGTTTCGCTCAGCCACCCAAAGCCTAGACATAAAACCACGACTATGGGCACGCGTGCAAGCTTGGTAAGTTCTTGAAAGTGCACTTCACACCTAGTGGTCCATCCAATTCAAAGGTTCGCACAGTGTTTCGCTCTATCAGCCGATTCAGTTCACGACAAGCCTTCTTCGATAGTACTTGTATTGCCTTCCTTCGTTTTCCTTTGCGGCTTGTGACTCGTCTTCTCATCAAGATATCTCGCGTACGTACATGCCTTTCGAAGACGCTCTACAAACAAGCAAATTGTACTCGTTGTTTACCTTGAGATAGAAACATGCAATCACTCTCACGTTCGACATGCGTTGTCGGGGATCCAAAGAGCCTTGTACTTTTTTTCTAGGCAGCTATCGCAGGAGGAAGCACCACCGTCAGCATGTGAACGAGTCACATACGGGGTGCATCATCGCTTGATCGTTGTGAATTCAAGAAAATAATGCTTCCACATCACCAACGACATGTTGCACTGTAATCAAGAGTAGTGAGTCAGAAAATGGGCAAGAGCTGTGTCATGCTTTCCCAAGGCCGATGCGCATACTAATAAAATGATGAGTTAAAACGCACTGTTTGACATTCGCGGATGCAAGTTCGATTGTTAAGGGTCTCACGTTTGCTTTAGTCGAAGAAGGTGATGGATGCGTATGGTTGTAGGATTACTCGAGCACATATAAAAAAGCTCTCTCTATCCGTGCATCCCGAGCCAACAATAGTAAAGTCGTCGGGCAACGTAGTGGTACTGCTATTATTACGACAGATCGATCAGGACGGCAAAGCATCGCTTCCGCTTGGACGCGAGCTTTCGTTGCAGGTGTCTGTCGTATCAAGTCTAGGAAGAGATGATGTCGCTCCCACTAGTTGATACGTGGTACCTCTATCAACTATTGGGAGCGACATCATCTCTTCCTAGACTTGATACGACAGACACCTGCAACGAAAACTCTCTGTCTTGGTAGGAGGTTTGAAGGTATGTAAGTGGAAAAGTCATTGGGAGATCTGGAGGAAGACGAGACTGGAAATAGGCGCGACGTCCTGGCGCGTTTGGACTCGTGGACGGACGACAGCTCCAGGAGCATTCTCGTTGATGGAATTCAATCCCGGTGGGTGGACCAGTTCACACGCAAGTGCGTGGTTCACAAAACTCACCATTCGACGAGGCTACGAGCAGCGACATGGGTCAACTAGATGAAGAAGAGGCTATCTCTGCTGGAGAATGGCCTCCCACCCTGCGGTCCTGCCTCAGATTTGAGAAAACATGTATCATCGCACCGTCGAAGTGGAGGCAGCCAACGTCTTCTACGCTTGGATCGATTCCTTCGTTTCGCTTTCGGGCAGACTGGCCCGAAGATCAAGGACGCCGTTGGTTGAGTATTCCGTATGCCATCGCCTTGATCTTCACGGATGGCAACGATACATCAAGGTGAAGCTCGTTCTGAACAACAGTGTCGTCAAGATTGCCACCTTTCATGGAAGGGTCGCTCGACGCCGCCACCTGTGTCCAAAAGAGATGCTACCGCCATGAGCACTGTCCGATGAACGTTTCGCAAGTAGGTCTGCTCGTTGCGCCTTACGTCGGACCCTTCCGACTACCGCAAAGTCAAAGATCGTATGAGCACGTGTGTGCGCAAGCACGACCGCAAGACAGAATGGCCATTGGCGTTTCCGGTGGAATGGCAGCATGGAGTGTGTCCGACAGAGACATTGCTGCACCCACGGTGTTGGTAGGAAAGTTACTGCGCGGGCCGTGGCGAACGATGGGCTTAAGTGAGGATGCGTTGGGGTAGGTACATCGTACCATCCTACTTCCGTGTCGGACGAATGTAGAGATCATCAATCCATATTACAACGCAGAGGGGGGGGGGGGTGGCGTCGATATCCTGTTTAGAGGGTCGGTCCCGACGATTCGAGAATCAGATTTCGCCACCTTTCGCTTTAGTGCCATCGAGCCATTTCTAAACCTTTCATCTCGACACGTAGTACGAGGGTACTACTGACGAACTCCCAACGAAGCCGACCATGTTTACACCATTACGAGGCCACGCGACCTTTTCGGACAAGACGGATGCCATCTGCATTGGTACTGGACGCTTTCTGGTACGAAAAAACATACACACCAAAACACACCAACGACCATATTTTTCTCTATCCTTCTCTATCTCTATCTCTATCCTTCCACGAGCCCACGTACCTCATGCAACTAATACGCGCTTGTCTTCTTCTTTCGTGTGTACATACAATACAGCGCGCCGTGCTCGTCCCGACGCTCCGCGCGGCGGGGAGTCACGTGATCTTGGCCCAAACGCGCGGGTCCGACTTTGTCTCGGCGTGTCTCGCCGCCAATGGCACGTATCTTGTGGATTGCATGGACACGGATGGACGCGTCGACACGCACGTCGTCGAGGTCGAAGCCGTGGGCTCCTTGGCCCACGACGACGCGCGTCGCGCGTTCCTGCACTTGCCGTCGCAGTTACCTGCGCTCCGATTCATTGGCGTGGGTGTCACCGAGAGTGGCCTCGTGAAAAACGGCCCGGCCCTTGTCCATCTCACGGAGCTGCTGTTCCATATCTTCCAAGCTCGACCGGGTATGAAGTGGTTTAAGGAAAAGGAGTTGAAATGCTAGCGGAGAACTCACGTGTTTTTTCCATGACATGCGATAGAGAATGTCATTTCCGTGATCAATACGGATAATTTGCCGTACAATGGCGATCTGATTCAACAGCTAGTGCTCGAGACGGAGTGGACGACGACGTCCGAGACGGACTTGACAGCGTTTCGAGCGTACGTGAAGAATAACGTGCATTTTCACAACACGATGGTCGATCGCCTCACGTCCCATCGTCCGGGAGACGCCCTCGTGCCTTTGACGGAACCGTGGCCGTCGAAAGCGCTCGTGATTGAAGATCTCGACAGTGTCTTGGATGCAACGCGCTGGTCCACGCTCCCGGGCGTGCACATTCGCACGCAAGCGGGTCAATTGGAACGAGACCATGCCATGAAACTCGGGATTGCTAATGCCGTGCATACCGCCATGGTCTATCTCTTGGCGCTCCTGCGGGTCAAGACGACGTGTGACGTGCTTAAGTACCCGGACATTCGTCGCTATTTGGATTTGCTCTTTGTCCACGACCTCGCGCCCGCGCTGGAAGCGCGCGGTGTCCCACAAGAAGAAGCCCAGGAGACGTATGACGAGTGGATGCGTCGGGTCGAGCACCCCCACTTTGGACTCGATCCGTTCTGGGTCGCGCAGAATGCCATGTTGAAATTCAGTGTCCGACTGTTTCAGGCCGTGGCCACGAATGTCGCCACAAGCGAGACGTATCGTCCCAGTGTCTTTATGACGTTTGCCACGGCGGCGCTCTTGCGCTTCTTGACCCCCACGCAAGCCGACGCGAAGCGCGAACACGACACGAGCGCCGTGGTGTTTGTAGGGTCCATGGATCCGATTCAAGATCCAACGCCGACGTATGCGTCACGAGTGGAAAAGACGTGGATCTATGCGAACGGATTACGTGCGAATGTCTCGACGGGTACGTACGAGTTCATGGATGGCGAACAAGGACGGACGGCCACGCTGCTCTGGCGCGCGAGTCAACACGTGGTCCAAGCGAGTAAAAGCAGCAGCGACGACGGCCCGATCGCGCCGTCGGCCGAGGTGTCCAGTAAGCTTGGCGTCGCGCTGGCCAGTATCCTTGCTTCCGTCGAAGGGTTCGACCTTACCAACGACGTCTATGCCTCGTTTGCAGCGGACGTGGCGGCCTTGTACTATCGTCTCGTGTCGGGGAAGCAAACGACGCTCGCGACGCTGCACGATGTGCTTCGGAATCACGAGACGAGTGAATACCTCACGACGAAAGACGAAGTCGAGACGTACGTGCGCGAAGCCGTGGCGAGCGTCGAGGTCATTGACGTCCACACGCATCTGTTCCCACCGACTCACGGCAAGCTCATGCTCTGGGGCATTAACGAACTCTTGACGTATCACTACCTCGTGGCCGAGTATCTCCAGACGGCACCCATGCAAGTGGAAGAGTTCAATGCGTACTCGAAAGCGGAGCAGGCGAAGCTCATCTGGCACCACCTCTTCATTGAGCGCTCGCCCGTGTCGGAAGCCTGTCGCGGTGTCTTGACGACGTTGCATGCGCTAGGGCTCGACGACCTCGTGGCCAAGCGTGACCTCGCGGGGATCCAAGCCTGGTTTCAAGCGCAAGATCCCGACGACTACGTCGACACGGTCTTTCGTCTCGCGGGAATCAAGTACGCCGTCATGACCAACATCCCGTTTGAGCCGGAAGAAGCGCGGCACTGGCTCGCCGATCCCGGGACGCACGCGCCGCCGCCCGCGTGGTCACGCACGTACTTTCGCTCTGCGCTCCGCGTGGATCAGCTCTTGCTCGGGGACTGGGCGTCCATTCGTGCGTCGCTCGCGCGGTTCGAGCTTCCATGTACGATGGCCGGCGTACGCACGCTCTTGGAAAAGTGGATTGCTATCATGAAACCCGAGTATTTCATGGCCAGTGTCCCCGTGTCGTTTGTCTACCCCGACGAGTCGTGGACGGATCGGGACGACGACGTCCCCAGTGGTGCCGATTTGCTGCGCGAGGTCTTGCTCCCGCTCGCGGAAGCGACCAAGTTGCCACTAGCGTTGAAATTCGATAGTGTGCGGCCGATCAACGCGCGCTACGGCATCGCGGGCGACGGCGTCAAGCCGTGCAACGTCGACGTGTTGATTCACTTGTGCCGCGACTTTCCCAAAGTCAAGTTTCTTGCCACGTTCCTCTCGCGCGTGAACCAGCACGAAGTGACGGTCGTGGCCAACAAGTTTCCCAACTTGCACTTGTACGGCTGTTGGTGGTACTGCAACAACCCGTCGATCATTGACGAGCTCACGCGCATGCGGCTCGAGATCCTTGGCACGGCGTTTACGAGTCAACACTCGGACGCCCGCGTGTTGGATCAGCTCGTGTACAAGTGGCGCCACTCGCGCGACGTGATTGGCCACGTCCTCGTCGATACGTACGCAAACCTCGTGGCCACGGGCTGGCGCGTGGCCAAGCGCGACATTGCGCGCGACGTTGCGCGGCTCTTTGGACAAAGCTATGAAGAGTTTCTCGCCAAGGACTTGTGAGGAGAGCGAGAGGATAGAGAGAGAAAGGGGAAGGGAGATGTAGGCACTAGTGGATTGCGTGGGTGGCTCTGGCTAGTTGTCAAGGAGCGCAAGGTACTGCGTCGCAGTGGACGGCGACTGGCCGCTTTGGTCCACTGCAAGCAGGATGCGCGCGCGGACGTCCATGCGCTGGAGTTTCTGCTGCGCTTTTGTCGTAGCTTCCCTTAACTGAATCTCTTTTCGCTTGCGTGTCAACGTTTCCTCGCGTCGCGCGTGCTCGTGTTTCCACTTGAGCACTTCAAAGTCGAGGCGACGCGCGGCAATCGCGACGAGCTGGAGCTCCGTCGTCGGGTCCTCGACGGCCGCGACGGTTTGGGGGGCAAGGGGCGCTGCCTCTGCGTGACAAGACTCGTCTTGATCTCGCTTCGCGTCGTCGGGACGGTCCGTGGGCGACGTGGACGGCGCGATCTTGCGTTTCTTGCCCTTGACACTCGACGGACTCGGACGTGCGTCGCTCGGCGACTCGTGGTCTTCGATCTCGTCCGAGTCAGTCGTGCTGTCGTCGTTGGCCAAGAGCCGCCGCTGTTCAGCGACGGACAATCCTTTCTTTACGTGCATATAGGGGGTCGAAGAAAGTGCGCGTCCCTTGGGACGAACCCAAAAGTCACGGGTAGAACCCAAAATCCACTGATCACGTGATCATTCTGGACGGATTTGGGAGAGAAAACACGTTCTGGGTATTCAATTACACGGTAGGGATACACGAACAGACACGAGTGGAGCGCCCAAAGCTCAGTGTTTAAATGCTTCCGTTGTTGGAAGAGTGTGTACGCATTCTGGAGTTTACACTCTTCCGTATAGTGGAAGCCCATTGGCTGATGCAGGTAAGACATACATTTTTTCATATGAAAGCAGTTACGAGATTTAAGTTGCATTAGGACCGAATAGTGACTTAAGTAACCATACATAATACATATCAGCTTACATTTTGCATTACGAAACAGACTCTGGACTGAATATCTGCTGGTCCTGACGCGACGTACACGCAGTTCGCTACCTTCCACTCATCCTCCCGCGCTGAAACTTGGTCAGCTGGTGAGTCTTGATCGTGTGAAGTGATTGCAATCTTTTCTGTGCATTTCTAACAGGTTATGAGCCCAAGTTGCGTCAAGTAATCCAGTGGAGTTTCTTGGTCGTTTTTGGAGTATCTGTGATACATTTTTATATTGTTACGTTACGTTTGGAGTTTGTGGAAAGCCCTCTGTTGAAGGGGAGGCATTTGACGGACGTAACTGAAGTGTTTTGATCAAGTTTGAAATGAATGATTTTGATGGAGATGATGGCCCTCCGTGGACGAGTTTCAAGACTTGGTGCGCGATTTGCGCAATGTTGCAGTGAATGCGGATGCGATTGATGCTGGTCGAGCGAGGACCGCAGTTCAAAACAAATCCCCTGAGCGTAAAAGGGAGGTACCAGTGCGCATTCCCCAAGATGAGTTCAGAGAGAGCCTCCGGAATTACCATCCGTTCGGCCAACAGATGACAATGGATGATCTGGCCGGGGACGAAGGGGTGGAAGCTGGCGCAAAGCCGCGCCCGAGAACATATGATGCACCTCGCAGGGCCCCGCTGCGGCGCAAGGTACAGGCGGTTCCCAAGTGCCCGCCGCGCATCCAAGTGTACCGGTGCAGTACACCGGGTACAAAATACCCAAGTTGTGTATAGATAAATTTTCGGGACGCGAGCTGTATCCCGGTTTGGGTGCAGGCTACCGGCAATGGGCCTACCTGTTCATGGAGGCACTGGAGATTGCCGAGATGAGCTCTGGTTTTCAATGGAGTGAACGGTTGAAGGTAAATAAATTTGGCGAGCATTTGGAGGGCACCGCTGCTGAATACTATCGAACGAATGTGGCATGGTGGTGGTGGGTGCGACCGACGTTTGTCCACGTAATGGACCAGATGTATTTGGGTTTTCGAACGACCATATCGCATCATCAAGCCGCCACAAGGTTCGCGATGGAGAAAGACCCAAAGCGCAGCTGGACGGAGCACTACTTATACTTAGTAGCTCTGGCTCGCGAAAGCGGGTCGAGTGAAAAGTTAATTGTTGAAAATATTGTGAAGTATGCCGCACCACGCTTCAAGATAATGCTGATGGCTAGATATGACCCCAGACGGGGGGATTATCTTAGTCATGCTCAAGAGTTGATCGCATGGGCTCAAGAGCTCGAGGATGATGCGATGAAGCCGAGGACCGCCCCTAAGTTGCACGTGCATGCAGCAACATCTGGTCAGGGGCGGCGCGTGTGCTACAGCTGTGGTGGCGAGGGGAACATAAAAAGGTATTGCCCCGAGAAGCGCCGTAAGAATGGGGGTGAACGCACCCAAAACAAAGCCGTGGCGCAAACGAAGGGTCGTCAAAGCGTTTCGTGCTTTCGACCGTGGATAGAAATTTGAATACGTGTGGAATTGGAAATGCAGATGAGGACATCTGGATCATCGATAGTGGGGCTAGTAGACACTTGGTGTCGAACGCTAGTCTGTTGGAAGATGCCAGGGATTGCAGTCCCGACGATAATTTTACCTTGCCGGATGGTGGAACACTTCAGGCAACCAAGGTTGGGCGGCTTACGTTGCGAACGTGCAACAATAGTGAAACGGTTATTGTTTTAACTGAAGTATACTATGCGCCGCAAATAGCCAGAAACCTGATCTCGCTTGGCCGATTACGCGAAAAGGGTTGCGAAATTGTCGACGACGGCCACAAGCTGCGAGTTATGGTAAAAGGGCAAAAGTTGTTCGATGTGGTGACTCACGGGTCAGTTTTTGTAGCCAGGTTGAAGGCGCAAAAAACAGATGGTATTTCGAAAGGGTTTGAAAGTATGGTGATGAACAGTGTGCTGGAAGGTGTCGATTCTGACGCGCACCATGGGAGATTCCATCACTTCCACGTGCGCCTGGGTCACCTGGCCTACGATACTGTCGAAAGGCTGGCGAAAGACCCCAGGTCAGGCATCGTACTCACGGACACGAGTAGACAGAACTGCCTGACCTGTGCTGAAGGCAAGGGCACAAGGAAAGCGCAACCAAAGGCGGACTATGGTGCAAACGCACAGATTGATCGCATCGGGGGGGTGATATGCAGCGACCTTAAGGGTCCTATCCCCCCCCCCCCCCCAGCGATAGGCGTGGAAATCGATACTTGGTCGTTTTCGTCGACCATTTTTCGAACTATGTACGCGTTTTTGCAGCGCGCACGAAGGACAAGGCCGCACGGATGTTGGGGCATTTCATTGCATGGCTCGAAAACGAGTTCTCCTGCAGGGTGCACGTGCTGCGTACCGACGGTGGCGGAGAGTACCAGAACGTTGATCTGTTCTGCAAACAGACTGGTATCCGTCGTCAGGTTACCGAAGCCATCACCCCTGCGTCGAATGGCAAAGCGGAGCGCATGAACCGGACCATTTTCAACATGGTCCGGTGCATGATATTCGGATCAGGCGTACCATTGACGTACTGGTCGGAGGCGGCTGAGTATGCAGCATATATACTCAACCGCACTCCGACAAGGTCAAACACCGGTCGAATTTTTCCTCTTGAAGTACTCACCGGCAAGCGACCGGCGGTGAATGACATTGTGGTTTTCGGGTCCCCGTGCATGGTTGGAGGGACCCAAAGAAGAAGGCGTTGTCGAAGCACGCCGAACGCTCACTTATCCTTGGAAAGAGTGACGAAACCAAGGGATATAAAGTGCTGCTACTTAAGGATAGGGTGGTCGTGGTGACCAGGCACGTCACAGCGATTGAAAAGCTGAGTGCCGAGGCTAGCAACAAGATCACCAAGGTATTAGAAGGTGAATTCAACCAAGAGCTTGAAGAGTTAGCAGAATCTCGTGCCAGGGTCACCGATTCAAATACACAGATTTTAGGACATTCAAATGATGGAATACCGGAGTCTGAAGCGACGCCCAAGCACGCGGAAACCACTGGGAAGGGTGCGAGAAAGTCACGCAGGAAGAAAAAAAGACACCCAAGGGACGCGACTATGAATCGTCGAAGTCTAGAAGGGCGGTTGCAAGCGACGTAGTTCCGGAAACGGTTGACAAAAATGGTGAAAACGGTGGAACCGCCCTATGCATTTATGCAGTCTGTGAAACGAATGCTGGTACGGCAAGTGCACTACCAATGCAGCCTGATCCAAGTAATTACAGGGAAGCGCATGGTGGACATCATTCGATGATGTGGAAACGCGCCGAAATGGAGGAGATCAAGTCGCTCCAAGAACTAGGCACATGGGACATAGGCACATGGGACATCGTGCGCCGTCCCGCCGGCAAGCTACCTCTTCCGACCAAGTGGGTGTACAAGACGAAAGTCTGTGCAGATGGTTCGGTTGAGAGGTACAAGGTCAGGTTAGTTGCCAGAGGCGACAAGCAAGTTTTTGGAGATGATTACTTATTCACGTTTTCAACCGTTATGGAGTTGAACAACGTAAAGTTGCTCCTGGTGCTGGCTCAAGTATGGGGGGGGGGGGGTAGCGGCACGTCACGGCGATGTGCCAAGTGCCTACCCAAAACAAAATCTGAAGACAATGTGGAAATATACCTGCAAGTGCCGCAAGGTATGGAAATTACAGACGAAAAATTGCGTGATTATGGCGTGCAATCAACAAAGGAGCTTGCGCTCAAGCTAAGGCGAAACCTATATGGTTTGAAGCAGGCTGGACGCCTGTGGCATCATTTTCTGTGCGAGACATTGATGAAGTTTGATTTTGTGCAGTGTGTCACGGACACATGCATTTTTGTAAAGCATGTGGGAAATGAAACAGCTGTAGTCGGAGCGTACGTTGACGATCTCCTGGTCACCGGTACCAGCGATCAACTAGTTGATGAATTTTTCGACGACATGCAAGTGCTCGAGTTAAAGGTTTTGGGTTGTGTTACCAAGTTTCTCGGTATTCGAGTCGCAGGGGATCCGAGAAATGGATATACTTTGGATCAAGAGGAGACGATTAAGAAAATCCTGGTTTCACACAAACTGGAAAAGATAAACCCAGCACGCACTCCGGTGATGGTACTTGATGAAAGCAAAGAGTTTCAAGAGCAATTGACGTTGCAACCACGGGGCAACATGCCCAGTATCAAGCACTTCCAATCGCTGGTGGGCAGCCTGCTGTGGGTCGCGAGGTGCACACGTCCTGACATTTCGTTCGCTGTGCACCGCGCCACCAGAAAGACCCATGCACCCACCGTAGGCGATTACAAGATTGCTAAAAGGATCCTCAAGTACCTTAAGGGAACGAGTGACCTGAAACTGGTTTTGAAGCACGACGAAGATCTGCCGATGCCGCTGCGCATAATGGTATACAGTGATGCAGATTTTGCGGCCGATAAGGCGGATCGAAAGAGTGTTTCGGCGATGGTGCTCTTTGTAAATGGTATGCTTGTGACTTGGGCCTGCAAGAAGCAGACAGCGGTGGCATTATCGACCGCCGAAGAGGAATTTGTTGCTGCTGCTGTAGCTGGCAAGGAGGCGCTTGGCTTGCGGGAGCTACTTGCGGTTGGCATGCATTCGAAGCCACAGTTAGTGTTCAAGATGGACAACCAAGCTGCCATTAAACAATTGGAAGATGAGTCGAGCACTGCTAGCACGAAGCACGTTGACATCAAGCTTAAATTCTTGAAAGACTTTACCAGGAAGGGCATTGTTTCAGCTAGTAACGTGCCAAGTGTGGATATGCTGGCCGATCTACTGACCAAGGACCTCAATGCGCCAAGGATTCAAGTGTTGCGTGCAGCGCTAGGGCTACAGTGACGATGGTGCAGCCTCCGGTCTTCCAGGAGGAGTGTTGGAAGAGTGTGTACCCATTCTGGAGTTTACACTCTTCCGTATAGTGGAAGCCCATTGGCTGATGCAGGTAAGACATACATTTTTTCATATGAAAGCAGTTACGAGATTTAAGTTGCATTAGGACCGAATAGTGACTTAAGTAACCATACATAGTATATATCAGTTTACATTTTGCATTACGAAACAGACTCTGGACTGAATATCTGCTGGTCCTGACGCGACGTGCACGCAGTTCGCTACCTTTCACTGATCCTCCCGCGCTGAAACTTGGTCAGCTGGTGAGTCTTGATCGTGTGAAGTGATTGCAATCTTTTCTGTGCATTTCTAACATCCGTTCTGGTCAATGGGGGGGAGGAGCAACGAGAGGACACTTTCGATTGGTACGCGCGTGTCCTTGCATACCACAGCGTAAGCATTTCATAGGTGCCCGAGGGTTTTTTAGGGTCTCTCTGTGTCTGTGACTGGATTTGGTGGCTTCTCTGAGACGACGCTTCCCACTCGAAGCCGGAAAGGATGCGTCCGGAGTGGGGCGGTCGGTGGCTCTGTTGCGTTTTCTGAGCTTGTCATCGGCACCCGCCTACCGTATGCTGGAAGGACCCGCGCCCTACCTTGAGTCGACGCCAGGCGCAAATGGGTCCAATGCAACTTTTCAGCAAAATGCATTTTGGGTAATACCCAATTTAATGGGTCGTACCCAATTTTATACATACATTTAATTAGGTTAAGTATTCAACATAAATCTAATATAGTCACTTTTATTCTCTACACACAAGACGCACAAGTACACTTTGGTGCTAGTGCGTTCTCTTGAAAGGGCGGAACGTAATTTGTCTCTCGTCGAGTGTGAAGTATTGTGGCTTGCTTACGCTTTACTTTGTGGAGTCTTTTGGAGTGGATCTTTGGACTGAATAAAGTTACTATTGTTCTTTATTATGTTACTATTTCACTATGAGGGGGTTTCAAAGTGAAGTGATTTCGGGTCATTTTTGGGAGGTGAAATAAATGGTCGACCATTTGGTCGATTTTTCGTCCACTTCGGAAATTGTTTTGGCGAAAGGGACGCTTTTCTTTCTCGAATTCGCCGCGCTCTACCTTAACTCCAGACACACACGCGTCAACCACATCCTTTGGCATGTGCAGTGTTTTGTGCTAACAATGGCAATATCATACTGAAGAGATAGTGTCATACGTCAAGAAATATCGGCTTCGTGACAGCCCGCCAATGATAGGAGTCGCAAGAGAAACCATGTTTCTTGTAACTCAAGCAAAAATACTAACGAAAGAGGATAAACTGTGGCTTTCCGCATTGATGGATAAGGGAGCTCGCTCGTCTTGGTTGCTGTGCTCTCGCTGTGAATTGGGAAGTATGGACGTGCAGCAAAAGCTTCATTTCCCATGTAGCTCGCTTTGCGCTCGTCTCTCGTGTGTAAAGTTGATACTACTTGTTCGATCATTGACGATGCGACGAAAGAAAAACACTGAGGCCCTGTAGTGGCTGCACTTGGCACGCACGAAGCTTCGGGCGTGACGCTTCAATTAAAAACGGTGGATCTCACTCAAGTGGTGCTGGAGGGTGCACCGCTCCTGCGCAGTGGTGGCAAAGTAAGTGGATGGTTTGGTTTCACGCTACGGTCGACGGTACCTGACACAATGCGATTCTTGTGATAGGAATCTCACTCTACGACAAATGTAACGGAAGAAGCGCGGCGCATCGATGCCGTAAAGCAGCGTCGTTTGCTACTGAAGAGTCTCAGTGCAGCAAGTGAATCCATCTGGAAAACGCACGAAGACACTTTTACTTTTGCCTCTACTTATAGCAAAAGCGCTCATGTGACGCTTGACAGGTGGCTTGGACAAAATCCCATCATTGATGTTAAGCGCTGGTCCACTGTTTGATCTTGGGTCAGGATCCTGGAAGTTTGCCATGCTGATGACTCACCATATCCTCCTGAGTATAGAAATTATTCTCTCGCATTTCCTCAATGCTCGGCAATGTCAGCTCAGGAGCCACTCGCATTGCTGATTCAATGTTGGCGCGCTCATTGTGAAACAATGCTAACGTACCATCAAAACCGTAGGCGTGCGATGCTTTCGCTGCAATCATACAGTAATATATTACAAAACGCCGCTTCCACGTAAGAAGTAGTTCTTTTCCCAGAGGAATACTTGTTGGAGGAGCGCCGATAGATACCGCCACAAACGAAGAGGGGGCATCGCTCGTATTGGAAGTAGTTGTTACATCTGTGAAGTTTTCTTCCCGCATCCAACGAGCTTCTTCTTCGGCAAACAGCTGCACAAGGTTATGCATACGGTAACGATTCGTTTTCGAATCAAACTCAACAAGCGATCACTGAGGAAGACGCTCAAGCGCAACTTTTGCTCAAAGCACATCAACTTTGCGAGCTTTCACCTCATCGCTGCTCTCGAAATCCAACAAATCGTAGCTTTCAATTGTCATTGCACGATCGTTATCAAAACCAAAGCCATCCATATGTGAAAGTTCGGAGCCAAGACTGCGAACAGAGGAAACATTGTCATCTAGGCTACGACTCCGGTAATGTTTTGCGTATACGATCGGCAGGAAAGTCTGCTGAACTTGACATGCTAGACGCCGTCGTTTTCGCACCCCTTGAGTTGCTTCAAGATGAAGCAATAAAAGACTGATGAGTTTGTCCAGTCAGATTTGTCTGACGCGTTCTGCTCCGCCAAAGTACCCAAAAGAACTGCTTCGCCGCCTTCGATTTCAAAAACTACCCGAAAAATACAAATGCCATGAAGGCAATCCGCAACGGTTTTTCCAAAGGACAAAATGAAGCGGATGCAGCGATCCACACACTCGCTTGTGCCCAGCTTGGCTTAGCTCCTTACTAGTTATCGAATGTATGCTTATCGCGCTATGGAGCATCACAGTGAAATCCTGCTTAGAAAAACTTGAGTAAACTTGCGTACTAAAAGTAAGGCAACGTAGCTCGCTCTTCGTTACTTCAAAGTACTCGATCATTCGTGCAGGCGTGGCCGTCATTCGTGCATTAGCAAGAGCACGACCAACAGCGCGAATACCTAGTCGCAGGCATCGACACATTCTTGCCAAGCGCTCTGCTAGGTTAACGGAGCAACCAGGAGCAACTGTAGACATTTAAGTTTAGTCTAAAAGGAAACACTCACGTCAGAGACACAAGCACAAGCAACCATGCAAAAACATACCGCAGTGTGTGCAGCGGAAGCTCTGATAATGGAAGTGAGTTAGGCGTGATACGAGGTTTGTGCATATTGCGGCGAGAAGCGAGCAGCAGTGTAAGGTTTCGAGCCACTGAAAGAAGCTCATGAAGTCGTTCGACACTCTTGTTCTCATCTTCGTCCAACAGCTCCTTCACTTTGTCGAGCACCAGGAAAGAATTTGTACTGTATAAAATCTTAAGTCAGACCAATCACCATCGATATGCCAGGGAAACTTGCCCTAGTTCTGTATACTCACTCCTCTTCGTCTGTATCCACCGCTGGCATGCTAATATTCTATGCGAGAGCATAACGCACGGTGGAGTTTTTTTTTTGCCCTTCCAGGTCCACGTAGAAGACTGTGCATCGGGAAACATTTGGACGCCCATGCACAAACTATGGCGACAGAAATAAGGAAAGAGCCTTTTTCCAATGCCTGGTGCACCCAAACAAGCAGTTATAGCGTTCTCGCGTAGCGACTTCACCATAAGGTACGTACGTGTCGGTAGTACGGCCAATAAATTGACCATGCATGGATGGTATGTTTGACGGATAGCGTGGATGGAGTGCAGTCGCGTAGCGTGCCATGAGGAAGAGTATGAAAAAGCACGATGTCATGAGAAGCTTCGCCCGACAGCACAAACTTGCTCGATTCATTGTGAGGCAGCCCTAGTTTGTGGCCCTTGCAACAGCACCGAGTTGTGCTGTGTGTTGAGAATGCCGCGAGCCATCCCGCATCCACGCGCACGTCGGCTCGTGGAGGTAACTGCAAACCCATAGCACAGATCATCTAGTACATGCCACTATATAATATTATACGAAAAGAACGAAACCCACGCGCAGCAACAGGCAGCTCGCTCCTGTGTAGGAAGAGCACGCATTGCGCCCTTTGCGATCTCATACGCTGTCGACACCGTACGTCCATGAAATAGCGAGAGGCTAAAGTGTTTTGCAAACATAGTCGCCGAGGCATTAATCACAAATGTACCGCCACGACATGTGGACTTGCAGCATGCAGAAAAAATACCGACGCAACCTTCTGACGATGACATGCCTTGACGAAGCAGCTACTGCCTCGTCTTAATCGAAGAGCCGTGAGTGAGTTGTAATTCAGCGGTGCATGCACTTACTTCGTTTGGTGGTGCCGCATGGGGAAGGTATCGCCATGACTACTTGCTTGACATGGCTTGACCACCACACGCGCGCTTGACGCAGCAGCCACATATCGATCAGCAGGAACGCGGTGAGATGTGGGTCCTGCGATTGCTACGATTACGAAGCACGCAGAAGGGAAGCATCGTGTGAAATCGCCATG
This sequence comes from Peronosclerospora sorghi, assembly GCA_026184515.1. Classification (NCBI taxonomy): domain Eukaryota; phylum Oomycota; class Peronosporomycetes; order Peronosporales; family Peronosporaceae; genus Peronosclerospora; species Peronosclerospora sorghi. Next base: position 8,091,435 of record CM047591.1, read on the forward strand.
TTTTGCTGTGTATAAATCCATACTTGCCGTATTTTTTTCCCATGGTGCCCCTGCCAGTATCAACTGAAGTAAAAAAACGTTCTTGAAGGCGCAGCGATGGTGCTTGATAGCATTGTTCATACGCTTGGAGCGGAACTAGTGCCCTATGTACCCAGTCTCGTGTATTACGCGATGATGACGATGCGTTCGCACGTCGAATTTGCTCGCACTTGTGCTGCTAAGGCATTCGCTGCCGTGATTCCATTGATTCCACTTCAAATGGATCTAGAGCCTCGCGGACCCGGCCACATTCGTCCGGATCCATTAAGAACGATTGTTCAACAGAACGAGGTTTGCCGTAATGTTCTCCAGAGTTTCACCCAAGGCAAGGCTGTTCAGGCTACGGATGTGCTCCATTGGAGCAACACCTTGTCCTCAGAACCGCATTTTTCCTCCATTTGTGACACCTATGAACGTAGTGACTATTGAAGCACTTCTGAATAAAAAGGAGGGCGACGACCTATTATATAAAGGTAAGAAGCCACTTGAGCCTGGCGCGATGCGTTGGAAAGTGAATTTAGTTAGAGCGTTAACTCGAATATATAAAAAAAAACCTACTTGACTGATGTAAAGCACTTGCACCTTGCGCGCCCTGTGCTCGCTCTCTTCTGCCGCCTCTGCAGCATTTCCATCCCCTTTTTGTCCTTCCATCCATGATGACTCCAGACTTCGTGCTGCCACAGCCACTAGTCCATCTGGCGTCATCCAATACTAAAGCCAGTACTAATCGTCATCGTGGGTGACGCCGTCTGCATCACTGCTCGAATTCGTCGTCTGGTCCAACAGTGACAAGATCACATTTACTCGATAGCAGAGGCACGAAAAATGTGTCCTGCCACTTTGGTTGGTTCACATCTGTGCATTTGCTCGTAGAAAAATGGAACATTAAGGGCCCAAACGGGTTCTTCAGCACACGTACATTACCCAATACGGAAACAACGTTACTAAAGTCACAAAGCATCTGCAGATTTTCAACCATCCTGATCTGTAATTCCACGGGACGACCGACGGCGCTAAGACGTGTCGATAGTCTCCTTCGAGCCAGGAAACAGCGCACAAGTCGATGAGTTACCCGAGCGGCAGAATGACGTGGCCACATGTCGATCGTCACGCTGCAACATTTCTTGTTCCATTAGTCGCCGCGCTTCGGTCTGTTTGGAGTGGCTTCCCCCCAAATGCGCGTCAATTTTGGTGAAAATATTGTCGTGGACATGCCACGAGCGGCGATGATTGGTGTTGATGTCAAAATGCGACGGCCATCGTACTCAGGGAAGGGCGCGCAATGTGAGGCCATTGGGATGGTGGTTGTCACGAGGGTGGAGGAGATATGTGAGCGGTTGTACAGCGGTGGAGAGTCACGGAGAAGAGGTTAAGGCAGAGGCGGGATTGGCCATGAACCCTAAACCCTCAGAGGCAAATTTAAATTCCTGAAATGGACAAAAAATTTCTTAAAATGGCGGGGGGGGGCGACCTTGAACAGTTTGATTTGCCAAAAAATGATCGTCCCCAATTTTGGATGAAATCGTTCTCCGAAATCACCCGCTTTGAAACCCCCTATTGTTGCTATTGCATTGTTTCTGACGCTTGGAGTACGTTGAGTTATCGGAAACGGACGCGTTGAAGTAATAATGACAGATGACAGGATTGACGAACACCGTACACATGTGGTGAAGTGCAGATGAAACTTTTTGACTAGCATGTACCAGTGTACCAGTGATCAAGTTGGAGCGATCGAGTTGGCTGAAAGGGGGAGCATTTTGGGCCGATCGTGTGTCTGTAGCGTTAAGTACGCAGATTTAAGGTGAGTCACACGATTTTTTGCATCTAGTTTACATATTGGTTTTTAATTGGATATTAAATATAGTGTTCATTTTTCTTTGGTTCGCATAAGCCGCTCCTATCGCGTAGTTATTGGGAGCAGAGGGTTAACACAGTCCCCTCTAGCTCATTTTAACCGGCAAGACGCGCAACAGGCGCATAATTCCTCCGGAAGTCCCATGACGGGAAGCGCTCCTCTACGTCCACTCACCCCTCAAGTCCCACACTTTTGGAACGTGATCTTTTTCGTATTGGATGGGTCTCCACATCGCGATCTGCGATCTGACCCAGATATTGGTTGGGTTACTCACTGCTGTGTGCACTCAAGCCCCAAATTTTCCCCAATTTGGAGTGACGATTTCTGTAACAGGACTGATCCTGTACAGGCTTACACTGTATTTTGCGAGGAAGCGCGCAATACAATTAGGGCAGTATTAGTTGGTAACAACTAATCCTATAATAAAAGTAAATATATAAATATTCACTTATGTGTTAGAACGCAAAATTAAGAGTGTTTATTTAATGGGTGGTTTAGAGGCTAATAGTATAGTAACTAACTAATTAATATAATAATATCAAGTCTTTAACTAACTGTACTACTAGTTAACCTGCGAGATTCGGTATTTATACCGAATCGACTTTTCCTTCTTAGATTATAATAACTTATAATCTCTTATTTAAATTTCAGACAACGCGTCTGAAATTAAACTGTGATATTCTAACTTGAATATCAATTATGTAATGGCACCCCATTACATCACCCCCCACTTAAGGTGGTTGGCCAATAATAACTCTTATTTTGGCCAATCATGGGTGACACTTGTTGGTCAGAATTTCTCATTCACCAACTGATTGACCATCGACTCGATGGTCAAGACACACGGCGGCGACGCTCTAAAGAGCGCTGCTGAAAACAATGAAGGAGCTTCTTCCTCCACCTCAGCACTAGGTGCTGAGGTGTTGAGTGACAACAGTGACGCTGCATTAGCAGCGTCAACTACGCAAAGGTCGTAAGACGTACCGTCTTCGACCAAAGATGCTGCTAAGGCGGCATCTGACAAGAAACAGGGAGATGTTGCTAATGCAACATCTCGCACGATGGCAACTTCCGAATGGCGTGTTGCCAAGAGGGCCATGTTCGGGAGTTCTGACTCCGAACAAAGTGATGGGGATACAGATGTCCCCACTAAAAGATCTAGCGAGTCGAAACTCGCTAGGTGCTCATCGCCTAACAGCGATGACGACTCTGGTGTCGCTGTCAGCTACGACAGCGACAATGATTATCACAGGTGGTTGCGGGAACGCAGAGCCCCACCTGGACCAAGTACTTCTCCACGTCGGGGTGATTTAACCCCGGCGCGTGGTGTTGAAGCAGGCGGTGCTCCGCCTGCTAAAAGGGCTCAAACAGAAGCGGCGGCTGCCGCTTCTAAAGCGTATCATCGTACGGAACCACATGTTCCGTACAGAGTGGGGTTTTGGACCCCTGGCTGGGCTATTGACCCCAACAGTGGCGGTCACCGTAAACGGGACTTCCAGTATGCGTTGTTCGATATCAACGTGCTGGATGACTGCGAAGACATCCAGTCACGTCGATTCGATCGAAGTACAGACGATAGACGTCTGTACTTTATTGACCTCTTTTTCCAGGTTCGATATTATTCGAGCCGGAAAGGGTCAAGGAAGAACAGGGACGATAAAGACGCCCTGACTCAGAGTTGGAATGCTTTTGTTGACAACTACAACAAAAGCCCAGATGATTACGTGAATAAAGTTCACGTAATGCGCGAGCGCTTTTTAAAGCACTCACGAACAGGCAAAATTGAATACATCCATTTTGATTGCCTCAAAGAAGGGTTAAAGTGTGGTGTCTCTTCTCACCTCGTTTCCCGCGGTGTACGCAGGGCGCTCCTCGTCTGTCAGAGGATGAGTTGCGGGGGAACGGTGGATTTTCCGTACCCGCCGAAATTCAGGGTGTAATTGATACCCTGAATGCATAAACACCTACTGTTGATGCTACTTCGCATTATGAGTTTGAGACTTCTTCTCAAACTCAGCCAAAAGGTCTGGGGCGTCGGCCCTCAGAACCTCAATCGGTTCCCAAGATTCGAACTCTTGGGGATATCCCAGCCAGCGTACCAAGTATTCGGTACGCTGCCCCTTCTTCAAAGGCACCGAGCGCTTCGAGATCAAGCGCTCGAGGATATATCGCTTATTCCCCTTATTATCAATCAGGGGCGGCGGAGGTTGATAATTCCCTCGCCGTTGTTGTTGCGGAGCATGGTTCTTTGCTCCGCAAGCTCGAGGAGGGTTATTCCTCCTTGAGCAGCGATATGTCTCACTTTGTGAAGACATATCGGTCTCTTCGCGAGGATGTCCGCGACATCCTCGGAGCGCACACTGCCCTCCAGCAGAAGAATTATCTTCTGTACATTGAGCTTTCTCGCTATAAGAGAGAGCTCGATCGGCGCACGGCTGATCTCGAGCAGTCGAAGGCGGAGGTAACGACTCTCCGCTCTGTTCATCAACGGCTGGAGGCCGATTACAAGTCTCTCTTGGGAGACTTGGAGAAGCACGTTATCTTCCGTGGTTCTGCGTCTCGTCGTAAGACGAAGACGAGTGATACGGCTTGAGCCGCCCAACATAGAATGTTGGGTGAAGCCGCATTGCTGTGGGAATGTCTAAGGTATAGGCATTCCCCCGAATCTCTTGGACCTTGAAGGGTCCAATGTACTTAGGAAGCAACTTCCGTGTAGGGAAGTTGCTTATTGCATGTGTAGGCAAATTAGTAGTACTTAGTAATACTAATTCACCTTTAAGAAAGGAGTTCTTGTTCTTCCTTCCTTGTTTATCTGCATTTTGCTTCTGCTTATCAAAGAAGAGGCAAGTGCATCCTTTACATAGCGTATTACAGCTTGGCGCTGTAATACGAATTCATCTACTGCTTTATCAGCAATAGGTGCATTGTCCTCGTTGTCTGCAGACACATATTCATCGTATGCAGCTTCAGTTTTAATTGAAGCTGATTCCGCTATTACTGTACTTTCAGTAGAAGGGCCATCGTTTCGTTCACAAGTTGCAGTTGCAACTTGCATATTCACTCGCTCAAAATTTGAGCGGGTCCCTCCCCCACTTAGATTTGGCGTACCGCCAAGTAAAGCTGGGGTTCGTGGATGCCTTAAGGCATTCACGTAGAACGGTGTATGCTTAGTTGAAGCATGCACCGAATTGTTAATCGCGAATTCAGTGAGTGACAGGTAGTCACTCCACTGTTCAAAGGCATGTGCGTATGATCGCAACATGTCTCCGAGAACGCGGTTAACCCGTTCTGTCTGCCCATCCGTTTCCGGATGGTCCGCAGTTGACATCTTCAACTGGGTTCCCAACAATGAGAACGTTTCTTGCCAGAAACGTCCTGTAAATCTCGGATCTC
>CM047591.1:8105274-8170529 GCA_026184515.1 Peronosclerospora sorghi
CTCCTACTAAGCCCTTTATAAGGGCGTATCGGCTAAGTAGCGGCGAACGCCGCTTAAAGAAAAGTCTTCCTCTGTGCGCTAGCCGCACCGTGCGTATACGCACCGGATACAAACTCCATCTTGCCATTCGTCTCGGCTCGTCCCGTCGACAGTTTCATGGCCAATTGCATTATTTGTTACATCTTTTCATCCACGGTCGAGCTCGGATCGTCCACTTTGCGCCGCAGCGCGACAATACTATAGAAACCCGCTTCGACGTTCCGATAACATCGCGTGCACACCGCTTGTTCCTTCTTGTAGCCAGGGGCGTCAATAGGGAGCTTCACCTTGTGCGTCGTACACTCGGCGCACGAATGTTGCGACAGAGACGACAGTGATGCCGTAAACTCCTCAGCGAGATGCTGTGAGGGTGATAAAATAGCGCTTTATCGATTAGAAAAGTGATGAGGAAAGCGGGTATTTCGTTCTGCTGATTTTGAGGCAAGAATCCTGCTGATTTCGTTAAATTTAATGGACGAAATCAGCTACATTTAGAGGTTGCTTATTTTGTTTAGATCCTGCTGATTTCACTTTAGTTATTACGTTTATTTTACAAAATCCGCAGACCTAAATCAGCAGCCAATTTTCCTAGGTGTGAACCCCCCTAGTAGTTCGTGGAAAATCTTCGTGAACGTATGCACGTGAGGAGGGCAAAGAAAGAGGTGCGTGACCCTCCTCTAGTTCTCGTTATTATACACGACATAAATGATGACATCTTTTTCTTTCAACAAAAAAGAAGCGCCTCTATTGGAATCTTTCGGCCCAGCTCTTCGCTTTCAATCTGCGAATAATTGTTTCTACGTTACAGTTTGTTAAGATCACTTGGTCACTGAGGGTCGCTACAATATTGTGCGGTATCACGCCCTTCCGATAAAGCTCTTCCAGTTGCTGAATGATGTTTAAATTTCTTTCGCGGCTATACCGTCGTGGCGACAGGAATACCGAAAGCACTAATTTTGGAGGGTGATGGCAATGCACGTCATTACTGTAACTGCTCAACCATTCGACATCACTATTCACATTTTTTGTGGATTTATTTACAGCTTGTACGGACAGGATACCCTCTGCGATCTTTTGTTGCGGGTCCCAGTGCTTGCCCACGACGGAAGCTTTTTTTCGTGCGATCACTCAAGAACGACCTGCCTCATCGTCGTTTGCCAATTGGGGGACCTATCTGCCCATGCATTCCCTCGTGCGACACAGAGAGAAAATACTTTTCTCAATGCATATTCCATTGCTTCCTTCTCCGCTTCTCCATGTGAGGGTTAACCGTATAGTTTGAGCGTTCTACCACAAGAAAAAGGAGAGTAAACAGCCCCAGAAGGCGAAGCAGTTCCAGAAGAAGCTGCGTCAAAAGAGGAAGCCGCGTTGGAAGACGCGGCTTCGAAAGAGCCAGTCGTGTTAGAAGAAATACCGCCAGAAGAAAGGGGAGCGCCCGGAGCAGCAGTAGCGTCCGAAAAAGCAGCGTTTCCAAACTTATTATGCGAATATGTACCTCAAAGCGCCAAGCATGATGACAAAGTAATGACGAAGCGGTTTTTTTTTCACAACGTGGCGTGACGATGCGAAATTGCAAGTTTGAAAAACTGGCGGTGGAGAGAGTACGTGTGACGTGACGACTGAACGACCGCCGGCACCGTCAAAATTGGCAATTAAATACTCCAAAATTGGTCAAGGATGATCACGTGATCAGTGTATTTTGGGTTTTATCTGTAAATTTTGGGTTGGTCAACGCATTGAAAGTCTCATTTTTGCCTTGAACCAATTTTTAAATCTAATTAGGATCGCTAACTCTGGGACTGAGAAGTAGTGTAGGAGACACGAAAGAGCTAGGATCGCAAGACCTTCAAATATGATGCCTATTTTTACATGTTAGGAAAGATACTCACTTGTTAATGTTAAAATAGTCCGTCTATTTTTTGTTTTTGTTAAAAGTGAGTAAGACTCTTTTTAGGTAGTAATTTGCATTTTGTTCTTATTAGTAGTAGCATAATTAGTGTATTAGTACTCGGTTCTGAGTACACACATTTTTTGGTACACATAAAAACTGTAAACCACACAACAGATGGAAGTTTGTCATAACTTCAACATATGGTACATATTTCATGTTAGGCTAGCTAAACACTTCTCACTATACATTCCGTTGATTTAGTCCCTGGTTCGGATATTTTCTTCTTCTCGTACGAACTGACTTCTGGTATTCTTTTCGCTGTTAACGTGAGATTGACTGTGGAGATATCGATTTAATTGACTTTTCGTTATATTGGATTTACTTTCGAACAATTACTTACGACGCAAGTTTTCGTCTGCAAGTGCTACTATGGACAAGAACAACTTACAACAGGTTATGATCCCCAACGGTCATAATGTTTCCAGCGATGATGGATCCCTCGAAAAAAAAACCAGCAGGTCTTGGAACCAAAAGAATGAAGATATTTGGAAATGTTCCAAAAAAGTTTGCGACCGATTTGATAAGTTGGAAAGCTCGCGGGTTGTCAATGAGGACAAAAACTTCAGTTTCAATAGCTTCATGCGGTTGGGTACGCGTATGCGGTTAGCGTCGCTTGATAGCACACCCGATCGAAAAACACGGTACCAACCTGGTTTGAATAACCAAAACATGAACACGGGTACATCGATGGAAAAAAGACCTCTAGTGTTCAAAACCCCTTCGGCAAAATATTGTAAGCTATCTAGCAGGGGTTTCGACGGCACCAAAGTGTATCGTCGCCTCGGTGCCGGTTTTACAGAATGGGGGACCCGTTTTATACGGAAAATCTCTATAGCCGAATCGGCTTGTGGTTTTTCGGAGCAAATACATTAAAGTAGACCTCCTGGGGCACTACCTCAGCGGTAAAGATGAGTGCTAATACAACGGAAAGGTTGGATCATGGTGGAATGAGTCACCGACTTTGGTGCATGTGATGAATAAAATGTTGAACGCGTTTCATACATCCATCACCTCTGCAAAGGCGATGAAATGTATTTACCAGCCGAAAGAGCCCAAAGCGCTTTTGGAATGAGCATTATCTTTATTTTGTTGCCATTTATGAAGCTTTTGGCGGCAGTGAACCACATGTTTTGGATAATGTTCACTATAACTCGCCAGAATTAAAGACCATTCTTATGGCAATTTGACCATACTCGGGCTGACTTTTTACGCCACGCCGAAGAGCTATGCCAATTTGCCCAGGCGATTATAGGCGAATCACAAAATGCAAAGGCTTGTGGAGCTGATGCAGTAAGATTTGTCGAAGAAAAGAAAAAAAAGTAGTGAAAAGCCATGGGTGCGGAAAAATTGGTCATATTCGACCACAATGTTTCAAGAAGCCTGATAAAAAAGTGGATTTCTCGATAACTAATAGCGATTTTGCGCAAAACTGGATGTAGAACTTGGGTTCTTGATTCCGGTGCCAGTATGCATCTGGTTAACAACCACCGATACTTGCGTGATGGTCAGGTGGTTGACGGCACCTGTTTTCAAGCCGATGGTTAAAAAAGTAAAAGTTGCTCGAAAAGGCTGGATTTTGATCCAAGTCTTGGCAAGTGGAAGAACGAGCACAATTTAGGTGGAAAACGTTTGCTATAAGGAAAATTTGGCCAAGAACGTCTTGTCATATGGTTTTTTGGAGGAGAATGGGTGTGAAATTGCGGACGTCGATGGAAACCGTACAACATTGCACACTTCCACCCGTTACCCTATTTTTGACATCCAAAAGACCAACAACGTTCTTACGGTTGCCGTTAAATTGGTCATTGATGATGATGCAACTTTTCCGGCCGTTATGGCAATCATCGAGGAAATATATACCGAATCTATCCAAAAGTTAGATGTCCAAAAAGGGTATTTGATGCATTTTCATGCTAGACTTGGACATCTTAACTACGATGCTATAGAAAGCTTGGAAAAAGATGCTCAAGCGACATCGTGTTGGCGGATCATAAGAGGTTAAACTGTCTGACCTGTGCCCAAGGCAAGCATACTAAAACTAAGACCCCAAAATCCGTCAAAGACAAAAAAATTATCCAACTGGCTGAATTGGTAGAGTTATATGCTCTGCCCTAAAGGACCGATTACGACGAAGGACCGCTTCGGAAATATATACATGATCAACTTTTTTGATCATAAATCTAACTATGTTCGAGTTTTTTTAGCCAAAACAAAAGATGTTTCGGCGAAAAAATCTGAACATTTTTGGCGTTCTTTGAGTGGCAGTTCAACTGCAAGGTACACATCTTACGTCCGATGTTGAGTACGAATACAATAATTTAGATGCATTCTGTACCAAGAATGGAGTTGAGCGTCAAATGGGCCAGGAGAACAATCAATCAAGTAACAATTAACGGCAAATCTGAACGCATGCATCGCACTGCCATCAACATTCCACGGGGCGTGTTGTTTGCAAGTGAATTGAATCTTCGTTTTAAGGCGATGCAGTTCAGCACGTTGCATATATTTTGAACCGAAGCCTAAGTAACGCAAACACCAATCTACTATCTCCCCTGGAGTTAATAACGAAGAAAAAGCCGAATTTGGTTAAATTGTGGCATTTGAATCGTCATCCACGCTTTATCGTAACCCTGACAAATGTTCACTAGCTCACAGAGCTCAAGTGGAGATTATAATTGGAAAAAGTGAAGAGTTCAAGGGATTCAAGGTATATTTGAAGAACGAGCGCAAGGTGGTCACTTCAAGAACATCGAAACTTTAGATCAATACCAGAATAACAAGGTTCAATAAAATCTGCTGGAAGAATAAGTGTGAGGTGGAGAAAAATTGATGAAGTTGAAGGTTCCATGAATAAATTCAGGAAAAAATCGAAGTGGAAACGCAACCGGCACATGACAAGAAGCCAATCCAAGAAAAAAAGCTGAAAAAGCAAGTTCTAATGAAGTTGAAGGAGAAAAAACGTTGGTGATGAAAAAATTGGGTCCGTAAATATTGTTACGGAAATTGACCAAACAATTTCGGAAGGCAATGAAGAGTTCGAACAAAACCAAGTGATTTGTTGAATGAAGGAAGAGCTACTGCTCTAGAGCGCAATAAAGTTTGTACTATTGTCAAGAATCCGAAGGATTGCTGTCCTTGCATACAGTATGGGTCATTAAGACCAAATTGAATGAACGGCCAAGTGGAGAGTTACAAGGCAAGATTGGTGGCAAGTAGAAACGAGCAGCGTTTTGGAGTCGACTATACGCTGACTTTTGCAGATGTTATCGACATAAGAACGGTGAAGCTGATCCCACCTTTGACAACCAAGTGGGGTGTTTCTGCAAGGCAGGGATATATTCCGAATGCCTATTCCAATGCTTACGAAAACGAAGATGACATTTACTTGCATATTCCGCAAGGAATCAAAATGTTGAAAATGTTCGGCTGAGGACAAATTAAATGATCAAGATGAACAAGTACTCAAGGTGAAGAAAACACTTCACGGGCTGAAACAAGCTGGAAGATTGTGGATCGGTTGATACACGGAAATTGCTGGAATTACAGTTTTCTCAGTGTATCACCTACATGTGCTTGTACGTGAAAGCGGTACAAGGACAAATTGGCATTGCCGGCATCTATACTGATGATCTTCTCGTGACTGGGACAAAGGAAGAGGAGATGTTGAATCAGTTTTTCGAGGAATTGAAGACATGGTAGATCAAAAAATTGGTATGGTGTCCAACCTTTTCGGGGTGCGGATTATTTTCTATCACAACTTTGGCTATACGCTGGATCAAGAGGTGGAGATTGATGGTATCTTTAACGATTTTGGTTCAAAGATGCTAATGCAGTCATGTCTCCAATCGGTCAAGAATTTCAGGATTTGGCAACGCAACCAAATGATGAGCTCTGAAGTAATTGAAAATTACAATAAAGGATTTTCAATCTCTCGCTGGGAATTTGTTATGGGATCAAGATGCACAAGGCCCGACATTTCGTTCGCAGTGCAAAAGGCTACAAGGCGTACATATGTAAACGATGACCAATTGGAATTTGGCAAAAAGGAGAGCAAGATACTTGAAGGAAACCAAGTCACTTAAGTTGACTATGAAAAAGTCTCAAGATGCAACTGAAGGTTTCAAGATCAAGGCATACAGTGGTACCAACTACGGAGGAGTTAAAGTAGACAAACCTTCAACTACTGGTGCTTTGGTTTTCATTAACAGGATGTTGGTTAGCTGGATTTGCAAGACACAAGGTGAAGTCTCGCTTTTGACTATGAAAGCTGAATACTACGTAGCGTCTACGAATGTAGTGCAATTACTGGGTTTTCAAGAATTTCTTGAAGAAGTTGGAGTCAAGGCAAAGCTACCTATGCCGAATTGCATGGAAAACCAAGCTGCAATCAAATTTTTCAAGGGACGTGAGCCAATTCCAAGATTAAGCACATGGACATAAGACTGAATTTACTACTTCAAAGTTACAAAACGGACCTATCGAGCCTATATACGTTGCAACTAAATAGATGGTAGCGGATGGACTAACGAAGGCACTGGCTGTACCAAGATTTGAAGAGTTGCGAAGCGCGATCGGATTGCAACACATGTGATTGTCGAAATCCACATCGAGTAGTAGTGTTGATAATATGCATTTTACCGGTTTGTACCAAAAATAAGTAAAATGTAATTTTCGGGTTTAGTAATGCTAATTTCTTACCTTTTTAGGAGCTAAAATAGGATAGCTAAGACGGCTGCTGATAAATAGTGTAGGATACACGACAGATATAGTATCACAATAACTTCAACTCTTATGCATCTATATATCTATCTATATAATAACATAATTCATGTCGCCGTGCGCGCTCCCGCACCTAAGCGAATAAATTGATCTAAGTATAAAATTCAATTAAGTACGCGATCCCGAACCTAAGCGAAGTCGAACTGTACTATCGATTTCTCTTAATTGGTTACAAATAGCGCATTGACCAAGAATCAGCGACGGCGGCTCAAGAAGCGTGTGCAGAAGCAGCGAGAGACTGATCACGAGGTGCGTGCGGCTATCAAAGCGCTGTTTGTCGTGTGTTTTTTCATTGGCCTGTTCCGACTGCAATTTGTAGGATGGCCACGAGGACGAGAATTGTTGCGCCACTGATCACGAGGTGCGTGCGCTTTGTGTCGTGTGTTTTTTCATGTATTATATCAGACCTGCTAAGGTGAATATTCCACAAATTCGCTGTCATATTTACAGCTCAGTCTTTATTCGGCATAAGAAAAACACTATGGGCGAGTGCTTGACTGTCAGGTAGCTTGCATGTGCTGACGTACCTTCTTCATTCTCTACTTACAGTGTCTAAAAATGCATCACTACCCTATCGCTTTTTTAAGGATGTACCAATAGCTAACCGTTTCTGTTGCAGACTCTTCGTGCGCACACAGACTTAGGATATCCCATGCGATCCCCGACAGCCTGCCAAGTGGCTCTTGACTAAGGCGAAGAGTATAGAGCGCTCCAGTCAAAAACAGTCTTCACTCGAGGACGAGCTTGAGTTTTTGTATAACCGCAAGACTCGACTAGTGATTAACTTGAGGAATCGATTGGCAGAAGCATTTCCACCATGGATGTTATCGACACCCGTAGTCTGCTACTGACTGCCGACACATCTTTCAACATCGCCATGTTTCCGTGGCTACGAGCGTATCCCGGTGGTCTCCAGCTCTCTTCAGACTCCTCTGACGGCCTTTTTTTCAGCAGTTATATGCCTTCATACTAATTGGGAAGCGCACACCTGTATCAGCTTCTCATCGGAAATAGAAGCACGACCAGGATGCATTTCTTCCACTATTGCTCACTTATGTTATCGGTAATTACGATAAGAACAACAAGTCACGACTACAGACGGAGCACACGTCTGGTAATATAATAATTGCGGTAATCCGACGCCTCTGCGCCATCCATCCATATTGTCTCGGAAAGCGAGACGACCAGAAGCATGTTCGCCAAAGCCTGGCGACTGGGCCGCCAAAGACGAAAGCGCGTTGACCCTCCCGACGCCAGCGCCAGAATCTCCTTCCATGGTGCAAGCGTTATCCCCAACCCCTCCTCCATCAAGACAAGACGCTCAGAGGACCAGCGGCGAACGGTTTCATCGGGACAGAGCGAACCGTGGCGGGCGGGTGGAGCGGGACAGCGAGTACCAAAGCGGCCGGTTCGATCGTGAGACCGACAATAGACGACGGAGTGACGGGCGGGAGAGAGAGACTCAACGTTTGGATCGGAGCAGAGAGTATGATCAAGGCGAGCGACACTCGGATCGGGAGAGATAGGCGGATCGAGACGACAGACGTTTTGATCGGGACCGAGAGGCGGATCGAGACGAGAGACGTTTTGATCGGGAGAGAGGGGCGAATTGAGAGGAGAGACGTTTTGAACGGGACACACGACGGACGCCCCATGCCCAACAAATGGGGACACAATGCCGACCGCCATGGCACGCGATACCTGCTCCTAGAAGAAGGGTTTGTCGTGCATATTAAGGAGAATTTTGGGTTTGTGCGAAGAATGGAACGTAAAGGCGATTTATTTTTCGACATGTCGGAAGCTCCCGTGGACATTTAACTCCAAGATGAAGTGGAATTTCGAGTCAAATATAATCAGCGATCGGACAAAGAGATGGCGTGTCATTTAGTGGTATTACCAAAAGGAACAATTCAAATGGAAGTAGTCACAGACCAAATACTCGACGGGGTCGTGACGAAGAGCTTACCACGTGGAGGCCATGCTGATCGAGGAAGTTTTCAGGATGAACGGTACGGATATCGTGAAGAATATGGACTCAATATGGACTCATTGAAGTCAAAAAAGGAGGAAAAAAGTGAGGCAACAGTGGAACTAACAGAGCAGGACAAGGTCGAGAACAATTCGCACTTTCGACGCGATGTAATTCGTTTTACATTCGACAGTATGGCAAATAACGACGTAGAGACCCGAGAGAACGAAAAACAAGACAGCGATCGAAGTAGGACAAAGCTATTTCCGCAACTTGGCGATGAAGTCCGATTTAGGGTTGCAAAACATCGTAAAACAGGCGTTAAGCGTGCGACAGATTTGTCAATAACATTATCAGCACGAGAAAAGCTAGAGAAAAGGATTGAAGCCAAGCTCGCCACCATGACGCGTGAGAACGGTGTGGTCAATCGTGTCAACAATGGAGGTGGGTTCATCAAGTGTTGCGACCGTCCGATTGACATTTACTTTCCATTTCATGAAGTACTTGAGTCGAAACGATCTGATGGTCAAGAGGTTGAAAGCGGTGACACATAGCAACGCTTTCGTGCCGGGAAAGGCACGTTGATACGGGAAGGTGACGAAGTTTCTTTCTATGTGTACGAAGACCAAGAAAATGAAAAGAGACTGCACGGCAAAGAGGCTTGCTGGACGAGGACGCTGGAGTGGGAGGCGTGCTGCGAGAGCCAGCCGTTATTCAAACCAGTTGGCAATTTCGCGAGCACTTTTTGTCTAGATCCTGGTGTTTGGTGAGACCGCGTCGGTGGCGAACCTTTGGCAGCGATTCCGAGCTGACTTGGTGAATTCAGCGAAAAGTTAAAAAAACGGAAAGTATCTAATATAACGTTTCAAAATTGAAAAATCTAAAGATCCTAAGAAATTTAATTGAACTTATACCTGGTGTGGATACACTAGGTAGACGTTCAATTAAATTTCAATGAAACAGTTCGTCGGAACGACGGGTACCATCCCCTAGTATATATATAAAAGAATACCGTGTCGCGATCACGCATCTAAGCGAAGTCGAACTGTACTATTGATTTCTTTTAATTGGTTACACATAGCGCTTATACAGCTAAGTAAACAACTATTCGACTTTATGATTGGTTAGAAAAAACAGCTTTACATACCGACATTTTGCGGGCGGTGAAATTGTATATATATAAAAATAATACCGTCTGTAAGATGGTCCTTTTCCAGCCTTTTGATTGGGCGGTGCTCTGTCATGGGGGCAATGGGGGGGTGGGGTGCGGTAAGCTGGGGCGAAAAAATAGCGAAAACATAGGGCGAGAACTACCGGGTGGTTATCGCCCTATGTTTTCGCTACCATACCCCTGGAAATACATGGGGGCAAGTTTTGTTGACGGACAGACGTTTTTTATGCCCTGCCCCGTCGGTACGACGGGTATCTACCCTTGTATGACATGTTAGGAAAATTGTATTTTATTTTTTTTTCAGACTAGAAGAAGTTGCCTTTCACGAAGCAAGAATATCATCAGCAAAAGATTAAAGATCGCATATAAGTAGTCCTTTAGATTATAACACAAAGTATTTGTGTGTTCAAATCAAGGCGCAGATGCAACGGACGCAGCTAAACAACGACGGGACAGCTACAGAAATTATCGGCGTTTGTAGATGATACGACCATATTTCCGAATCGTGCAGATTCTTTACCAATGCTATTGCGGATGGTAACCACTATATAGGTTGCGGGTACACAGCCAACAAAAAATGGGTGAGAAAGCAAAAATGGGAGGACCGGTATTACAAGTAGGTAGCACGGTAAGGTATATTTGCAAGGTACGAAAATACCCACGTCGACTGGTCCAACATCGAGCTCGACTCTTTGATGCGATCCACATAGTAGCGTTGGGATAACCTATTCGCACATGATGTTTTTCCTAACAGCACATGATTCAGTCATCCACGCGTGGTTGCTATGGTGACGCTAATGGAATTCCTATTTTAGTCTTAATCAAATATCCCATTAAACTTAATCATCGGGACCGCCACTTACTAGTCCTGGTAGTCTTGTTATGTCAGTTCTTTTCCCGCTAGCCTTTCCCAGTAGCTTTAAAACCATTCACAAGCCATCTTTCCCCATCCGTCACCTTCATCTACGCCATGTTTGACATTCAATCCTGGTCTCCTGCGTCCCCATTGCCCACCGACACGTGGACCACGATCGACGAAGCAAAAACGGCGTTGCAAGAGTACGCCAAGGCGAACGGGTTTGCTCTGGTTGTCAAAAGATCCTTGAAATGGGGAGAGCCCTTGCAAACGAGAAGGGTCTGGCTACATTGTAACCAGGCAGGCCAGCCTTTCTAACACGATCATAAACCAATGCTTGAACGACTATCCTTACGTGTTGGATGCCCGTATGAGATTGTATTGTCATTCGCACCGAATACACCCGCCAGCATCAAGGACACCCACAGCATGATGCCAACGCATTGTTAACAATTCCAACAATGCGTCGAGGGATAAAAACTCCACAGTTGGAACGGACGGTCCAGGCATTGCATCGTAACGGAACACCACCCCACAATATCACCAGTACGCTCAACAATGCGCACATTCCCCTTACGAACAAGGACATTGACAATATTATACAGCAGGGAAAGTTGGAGCGCCTTGCTGGGAAAACGCCAATAGAAGGGTTAATGGAACATCTGCGTGAAAAACAGATAATTTTAACAACAAAGATCGACGCCTGCAATCGTATATCGCACCTGTTTTTCCAACCGGAAAATTGCGCCGACTTCACCCGAAAATTCGGCAATATCCTAATTATCGATGCCACTTACAAGACAAACCGATACATGATGCCTCTTCTCCACATCGCCGGCGTCACCTCCACCAACCACACCTTCTCCTCCTCTTTCTCTGTCCTTCAAAGTGGAACAAATGAAGACTATTTGCGGACAATCGGCGAAGTTAATCGGACGCCCGCGCACCTCCTACAGTTTGGGTCGTAGATTGCGAAATTGCGCTAATCACTACCATTTGGGTGGTCTGGCCCCAGGCAAAAATTATCCTATGCCGCTGGCATATTTCAAAAACATCGTGACCAATTGCAAGCGGCATTTCGATAGTGGCAAAGAGTGGGAGGCGTTCATGGGGAAGTGGAAAGCAATGGTGGTCGCCAAAACGGAGAATGAATTCGATCAGTTGTAGGAGGAAGTTTTCCGATGTCGTAATGTTGACACTATCAATTACCTCCGTCGAAACAAACTTCCTTGGAAAATGCACTTTGCATCACCTTGGACCGACAAGGCGATGCATTGTGTTTATACTGTAACCTCGCGGGCAGAAGGCGCTCATTGGACGTATGTCAAAAGCTGGATGAACAAGGCTAGCGGCACGTTGTTCTATCTCTTTTACCTAATTCAACTTGCGGTTAACAATCGGCATCGGAAAATTACGCACCATATGGAGCGAGAAAGGACTGGCGCGCTGACATCTTTGCCTGCTGTGTTGAATGAGGTTAATCGCCGTGTTTCATTGAATGCTTTAAATCTTGCTAAGAAAAAGTATTTGGAGGCTGTTCGAGAAGTATCGGCATCGGAGATGACTGAATGTGGAATGTTCCATCGGACTGTACACGGTGTGCAATGTGCACATGAGATACGGCGATATTTAGACGATGGGATATCAATTCCTGTCGCTGCATTCCATCGACGTTGGCGACTCGACGACGTCCCTGTCGGCGAGAACGTGTTTGGTATCCTGTAGCCATTTCGGATTGTGCATTCTCGCAGACGACAGCCACAACAGCGATCGACTCAGCGGAACCCGTCCGCATTTGAGCGAGAGGAACAAAGGCTGTCGGACCTTAACAATGTCGGCGAGGGGTGCAGCGGCGGTGGCGGTGGTGGCGATGGTGGTGGCGATGGCAGCATCGCCAGCACTGGAAGGCCTAGAAAGAGGACTAAAAGACCATTCCGGTACAGTCAATGTGGGCAGGAGGGGAATCGCTTTCCCTAATGCCAATTCCGCAATGCGAAATAGATCGTTCAATAGATAGATGAATGTATTATCGAACAATGAGATCTACTGCTGAAACGTCGAAAAATGCGATAAAAATTGTCAATGCATGCATGGATGCATTATTGGATAGAATGGTGAATTCTGCCTATAGCATCAATGAAAACGACGTTCGTGGGCACCTATATAACGATGAAACGTCCAAAAATGCAATAAAAAGGGTCATGAATGCTCCTGCATGCATTCATGCATGCATGTGCTCTACATTCCGATGCAATAGTCGTCGTAGCGTGGTCGTACGCCATGACGGAACAGTCATCGACGGCAGAGGCCCAGTCACGGTCATCCCCGCGGCTGCTGTCAGTGGTTTTCTCATAGTAGTGTGCACCGGATGTCACAAAGTTTACATAGTAGAATGCTAGTGAATGTCGTGTGTATGTGAGGGGCGGTGCCGATGATTAAGTTTAATGAGATATCTGATTTAGACTAGAATATGAATTCCATTAGCGTCACCATATCAACCACGCGTGGATGACCCAATCATGTGCCGTTACGAAAAACATCATGTTCGAATAGGTCATCCCGTAGCGATACTATTTCGCTGGGTGGCAAAAGTATTCTCACCTTCTGATGAAATTATGTGTCGACTTATTCACTTGCAGAAGCAGTATTCGGCAACTTCGGCACGAAGAAAACAGGGTCGCCACTGTTAACATATGTGCCTAAAGGGACTGGTGTGGTGTAATGCAGAAAAAGCCATCAGTGTTGCTGTGTATCGGCTTCTTGCGTTTCCAAATCCATTAATTGGATTATGCTGTCCACATATGGAAGATAATTGGCTGGGGGGGATCGGGTCAACACATTTTGAAGCAAAAGACTCCCTCTCCCGTTAGCCGATCAGCAAGTCATCGGGATGAAGAAGCGAACTTACGGTTGATTTGACTAAGAACGGTCAAGTTGGATAAGGAAAGTTGACGGAATGTAACGCCACCTGAAAGAAAATGGTGATCTCGAGTGAAAATGGATTAAACGGTTGTTTGAATTCGTCACATTATAATTTCTGAAACCAACCAACTTATGTTGGCCCGGGATCGTACCCGGGACCATCCGGTCCCGTAGTGAGCAGTGAACCACTCGACTACGGTCGGATTGGATTAAAAGGTTGGTGGAGATGATTGATCAGGTCCAATAGCCGGCTAGTTGACGATCTGAAAGAAGCTGGCGCTCGACGAGTATAAGATTGCAGGATCGGATCTGGTACGGTCAATCTAGTACGACGGTATTTTTTTTTCTGGTAGCTGATCTGGTGAAAAGGGAAAGGGAAGGACTGGACAAGATCAAGTAGCATCGATATTGCTTCGAATATTTACATCGATTGGGCAGATCGGATGCCCCACGGAAGCGTTAGGGGCATTATGGATGATCGGTTTTCCTTTATAGGCAATTTTGACCAATCATTTTGAAGAAGATGAGAAAATAAAGCTTTACGTCACGTGATTTGGTGCAATACACATAGGAAGAAGTTTTTCAATTCCTTAATATCCGTCTTCTATTTGATCACGCACGCGACGAGTACCTGTCGCGTCATTCCCAGTTTCCCGATTATCCCCACTGTTCTTCATATAATCCTTTTATATCCGGCTCCTTTTGAACTCGATCTAGTTTTGGCTTCTGTTTTCGGATTTCCAGAACTGCCCGTTGATCAACGGGCGGATCGTCAACGCTGTCTCCTCATATACGTAATGTCTACGGATCAATCACTAGATTCTCTCGCTGAAGGGGCAGACTTCTATGAAGATGAGTAAAAAAGCATCGCTCTCGGATAACCAATCGTCGAATGCTGTTTGCTGATCGATTGACTGAGATCTATATGATCCAGTGGAAGGCGTTCGCACGTCAGGGCGGACCACACCCGTTAACGACTCAAGTGATCATGTAGTACAACCATGGATTCTCTAATCACTTCCAGATCAAGCTCAAACAGCTCGTTCAGATCGCAGGCATCAAGAATGATCCATACATCCTTGCTCAGGCTGAATAAGTCTCTAATAAGATCGAGAATGTTGTCGGTCGTGATCGGCGTCAGTAGACTGCACCTTTTGTTTAACGAGAATCTTGGGCAAAGGATCTTCATAACTGAATTCTCCTTCATGATCATCCCAACCCCCGTAAGTAAGACATTCTTTCCATATCCTCATAGGAGATCCCCACCATTACTTTCGAGCTCCTTCTTCTCACCACTTATACTTCATCATCCAACATTACCAGTATGACCTCACAATTGATATCCCCGCTCGCTTTTTATTTTTTTTCCATTTGTAATCCATATGTATAGCACCGGATCAAGATCAAGATCGTGGTCTTGATCCTTTCCTGGCTTACACTTGATTTTATTATAACCCGATCCGGCTCCAATACGAGCAAATTTCAAATTTAATATTGATCTGGTACTCGACCAGACCAGATTGATTACCGCTTCTTTCACAAATGGGCAGTATGGGGGCCCATCGTCTTCCCACATACACCCGAAAAGTGTTCTCTATTTTGTTGGTAGACCGTCATCCTGATTGGAATCGTGATGATATCCAGATCCAGGCACGCGCACCATTTTTGTGGCCGAGTATATTTCCAAAATTTAAGCGTAAGTTTGAATTCCACTGGCCCATACGACCGACTATCAGAGGAGTATTCCGTCGATCATCTTCTACTAGGCTAAGATCAAGCGATCAGCATGACCGATCCAATCTTCCTAATCTAGACCTAGATATAGATCGGTGTGACTTGATAATCTTGCTTTTTTCAATTCATCTTGTGTACTCATCATTTCACTGTCTTGATTTAGATGATCTTGCCGATCTGGCTGGATCTGTACCTGATCAAGAGGAGGGTAGTGCCCCTGCGAAAGCTCTTCACCGAGAACGCGTAGGATGGTACTTAACCTAAGTATCGAAACCTACTCCAATCGAGGGATTGCTCTATCAATCGGGTCGACCAGATGTGAACAAGGCCACAGAAGAAATGTAAACCTCACTAATAGCCGCGATCTTATACAGCCGCACCAAACATTCTCTCCACACAACCTTTCCCTTTAAATTTATTACTTTAAAAGCAGGTGATGGACGTGTAAGTGTGCCGATATCCCTAGCGAAATCTCGTCCGGGCTTCCGGGATTTCAAATTGCGCATACCACTATTGGGAAGGTTGTCCGACCACTTTTGCTAGCCAATTGGGGATCCAACCGGAGCGCCTTAGGTGATTGGGAGTCCGGTGACTTTGAGGCGAATCCCAAAGATTAAGAGTAGGCCACCAACCTTCTTTTTCCCAGATCACTGAAGAATTCAATCCTTTCTCGGTAGTTTAAATTAGGGAAAAAGTAAAACGACACCCAGGTGTCCCAACTTAAAACGACACCCCATTTAAAGTTCACCAAAAATGAGAATATTTGTATAGGGTGTAGGGTTTAGGGTGTAGGTTTTAGGGTTAGGTTTAAGGGGTTAGGGTTAGGGTTTAGGTTTAGGGATAGGATTCAGCTGTGTTAAGGCTTTTTCTCCTTTTTGGTAAATTTCTCAAATGTGGTGTCGTTTTAAGTTGGGACACCTGGGTGCCGTTTTACCAACTCTCATTAAATTATTATGAGATAACGTCTAATATGCCCCTGTTTTCGCCCAAAAAATCTAAAATGCCCCTCTTCATAAAAAATCCTAAAATGCCCCTGTTTTCGCGGTGCCCTCCAATCGCTAAATTTAAGGCGACTATTTAATGAAACATTAGCTTGCCAATCATCTCTATGTTTGAATGTTGGTATTACAGTGATGTACCGGTATCTCAAGGTTCGGCAATGACTGCGCGAGCGATCTGTCATTATTGCGTTGAGTTGTCATTATTTGCTTAAGCCGCGGTGCCTTACGCAGAAGTGTGTTGAGTGTTTTGCCCACGAGAAAAGCGACGACTGTTGATGTCATTGTAATGACATTATATGGCATGCTAAAGTCAGGCGTGGGTAGTAGCACAAGCAAGGGCTCCGTGAACAATGTCGTGGTGAAGCCCGGCGATCGAACGAGCTGACAACAAGTGGATTGTTCCATACTATCTCTCTGTTTGTTAAAGGTTGCCACGCCGGAGGCAATATCGAAACCACGGTTGGCATCGGGTGGATGTTCTGAATAACCTAAGAATACTTTTTTTCCATCTGAAGCGAAAAGTCCAGAGTTGTGTTGGCCGGGAGGAATGCTTCAAGACGCAATTGATTCGGTCGACCTCGCAACTCGGCTGGCACAATGTCAAAAGCTCGAATCATTTCCTCGGCTTTTTTGCCTCCACTCGCTGTCACTCGAAACGTGTGAAAATAGACGCGCAAGTACCATGGGATAACATCATGATACGTCACTCGCATCTTACATGACGGGTGGTTGTTCGTCAGTTGCACTACGATACCACCTCGGACTTGGCCGTAACCGGTAACAAAACGATGTACCGACACCACATCTTGTTGCGAATTGTTGCTGTCTCTCAACGATGTATTACGATGTTTTACCTCCATCTGACCCATAGCTTAAGTTTTCAAACAACAGGCTCGGAAACAACACGGCTTCTTTGCGAAGATCGGTTGTGACAACACTCCGCGAATACGCCATATGAATAGCACTCTTGTCTGCAAGGGGACAAGCACTAATATCATGCTTGGAATCTTTCCATAAAATAGGGAGCCAAGCCTTCAACGAGCTCTATTATGCATGTCAGGACGTTGCACCGAGGCCAGGTCTTGTTGAAGCATCAATCCGCCATCCGATAATCGCGAAGCAAACAGCGACAGCGATATGTACTCCCCGGACAGTGCATCTAAAGTATCAATTAAAGAGCCGATCCCCGTGATAGTTCGACATGGAAGCATCATGAGCCAGGGTGTTAAATTCTCTGTGCATAGCTCTTCACCAGCTAGCGAGCCATGTAATAATACCTCCCTTGGGTCAGCGTTAGTTGCGGGGAAGGCACCTAACTCCTGTGGAATTGAAGATGACAACAGCCTTGTTACAACAGTTTATCCATTTCATTTAGTGATGCCGAAAAGATGCCACTCATTTCTGACGTGATCCCTCGCCAGCGCTGTTGGACGTCAGCATCGCCAATAAGTGCCACCTGCAGCCGCGCACCGAAGGGTGCGTGAGCGAGGCTGGAAGAATTTAAATCTAGCGCCAATCCGCATATCTGCCGACAGAGAAAGTAAGATGCAGCGACTTGACATCGTATTTCTCGAGGAGATGACGCAGGACGTTGGGAAAAAGGGATGCGCCATCGTCAAGATCGAAAGCCTCATCCACTACGAACTCAAAGCGTGCAAGAAATTGGTTGATATCTTCGAGCGGGCGGATTATTAACTTCTCTTCATAGGCAGCGCGTACACCATGGAAGAGGAAGACCAGGCACAACAACAGCATCGGCCTTATATATCGTGATTTTTATTTTGAAACAGTGCATGTATGTACATACCGGGTATGTACCACGATTTATCACAATCCGGAAGAATCACTAACTATATATATTAATGTTGTTAAATCGTAGCCTATTACTTTAGGAAAACAGGGGCATTTTAGGATTTTTTTAAGAAGAGCGGCATTTTAGAATTTTTGGGCGAAAACAGGGGCATATTAGACGTTATCTCAATTATTATATCTGATTCATTGAAATTTGCGATCTAACAACTGATAAAAGTGCATAATCGTATGCCCCGAGAACGAAATCGGCAAGACTATGCCGATCAGATCACAGGCCAATTGGTCCATCAAACTCGATTAGAAATATTGACAAGCTGTTCCAATATCACAATCTCATCCAAATAGGTGGATCATGTAGCCCGGGATACGGTCACAAATAGTATGCTTTAGACAAAAAATAGCTAGAATCCCTGTTTTGCATTTTGATCCGGATCAAGTTCCGGCGGTAAAAGTCAATGCGAACAAGTGGGGCCGCCAATGTCTAGTGGTCATTCACACTCAAAAGCCTAACGCCCAAGCTAAAAGTCAATTATGACATTGTGGATAAGGAGGTGATGGCTTTACTGTGTGTATGGATGGTTGCTACACTATGTTGGTGGGAAGGTCGACCAAGCTTTTTGCCAATCTACCGTGCCTGGTACTATCAGACGGAAGGTTGGGGAGATGGTCGGTTCTACTGTCTCAGTGATCACTATAGGATAAAAAATGTACCAGGGGTGAAGAAGAATCAATGAAATGTTGGTAGCTTGTATAACGCAAAGAACAGAAGTAGAGGAAACTCCGCACAAGAGCTGGCCGAGAAAACAACCTACGCTGGTGATCGACCTACCTCCACCGGTTATCGATCCAAACAAATATCCCATTGTTCTCAGTGAAGAAGGGGACATTGGCATATTGTGAAAATTTATGAAATGGACTGTATTGGCCGCAACGTCGGGTTATACGAGCTGAATAGTAAAGGAGTTGCCGATCGGATGAGTGGTCGAATATGGTGAAAAATTCGATTCCGACTAAGCGTTTTGCTCGAGAAAAGTGAGTAAAGACCACTTGGTTGGCATGAGTACGAAGTGGAGAAGATCGCGGACGTCCGATCGGTCAGGGACACTTCAAAAACGAAAGTGCTTTGCCAAGGTATCCTCCAAATCACCGGCTAATCCGATTCCAAGGTAGGACATACTTGTTAAGAAGAAAAGAGAGCTCTTCCCTGGACTCACGCTAGCGTCTCCTGGGTCGGTTGTGTTGCCACACATTATCCACGTCTCGGTTCAGGAATATTAACCTGATTCTCTTTTAATACACGAGGTCTCATACAAAACATGAGGTAAACCCCACGATGTGGTCGATCTCATTGCGAACATAGTGCATTGGAAAGGAAAACAACGAACAGACCTTGGTCGACGAGTGAAATTCGATTGAAGCTTTACTACGGTAAGCTTTTAAGCCACAACATATGCAAGGTAATTGCAGACCCAAGAAGAGAACGATCTATCTCACAGTGAAACTGGCCGATCCTAAATAATTGACCAATAAATGAGCGGATCGGGGTGAATCCGATCCCGAGATAGTGGTCAACAAGACTATGGACCGTACACCGTGTGAAAAAATGAACTCAACTTGTGGACTAGACCACCAGTGAGTATAGACGAGTATCACCTGTTTGTGTAAACGGACCGGTGACTTGAAAATTTGGAATGACTGTGGTCTATGCGAACTTAGGACCGCATTGATATGGAGTATATCTATTTCGTGGGATCAGATCATTATACAAGATCGATGATCCAGATTCGAATGACACCACCGCTAATCGTTCATCCTCGCCATCTTCCTCTCAGGGCGTTCGATTTACACGAGCCGGGCTGTGACTGGGTCGGATATCGTTACCTTGTCTCCTTGGCAATTTCGTGATCAAGCAGATGTTGGCACACTTCGTTTTTCTCGTCGCCTTCTGGATCTTTCCATCCGCAACGAAGGGACCGACCCAATCTCAATATGAAATTATCACTTTGTCAGCGATCTCCAACCTAACGCGATCAAATCCATGCAAGATCTTTATGACGACTACGCCAACGATGAGGAAAATCGACAAACACTCGTTCCAGGAGTTCCAAAGATAACTCACCGAGACCACGCTGAACGTTGGGGAATCAACCCAATCCGCTGAAGAATCAGCCGAGCGATCCTGATCTGATTCAATTTTCTTCACAATCGGAAGAAACGTCGCATCAGAGCCGCAGCGTCGTGGATTTCTCTTTGCGACTAGGTATCCGTTCGGGCCAGTGTGATTTATACATCTTCCTCTGTCCGAGCGTACTTCACACACCATGACGCTAGATCGAGAATGCCGAAACGGGATGTTGGTATCCTGTCAATTCCCGATGGGCACCTTGCAGGTGGCGCTGATCTAAGTCCATTGCAAAGTTCCGAGGCACAACCAATACCAGGCTACCCGAAGGACCACACCGGGCTTCGAGTAAGCCGCCTCCAAGCCAAGATCAACAACGATCCGATGTTTCTGGTCAGCTTCTTACTTAGGCTTTTTCATCCTTCTTTTAATCATCCATTCCATATGAGCCGAGCGTAGTCAGCTAGCAATTTCCATTTCCGCCTTTTCTTCTTCATCGTCTGGATGGGCGATCGGCGAGACCTGTAGAACGATAGTCTTTTGCCGCCGATGGGATCGTCTGCGAAAGAAACGAACGACAAGCGCTGGCTTGAGATTTGCTAGAGCTGGTCAGATTTCTTGTGGGGTACCAATCGGAGCGTCGTTCAACCACTGGAAGGATTTGATCGGGCAGCCCAGTTTGAGGTTCTCGATCAGCTTTGGATTTTGATAATACAGCAGGAGATATTTTGAGTGGATTGGTCGACTTCGTCGGGTCCCATGCTTTTCCCTTGGTATATTAAATCAAGATAAATCTGGACGACTGACCGACCAATTTGGGGCGTACTTTGGTCGAGATAAGGTTCACTGGGGACTATGAATTTCGGATTGGATCGGATCAGGACCGCCATCAGGAGGAGAAAGATTGGGGACCCTCGGTTGATTCGGATGGTTTCATGTATTGTTTGTGTTTGGCTATTTCCGGGACAGAGAGAGGCATAATGGCCCATATCGAGCAACGAAAGAGCATGCCCGGAGCCGGGATAAGAACGGCAATCTCGATCCGCCAGCTGGGTTGATCTAGACTCCTTGCCAGATTCCGGATAGCGTAACACATTGTAGCAGGAGCCTCGCTTATCTCTTCTACGGTTGAATAATCGGATCTTCTAATCCCGCATCTTTCAAACCCAGTCGTGCTCTTCTATCTCTAGAGCATGCAACGCCAGATCTTGCTGAAGTCCGTCGGACTGGTCCCCGCTCAGATTTTTCTTGACATGTCCGTAATATCCGACCGCTCGTATCCTGTAATCTTTCCTCAAAATATAAATAAGGTTGTTGTCATGCCATCCGCTACACCATCAAGCTTGGTACTCAGTCCATGTTTATGTGCCCATGATGTGAAAATGTATGACTTAGCGCAGATGCATACCATTCGCTGCGCTGAGCTACATCATGTAATATGTTTATTAATGATTCTAAAAACGCATCGGCCCTCTCGTTTCGTTGGACGGTTGTCGTTTTTTTTATCTTTAAGATATTCTCGATCCGAAATTCAGTCTGGTCTATCCCATGGTATTCAAAGTATCTTCGGATGAGTTTCCATCTTTCGTACTTGCTCCATACCCGACTTTTACTTAGGTCACCTGATTTTGTTTACAAGTGTTCCAGTAAATGACACTGGCCTCTTGATCGATGAATATAGATTCATTGCATAAGGTAACCCCATGATGAATAATCCAGTGATAATCCGTCAAACTTAGGCCTATGTATAAGCGAAATTTTATCGCTAACAGTCAGCAGTTCTCCGGTTTCATGGTGGGTGAATGTTACTGTTGAAAATTGTCACCGTCCATTCTTGCGTAGATAGTTGAGAACTTGTGTCTTAGATGGAAGTAATAGCTCCAATATACTGAAATCGTATTAAGTCAATATTACAGCAACCAAATATCCGGTGACAGTGAAAATGACACCCGTAGACAGTTCGTCACCTCGGTAACTCCGCTAACAGACCAAGCTGCGGTTTTGGCTTTAGTCTCTTGATCGATATTTTGGACAAGCAGTAAGAAGAAAAAGAAGTTAACCAAACCAGGAACTTTACCAATGGAGTGACTATTGAGAACTGATTAGCTAGTGTAAGATGTAATATGCATTAGATGTTGAAGTAAACTTCCATCTGTTGTGAACTTTATACCACTTATAAGTGTCCAAACATGTGTACACAGATCCGAGTATGAGCACAGAGAGCTTGCTACTAATAAGTACGATATGAATATTGCTACTAATGAAAAATATCAATCATATCCGGCTCTAATAAAAACGGTATTATGAATATTTCCAACACTCCTCCTCAATATGAATTTCGTCAATCATATGAGTTGGAGCCCGAGCGCGCTTCGTAGCTCATCCAATCTTGGCGCCGCCAAAGCATTGGTAACTCGGTCAGCAAGCATGTTCTTAGTTAAAACGTAGGTAGCTTCAATAACTCCATCTTGATACCTGGAAATAATATACTTGAGTCGTATATTAACATGCTTCATCTTGAAACTGCTTTCGAAACCCTTGAACATCTTGATTGCAGCTTGGTAGTTGCATCGGTAGCTTACTCTTGACTCGTATTTCTTCGATTAACTCCTTGAAACCAAGTAAATTCACCACATTGGTTGAAGAAGCATAGTATTCGGCTTCCATGGAAGATAACGAAACGCCGCCTTGCCTCTTGCAGATCCAGCTTACTAACATGGCGTTGACGAAAATATTAGACCACCTGTAGTTGACTTTCGGTCTTTCTTCGAGCCTCGATAATCAAAATCGCTGTAGCTCTTCACTTAAAACTTCACTTGCATCCTTTCACTTGCCCTTACAAAGTCAGTGTCTTGATCCCCTTGAGATATCGAAGTATCTTCTTTCCAGATTCCAGTCAACAATTGTAGGCGCATGGGTCTGTCGAGTGGCCTTGTGGATAGCGTAAGAAATGTCCGGTCTAGTGCATCTTGTAATCCAAAGTCGACTTCCGACCAAGGATTGAAAATCCTTAATTTTTACTAATACAGTACTTTTTAGAACTTCGCTCGGCTGCAGCAATAAGTCCTCGAAATCTTGCCCGATTGTAGTGCGCGTTAGACTAGTATCTTGCATCTTGAAATCGTGAATGATGCCATTGATTGCGAATTATAGGTCAAGTCTGTATCCAAAGTTGTCATCGAAAGTAATTCGCGTCCCTAGAACCTTTGATACTTTACCCAAGTTCTTTATTTTCAATGACTTCCAATCTTTGATAAACTTATCCATGATCTCCTCCTGAGTTCCAACCATTAGCAAATCGTCGACGTAAATGCACACAACGACTGTTTCACCATCAACTTTCTTGATATATAGTGACATGTCCGCAATGCACAGCGAAAAATTGAATCCAATAATTTTCCATGAATTAGTCGATTCCACAGTCATCCTAGCAGTTTTAGGCCGTAAAGCGTCTTGTTCAACTTGAGCACTTGTTGATCTTGAACTTTTTGAGTGTCCTCAGTATTTTTTTAAATCCATTCCTTGCGGAATAAACAAAAAATATCATGTCCGTTTTCGGCAGCCTTAACATACGCGTTCGGTATATCGCCGTGCCGTGCAGGCATATTCCACTTGACCGCTACACCGTTCACCGTAATTAGTGTGGACCACTATTTCTCAACCTCCCGGATATTCGACGAAGACCAATATTAGCGTGGACCACAATATTTCCGAATCCACACTATTCCCGTGCTTTCAAATATAATGTGGTCCACACTAAAATCGAATATTCCTAATTGGTGTGGACTTTCAGCAAATGATTAGAAGCTGGTACACTGAATCATTTTGCATGAACGGAATTGGGGGGCAGGCACTGAGATCTTCAAGTCGAATTGAGATTGTGCACAGGAGAAAAAGACAAGGTTCTTATTAAAATCAAAAAAATATCTTCATCTCATGTCGCTTCCTGCCTTTGGTTACAATAAGGCTCTACAGGTCTGCCGTCGAAGTGGTCACGGTGCTTTGCAATAATTTCCTGCAGCTCTGGTGACAACTGCTCCGTATGCCACCTTCCAGAAATGTCCAGCGCAAGGCCGCAGCGAATCATAGCCTTGCGAGCATACGTAAGACCGTTCCTGTCGCGCATGGCATTCACGTTTCGCACTGATTTTGCGGCAAGTTGCAGGAAAAACTTTTTACCTGGGTTTTTCAACTTGCCGGACCATTCGCCATCCTTCTGGACCTCATTGGACCATTCTCCTTCCCGCCCCATCCTGCACTTTTCCTCCTCCCAAAGCCTTCTCCATTCATCCTTTATTTTTGAGATAACAAAAGAATCGCATGGCTGCACAAGGTGTGATGCGCACGGAGGGAAATAACGCAACTCAGTTTTCCTTTGCTCAAGCACTTGTTTCAACTGTGGGGACCCATTATGCCCACCACAGTTGTCCACGTAGACGAGAAACTGGCGGCCATAAGGATCGGGACGGTGCGCACGTTGCTCGTTAAACCAAGTCGAAAAAACCTGTGGAAAGTTCAACCGCATTCAGTAATCGAAAAAAAAACAAAATAATAATATTGAATGTACCGTTTTATCGCACCACCCTTTCGGAACAGTTCGGTAAGTGACGCCAGGAACGTCGTCCGGCAAGCCTTGAATGGGATATGATCGTTTATCATTTTAAAATATGAGCATCGGCGTTGCGATTTGGGAGTTTGGCCCTCCGGTAAGATTGACCATCATCGTCATGCCCTCCCCCCCGGAAACAACATCGGCATATTTCACATCAGAATCTCCACGAAATCCGAGTGTGCGCCCGTTACCAAAATTGATAACGAAGTGAGTCTCATCCATGTTTCGGATGAGATTTTCATCCAATGTTCCAGCAGTGAAACCACGGTGGAGTTCACCCATGTGAAATGCGACCGTCTTTTCAATTTGAAATTCCTTTTCAGGACTGCAAGAGAGTTTTCCCGTTTGCATCCTTATAACGATGTTGTTGGCGTTCTGTTCGCAGAAAATGGCCAAATTATTTAAGAAGAATTTCACAACAGCGTGAAATGAACGCAAACCCTGCCAGAACTTACCATAAAATGCTGAACCCAACGCGTTTTGTTTTCTTCTTTCACAGGTATGTTGTCCGATAGATTAACGTAACCTGAACCATATTCGGCCGACCATTCTTCGGAGCCCTCAATGATGGCAAGTGCAATTGTGCGAAGAAGAGACGGCGACAATTTGATGCCAGTTGCGCGCATCCGAAAAAATTCAACGAGAAGAAGTTCATGCAGCCTCTCCGTCAAGGGGGCACGCTGGCGACCACGACCTCCAACAGCCACCTTCACCTGAACTCGCTCTACTACCGTGTTTAAAACCGCTGAAATCTACTTGACACAGGCGTCCGCAGCAGTTAGAATGCCTTCGCGATCCTTCCACCAACGTGTGCACTTCATGTGGTTTGCCTATTGAGAACGTAGATGCCGTAAGTTACTGTTTCTTGTGTTCCAATTAGCAGAACAAGACCACACATACTTTGTATTCGCCACGGAAATAAGCTTGAAAGTTCTTTATTTCTCTTACAGCAACGTCCTTTTCTCCATTTTCTTCAGCGTCTTTGACCATCCACTTGATGACTTTTACGCGTGTTTCAACCGACTCAACCTGCTG
Organism: Peronosclerospora sorghi; assembly: GCA_026184515.1. NCBI lineage: Eukaryota > Oomycota > Peronosporomycetes > Peronosporales > Peronosporaceae > Peronosclerospora > Peronosclerospora sorghi. The sequence continues at coordinate 8,131,278 of CM047591.1, forward strand.
GATTGCACGCTTGCGTTTCCTCGCTGCATCATTGTCGTTTGGAATCTGTTCTTGTTCAAGGTTGCCGTTGGTCTGTTCAAGAACATTCTCCCTGTTTTCCACTTGAGCTACGGCTTTGCTACGAGTCTGTGCCTGCGCATGAGACCTTGCAAGAGCAGCAACGATGGGTGATGGAGACGCCAACGCTTCGACGTGGTCAAGATTCATTGTCATTGGTTTGGACAGAGGGAATGTTGAGATGCACGATACGAGCGTGAGTTTTGGCAAGTGAGATCGTTTTTTTTTGGCAAAAGGGGGTGCCTATTATTAGTGTGGTCCACACTATTTACGAATCCACACTATTAGCGCATCCACACTAATTACGGTGAACGGTGTAGATCTAACACTAGCTTCACGATACCCACGTCAATAACCGCAGTCAAAGTTAGGCTAAAATCCACTCCAAATCCTTGTTCGTTGCCACATGCAACGACTCTTGCCTTGTATCGCTCGATATCACCATTTTCGTTGAGCTTGGTCTTGAAAACCCACTTTGTATGCAGGGGTCGACAACCCTTGTGCTTCTTCACTAGAGTACAAACTTTTCTTTCGAGGGCATTTAGCTCCCCCTGAATCGTAACCATCCACCTGTCCTTGTTCGAACTTTTCATGGCTTAAGTAAAAAATCTTGGGTTCATTTCCGTTATAAAATTAACGGACCCGACATCTTCAACTGCACATGCAATTTCAGTCGTAACTTGGTCAATATTAGCTCGATCTTCTTTTTTCTTCGATTTTTTTTCGAGTCACGTGGCGCTCGCGTTGTTTCTTGGTCTTGCTCTTTTTTTTCTTGGACTTTTGCAAACCCGAAGATTCCCCCCTGATTGGCGATCTTAATGAAGTACTTGTTGCACTTGTTGATTTTGTTTTCGCTTAACGTTTCGATGTTGCGTACGTGTTGTGTGACGACAACTTTACGTTCCGATTTGAGGTAAGCCTTGAAACCTTTATCCTCCTCTTTTTTTCCAGTTATCAACGCAAATTGAGCTCTATGAGCGGGTGAATTTTGCAGGATTTAGGTGCACCGTGCAAGGTGCACCGAAAGAAACGATATCTCCAGGATTGGGGGATTTTTGCAAGAAACTACAAAAGTGATTGTCGTCTTGCATTTCCATTACTTGGGCTGGAGTTCAATATATATGCGACATATTGAACCGCATCGCCGCAAACGATAAATTTAAACCACTAGAACACAACATGAACCTAGCCATGTTCATCACTGTGCGGTGCATACGCTCCGCTTTCCAATTACTGCACTGGTTGTTGGATTCTCTAATTTACCGTTCAACACCAGTCCGTTGATAAAATCCATCGAGGTTTTTATACTCGTACCCCCCGCCATCGGTACGAGGTATATGAACTTTACCGTTAAACTCCGATCGAAGAACGCCAAAAATTGGTCGAATTTTTTTGGCTACAACATGTTTAGTTCTAGACAAAAAAAACTCTAACATAGTTAGAAAATCATTAAATTTGATCATATATCTATTTCCAAGGTGGTCCTTCGGCGTAATCGGTCCTTTGAGATCGGAACAAATAACTCCACCAATGCAGTCAATAGGCGCTTTTTTCCACTATCTTTAACAGATCGCGCATTTTTCGTCTGCTTGCCCTGGGAACAGGTCAGACAATTCATCCGTTTGCAATCCGTTAATTTGATTCCACTTGATGCATCTTTAGCTAAACATTCGATAGTATCATAGTTGAGATGTCCGAGTCTAACATTAAAATGCTTTAATGACCCCTTTTGGACATCCACTTTCGAAACGAATCCGTATCATTTTTCTTCAGTGATAGCCATTACAGTTGAAAATTTAGGCACATCATCAACAACGTAACGGCGACTGTTAGAACCTTGTTGGTATTTTGTATGTGAAAAATTGGACATCGGGAGGACTGGACGTGTGCAACATAATTCGGTTGCCGTTTACGGATGCCATTTCGAACGCTTTTTCTTCCAAAAGACGATAAGATAAGATTTTCTTGGACAAATTATCCACGAAATAGACGTTTTCAACACGTATAGTGTTCGTCTTTTCACTTGCAAACACTTGGATCAAAAACCAACCCATTAACGAAACTTGCAATTTCTTGCCATCTGCTGGGCAACAGGTGTCGTTTTTTAAAAAAAAATTAAAATATATAAAAACATTAACCCAATTAATAGAATTAAAGAGGAATTAGTAAATACATTTGTACATCAAACACCTCACCATCATGCAGGTATTTTCTGTTATTAACCAGATAGATAATACCACCGCTGTCAATAATTCAGGTGCTGCATCCAATTTTGGACAGGTTATCACTGACGGTCAGTAAGAAATCGACCTTTTGTCACCCTTGTTGAGACATTTGGGACAAATATGCCCCACTTTTCCACAACCATGACATTTCACCGATTTTTTCTTCTCTTCCACGAAATTCACGGCATCAGTACTAAAGTCTTTGTCCTTTGTGTTTCGACTTCCACTGCCTGAGCAAATTGACACATCTCCTCGGTATGTCGTAAAAATTCTGACCTCGTAAGGTCAAATTTAGCCATTAGGACAGTTTTCAAATCCGGTGAAGCATAATGAACCATGTTATCCAAAATCAGTTGTTCACTGCCTCCAATAGCTTCTGAAATGGCAACTAGATATAAGTAGTGGTCATTTCCAGGGTCGCCTTGGCTTTTTCCGACTTGTAAAAAGCTTCATCGCCTGCGCAGAGGTGATTGAAGTATGAAATGCATTTAACATTTTACCTATTACATGCACAAGCATCGATGACTCCTTCCACCATAACTCAACTTAAGATTGTAGTACCTTCCAGCAGTAACGCCGAGGTAATGTCCAGGGAGGTCGACCTTGGTGTCTCCACTCCAAAAAAATCCACATGCCGATTCGGCTATCGGAAATTGACGTATAAAACGCGTCCCCCACTCTTGAAATCCGCCATCAAGGACAAAGACACGATACACATCGGTTCCATCGATAACTCTGATAGAAAACTTGCAACGCTTAGCGGATAGTGCATTGAAGACGGGCTCACGATTTTCCATTGGTGTACCCATACCATAATTTTGGTTATTAAAACCAGCTTGATTTCGCGGCTTTCTCTCAGGCGTTCTTTCAAGCGACGCCAACCACCAAATCTCATCGAACTGTTGAAGCCGAAATAGTTATCGTGTTGAACAGCTCTTGAACTTCCCATCTTATCCAAACGACCACAAACGTTTTGGAACATATCGAAAATCTTCATTCCTTCGGCACCAATACCTGCCGGTTTTTCTTCTTGAAAGCTTTCATCACTAAAACCTTCATGACCCTCTGGGCTAATAACCTGTTGAGAATTGTCACCGTCCATTATTGCGTAGATAGTTGAAAACTTGTGTCGTAGTTGCAAAGTAATAGCTCCAATATACTGAAATCATCTTAGGTCAATATTACAGCAACCAAATATCATTTTTGACCGTGAAAATGACACCCGTAGACAGTTCGCAGTAATTAGAAGAAGTTAAATAAACCAGGGACTTTATAATAGAATATTTATTGAGAAGTTATTAGCTAGCCTAACATGTAATATGCATAAGAAGTTAAATTATAGCAAACTTCCATCTGTTGTGTGCTCTACACCACTTATCAGTGTCACATATGTACTCGAGTACAAATACATGGAGCTTTTTACTAATAAGTACAATATGAATATTGCCACTAATGAAAAATATCAATCATACCTCTTCCTTTGTTGGTAGTAGTTCTTGTATTCGTCCAGAAAACGCTTAATCTCGTCTGAATGTTCTCTATCCGCAATAAGACGTGTGTTGAAGTGCTATTGAAAGTTTTTGACCAGCATGTACCAGTGTACCAGTTGTCAAGTCGTAGTGATCGGGTTGGCTAAAAGGACGGAGTGTTTTGGTTTAATCGTGTGCTTGGAGTGTAAGGTACGCAGATTTAAGAGGAGGCACACGGTTTTGCATGTACTTTACATATGTACTTTAATTGGTTATTAAATATAGTGTTCGTTTTACATTGGGTTGCGTAAGTCGCCGCTCCGCAGGGGTAATTGGAAGCAGAGGGCTAACACGGTCCCCTCTTGCTCATTTATTCCCGGCCAGGACATAGCTCCACCGGAAGTCTCACGACGGGAAGCACTCACTACGTTCACTCACCCTTAAAGCCCCACACGTTTGGAACGTGTTATTCTTTTTCGTATTGGCTGGGTCTCCACATTGCGATCTGCGATCTGCCCCAGATATTGGTTGGGTTTCTCACTGCTGTGTGCAGTCAAGCCCCAAAAATTTCTATTGGCTGGGTTACTCACTGCGATCTTAAGTCAATCCCCAGAATTTCTATTGGATGGGTTACTCACTGCTGTGTGTATTCAAGCCCCAGATTTTCCCCGCATTTGGAGTGACGATTTCCGCTCCATTTGCAGATCGGACATATTGGATTATCTTTTCGTTGGTTTTCGGTACAAGTTCCCCAGAAGCGGTACACTCATATCGGTACCTGCCAAGGTCCCTACTAAGCGACGGTCCACCGAGTCCACACCAATTACACCAATGGGTACACAAGTTGAGACGAATGAAGACAAATCGGACTCGGCGTCCTGCAGTGCTGATCCGGTCGCCCGATCGGCACACAGGCGAAGGTTCGCGGGGTACCCCCCGTAAGTTGGTCGGCTGGGCACGATGGTGGTCAAGTTCCGGACACTTCGGTGTTAGATTTCGAACTGGACTCCACCACAATGGTGCACGTGCCCGGATCACTTATTGACCGTGGATATCACCGTGATTTTTCGCAAATTTTGGATTTTACAAGTTTCGATATGGATACCTTCTGGATAGGACGCAAGAAACGCTTATCTCCTTGCGTCTATTGGTTGGAAAGGATGGAGATGTTCGATCTGGTAAAGGGGAGATCAGATCGAAATTAATGAATTTACGACTCCCCATACCGCTCCTGGCGGAGACGATCGGCACGAGGAACGCTTATCGCCTTGTGTCGTGGTCGTGAAAAAGGATATCGATGATCGATCTGGCCAGGTCGAGTACCAGATCGAGATTAACAAGTTTATTCCGCCCCATAAGGCTCCAACTGGAGCCGATCAGGACTATAGAAAGACTTGCTATAGTTCCGGAAGGGATCAGGACTCTGTTTCTGATCCCATGTATTTCGATGAAAAATTTCATGATGTGAAAACACTATAGGGGCGGATTACCCTGATCCGCCCGAATTATCCATTAAGAAACCCAAGCAGAGGCTCACAATGCTCTCGGACGATGACGACTTGGAAGAAAAGTCGTCGATCGGTGATGGGGTTGTGGATGACAAGGAGGTGATCAGGATGTACTACATCTACGAGTTGAAGAAAGGCATTCGCGAAAACGAGGTCATGCGAATTGTTAAACCCCTAATTCCGGATCGTCTGCATAGACCTACAACCGAACCGATCGACTCGGATCGGCCGCTGGAGCTGGTAAAGAATTTTCTGGCGATGCTAGCCGAAGTTGGGATGAAGGTGAAGAACGTTAATGACGTTGGAAAGTTGCTTGAAATCGATACGTGGAAGTTAAAACTATCTATATCGACGCTACAAGACCATCTGACGCCATTGGTGGGGGAGGTACGTCGCCCAACTCCCACAATTGCGCTGGAAGACCCAACCCTCGTGCCATCACTTGCCGAACAGTCACTCTCCGATAATAGCTCGTTGTATGGGTCGCCATCTTCCTCCAAGAGCTCTTCCGGGTTGTAGGTCGGTGTGGAGCGGATGACCATGGATCACGGTACCAGTCGCACGGAACAAAAAAAGGACGTGCGGTATTGTGGTGCGACATGCCAGTCGGAGCCCCAGGGGCGCCTACAGGTATCGACACTCCCCCGCTAAAGCGACCCAGTCACCTCGCCCGCGACGGAAGGAAGCATGCAAGCCATGTTTTGAAGCCATGATGAAGCGTTTTGTCGAAAATCGAGGCCGATAGCCTCAACGCCCGCGTGCACCAAGCCTATCGGTCCAGAAGACGACTTTGTTATGCGTAAGTTGGTATGGAGTCGGTAACATCAGCCGAAAAGGTGTCTGAAGGTGATGGAGTGGTTCGTAAGGCGAAGAGCAAGTCATATCCATCCCGCCCTCGCCGATCGGCAAGTAGCAGCGACTTCGACATGTAGTCGACTAGCGAAATTGACGGTGGCTACGGAGGTACGTGCATAGGCAGGGCGCGCAAGGAGGACTTAGCCTTGACGACGACGTTTGATCTTAATTAGACGGCGATCCCAAGGATTCGCATGGCCGCAACACTGAGTTGAAGGATTTTACGGCAAGGACGCTGATGAAGCGCAAGCCCAATCGTGGTTCAGCCGAACGAATTCCGCCTTCCTCCGTGATAAGACGCCAAATAAAGAACGGTGTTTGATCTTCCGATATCTGATGAGGGGACCGGCTGCAAATTGGATCCAACAATTAAGTCGGGATGTCCGGTATGATTGGAACCTGATATGCATGGAATTTGAAGAGCAGTACTGCTACTCCGGCTTTTTTACTGCTAGGAAGTATTACCACATGAAGAAAAGGGGCGATGAAACGACGATCGAGTACCTCCATCGAATTAACGTGGCCTCAATGCGTGCAGGGATCCCGATAAACGAGACCGATCCGCCGACCGGCGCTGACCAGGAACATGTGGGTCACTTTATCAGCACGCTGGACTATCAGGAATTGGCCGATCAGCTGACCTTACTGCGTCTCAAGGACGTGGGAGAAGTGGAGCAGACACTACGTATGTTGTGTCAATCCCTAAATATGAGAACGAAGGTTGCTGTCGGATCGAACCGATCCTGATCGAGGACGCAAGCCGATCCAGTGAAGAGACCTTCAACCAGGCTGGCCCCAGCGATTAAGGCGATCGTGGCTGATGTAAGCACCGGGTCAGAGAGGAGACTGTGGTTGGTCCAGCTTGGAGTCAGACGAGGAACAGTACCGTCACATTTTTGCCGCCCAGTCTGCACCAAGAGACCGATCAATGTCAAGACGTGCCGAATGGAGAAAGAGAAGCGGCAACAATTCGGGCCCAGATTCGCCACGGAAGAAGTGCACGCACTGCGGGTCGACCCAAAACGTTGATCGGGGTTGCTGAAGAAGAATTACCTGCAAGAAGTGTGAAAGACGCGGCCGCCCCACCGATCACTATTTATTTGGATGCAAGGCATGTGGAGAAATTCACGACGATGCACAGTGCAAGATGGAACGATTTTTTAACCAGATACAAAAGTGGTATGTTCCAGACAAGCATGCGGCAATTTTGCTGCCCGATGTGTAGAAGATGTTAAACTAGTTCACTTGCCAGGTTGGAATCTGGATCGAGCCGAGCGATCTACGTTTAGCATCTATTCATATGTCGGAAGGGGCGAAAACTCAACGGCAAAAAGGACAGGAGATGAGAATAATCCGATCTACAGTATTACGACTGATGAATATTCCCGATCGAAGGTCGTTATTCAGTTGGACCTGATGCCTGGCGAGTCACGTGGATACTGGAAATATCACGCTCCCGATAAATGGTTCGAACAGGCAAAATCCTGCGGGAAGATCAACAATGAAAATGTGACGATGTTGTTTGACTCTGGAGAAGAAGTCTCGATTATTGACTCCTCCTTTGCTCGTAAGGCTGGATGTCAGATTCACTCTACAAAGAGGAAAGAATGCGTCGGAATTAACAAAAATTCCTGTATGTACGAAGGGAGGACGCGTGTTAAGATCACTCTATCTGGTTCATTGGTTTATTTATTTAGCGCTTGGGTCGGTAAGCTGACCGATCAAGACGCGCTCCTTGGCATGGACTTTATGGTGCCGGCAGGCATACGCCCCGATCTGTCGCATGGAGTACTTACGCTTCCGGACGAAGTCCAGATCCAACTGGCTGGCCAACGCCCCTTACACGAATCACGCACTGATCTGACAAGGTGGAACCAAGATATCACCATTCCTGTGGGTCGATCGACAGATATCTTGTTGGATAAGGGTTACCGGACAAGGAAGTTGTGGGTGACCAGGGGCGATCAATGGGTACCGACGTTTTTGGAAGGTGGAAGCCAAAGCAATTACATAAGAGTTACTAACATCGGTAACAAACCGCTGACGGTAGGCAACGGTACGATCGTCGGTATGTGGCTGGCCGAAGGAAAAGTTCCGAGGAAGATGGGGTTTATTTTGATCGAATCAAGACGATATATTGAGAGGCAAAGCTTTACGTGTAAAGCCACCATCGATCGGGTCGGAGATGAAAAATCAGCCTAAGAAGACCCCTAACCGTGGACGGAAAGGCCGGGTTACGTAGCGACCAAGATGTGACGAAGATTATCCGCGCAGTTACCCGATACAGTGGGATCACTGGCAGATGTGCCGAGAGTCGTCAATGCAGTTGTATCACGAGATCGGGTGAAAGTGGAACCGACGGTAGATGTAGACGATCGTTGTATTGTTAGAGACGAGTGTGATGGCGCTTCCACCCAAATTGGTACTGCAGAAGGACAGCCCGTCAAAACAAGGATCAACATTGCCCGTTCGACAGGGGCGGACCGAGTGAAGTCACCTCACCGGATGACCTGGTGTATATGCACGGGGGCGGAGAGGAGTGCGTTGAAGGATCGTAAAACCATAGGGCTACCCTACATGAAGTGTCAACCGAACCGCTTGAAGTTACTCTGGACAATCCGCAAGCAGGTGACCAAGTCGCCGACACCCCCGAACGTACCGATCAGCCCACGGAATTAATATGGAAGAAGAAAAACTAGCCGATCGAGAAGGGTGCTGCTGATATCGACGGTGGTGATGTCAAGCCGATCGACCATTTGGATGTCAGATCGGCCAAGAAGACGTGTTGTGGTCGGACGCATCGGGAGTATCTGATCCACTTGAGGGATCGCAAAGAAGAAACTTGGATCGGTGAATCCGATCTGGATTGTGGTGCTCTGGTAAAAAAAAAATGAGTCCGAGCGAAATAGAATTAATCGGAACTTTTATGGAGCGACTCAGACCTACGAAGTGGAAAATCAAGACTTGCAATAGCGCCGATCGGCATATACCGATCGGCTTGAATATTTGTGATGTTTTATTGTGAATACGAGTGTGTGACGAACTGTGATGAACTGGTGATATTTCGATGGTAGAAAAGTGGCTTGGAGATGTGGATATTTTTTGATGACAATTGTAACGACTCTTTCGATGTGGATACAGTTGGATGTGGTAACGGTGGACCGTGACTAATGTGGATAAAGGCTACGACAGATAGGACGATTGGGTGATGTTTTGAAATAAAGTCTATTATAAATAAAACTAGCATAGTGCCCTGTTGTACCAACGGGGAAATAAATTTAATATTTGTACCACTGCAGAATGTAAATTGGCGTTGACCTGAGAAAAATGCGAAGTCACGGAAAACAGATATACACTATATTCTATATTTTATCTAATTGAGCGCCTCTTCATATACAACGTTTAACATGAGGCTGTATGCTATTCTACGTAAGTCAGTCAATTTCAGCCAATCAAAATGAGAGCTACGTACACCAGACGGACGGAATTCTATTATATATAGACTAGGGGATAGTACCCGACGTTCCGACGAAATGTCATTGAAATTGCATTGAAACTACAGTATATAAACATTGAATTTGAAACAAAAAGAAAATATTTTGTTGCTGTTATAGGCATACGTTGCTTTGTAGTCTTTTCGGTACTTTTTCAACAGCGTTGCCTCAGCTTCTTCTCGTCGTTCTCTTTCGAGGATCATCCACTTTTGAACTTCGACGACATGAATTCTGTTATTATATAGACTCTGTTATTATATAGATCGATCGATAGATAGAAAAGTCGCGCGTCTTGGTTTGGTGGCAGATTTTTACCCTAGTTTTCTTACTAAAAACCATAATAGTTGGATTTATCTCAGTATACCTGTCGCGGTCCAAGTACCGGTATCGGTTCAAAAAGTATGGGTAGGAACCCTTTGTGGTTCGTGATTAATCTGGTTCAAAAACTCTACACGTACACCACGAGTTCTCTATCGCAATAAAAGGGTGTGCGACAGTTGTTGCGCAAATGTTACTATAATGTTACAGTTCTTTACAACAGTGGGATGCTTGTTGATTAAGTGATACACTGACGGAACTCGACTGCAATTCTCATCACCTTTGCTATTGCCTTTGGGTGATCAGCATTTACGTGAAAAATAGTACTTATGGACACCTTAGAAACATCGCTGATAATCAATCGTAAAAAATGAAATAGAACGATTCAGTGTCAGTTGGAGCTATGAGTAATACCCCTCTGTCTGCAACAATGTATTACCACGTTTACAACGACCTTTCTGGAAATTCTGACATACGGGAGCGCCTTCCTTGGCTTCGGTCGATGCAGCTTCCTTCACGTTTTCTCTAACGTTTTCCGCTCGCCTATCCTCCTCTCTATAGGTTTCAATTGGATCGTTTCTATTCGTTCCACTTTTTAGATGATGAAATTTACACCTTGCCCCACTTTTGCATTTTCACTCTAAAATTAATACAAAAGGGGCATCCGACGTCGCTTGCGTCGGGACTCGATCGGGCACCGCCGATTCTGTATCTACCGCTTCCGACGAAGCACCAGTTGTGGCAAGTCCACGAGCAGGTTGTTCCGCTGGTTGTAGTAGCTCTTCCGCATCTTGGTTCTCCATCACGTGAGCAAATTTACACAACTAGCCACGCGTACATTGTCCCTCTTGAAATTTATGACATATGCCTTTTTTTGAGTTTCTTCTGCAACGCGTCACGGGCTTGTGCGTACGCTTCATCTCGCGTGTCGTAATCTAACTTCATCGGACGTCCCATAACAACCATACCATCGAATTGTACGGCCGCTTCGCACGGTCCTTCTTCATAAAATTGCACGTGCCCAAAACCTTGGAATTCCTTGGTCTGAATATGTTCGGCAAGCCGCTGCGCGTATGATGCCGCACGTGTCAAATACTTTGCGTAAAATGTCTTCAGTGATATCATACGACAAATTACCCACGTAAATCGTGGTACAACCTTTGGGTCGTGGCCCCATGACTTTAGTCGGTCGACCATTTGGTGTTGCCGCGAGCGACCCATTTTTAGAAAGGCTGGACCCATTCTTCGGTTCCAAAAAAGCGAACATTCAGGGTGAGCTTGTCCCATTTCGTTTGGTTCAATTGAGCCACTGCGTCTAAAGCGTGGGCATAATCGCAGAACGTGACGAAACCTAAACCTTTGGAGCGGCCACTTATATTGTCGTACACGTCCTTGGATTGGTGCATTTCGCCAAAAGAATTGAATTTTTCATACAGCGCATTTTCGTCGACGTATAACGGTAAACCCGCTACAAATACTTTATTGCGGTTGCGCCATAGATCACCACTGTCTACCATTATCTATATGTCGTTACCAATGTAAAAAAGCAAATTTACAATTATTGTACACCAGGCAAATAATAGATAGTACAGTTCAACTTCAATTAGGTTCGGGATCACGTACTTAATTGAATTCATACTTAGATCAAGTTATTAGCTTAGGTGCGGGAGCGCGCATTCATCGATGCGGACATGAATTATGTTATTATATAGATATGAACGATTACCCGATCGGCTCCTACGGCAACATCGAGACCTGAAGGAGGGAGAGGCACGTCAACCTTCAATACCCCCAACGATGCATGATGAAATAAGACCAGAAGTGCCGGGCAGAAGAGTTGGTTTGGGTGCCTTTCCAGCTGGTTTGGGTATGCTTTTCACGCTGTCGTCCTTCTGGCGCACCACTTGGTCGGCTCCTGGCGTTGGCGCTTCAACTGCGGTAGTGGAAAGATGACGCTGGGTGGATCGGGATTAAGATAGAGAGGGACGTAGCTCATCTAAATCCGTCGATCCACCTTCAGAATCCGCCCCAGGCGATGTTGACGCCGACTTGGACCGAGCAGTATGTGGAGTTAAGGGCGCTTGAGATTTCGGGGCTTGAACTGGTGTAGTTGAATCCGCTGTTGCGCTCAAATGCTTTGCCGGTGTCTTGGCTATCTTTTGCGGCACCGCTGGTTTTTCCTCGTGATCTGGATCGGCCGCTACGTCCCGCGCCCTTGCGTTTCTTGCTTTGCGTGCGAATTTTGGTGGGCGGAATTTCAGCCAATGAATGGCGAGAAATTCCGCCTGAGTTTTGTTTGGAAATACTGCCGGAAAAATGCGCCTGCGGGTCCGCAAGGGCGCTCGATGCTGCTCCGCAAGGAATGGAGCTAGCGACTGGAGAACTGGACAGACACGTGGCCAGCTCATCGCTGCATCGGTGGACTATTCCCCAGAGTCGATACGACTCTTAGGTCCAAAAGCCGAGACGATCTTGGAAGGCATCAATTCTTTCCGAGTGATAGTCGATCGTGAGTTGTAACTCGGCGATCTGCCGATCCAACTCACGCTTCTGAGAATACAAAATCGATCGGTCTGGCCGATTCTCTGAACTCTGTCGAGTGAGCACTGCGCGATGCTCTTGGAGATGAGATCGGCAGATCGTGACGCGAAGTATGTCGTGACGGGCGCCAATCAGACCCTCCAACACCGGTCGGATCTGATCGAAGTGGCTGTGCATCTACCGATCGGCATCAATCAGCGTGTGCACGGTTTGGATGACATTGATCGGTAATGGATCTACATACAAAAGGAAGTGAGGACCGGTCCAAGGTGGAGTTAATGATGTATTGGCGTACCTGGTTTGGTTTGTTTCGGGGCTGAGGCCTTGAGATGCTTAATCTCGGCCATCAAGAGCGTGTGATAAGCTTGTATGGCGTCGATCAGCTTGGAGAACCGATCTGTGTCCCGACGCATTTTCTGAAACGCGGCGTTGACGACGATCTGCTTCTCACGTTTGACTTCCAACTCCTTTCGGATAGATAAATTGTTTTCTGAGACCGATCGACCTCGACTCGGTGCTCATCTTGTTCACTGACAATTTGAGTGTCACCCAAGTCGTCGGAACGGTCAGATCGGTCAGAAGTGGGGATATCCGATCTACGAAGACAAGTTTTAGAAAAAAAATGTAGCGATCGGAGATCAAGTGGAATTACCTGGTACATTGGACTCGGAGGAATGCATGGAATTGAAGACTGTTTGTGAGATCGGGCCGCTACCGTTGTGCGGCTGCGACCAGACTCAGGGGCGGCTGTGGTGAAGTGCTATTGAAAGTTTTTGACCAGCATGTACCAGTGTACCAGTTGTCAAGTCGGAGTGATCGGGTTGGCTACAAGGACGGAGTGTTTTTGTTTAATTGTGTGCTTGGAGTGTAAGGTACGCAGATTTAAGAGGGGGCACACAGTTTTGCATGTACTTTACATATGTACTTTAATTGGTTATTAAATATAGTGTTCGTTTTACATTGGGTTGCATAAGTCACCGCTCCGCAGGGGTAATTGGAAGCAGAGGGCTAACAAGGTCCCCTCTTGCTCATTTATTCCCGGCCAGTACATAGCTCCACCGGAAGTCCCACGACGGGAAGCACTCACTACGTTCACTCAACCTTAAAGCCCCACACGTTTGGAACGTGTTATTCTTTTTCGTATTGTCTGGGTCTCCACATTGCGATCTGCGATATGCCCCAGATATTGGTTGAGTTCCTCACTGCTGTGTGCAGTCAAGCCACAAATTTCTATTGACTGGGTTACTCACTGCGATCTTAAGTCAATCCCCAGAATTTCTATTGGCTGGGCTACTCACTGCTGTGTTTATTCAAGCCCCAGATTTTCCCCGCATTTGTAGTGACGATTTCCGCTCCATTTGCAGATAGGACATATTGGATTATCTTTTCGTTGGTTTTCGGTACAAGTTCCCCAGAAGCGGTACACTCATATCGGTACCTGCCAAGGCCGCTACTAAGCGACCACCGAGTGTGTGACCACCCACACCAATGGGTACACAAGGTGAGATGAATGACGACAAATCGGACTCGGCGTCCTGCAGTGCTGATCGGGCGACCGATCAGCACACAGGCGAAAGTTCGCGGGGTATCTCACCCCCGTTAGTTGGTCAGATGGGCGCGATGGTAGTCAAGTCCCGGACACTTCGGTGTTAGATTTCGAACTGGACTCCACCAAAGCCGTGTAAGTAAGTTGGATCTTGGCTGTTTTGGGCAATTTTTCTTATTGTGATCTTTGCTATTATACGTATGGTCACGGTGAAGAACACTCACTTCTTTTAGAAGCAAAACAATATCATCAAGACTTCTTTCCTCCTGCCGCAGCAGGCGGTTCCCAACGTTTGCGATGCTGAACAAATCATTCACTTTGGGTGACACGTGAGTATCCACTGAAAAAGTAGCTTGATTCCCGCGTGTTTCCGCAAAATGTTCTTGTCAAAAGGGAAGCACAGCTACTGTAAGTATAGAGAGAAGACCAGACAGACGCATGGAGGGTAGTAGTGCAAGATGCTTGGTAGCAATCAAAAGAGAAAATGAGGTTCGGTCAGATTGCTTTGGTCAGGTATAGCCGGAATTCCCATGTTGATGTAGATATCCTTTGGGATCAATTTCAACGATGGGAATTCCGGGATTTATGATGGCGTTGCCGATGACGCAAGGAACGCACGTGCCTACTTTGGACACTGTGCAATATTTTCCGCCCGCAATGACAATGTGGCCGAGATGAACACAGCCGTCCTGAAGATCGTTCTGGGAGAAGAACAGGAATTTCTCAGTGCCGACAAAATTGATGAGGAGGAGGGTCCAAAAGCAATCCTAACAGAGTTCTTGAACAGGCTCGAAATAAATGGATGGATGCTTTTTTAACAACCATGACATTTCACCACTTTTTTCTTTTCCTCAACGAGTTTACTGCATCAGCTCCAAAAGCCTTTGTACTTCGTGACGCGCCTTCAACCGCCCGAGCATATTGGCACATCTCTTTGGCGTGGAGTAAAAAATCTGACCGATTATGGTCGGATTTTGCCGTAATTATGGTCTTTAGTTCTGGTACCGCCGCATCGGCTGGCATTGAAGTTTGGTCCATCAATGATGCTCCTGCGGAATCTGGATACATTAAACGGTCTTGCAACGGCTCGCGCCTCATTGTCCGCCGGTGTTTTGCACGTGTGACTGAGGCTGAAGTCTTGACGGGTGATACTGTAGGCTATGCATGGTTTATCCCGCGCATTGCACTAACAACTGAGCAATCAGGACTGCCTTACACGGTCTGTCGAAAGCGGTTTCCTGTGCTCTTGGCTTATGCCATGACGATAAACAACTCAAATGGACAGACGCTGCACAAGGTTGGCATATGTATCACAAGGGACGTTCTCACATGACCAGTTGCACGTCGCCTTTTCACGGTCGAATCACCTTAGAACATCTCCGTCCTTTTGGAAGCTGCGTTTGAAGAACTACTTGTTCGTCATCACTCATTTCGTTCAGCGTACTTGCACACGCACGTTCCAAAGCAATCAGTAAGTACTAACGCAATATTTCCACTAGAGAACGATAGCAACAGAAGAAAACGTAATGACAACAATAAAGCGCAAATAACTTGTACTATCCACATCAATATTAACCAATACACTACGTGACTTGACGAGAAACCGTAACTTAATACACAATCCACGAGATTAAAAGAGAGAAAATTCCAGCCGCAATCCGGCGACTGCACTCCAATCAATTACTTGCGAGAATTAAATCAAAATACAAAGTGATTCTATTAGTGTTAAGTTGTTTACTTAAACGAATAATATGCATATATGTAGTTCACTAGGTTTTTTATCGAAAAGGCATAAAACAAAAACGTTTCAGGCGACGCCGAGCGCTGCAGAAATTGCGCTCCCTTCCTGCACTCCTCCTTTCCTTTCCGGTGAAAAGCGCCTAGTCCATCTTGAACGCCATCAATCCGAGTCCCTGCTGCATGCGTTTTAACTTCTCTGAACCCAAGCCTTTTGTGAGTACATCCGCCAACATCGTATCCGTAGGTTCATAGACAGGTGTAATTAATCCATCTTGAGTCTTTGAAATCAGAAACTTCACTCGTATATCCATGTGCTTCGTCCTTGAACATTTTCCATCTCCAGCGATCACCTTGATATCCGCTTGGTTGTCGCATCGTAACACCATGGGAACCTTTACAGAAATTCCAACTTCCTTGGTCATCTGCATAAAACCAGTTAGCTCAAATTCCAAAACCGATCCGGCGTAAAGCTCCGTCTCCATCGTCGACAGCGACACAAACCACTGTCGCTTACGAATCCAGTGCACTAGGCACCCATCCATCATAAACATTCCGCCACTAGTTGACTTCCGGTCCCCCTTTGATCCACCAAAATCGGCATCCGAGTAGCCGAAAATCTCCTTTTTGCTATTCTCCTTAGCTTTCTTTTCTTGGGTCACCTCCATCCGAAACTTTAATCCACTTGTTCCCTTAAGAGATCTCAGGATTCGTTTGGCGGTTACCCAGTCAAATTTCGTGGGCGCATGCGCCCTGCGCGTGGCCTTGTGGACTGCGAATGAAATGTACGGCCTGCAGCACCGCGCGATCCACAACAAACTTCCTGTTAACGATTGAAACTTCTTTATCGACGGTTCTTTATAGAAAATGCCTGTCTTGAGAAACTCTTGATCCTTTAGTGCCTCGTTTTCATATTCATCCCCAATAGGGATCTTGACAGTGTTCGCACTTTCCATTCCATAGTTCTTCAGCAAATCAATAATCACAACTTCTTGATCTAACATGTATCCATTATCTTCGTCGTAACGGACGCGCATGCCTTAGATTTTTGAAAAATGAACGAGGTTTTTGATCTCCAAATCCTTCAAATCATCGAATTTTTTTTGATGCAACCCTCCTTGTTATTTACGATCTTTTAACAAAATTAAATTTAAAAAATATATTTGAAAATCCTAAAATAACTAAAATTGGAAAAAGAGGAAAACAATACCAAATAGTTTTTTTAGCTAAAATGATAGAAATTAAATTTAAAGATTTAGATTGTTGTGACGAGAAAGTCGTCCAAATACACTCCTACGACCACGGTATCACCTCCAATCTTGTGGAAGTAAACACATCCATCGGTGAAACTTTGTACGTAACCAGAGTTGATCAATTCCGAGTGCAACAAACGATTCCGCTGCCTGCCAGATTGTTTCAAGCCGTAGAGTGACTTCTTTAATTTCAACACGACTTGTTTCAAACTTCCAGCCTCCAATTCTTCCAATTTCCTTGGTTCTGTAGCAGGTGCGTACACGCACGGTGCGGCTAGCGCACAGAGGAAGACTTTCCTTGAGCGGCGAGACGCCGCTACTTAGCCGATACTCCCTTATATAAGGGCTTAATAATAGTTCGCTCTCTTACTCGGGGCCAAGATTCCCTTTGTTTACTTGTTAGTAGAGACTAACACCTTGATACAAGGCTTCCTTTCGAAAGGGAGTAGCTAAGGGAGGTATTACCTTTGGCTACAAACACGCACAGCACGCTCGACCCTTGCGGTCGAGCGTCGAGCTGGATTCAGTGTATTTTGTAAACTGATTTTTATTTAATATGTAATTAGCCTAAATTGATTAAACTAATGTAAACTATATGTAATACTAAGTAGAACTTACTCAATTCGTACCTAGACGAAATGTAATGTACACTACCTGTGTACCAACACGTGGCAGGCTGCCACGCCTTCACCGAGGGCTCCTTCCCTGATTGGTTAAAATAACCAATAGGTCCGAACCGTTCGGACTGGTCAATACTTGACCTTAGCCGTTGTGTACTTACGTACACCAACGTAACCAAATGTGACCTTGTTACATCCTCCCCCACCAAGACTATTGACACGAAATAATCAATTTTAGTTGGGGAACTCCAACTGCCAGAACTCTGGCGTACCATGAGCACCTTTAGTGGTGCTCAAGATTCTCCCCGAGAAGGGGATGGCAACTATTCCCACTCCGGTATTTCGGAGGAGGAAGGCCTAGGGGATATGTCCCCTAAGTATGACCGCTCCGACAACGCCGAACGGCGATGTCGGCAGTCTAATCCGTTCCCCACACGTCTGGAAAATGCACTTACGCGTGAGCCACCTCTACCAACTGCGGATGATGTATCCGGGTCGCCTAAGGTGACCATCACCAATGATCTAGACACGGCTCAGGAAGCCCGACATGCCGTACAGGCACGGAAGGGTCCTCGTGACCCTCCAAAGAAGGCTAAAAACGAGGTAAAGAGGGGTTTAGCCTCCCATATCTCTGGCCCTGCGGCTGTTCAGCCGCGTGAATCGCGCGACGGAGACAACTCCGGGCAAAACCGCTAACGACGAAGCAGTTCACTGTCACCTAGTACCTATAGAGTCTCGGGAAACAGGCACGGGGTGCCGTTGTTGAGAGCCTCCGCGAGGTTCCCTTCGTTCTCCTACCAGGAGAAGGTGTTGAGGAGGCAGAGCAGAAATTACGCGCTTGGGCGGAAGGAGAGAAGCGTCTCCCTGAATTTAACAAGCTTTATAACAGCTCTTCCGATTCTGACGTTCGGATAGAGAGGGCATTGCGCTTGGCGTTTGACCAAGCCAAAGCGCTGGGGCAATTAACTGCCCCTTATTGCACCCGCTAGCGCTCCTGCCCTCGATGTGGTTCCGGAGAACAGTGCGAGCGCCACATCTGCCTCCGGCAAACTCCCAGCTACTGGGAGTGGAGGGGCTTCTCCCGCCCCTTTTATCGTTGACTCGCAACGGGGTTCTCCCGCTCGAAAGCGTCAACGACGTCACGGCAATCCTGACGCAGGGGAGTCTCGGACTCCCACAAACTCTGTGAATGTGGATAACCTTTCCACTTCACCAGATACTGGGTTTCACCCCTATGATAGCGTCGCGCCATCAGGCGCTCACATGGTAATGTGGAATACCCTCCGTATAGAAATACGGAGGAGGAGGTCGCGCAATTGCGACTTGAGGTTCGCGAGCGCTGTGATCGACACAGCCGTCGCAACCTGGACGCCCAGGAGGGACACCGCGACGAGGGGACTGCGATTGACCGCATCGAGAGGCGGCTTTACTCTCTCGAATCTGTCGTTGCAGAGTTTCGTGGTCGCGTTTCGACCCTATTGGATGTATTTCGACCAGTTGTGCCTTTCGGCTATCCGCCTTCCCAGCCTCCTCCAAGCGGGGTCCCGACTCCGGGTTCTGGTATGGCTTAAGCATACCCACATATAAGGTTGGATGCGTACGCATCGCCTTCGGGATATCAAAGGTATACGCCAGGCCCTTTCGGGCTAGCACCTTGAAAGTCCCCACGAACATGGGGCGCACTTTTTTCCGTAACACGTTAGAAACTGCATGTGTAGGAAGGTTTGTAGCGTTTAATAAAACGCTTTCCCTACTTTATACGCCTTTCGGTTACGCCGACCCTTGCGGTCAGCCTGCTCCTTCTGCTTGTCTTGGCTTTCCGCCATGGCATCGCAGCCGTGTCGTAAGACACTAAGGCGCGTCGATAAAAACTTATCGATGTGCTTTCGCACAGATACAGGGCTGACATCAGGGAATCCTCCTCCCTCAATCCCTGGGCCACACACACGTGGCGCCAACGGAACCCTCGGATTCACTAATCCGTTCACGTAAACCGGGGTAAACCCCGTAGATGCATGGACCGAATTGTTTGTAGCGAATTCGGCCATCGGAAGCATCTCAATCCAACTCTTTGGAGAATCCGTACATAAACTTTGGAGATTATTCTCAACAACGCGATTAATGCTCTCCGTTTGACCGTCCGTCTGCGGATGATCCGCAGTGCACATGAGGAGCTTGGTGCCCAGCACCCTAAACAACGCTCCCCAAAACTGTCCCGTAAAACGGGGGTCCCGATCCGACACAACGGAATCGGGTAGACCATGCTGTCGAAAGACACGCTCTAGGAACACTTTTGCTGTTCCTTGTCCATCAATGGACTCTGGCACCGCCACCAGGTGAGCCATCTTGCTCAAACGGTCTACAAAGACCAATATGCCGGTGTTACCGGCCTTATCCTTCGGAAAACCGAAGATGAAATCCATACTGATGGATTTCCAACACTCCGTTGGAACGGACAAGCTCGCCAAAGGCGCAGCTTAATCTGCAGAGGGTTTGACCCTCTGTCACGTCTCACAGGTGCGAATATACGCACCGACCCACTTATACATTTTGGGCCACCAATACAAAGCGCTTAAAGCGCTGTAGGTCTTATCCCGACCTAAATGACCCCCAGTAGGGGCGTCATGTGCCTCAAAGAGGACTCTATACTTCAGTTCATCATTATGAGGAACAACCACCCGCGGAGTGTCCTCCACGCTCGTGCTATAATATAGCAAACCGTCACAGTAACTGTAACGGTGTAACCGAGCTCTAGCTCGACTTGACAGGGTAGGGTCAGACGAGGCAAGTCCCTTTTCACCCGATGCGCTGATAATCGCCGTACATTGTGGGTCTTTCTCATACATCTGGCGTATGAGATCCACCACAGATGTGGTGCCGAATGTCGCGTGAGCGATCTCGTAATCTGGACAACGCGACAACGCGTCTTCAAGCACGTTCTGATTGCCAGGTTTATACTTAACCTCAAAGTTATAATCCGCAAGGAAGGAGGTCCAACGGGCCATCCGTTGGAAGAGATGAGGCGACTTTGTTGCTGTCAGTAAGGACGCGTGGTCATTATAAACCACGAACGGCTTTGAGCCGAGTAGGTGAAACCTAAATTTGACAAGGACATACTTCATAGCAAGTAGCTCCTTGTCATGAACGGGATAATTCCGTTCCGCAGCTTTAAGCTGCCTCGACTCAAACGCAATTACGCATTTCATTCCTGCATCGTCTGCTTGTAACAAAGCACATCCGATTGCGAAATCGGAGGCGTCGCAGACGACACTAAATGGTTTCCCAGAGTCTAGGAGATCAAGAACGGGAGCTTTTAACAAGCTCCCTTAACCGATTCAAAAGCGTTTTGGTGTTCAGTTTCCCAACACCAATCAACATCCTTCTTAAGAAGGTCGGTCAATGGCTTCGCCATTTCAGCGTAGTTCTCGCTGTACTTGTGGAGATAGTTGGCTAATCCAATCCACTTCCGTAAATCTCTAAGAATTACAGGAGAAGGCCACTCCACAATGGCTTTCACCTTCGCGGGATCCGCCCTCACTCCATCCTTACCGATGAAGCATCCGAGGAAAGGAACTTACTCAGATCTAAATATACATTTGGATGCGTTTGCATACAACTTATGCTCTCGCATACATTCGAGCACCGATCGAAGGCGTATCAGATGCGTCTGAACATCAGACGAGTCGCCTTCCGCACGACTATGAATGAACATATCGTCGAAGTACGTCTGAGCGTACTTCCTATGAGGGCGGAAGAGTTGAGTCACCAAGCGATTGAAAGTCGATGGTGCATTTGAAAGCCCTTGTGGCATAACAAGCCACTCTCACAGCATGTCGCTAGGCGGGCTGACCACTGTAAGAGGGATATCGGACGCTCGCATGAGCACCTGATAATACCCGTCCACCAGATCTAAGGCACTGTATACAGTACAGCCCGCCATATTATTCTGGAGGACATCCTTACGAGGAATCGGAGTCTGCATTAGTACTGTAGCTGCATTCAGCTTGTTGTACGCATGTACATGCGCCACTTTCCGTTCGGTTTACGAGCCCAAAAAGTGGGAGATGAGTGGGGAGACTTGCTCTCCCGCACCATCCCTGCCTCTTCTTTCCCCTTGAAGAATGCGACGATGACGTCGCATTGCTCCTTGGGGAGAGGCCACTGCCTAGTGACGCAGTATTTGGTTCCAGGAACCAAATCAATTTCATGTCGGACTCCCCGATCCGGTGGTAACCCCATCGGCGGGTTGTCAATAATGACATCTCCAAATTCCTTTAGTAAGGAATGGTAAGGGTCCTCAGGATCCGCAAGGATCTTGAGACCGCTTCGGGCATTCAATGCCATGCCTGTTTTGGGTTTGGTTTGCACCAAAACTTACTCGTCCATCGTGGATGAGGAGTTCAACTCCTCTTCCGGACGCAACACGACGACCTCGTCGATTTCATCTGCTTTAAAAGCAGTCTCAAACTCGTTGAAGGACATCTCCTCCAACGACAACAGTTCGCCTACCCCAGGCAACCGTTCCAGGCTTACGCTTTCTGTGACAACACCTGTCACACTATTCAGCATCCTGTAGGACTGCTGACTACTGGCCTTGGGACTCATCCCGAGACCCATATGGGGGGAGTCAATTGCCCCATCTATTGGAATGCCACGCGCCTATCCAAAGAGGTCTCTACCTCTACCACCGGTGAATCGCCGGTCTCACCTATAACGGCGTAGTCGGGATCATTTCAGACGTGCGAAAGAGACAAACTTCGGGTCTCTTCGCTTGGAAGCGCCTCGCGCTTAACCACAGGAGTCTCTACCCCTACCACTGGAGTTACCACAGGTAACTCACCAGTATCGCCTATAACAGCGTGGTCGGAATCATTTCCGACGTGCAAAAGAGACGAACTACGGGTCCCTTTTCGTGGAAGCGCCTCGCGCTTAACCACAGGGTTCTCTACCCCTACCACTGGAATTACCACAGGTAACTCACCAGTCTCGCCGTTCACGGCGTGGGGATTAACCGCTGAGTCCCCCTCGTTAAGGAACTCTTCCTTAACGCCATTGGGAATGATCATTTCAGACATCCCAATCTCTGGCATCTCACGCCAGAATCGCTTTTGCGATCGAGCAAAGGTGGGTTCATGACTCGCCAATGCTTCACCCGACCGCGGGTGCGTCGAGCCAATGGACTTAGACTTCCAGTCTATCCATGGCTCGTGGCGTTCCAGCCACTTCATGCCCAGAATGAGGTCATACCTCGAGTCCAAATCCAGGACTAGGCAACGTTCTAAGCTGTCGAAGTCTGCAAACTTCAGCTTAAGGTCAATCGAGACCTTGGGTACATGCCCTGTACGCCCGTCGCTAGACGGACCGTGACAACGTCACGAGAACGTGCCCTAGGGCCTCGGCATACAGCCTACTCTTCTCAACAGAAGCTCGTCTGACATAATTTTCAGACGCTCCAGAGTCTATCAAGACTCTCCAAGGCTTATCAAAGCCTTTCACGCCCGAAAGGACTACCAGCAACCCTGGATGGTACACCAAGTCGGTTCTAGAAAGCACCGTTTACCTCGGGTCTTTGTGCTGTCGGCCCCTACCTTTTGGTTTAACAGCACTGAGGGATCCTCCGGTAGGGCGCCCCGCACCTAGTGGGAGCCGTCGTTTCCCGACGTCCTCGGCGAGGGCCTTTTACCCGCCCTCGTCCCCTTATAGCGAGAGTCTTGCTGGGCTTTTTTCGGACATCTGTTCCACAGATGATCTGTGCTTCCACACATGAAGCATATCAGCTGCCCATGCCGCTGCAACATTGCAAGGAGCTCCGCTTCGAAGCCCTGCGGGAAAGAGTCAGAGTGACACCTAGCGGGAGGTTTCTCTTCCGCTTCGACCTAACTCAGGTCCATGGGTTCGGGACACACCTTAGAGGAACGAAAGTTCCTTTCGGCGTTAAACGCCATCTTAAACTCCTCCCCCAGGGATTGGGGTCGGCATCGGAAGAGCTACCAACATGCTGGCCCTTCTTTCAGGCCTCCCATGAACACGGGAATGGAAACATCGTCCGAATACGCTTTCGCGTGCATCCCTGTCAACAGGGTCTTAAGTTCTTGGATGTATGTCTCCGAGTCCCTAGTTCCCTAACGGCACCTCAAAAACGCCAGCTGATTCTGGAAAACCAGATCAGGCGTGGCATACATGTCCATAAGCTTTTGCTTAAGGACTTTCCAGGTTGGGAACACGTCCGTAACCGAATCCGGACACGTAAACGCCCATGAACGGGCTTTAACCGTAAAATGGGTCAGTTCAAGTCCCACTTGCAAGTGATCCTCGATCCCATTCGCTGTGTCAAAGGCTGTTTCGACCTCGCGAAGCCACACATAAAGGTTATCACCTTTTTCACCGGTGAATTCCTTTATCTTAAAGGACAACGGAGGGCGCACCCCCGTAGACGTGAAACGACTTCCACAGAACGACCTAATCTATATTAATGATGTTCCGATACCCCTCACGTTAATTAAGGGGGAATTTATATCTTAAGTTATGAAAAATAAGATTTCTAATAAAAGCTTGACATTTATTCTTATAGTTTCCTGACTTGACTCATGGGCGATGAGGGCGTTAACCCTCTCACGTACGGCCTCAAAGCCCTGAACCACTAGGAGCTGAATACCATCATCGCCCAAGATGGACAACAGCCTGTTAAAGGCTTCTTGTTGGACGGGGGTTAGCTTACCCCAATCCTCTTGGTTCATCCTTTGCAGAGGATGTTGTCGTCTACTAACACAGGTGCTGGATTGACTACAAGTGCTACCAGATGTAGCAGGTGCGTACACGCACGGTGCGGCTAGTGCACAGAGGAAGACTTTCCTTAAGCGGCGAGACGCCGCT
Source organism: Peronosclerospora sorghi (assembly GCA_026184515.1). NCBI lineage: Eukaryota > Oomycota > Peronosporomycetes > Peronosporales > Peronosporaceae > Peronosclerospora > Peronosclerospora sorghi. The sequence continues at coordinate 8,155,774 of CM047591.1, forward strand.
ACTTGGCCAATACTCCCTTATATAAGGGCTTAGTAATAGTTCGCTCTCTTACTCGGGGCCAAGATTCCCTTGGTTTACTTGTTAGTAGAGACTAACACCTTGATACAAGGCTTCCTTTCGAAAGGGAGTAGATAAGGGAGGTATTACCTTTGGCTACAAACACGCACAGCACGCTCGACCCTTGCGGTCGAGCGTCGAGCTGGATTCAGTGTATTTTGTAAACTGATTTTTATTTAATATGTAATTAGCCTAAATTGATTAAACTAATGTAAACTATATGTAATACTAAGTAGAACTTACTCAATTCGTACCTAGACGAAATGTAATGTACACTACCTGTGTACAAACACGTGGCAGGCTGCCACGCCTCCACCAAGGGCTCCTTCCCTGATTGGTTAAAATAACCAATAGGTCCGAACCGTTCGGACTGGTCAATACTTGACCTTAACCGTTGTGTACTTACGTACACCAACGTAACTAAATGTAACCCTGTTACAGGATAATCTTGATTCCACTTGGAATACACAGAAAAATGTCATGTTCATCCTCCAACGCTTTAACGTAAGCGTTGGGGATGTCTACATGCATCGCTTTCACTCTCCTCTTGCGTGATAACGTCAAAATAAAGCGTACTGTGGTAATTTCCATGACCGCTGCGAATGTGAACTCAGAGTCAACCCCTAAACTCTGCTTGTTTCCGCAGTGACCAGTCTCGCTTTATAACGTTCTAAAGCGCTATTTGAATCTGTTTTGACTTTGTAAACCCACTTCGTGTGAAGTGGTTTCACATTATCAGGCCTTTTCATTACGTCCCACACTTGATTTGCTTCTAGGGCTTGTATTTCTTCGTCTTCATAAAGCATGCTCTCGATCTGCCTTCTACACACTGGTCAGCATCTTCACGTTTTTAACGTGTTGCGTCACCTTCAACTTCTGCTCCTTTTTTAGATAAACCTTGAAACCCTTGGTTTCTTCTCTCCGTCCAATTATGATCCCAACTTGAGCGCGATGCGCGAGCGTGTTCGTCCCGGGATTCCGGTAGACGGTGCACGGCGATCCAAACGTTACAGTCTCACCGAGATTAGGTTTTGGTTCCGGTTAAGACCTCTAGAGGCGACATCCGCCTTGGATTCGCGCTTGTGGGGGTGCGCTTCAGCACGTACGCCGCGTACTTCGCCGCATCCCCCCAAAAAGACAAATTCAGGCCGCTTCCGAACAGCACGCACCGATCCATAGTCATGACGGTCCTATGCATACGTTCCGTCTTTCCATTTCTGGCTTGATTGCCAGTCTCACTGATCTGGCGCGAAATACCAGTGCTCCGGCAAAAGTAATCGACATTCTTGTATTCCGCGCCGCCTTCTGTTCTTAAGAAGTGTATCTTGCAATAAAACTTGCGCTCGAAAAATGCCAAAAAATGTTCAAATTTTTTTGCGGCCATGTCCTTGGTTTTAGCGAGAACAATTCTTACGTAGTACTCTTGTAGTCAATAAAGTTACCAAGTAACGGTTTCCACATCGATCCCTCGGTGTGATTGGACCCTTGAGGTCAGAACAAATCACACCGCGCGATCCGATCGATTGGTGCGTTTCTTCCGCTGTCCTTCTTTGGATGGTTGTTCTTCGACTGCTTGCCCTGTGCGCAAGTCACGCAATGACGGCGCGTGTAGTCGGTAATTCGAATCCCATACTGGGGATCTTTCGAAAGTGCCACTATTGTGTCGAAATTAAGGTGTCCCATCCGAGATTGGAAGTTTATGAGAGTTCCACTCTGGACATCCTTGTTAGCCACGTAATCAGCGTCGTTCTCTGCGGCCACCGACGTAACCATTTCTTTATAAGATTTTTTGGGCCTATCCACCGTCCCCGGAACGATCAACACGTTGCTGTCCATGTATACTTGGACGATTCCAACACCGGAATCACGCTTAACTAGCGTTTTTATTCCATTTTGATAGGACAAAAACAGTCCTCCTGATTCAAAAAATCCATACGAAAAAATGTTAATTGTGACACCTTCCGCGTAGTATACGTCCTTCATTTTAATTCGCGTACTCTAGTTTCGGCATTCGAAGTTGATGAAAATTGTTCCTTTTTTCGTAATATAATTTTTTTGCCATCGGTTTGATAGCACTCCTGGGTGACGTTCTTCACGTCGATCAAACAAGTCAGGTCTGACGTCAGGTGCATACTGGAACCACTATCCAGAACCCACGAATCCGGCAATACTTCACCATATCTCCCTCCGATCATAAGATCAAAGTCTTCTTTCATCGGCTTGTTCTTCGGACAATACCTTTTTATGTGTCCTTCCTCGCCGCATGAATAACAAACGCGTTTTTGACGACCTTCTTAGACTTTTCAGCCACCAAATTTACTGCTCCACCTTGCGAAAATTTCATCGGCTCGTCATTGAACTCCACGGCCTGTGCAAGCTGACACAGTTCCTCTGCATGCCGCAGATAATCAGGCCGTGTGTTGTCATATTTGGAGAAGAGGATCTGCCTCATCTCCGGTGCCGCGTGGAATAACACGTTGTTAAGAACCAAATTCTAGCAATTTGAGCCAACTAAATCCGCAATGGCAGTCAGGTATAGGAAGTGGTCAGACCACGACTTCCCAGGCGCCTTTCGAGCCATAAACAGCTTCATTTCCTTGCGCCGGGGTCACTTGTACGTGGAAAACGGATAAAATCTTATCCATCACGTACCAGAGGGCTGGGGTTTTACACCCCCACACCTTTAGCTGCCGGTTGTAATATAAATCCGCTGGTCCCGCCAAATAATGGCCCAGCAGGTCAACTTTCACATCCTTGGACCATTGGAATCCACAAGCCGCTTCAGCAAGGGTGATCTGGCGTAAAAACTTGCGCCCCCAGGCTTGAAAAGCAGATCCCAATCCCTTATATATTTCTTTGCCTTCAAAAGGCTTTGTGGTGGAGTCAAGTTCGAAATCGAATACATTTGTATCGACAACCTGACCACCACCATCGTGCCCAGACTTCCCACTTACGGGGGGGGGGGGTACCCCGCGGACCTCCATTCGAAATCTGGTCCGATCGTCCGCTGCTGGCAGACGACCGGTCATCATCCAAAGACACTTGGTCCGATTCACCTAAGTTCATCTCACCTTGTGTACCCGATAGAATGGGCTAGTTACACACTCGGTGTATCGGGATCGAAGATCGATATGATTCGGTCTTGAATATGAGACCGTGCTGGCTAGGTGTACCTAGGGCGGAACTCTTCACCCCAGGTACGTACAGACCAGAAACACTTCCAAAAGATAAATTCCAATAGGTCGATCGTCCAAACGATCTAGACCTGACCAATACGAAATAATAGAGGGTAGACCAAACAACCGGTCTAGCCCCTGACCAATACGAAATAATAGAGGGTAGACCAATCAACCGGTCCAGCCCCTGACCAATATGAGAGAAGACCAAAACCGGTCTAAACTCCAACCAATGTTACAATAAGCCAATATGTCCACGTAAAGACCCAATATGCCCGTGAAACTCCACAAACAATATCTCCACGTAAAGATCAATCCAGTGAATAGCACGTTCCAAACGTGCTTGAGTCAAAGTGTCGAGATCGCCAAATCGTACTCCCGTCGAGGGACTTCCGGTGGCCAAAGTGCGCGTGCAGCGCGTCCAGACCGGGTATAATAGGCAAGAGGGGATAATTCAACCCTCTGCCCCCAAACACTCCGCGGCGGGCGGAGGCGACTAGTGTACGTGAAAAGAATAACGGCGACCCCTTGCTGCGGTGTAGACCAAGACCAGAAGTGGTTTTTGCCACTTATTCCTAGACCAAAAGACTTTTACTTGGAAAATCCGCAACCAAAAGACTCTTACTTGGAAAATCCGCAACCAAAAGACTCTTACTTGGAAAATCCACAACCAAAAGACTATTACTTGGAAAATCCGCAACTAACCAATAATACTACCTCCATATGGTCCCTAATGTACCCACACAAAATTATGTTAAATACCCAAAGTCAGGTGACTCACCCAAGACCAGCGTTCTTGATACTCCTTGAATTTGATAGGCTAAAAAGCCCCCCTTGTTTAGACCAATCCGAAATTCGGCCAACTGCCTTGACCAAAAGTGACCAAATTTGTGGTACACTTCACCACAGCTTGATCTGTAGCATCTTCTGCTTGGGTGAGGGTGTATGTGCCACTCCAAACCCTTGGACCGGTACTTGCCCACGCATTTCATATGGTTGCTGGTGCTGGTTACCATTGTGCGCTTGCACATGCGGCCTACCAGCAGCGGGGGCTCCAACACAAGTGAAGGCATCCCTGACAGTATGGCTAACTTCTTCGAAGTTCATTCTTCCTTGCAATCCAGTCGCAAACCCTCTTTTATCTTCGACGCTGTCACCAAGGGAGGTCAGACTCATCTTGGTGTCTCCCTTGGGCTTGGGCGCAACGTTTTTCTCCTGCCACACAGTCCTGCTTGACACTTCTAGCCTTTCCAGGCGATTCAAAATGTTTCCAAACAATCGCATCATGTCAGCAGGCTTGACTTCATCATCTGATCCGTTACGGTCCTTTTTTGGGATCATAACCAGTTCGTCATCACTCATTTCATTCAGCGTACTTGCACACGCGCGTTCCAAAGCAATCAGTAAGTACTAACGCAATATTTCCACTAGAGAACGATAGCAACAGTAGAAAACGTAATGACAACAATAAAACACAAATAACTTGAATTATCCACGTCAATATTAATCAATCCACTACGTGACTTGACGAGAAACCGTAACTAAATCCACAATACACGAGATTAAAAGAGAGAAACTTCATGCCGCTATCCGGCGTAGTGCACTCCAATTAATCACTTGCGAGAATTAAGTCAAAATCCAGTGATTTTATGAAAATCGCTAGGTGCCCCCCCCCCCCCCCGACATCTGCTACGCGCACACCCCTAGGGTTAGGGTAAGGTAAGGGTTAGGGATCGGGTAAGGGTTAGGGTTACACCCTTAGAATAAGCCTCTGTCAATAGTCATTCAAGCGGTGGACCACCACCCCTCATCATGGTCTCCAATGCGTCGTCGCCCTGCTATGGATGGGATTGCAGACTGCAACAAGTTAAGAGACTCGTCCTCTGATTACCTTTTTAAATTCTTGGTGCTCGCGCAAGTGTTCATGTATCTCGAAGCTGGTGCCGTTCCCTCACTACTGCAAGAATTCACGCGCACATTCTCACTAAGTCCGCAAGATCAGGGACTGCTGGGCGCTGTGATCTACATTTCTATTTCGCTGGCTTCCCCCTGGTGCAGCACGCTTTTTCGCCGATTCTATCCTCGCGAACTGCTTGGCGTATCACTCGTGGTCAACAAGTTGGCGGTTCTCGGTCTTGCATGCGCTCCCACCTCGGCTTGGTACTCCAAAATTCTCCTTATTTCAGTGCGTGGCTGTGTCGGCTTGACCCAAGCTTTCATCTGCGTGTACTCGCCGCTGTGGGTTCACGACTACGCTCCAAAGTCTAAGCGCGGCACCTGGATGAGCTACTTGCAAGGTGCTGTGCCCCTCGGCATTACGTTGGGTTACTTTGCTGGATCAGTCACCATTTGGTTATCCTCAGAAGACCAGAAATGACAATTTCATCAGCCCGTCCGTATTGTCGACCTTATACTTGGAGACCAATACAAAAGACTCGATGAACGAGATTCACGTGGCTTACCTCCTTATAAGTGGCACAGGTCCCATTATGGGTGTCTTCTTCGGCGGTTGGCTCATCGATCAATTCGGTGGCTACTCTGGTGCCTATCATCAAATGCAAGCTCTGCGCGTATGCATGGTTCTTGGAGGTTCCGGATGCCTCGCTGCGTTGCCTGTGTCGTACGTACACAACACTTTCTACATCGCTGTCTTTCTATGGCTGATGCTTTTCTGTGGAGGAAGTATCCTTCCTGCTTGCTCTGGGATCGTTATTTCAGCAGTACCATCGCGATTGCGCCCACTAGCATCTTCTGTTGCTTACGCCAGCTACAACTTGTTCGGGTACGCGGCGTCAAATTATGTCCCTGGCTTGATCATGAATTTCATCATCGACCCAAGACCAGACTTCACAGACAGGAGCGGTCTCGAACGCGGCAAGTCATGCAATGCTGCTTGTACATACCGTATTTGATTCCGTATTGTTCTGTTGTGGAGTCTTTGGGCATTCTTTTGTCTCATGTGCAGTGCTATTGAGTTGGGGCGAAACTATGCAGCATCTTTAACTGTGCTTCGTCAGAAAGTAATACAGTCAACTCCCTCTATTGCAGAACCAACCGTATACAAACTTTTTGGCTGCTATAGCGGATGGCTGTTTATCGTGTATAACAGCTTCAGCCTGTGCTTGGCTGTATTGGCTGCTATAGAGAAAATCTCTGCCATTTACAAAGATCTGGGATGTTACGAAAGTGGCCCCATATCTGAATTCTACCTAATTGGCACATCCTTTGCCTTTATTTCCCTTCACAAAGTAGCTGTCCAAAGATTTCTGCTTTGACGCGGCAGTCTTGCTCGAAAGGACAAAGCGTTTAAAGCGGCGGAGGAGCTTATCCAACTCCTTTGCCTGGTCAAACTGAGATCCTTTCTCCACCATGCCAGCCAGCAAAAACTCGGCAGCTTCCTGCAGCTGTCCCCAAGGCAGGGACACCGGCGTCTCCTCATCAGCACTTCCCTCGTCAACGTCCTCCACCGCAGCGGGATCAGATGACACCTTTTCAAAGGATTTCTTCGTCGGAGAGATGCTCGATGATGGGCAGAGTACCGTCGACTTGGAGGTAGGCCTGGGCATCCATGGTGGAGGAGGTGCTGTGCTGTGGAATCCTTGCCAGAAGCGCCGAAATCCTGCTGACTGGGTCGACGTCATCCGCATTGACTAGAGAAACGACGTCCATGCGACCGCGAGTGGGAAGAATTCCTGTCTTCTCCCAGCAATGGCGAATTGTTGAAGCTTGAACATCGTCCCATGACTCGACGAGCATGTCGATTGCTTGGCGAATCGTGAAATTGGCCTTGGGTTCAAAGGGATGGTCGCCATTGGCTTCAAACTAGTCAAGGTACTTGATGTAGCGAGCCTTGTACTTGACCTTGAAGTTGGCGATAATCCCTGCATCGGCTGGTTGCAGATGCGAAGTGGTGTTCGGAGGGAGGGAATGAACCTGAGGATTTAGAGATTGTCAGCATCTCCGAGTCAGTTGCAGCAAGGAAAAATGAAACTTACCGTTATGTTGGTCAAGAGATCTTTGTAATCGTCAACCGAATGAGGACTGGCATTGTCCAGCAGAAGCAGGATTTGGCGGTTCTGACGCTGAAACTGACGGTTCAAGTCGAAAATCTAGGGTTTGAAAACGTCAGCCTTCATCCATGCTTTCTTGTTGGAAAAGTACTTGATGTGCGGTAGCTTTGTCATGTCGACATTAAGGTAGCAACGAGGTTTGGCAGCAGTTCCAATGACAAGCGGTTTCTGCTTCTCGGAGCCTAAAAAGAGTTTGTCTTAGCACACGTCAAAAATTCTCAAAAATAAAGCACTTGCCTGTTGCGTTGCACCCGAGAAGCACGGTGATACGGGCCTTGTCCTTTATGTAGCCCTTCTCTGAGCTCTGGGCCAGTGTCTTGTTCGGAGCCATTGGGAAGAACAAGCCAGTCTCATCACAGTTGAACACGTCGCTGAGGGCGAAGTTATCGATGACGTTTTGGAGCTCGAGTCGGAAGGCAGGAAGGTCTTGCAGAGGGGCACTCTCATCCTCGCCATGGAGACGGTACGACTTGATGTTGTGGCGCTCCTTGAAACGATTTAGCCAACCGTCTGAGGCTGTGAAATCGTACTTCTCTGCATCGGGGTTATTGACGCCAAGAAAAGCAGCAAATTGAAGGGCCTTGGCTTGAACGAGTGCGTCGGTGAGTACGACATTGTTGGACCTCATCTGGACAAACCAGATTTTGACAGCTTTGTCAACCTGGAAAAGCCAGCCGTAGACACTCCAGAAAGGTCTTAAGTACCAAACATCAAAATCTTACCTCATCGTGGAGGGGGCCACGGAACTGCTTGATGCGCTCCATGTCGCCACCCTGTGCCTCCACTGTCTTGGCATTTTGGAGGACGGAGGTCTTTTGGCGAATCAGGATATCTGTGACTGTCTTGCGCTTCATCCCAAATTTTTATGCGATATACTTGTGGGAAAGTGCCGGATTATTTGAATGAAAGTCGAGAATGGCCACCTTCGTGTCCAGAGACATGACCTGTATCTTCTTGTCTTTGTTGTTGTCTGCCATTTTGTGTGTGGTGAGGGGAAGGGTGGAAAATGTGATTGGGGGAATTTGGGGGAAATTTGTGTGTGTGTGCTCTCCTTTTAACTTCTCTCTGGACCGAATATTTTGCCTATTAATTAATTGATTTTTCCGGAATTTTCAGCAGGAAATGCCCCTGATGAGTAATTGGCCCCTGAATATTGTCTAGATTCTTCTACGCATTTCCAATCACCCTTTTCAAGCATTTTTAGGGGGAAAAATCCGGGTGGCTGTTATAGATGGAGCAGAAATGTATGTAGCGTATACTGGCCCATGGCTGCTGCTGTTATAGACGAAAATCTGCTATAGAGGGCGGATTTTGGCTGTTGGAGATCCGTATGGTCTTTTTCAGGGCTGCTATACGGGAATGCTGTTATCCCGGAGGCTGTTATAGAGGGAGTTGACTGTAGCAGTGTAGCGTCGCTCCAGAGTCCGTGATGTAATAAAATAGTTGTATACAGACAAGATGATTAAATCATACGCGACAATAACCCTAACCCTAGGAAGGGGTGTGCGCGTAGCAAACGGGGTGTGTGCACGTAGCAAATTTCGATTTTATTAGTTTTATCTACTTAAACTAATAATATGCATATATGTAGTTCACTAGGTTTTTATCGAAAGTTCATAAAACAAAACGTTTCAGGCAACGCCGGGCGCTGCAGGAATTGCGCGCCCTTCCAACACTACTACTAATGCGCGACGTCGTTTGTGACGAAGCATTACATTGAATGAGTTTACAAATTGTCGCAATGTTGGCACGGTTAATATCCGAATTTCACACGCAATCGTTAACACCATACAATACACTCTTTTCTTTTTTTCAAGAGAAAATACATAGAATGGGTCTGTTTTTCACGGAAATTCACAGAATGGGTCGGTTTTCTATGATATTCACAGAATGGGTCGGTTTTACTGTTACTTCCAGCTTCAACTGTTTTTTTCTATTTTGCCCTAACCTCCCCGATATCCCCGGATTCAGGCTTCCCTTCCGTTAATCCTTTTCCCAAAAAGGATGAAAACTGAGCGAGAACGAACTTTAGCGTCGACACCAAGACTTTCATAATCGCTCCTGTGAACCTCATCTACAAACCAATAAGTGTCAATCATATTATAACCATCAATGAGTAAGTCCATACCTCTTCCTTTTCCGCTTAGATTTCCCAAAGTAAACTTTCTCTCGTCAAACTCGCTTGCTGCACTGCATATTCTCCCGACATCAAATCTATACCCATTGTGAATAGACACGTAATCCGGGTATTCTCTCTCTATCCATAGTAGTATCCATCTGGTTAGTTCATTTGAGTCTTTTAACCTTGCACGTCGTATCCATCTGATACTGGAAATGCATCGGGATGAAATATACCACAAGTTGTCCTGCATAAGTAGCGGTTATCCCAAGTCGTTATTGCAACAGATACCAGAGGGTCATGAGGCAAGGGAAAGCCTCCGCCACGCATGCATGTAGTTTGTTCAATATCAAGGCCCATGACTCTCCGCACCGTGATATCTGCAATTGTCTTGGAATGATCAAAACCTGGGACGAGGAACTGCCGGTAACCACATATTGAAGCTGCACGCAAGAATGACTGATCCGAGGTTTTAGAGGGATAGATGCAAAGATCGCTTCCAGGGTCAGGTGACGTACCCTTGTGCAGAGAGACAAAGCATTCAACATCCGGTAAAGTCAATAGCTCGTAGTGATAAATTCTCTAGTTACCCTAGCCAAAATTCTCTTTGAGTAGTCTCTGATTTGGTTCAAGTTCTCTCCCGAGAAGATAGAATTTGATGTAATGGGGTGCCATTACATAATTGATATTCAAGTTAGAACATCACAGCTGAATTTCAGACGCGTTGTCTGAAATTCAAATAATAGATTATAAGTTATTATAATCTACGAAGGAAAAGTCGATTCGGTATAAATACCGAATCATGCAGGTTAACTAATAGTACAGTTAGTTTAATACTTGATATTATTATATTAGTTAGGTAATTACTATACTGTTAGCCGCTAACCACCCATTTAAAAAACAATCTTAATTTTGCGTTCTAAAGAATAAGTAAATACTTATATTTACTTTTTAGTATAGGATTAGTTGTTACCAACTAATCCTGCCCTTATTGTATTGCGCGCTTCCTCGCAAAATACAGTGTAAGCCCGTAACAGGATCAGTCCTGTTACACCTGGTAGAACTTTGTGGTCCGTCTTAACGACCACAGTTCCTTTCCGCTAGTCAACTAGCGGAGCGAAGATTAAGAGCCGCTCGGCATCAAGTCGTGAGACATGACTCCTGCCGAGCGAGAGAGAACGCTGGAAGTGGTGACGAAACACTTCCCCCACTTCTCGTCGCGTAGTAAGACGCGACGGTAGAGATGGTTCGGTCCATGGGGATCGACATCCTTACCTTCCTCCAGGGTAAGACCCCGGAGGAAGCGATAGAGGTGGTGAATCGCTTTAGGCGGAACCACCTAGAAAAGCCAGCACGACCCGCGCAAGAGGCAGCGCGGAACGCACCTTCACCTGCAACCCATAGCGTTGAAGTGGTAAAGGCGCGAGTACCGCCCTTTACCGGTGAAGGGGGCGAGCCCCTTCGTAGATGGTTCGCAGAGGTGGAAGATGCCATCTCTGCGCAAAATATTGTTAACGAACGTCAACACGCGTACTTCGCCACAACATGTCTGGGCGGCAGAGCCAGGGCATGGGTGATGAGTCGCAGAGCCACTGATGACTCTGCGTTCCTGACTTATCAGGAATTAAAAGCTGAGCTAAAGCTCAACTTTGAAGCTCCTGAAATGAAGCTAAGTAGTCGGCAGGAGTTCATGGAACTCCGGCAAGGTAAGCTTAACCTTCAAGCTTACGCTCAGAAGACGCAATATTTGCTGTCAAATATTGTGTGTGAGCCGGTGCCCCCTGCTATGCAGGTCACTGGCTTCATGAACGGACTCAATGATGGTCCCGTCAAACATAGTCTCTTCCGGCATCCGACAGAGACTCTAAGGGATACCATTGATATGAGCATCCGTGAGGAGTTCAGCATGCGATCAGCGTCATCGCATGCTGGGTACAGCCGAAGGGCTCAACAGCCCTTCGCTTTTGACATGCCGCAACGGCATGTCAACAATCAGCAGTCGGGCAGACGAATCTCACACTTCGTCTCAAGAAACAGCCACCCGCGCCATATCATGGGCGGTGGAGGTCCAGAGCCGATGGACCTATCGGTTGCGGTTGCTTCGAACTCGAAGCAACCGAAATTTAAGAAGAACATTCGCTGCAATCGATGCGCGAAAGTGGGGCATTTTGCCCATGAGTGTATGGCACCGCGTCCGGTGCCACGCTGTCAGCGGACGGAACCGTCCGCTGCACGGCGACACCAACAGGGACATCACCCTGTTGGTGCAAAAAACGTAGAACACCAGTATGGGCGGGGCGCCCTACTGGGAATATTATCCCACATGCCGACATAGGGAATGTGAGGGTAATAGCCCCAGACGGGACTATGTCCTGTCAAAAGGTGCAGGGTGATGATAAGCCTCTTATCACCCTGGATGTTAAGCCGCACGGGAGCGATGTCCCCATGCGAGCTTTGTTTGACACAGGAGCGTCAAACAATTTCGTTAGAACTCAGAGTCTAACGCTGTTGAGCTTCGTGGAGGTAGAAACACCACGAAGTATGTTGTCAGTCCGGTTAACAACAGGTGCAACCGTGACTATTCCAAAGCGTGTGATTAAAACACGCTTCGAGTTGAATGAACTGTCATTCGAGGATAAATTCATCGTCCTCGATTTAGATGACAAGTTCGATGTGATACTTGGAATCCCATGGATGTCCAAGTTTAAACCTTCGATCGACTGGGTTAACCTATCGATCGACTGCGGCGGACCCACAGGATCTGATCACCCTGTGTGTAATCCGGCTGTATCAGAAGATACAACCGCAGCGTCGGACAGTCTGGTGGATAGCGATGGAACCACCAGGTCTGTTCCGACACGATCAGCGGAAGTTACCTCCGCTGGTGAGAGTCCAGAGGGACTACCACACGCAACGGAAGAGTCGTTGCGTGTTGGAGAGATATCCACGGGTGATAAAGACCACCGTGAGAATGAAGTGATATCCACGATGGGAAACACCCACCGTGAGAATGAAATAGTATCCACAGTAGGAAACACCCACTGTGCGACCGAAGGTTCCAACACGATTAAAGAATTCCGTGTTGATGAGAGTGAACTCACGATCGAGTGCAATCGTGAGCACAACTCCGTGGTGGCCAGTGCTCACCACGTTGCGTTAGCCATGCACACGGGTGATAAATACCACCGTGTCGCAGAACAGGCGGCCGATCAGACGAGCACATCTGATCGCCAAGAAAATTCCATGGTAGGCAGTGGCCACCATGATGATGAGTATTCGCACACGGTGAATCGTAATCACCGTGTAGCAGTCAATCAGACGAGTGAGTCTGATTGCATGGACAGTCCCGTCGAGACGATCAACGTCTTGACGCAAACGGAGACCGGATTAGCTACCCAAACTCTGTTGATGGAACACCCTCCGAAAGAAGGTTCGGAGGTGATGGCTCTTCCAGCGCTAAGATAAAAGAAGTTTATGAAGAACTTACACGATGATCAGATCGAACAGATCCGTATCATCGTTGCAACAGATGATGTAGCGGATATTCGTGAAAGAATATCCACATTACAAGTGGAAAACATTGGGAAAGAGGTTCCCAATGACCAAACCAAAGTTCAGCGCTTTGAAGCGCAGAGCTGGGAGTCGCTTAAAGCGAACTCCCCACTTTATGAGGTACTTCGGGAATACGCTGACGTATTCCCAGAAGAATTACCTAGCGATCTACGTAAGAATAAGGGAACTCGTCATGAAATTGACCTCATGCCAGGCACGAAGTATTGTGTTACGCGGCAATGGCCGTTGCCGCGTGATCAAGTAAAAGCGATCGACGAGTTTTTTGAAGCTCGTCGTAAAGCAGGCAAGTGCGGGAGTCTATCTCACCGCACTCTACCCCCACCTTTTGTATGAAAAAGTCCACAGGTGGGTGGAGAATCGTTCACGCTTACAACAAGCTGAACGCAGCGACGGTACCGGCACAGACGCCGATACCGCGAAAAGATGTCATCATAGATGGCATGTGCGGGAGAACCATCTTTAGTGCTCTCGATCTAAGAGATGGACATCAAATCCGAATGCGTGAGAAGGATATCCCTCTCACGGCGGTAAGCACCCCAAGCGGCATGCTTTGGGAGTGGCTTGTTATGCCGCAGGGGCTTCGAAATGCCCCTGCTACGTTTAGCAGATGCGTAACGCATCTATTACGCCCTGTGCGAAAATTCGCACCGAGTTATTTCGATGACGTGTTCATCCATAGTAAGGGTGAACACGATAAAAGCGATGTAGATGTCCATAGGGAACATCTACGTCGAGTGTTAGAGCTTATGCGTAAGCATAAGCTCTATACAAATCCAAAGAAATGCACCTTTGGTGCACCTGAGATACCCGTTCTTGGATGTTTTGTGGGCAAGAACGGGGTGCGTCCTGATCCAGAAAAGATCAGGGTGATCGTTGAATGGCCTACTCCAAACAACGTTAAGGAACTTCGAAAGTTCCTTGGGTTGGCAACATATTTGCACAAGTATTCGTGCAATTATGCTGGGTTAATACGACCTCTTTCTCAATTACTTAAGAAAGATGTCGAATGGCATTGGGATACCCAATGCCAAGATGCTTCTGATGCAGTCAAGCAAAGCTTGACTGAAGCGCCTGTCTTGGCTATAGCCGATAACGAGCGTCCGTTCCACTCCGTTTGCGACGCGAGCGATCTCGCTATCGGCTGTGCTTTGATGCAGCGTGATCACGATGATCGTGATCGCGTAACCTGCTATCAATCGCGTCAGTTGCGACCAGCCGAGCGCAATAATCCAGTGTGTGGTGAAGTGTACCACAAATTTGGTCACTTTTGGTCAAGGCAGTTGGTCGAGTTTCCGATTGGTCTAAACAAGGGGGGCTTTTTAGCCTATCAAATTCAAGGAGTATCAAGAACGCTGGTCTTGGGTGAGTCACCTGACTTTGGGTATTTAACATAATTTTGTGTGGGTACATTAGGGACCATATGGAGGTAGTATTATTGGTTAGTTGCGGATTTTCCAAGTAATAGTCTTTTGGTTGTGGATTTTCCAAGTAAGAGTCTTTTGGTTGCGGATTTTCCAAGTAAAAGTCTTTTGGTCTAGGAATAAGTGGTAAAAACCACTTCTGGTCTTGGTCTACACTGCAGCAAGGGGTAGCCGTTATTCTTTTCACGTACACTAGTCGCCTCCGCCCTCCGCGGAGTGTTTGGGGGCAGAGGGTTGAATTATCCCCTCTTGCCTATTATACCCGATCTGGACGCGCTGCACTCGCACTTTGTCCACCGGAAGTCCCTCGACGGGAGTACGATTTGGCGATCTCGACACT
>CM047591.1:8175529-8203396 GCA_026184515.1 Peronosclerospora sorghi
CAAAGTGCGCGTGCAGCGCGTCCAGACCGGGTATAATAGGCAAGAGGGGATAATTCAACCCTCTGCCCCCAAACACTCCGCGGCGGGCGGAGGCGACTAGTGTACGTGAAAAGAATAACGGCGACCCCTTGCTGCGGTGTAGACCAAGACCAGAAGAGGTTTTTGCCACTTATTCCTAGACCAAAAGACTTTTACTTGGAAAATCCGCAACCAAAAGACTCTTACTTGGAAAATCCGCAACCAAAAGACTCTTACTTGGAAAATCCACAACCAAAAGACTATTACTTGGAAAATCAGCAACTAACCAATAATACTACCTCCCTATGGTCCCTAATGTACCCACACAAAATTATGTAAAATACCCAATGTCAGGTGACTCACCCAAGACCTGCGTTCTTGATACTCCTTGAATCTGATAGGCTAAAAAGCCCCCCTTGTTTAGACCAATCGGAAACTCGACCAACTGCCTTGACCAAAAGTGACCAAATTTGTGGTACACTTCACCACAGCCGCCCCTGATTCCGACCGTGTCGCACAACGATAACGGTCTGACTCACCCATCACTCGACCAACTGGACCTTGGTCACTCACACTTCTTCCCCATGGATCAAACATCTTCGACACCTGCGTCAGGTACTGCCTTTACTGCACTTTATCTTCTTATGCTTCCCTTTGACGCTTGTTCTTGTTGTTCTTGCAGAAACTCTATGCGCCGAGTCGCCCCACCTTGCTTCGCCTGTCCGGTCGGCTGGGTCTTACAGCCCACGTAACTCTCGTGCACTTCAAACATCGGAAGGATGTCAGAATGAAGCCGACACGCAGATGCAGGATATGCTGGCAAAAAACATGCGTCTCAGGACCCAGGTGGCCCACTAGGCAACACGAGGTGCGCATCTTTGGTCTTCGTCTTGTACTTGTCTTGGCCCTCGTTTGTCTTCAGCTCTCACCCATCCCAGCGTCGTCAAGGCAATAGGTGCCTTGCTTGATTCCGATAGGCAGTCCTACGATCATGTTGACCAGCTTCGACCAATTTTAGAGGAGCTGGTAAGCGCGCGTCATGAAGCTGTCCCGTCTGGAGGCTCATCAGTCCCATCTCCGGGATCAACTTGCACTTGTTCGCCGGCACCAGCTGGACGGACAGTTTGACGCGACCTCACTGCGCATGCAGGGCGACGACTTCGCGCGACGCATTGCCGAGCTTCAGATTTCAATTCAAGACCATACCGGGAAGGTCCGGTCTTATCAAGACAAGTCAGACTCTTGGACGCTAGAGTCAGGTCGTCGTCAGGTGGCACTAGACCAGTGCCGCCAGAGCTTGATGAACTTGCTGCATCCGTGTTGGGCTGCTTCCTCCAGCATAGATTGATCTGCGTCGGCAACCTTAGTCGCCTCGGAGCAAGACCAATACCGCTTGCAGCAGGACCAAGACCGACACCGTTCATTGTCTGATATTCAGCGGCCCGAAATTGCACAAAAATCGAAGAAGCGCGCGGACGCACCGGGTAGCTCGAGGGCGCGGCGCACTGCGCGCGGACCCACACTCGGGGGGAAGCGTGCAGTGCCTCATAAGCGATCCAAGACACAGGCGCATCTTATGGACTCGGACTTGGACACGGACGAAATATACAGCCCCTCGGAAAGTCGAGCGCCCTCGCGCCGTACTGCAAATCGCACCAAGCACACAGGGGTCTCGTCCAAAGAGGACTCCAGCGAAGGTTCTTGCGATTCCGAGTTTATGGTCGCCATCCAGTCCAAGTCACGAACAAATTTACGTGAAAGTTTCATCCAAGTGGCGTCGACATTGGGGTCAGAACAGAAGACCGGTTTGCCAAGTGACGCCACACCAGTATCGACATCAGCGAAGCCGGCGCCTTCGGTTCTCCCCGGGAGATCTGAGCTTCACAAGTACGCTCTACTGAAGAACATGGCGGTTGACACCAGCTCCCTTCCGCCGCGGACGTTTAAAATCACTTTGCCGTGGTCGTCGGGGCAAATCGGCTGTTTGCGCCGGTCTACCCTGACCAAGCAGCTTCTGACCCGGTCTTTCTCTCGCCCGGACCCCTGGCTTAACCAGTTTCAGGATAAAGTGAAAAATCATCCGTCGATGGTCATCGGCCGTCTGTGGGGCGATAGCAAGTGAAGTCGCAGTTAGTCGACCAGATAACTCGTAATACATGTCATCATTTCTTTTTCATATGTCCGATCGTCAAATCACTTGAACTAATTTTACCACTCTCTCCATAGTTTCACCGAACACGTTATCGTAAACAGTTCCACCCCAATCACGAAAAATAGTCATCACATTCGTCATTCCGCTACTCCAATTCGTCACAGTTCATCACAATTTCACATCAACTCCGGACCTTCCACATCTTCACACCGGTCTAGACCGACCGATGCTACTGCGTGTCTTGGTCTTAGTCTTCATGAGTCTGCATCACTGCGAAGCGATTACGACTGACTCGTTCTCGTTCGAACTCTCGTAGAAGAGCCCCACAATTCAAGTCGAGCTCGTCGACCCAAGTTGATTCATCATGATCCTTCCATCGGACCAGGTACTCTCGGTGAGTCCGACCGAACCTGGTCTTCTTGGTCTACCGAACATCTAAGACCTTCTCCACTTCAAACTCGTCTTCCTCTAATGGTCGTTCCCAACTGTCCTCCGGCAGTAACGCCTCATCGAAATCAAATCTTTTTTCTTCGTCTACCAGACAGGGAGTTTTGGGTCGATCAGGAAATTATCGGACCAGCTTCAACTTGGACACATGCACGATCGGGAAGACCTTGTAATCTGTACCAGTTGTTACTAGACGGGCAGCGTGCTCACCGATCAGCTCGGCAACACGGAAAGGGCCGTGCCACATGTGATCCGGCTTCTTCGCATATCCCTCTTTCACTCGGTCTAGGTATAGCCATACCCTCGCCCCTGGTTCTATACCGTGGGTCAGACCTGGTCATTGGTCCGGTCTGCCCGGTCTTGTGTCGCCTGACTCAGCTTTTCGTTGACGAATTCTTTTGCATGCTGGTAGCGTTTCTGGACCTGCATGCGCCAGCGTCGAGCATCGCGATCGCGGGTCCGGGTGCAACCGATAGGTATCGCAGCTTCCAGTGTCGACCGAGGATCCCATCCATATGTCAGATAAAAAGGCGTTTCTCCTCGGACCCGATAGGTCGACGAGTTGAGTGCAAACACCAGCCTTTCTGCATACTCGTCCCAATATAGCTGGTCTGGGTCAGCAACGTACATCTTGATCGCCCTCGTTATGGTCTGCACCATGCGTTACGCCGATCCATTTGCTTGCGGACGATATGCCATCGTCGCACTCTGTTTCTGGCCCAGCATGTTATTGAACGACCGGAACACCTCGGCCATAAAACCGGGTTCCCGATCGTGCCTGATGACCTCGCTGGCGCCGAATCTTCGGAACACACATTATTCGTAGCTCTGGGCGATCTGCTCCGCAGACCGACCGAGATGCACTTGCCTTCGCGATAACTAGATCAGTGAACAGGTCTACCCAGATCAGCAGCTCAGTGTTGCCGCGCGTCGATCTAGGAAGTGACGGTATGTGGTCCATCGCTATGACCTGGAAAGGGTAGGTAGCTTCGATATTTCCCGGGCGATCGCCCCTTGATTACCGGTCTACCCTTTCCGGTCTCGCAATCCGTGCAACAGCCCACATATTTCTGCACACTTCGGAAAAGACCTCTCCATGGGAAGTGGGACCTGATCTTGTGATAGGTCCTGCCTATACCCTGATGTCCCACTTCTATACTCACGTGATAATCATGAAGGACATCCGGCTGCAGCAACTCGGGGATCACTAATTATGCCAGTCGGTACCGGTCTGCACTGTCTTGGTCGGCATCGCGGCAGTAATACAATAATCCATTATCATCCACTTCGTAGCAATCCGCGATCTTGATGCACTCTTTCGCTTGATCGTTCGTCAACTTGTACAGTTCACCACGCAGGTAGGTCTTCAGGTTCATAATCCGTTCTTCTACGTCCTGCGCCTTGAGGATCCGTTCCATCCTTAACTGTTGCACTGCATATTCGTTCAAACTTTCCTTCGGGAACGGTCGGCGAGACTTCTGAGCTTTCGATCTAGTCGCGACCATCACATGCACCTGGTCCGGAGCGTTCTTGGGTCCGATCACCTCGGGGAGCCTGTTTATATTCACCAATTCATCCAGAACGGCCTTCTCGGTGATCGTAGCCCCGGTCTGGTCTTGCATGGCCTTGGTCGCGAGGTAGTCGGTGCTTCTGTTCCAGTCCCGTTTCACGTGCAATAGCTCGTGGTTGGGGTGGTACTTCAATGCCTTCATTACTCGATCATTTAGCGTCCTTAGTCGTGGAGCCTTGCAGTCGATCTCTCCGGTGATCTGCCTGATCACTAGAATGGAGTCACCACATATGATGACTCGCTCCTTCTCTTGCGACGACATCAGGTACAGACATAGAAGTAGACGTCGGTACTCCGCCTCGTTAACAGTAATATCCGGCGTGAAATCGGCAGCGGCTGCAACTATAGACCATTGTGGCAACTTCCACAATATGGCACTATAGGCGCCGACCTTCTTCTTCACGCTTGCCGATCCGTCAAAACTTAAGACCAAGAGCTCTTCATCATGGTCGACGGTCGGTGGCGGTCTCTAAACTGACTGCCGAGGTTGCTTCCTCGGGGCAATCGCTATCAATGCCTCGTCCACTTCAGACCGAGGGGTGATACTGGCATCTAATGTGCCCAATATCTCTTCCTCGCCCCCGGTGCACTTAACGACCTCGAGGGTCCACTGCGACAAGACCGCCGACCATCTGCCTAGACGTCCGTCCATCCCATTTTCTGATAATAGCTAGGCCAAAGTAGACCGTCTTGACAGGACCTTTATAGGTCGGCCGACCATCAGGTTGTAACACACATCCAGAATTCGTAGCAACGGCAGAACTTCTGTCTCGACAATTCCATAGTTCACTTCATTTGGCTTCAGCGTTCTGCTCGTAAACGTTACTGGATGATACACACCATCGTGATCTTGCACTTAAGTGGCCGAGATAGCCCACTTAATGGCATATACAATAATGGTCGGCACTTTTTTGGGAGCGAAATGCTTGAGAATCGGTGCCGTCGCCATCATAACCTTCAACATACCAAAGGCAAACTGTGCACTCTTCATATGATCTTCGGCCTCCACTTGCGGACAAACTGCAGCAAGACCATATTCGGCGCCCTCCTGTAAAGTTTCCCGATCTACTTCGCGCAACATGTGATAGTCAACTTCCCGGAGCTCGTACAGCACAGCCGCGTAGATAGCAAAGTCTTCAATGAATCGGCTATAATAACTCAAGCTTCCCAGGAAGGACTGCATTGCCTTTAGCGATCTGGGGAACGGGAGGTTACTCAGCGAATCCAGGTCCTTAGGATTAGCCTCTAGACCATTGTTCGAGATCATATGGCCTAAATAGGCTACCTTGGACATACCCCAAAAACTTTTCACGGCACTGATAGACAGGTTCCAGCGGTCGCATGTCTCCAACAATCGATCAACATTCTCGCACAGATCGTTCCATGACGGGGCAGGTATCAGAATGTCGTCAATGTACGACCGCCTCCCTAGAACGGACGGTCCTCTTTCCCGATCGGGTTCACCCTCTCTAAACACATCATAATTTTCAACAGGGTCCCGATCGGTCTTGATCTTGAAGTGTCCGTACAATGCGTTGTCTATCATCCTTTTATAGATCTGGGGCGCGTTCTTCAGACCGAACGGCATACGATTCCACTCGAAAAGACCAAACGGCGTCACAAATACGGAAATCTCATGGGCTCGATCAGTCATCGAGACCACCCAAAATCCACTTGCCATATCTAGCGAATAATACCACAAGGTCTTGTCGAGGTCTTCCAACAGATCATTAATCAGCGTCATCGGGTACACCATGCGTTTAGCCAACCGATTTACCAGCCGATAGTCGATGCACAGTCTAATGTCAACGCCGTTCTTCTTGATAACAATTACGATCGGCGAGGCCCATGGCGAGGTCGACGGTCTAATAATCTTGGTGACCAACAGTCCTTTAATGATATTTTTCACGGTACTGTGGAGCCACGCGTCGACATCGCTGGGCAATCGGCTTGGCATCTCCAACGTCAATATCGCAAATCGCACCACGGGCTGCAGGTGGTAAGGCGTGCCCTTTCCGATCAGCAGATGTCTTTTCTTCCATATGATATTCTTCAACTGCTCGATCTGGTCTGGACTGTTAAGGTCTTGATCACCCACTTGTAAATCATCCGTTGTAACTTCGGGCGAGTCGGCAGTCACTTCAGGGAGGACTGCCATTTGGCTTTCCAGCTCCTGAATGTACTGTTCCCCGCCTTCATGTATACAGACTTGTTCATCTTCTGGGGCGATATCAACTAGACCATCTGGACTGGCTGAACGCCCCTGGTCTTGATCGACGGGCTGTCCTTCACTGATATCGGTCTGATTAGGAATACCGTCATGGTCCGACCTAGCAATTTCATGTTCCCCTTCTTCTGTTTCTTGCTCCGCTGTCGCCTGGTCTTGTGCTGACACCACGTTGACTAACCTTGGATCGTCTACTTGATGGTCCACCGTTCCTGGTGACTGCGGCGCCTTTCTTCGGACCAACATCTTTTTTGGGGGTGACATAACTTGGTCTTTCCACTAAAGGTGAGGTGTCCTCTTCCACCGACCCATCATCGCTGATAATATCGGTGGTCGATTGGTACGCCAGGTTTTTCCACTGGACATACCGCCTCGATCCAATCGAGACGAACCCCATCTTCCTTGGTACCTTCTCTTCT
Organism: Peronosclerospora sorghi; assembly: GCA_026184515.1. NCBI lineage: Eukaryota > Oomycota > Peronosporomycetes > Peronosporales > Peronosporaceae > Peronosclerospora > Peronosclerospora sorghi. The sequence continues at coordinate 8,182,363 of CM047591.1, forward strand.
GCTAACCACATACCGACAATAGTGTTATTGTCCAGTGTCAGCGGCTTGTCACCGATATTGGTAACACGGATAAAATCACGTCAACCAGCACTATTTACGAAGGTCGGGACCCACCGATCGCCCCTGGTCAACCATAACTTCCTCGAACGAAAACCTTTCTCGACCGGGGTATCGGCAGAACGACCAACTGGGATAGTGAGGTCTTGGTCCCACCGGAACAGATCGGTATACGAACCATACAGAGGTCTTCGACCAGCCAACTGGACCTGGACCTCATCCGGGAGTGTAAGCACTACATGTGACAGGTCTAGGAGGATACCAGCTGGGACCATGAAATCCATACCTAGTAAAGCGTCCTGACCAGCCAACTTGCCAACCCAGGCGCTGAAAAAGTAGACCAGCGATACCGACAAAGTAATTTTCACACGCGTTCTTCCTTCGGTCATATAAGAGTTTTCACCGATCCCGACGCATTCTTGTCTCTGGGTATCGTCTATACGACATCCGACCTTACGAGCAAAAGCGGAGTCGATTATCGATACTTCAGCTCCAGAGTCGAACAACATCGTCGCCTTCTGGTTATTAATCTTTCCACAGGCTTTCGCCTGCTTGAACCATTTATCAGGCGCGTGATACTTCCAGTATCCGCGGGATTCTCCAGGCAGCAAGTCCAACTGCATAACCACCTTGGTCCGGGAGTACTCATCGGTCTTCAGACTGTATACTGGATGGTCTCAGTCGACGCAATTTGGAATAGAGCGTGTATTGTCGGTCTTATCCTCCTTGCCGACATATTCATAGATGTGAACCGTAGAACGCTCGGCTCGATCCAGATTCCATCCTGGCGAGAGTTCTAGTTTACCATCTTTTCCGCGTCCGGCGACAGCATCCCCGCGTGCTTGTCCGGCACGTACCAGTTGCGTATCATGTTAAAAAATTCTTCAATCTTGCAGTGGCCAGCCTCGTGGATCTCTCCACATGACTTGCATACGAAGAGGCAGTGGTCCGTCGAGTGGCCGCGTCTCTCGCACTTCTTGCTCACCATCTTCTTCCAGCAGTTTGGACCATCATGTTTGCTCGACCCACAGTGGGGGCACTTCTGACGAGGTCGGTCCGGATCGGACTTGCTTACGTTCCTTCCCTTCCGGTCTACCTGGTCGAACTTCGACCTGGCCTTCGGGGCAGGTCCCGCAACATAGACGTAACGATACTGGTCTTCATCCGATGACTCCTGGCTGGATTGACTTCCAATTTCCCCTTCCGATCCCGTGCTGTCTTCGGCTACGATCGCTTTTACCGCTCGGGTCGGTCTGGTCCAGGGTCTCTTGACCGGATCGGTCTGGGTCTGGGTCTTGGATCGGTAGCGACCTGATCCACCAGCACTCTTCGCCCTCATGCTACGCGACTTCTGTAGCGTCCGTAGAGTCTGTTCAACTTCACCCGCGTCCCTAAGACGCAGCAGAGTAAGCTGGTCCGCCAGTTCTTGATCGTCCAGGGTACTAATGTAGTGACCCACATGTTCCAGAGCAGCACCGTTCGGCAGGTTATTCTCTTTAATTGTTATGCCGGCACGAAGTGCAGCCACGTTCAACCGATGCAAATACTCGATCGGTGTCTCGTCGCTCCGCTTCTGCATATGGTGATACTTGCGGGCACTCGAAAATCCGGAGTTACAATATTGCCCTTCAAACTCTGCACATAGCTGGTCCCAGTCAGACCGGACATCCCGACCTAACTGTTGGATCCAGTTGGCATCCGGTCCTTTCAACAAATCCAGGAAGATCAGACACTTTTCACTTTCGGGGTCTGGTCTCGCAGGAACGCAGACTTGACCCGACCGAACCAAGACCGGGCCTGGTCTTCATCAGCATCCTTGCCAGTGAAGTCCTTGAGGTCGGTCGTCGCGGCCATACGGATGCGCGAAATCGCAGCAGATCCAAAGTCGTAAGCAATAGTGGAGGCTAGGTTAGCCTTGCGTGGATTGCCAGATCCCGTACCGTCTGACCCACAGTGGTCGTCAAGACCCCCGACCGACTCCATGTAACAGTCACTTGTCTTGCTTGGTCTACGCGGTCTGGCCGGTTGCGGCTTGCGCTTCCCTTTGCCGACTTGCTTATCACTTCGAGTGGGCTTGTCCACAGATGTTACCGATTCCATATCCACATCTCGGCAAACATTGGCACTTTGCTGGGTAGACCGGTCTTGGACATGTGGGCGCAGAGGTGGTCTAACCCGGTCTTCCATGAAACGCTCCATCATCGTCTCAAACATGGCTTGGACGTTAGCTGGAGTCATAGGAAACGTGTTGATACCCTCCTTTTTCGGAACTGAGGCCTGTGGGAGTCGCTGGAGCCCCGACTGTCAAGCAGCCCTTTTCTGCCGCACGTCCTTTTTTTGTTCCGGCTGGGCATGGTCCACCCCCATGGTCATCCGCTCGACACCAGTCTCCAACTCTGATGAGCTGTTCGAGGCCGGTGGAGATTGATAAACCGATTCGTCATCAGAACCAATGTCAACAAGCGCTGTGGAGACTTCAGCGACCTTCATTGCTGCGGTGGGAGTTGGGCGGCGAACCGCCCCCACCAGTGGGACCAAATGGTCGTGGAAGGTCGACATCGACGATTTCCTCCTCCAAGTCTCAAATTCAAATAGTTTTTGGACATCAGCGGGGTTCTGCATTTTAATGCCAACCTCCGCCAACATCGCCACCAAGTTCTTCACCAACAGTAATGGGCAATCACTCTGGATCGGCTCGGTAGTGGGACCGAGAAGATGGTCGGGGATCTGGAGGTTTAACACCCGAAAGACCACGTCAAAGCGAACAAATCGTTTCAGCTCAAAAATGTATTACATCTTGTTTAGGTCTTCTTCAGTGATGCATCCATCTCCGACATGCGACTTTTCTTCGAGGTCGTCTTCGTCGGCCGGCATTCCCAACCCTTTCTTGGGAATCTTGGGGACCTTGGGGAGGTTGGTCTGATCGTTCTGATCAGCCTCCAAGTATTTTTCGTCTTTTAATTTTCCATCAACTTTTTTATGCACATACATAGGATCAGGACCTTGGTCCTGATCCTTTCCGGGACTATAGCAGGACTTGCTATAGTCCCGATCGGCTCCGGTGGGAGCCATTTGGGGAGGAAAAAAAATATTAATCCCGATCTGGTCCTCCACCAGGCCAGACCGGACATCGACATCTTTATCTAGAACGAAGACGTAAGGTGATAGCCTTTCCTTACGCCCTCTCCAGAACGATTCCAAATTCAAATCTTCAAATTCAATCTTTGAAGACACCTCGCGGTGATATCCACGATCACCAAATGATCCGGGCACGCGCACCATTGTGGTGGAGTCAAGTTCGAAATCAAATACATTTGTATCGACAACCTGACCACCACCATCGTGCCCAGCCTTCTCACTTACGGGGGGGGGGTACCCCGCGGACCTGCATTTTAAATCTGGTCCGATCGTCCGCTGCTGGCAGACGACCGGTCATCATCCAAAGACACTTGGTCCGATTCACTTAAGTTCATCTCACCTTGTGTACCCGATGGAATGGGCTAGTTACACACTCGGTGGAAGGGATCGCAGATCGATCTGATTCGGTCTTGAATATGAGACCGTGCTGGATAGGTGTACCTAGGGCGGAACTCTTCACCCCAGGTACGTACAGACCAGAAACACTTCCAAAAGAGATGTTTGAGATCATCGTCGTTTAGAACGACGATGCGACTTTCATCTTTTTGGTCTGTGCTGTAAAGCAGCAGACCATCGTGCAGTCGATATCGATGCACGCAAGCGCGGAGGAACTCTGGGAGCTCGTAGCGTTTCTCACTTGATTGATTACGTAAGTAATCAATCAACAGACGCTTCTCCTCGTCTGTTTTGTACGCCTCGCGTACTTGTCGTATAATTGACGACGACAAAGCAGTGCAACGGATCGCGTTTTCTTTGGCACCTTCGGTTACGGACGGTTTCGTCTCGTAATCGGGCCTTCGTGATAGCGCATCCGCTATCACGTTCAACTTTCCGGGTTTGTATTCAACCGTAAAGTTGTATTCAGCAAAGAATGACAGCCATCGAGCCATTCTTTGAGAAATGTGTGGTGAATTCACGGCCGTGAGTAGCGACGCATGGTCCGTGTAAACCACAAACGGTCTATCTCCCAATAGATAGATCCGAAACTTGGCCAGTGCATACTTCATGGCAAGGAGTTCCTTGTCATGCACTGGATAGTTGCGCTCGGCTGGGCGCAACTGACGCGATTGATAGCAGATTACGCGATCACGATCATCGTGATCACGCTGCATCAAAGCTCAGCCGATAGCGAAATCGCTCGCGTCGCAAACGACGTGGAACGGACGCTCGTTATCGACTATAGCCAAGACAGGCGCTTTAGTCAAGCTTTTCTTAGCTGCATCAAAAGCATCTTGGCATTGGTTATCCCAATTCCATTCAACATCTTTCTTAAGCAATTGAGAAAGAGGTCGTATTAACCCAGCATAGTTGCACGAATACTTGTGAAAATATGTTGCCAACCCAAGGAACTTTCGAAGTTCCTTAACGTTGTTTGGCGTAGGCCATTCAACGATAACCCTGATATTTTCTGGATCAGGACGCACCCCGTTCTTGCCCACAAAGCATCCAAGAACGGGTATCTCAGGTGCACCAAAGGTGCACTTCTTCAGATTTGCACAGATCTTATGCTTACGCATAAGCTCTAACACTCGACGTAGATGTTCCCTATGGACATCTACATCGCTTTTATCGTGTTCACCCTTACTATGGATGAATGAACACGTCATCGAAATAACTCGGTGCGAATTCTCGCACCGGGCGTAATAGATGCGTTACGCATCTGTTAAACGTAGCAGGGGCATTTCGGAGCCCCTGCGGCATAAAAAGCCACTCCCAAAGCATGCCGCTTGGGGTGCTTACCGCCGTGAGAGGGATATCCTTCTCACGCATTTGGATTTGATAAAATCCATCTCTTAGATCGAGAGCACTAAAGATGGTTCTCCCGCACATGCCATCTATGATGACATCTTTTCGCGGTATCGGCGTCTGCGCCCGTACCGTCGCTGCGTTCAGCTTGTTGTAAGCGTGAACGATTCTCCACCCACCTGTGGACTTTTTCACATAAAAGTTGGGAGTAGAGTGCGGTGAGATAGACTCCCGCACTTGGCCTGCATTACGACGAGCTTCGAAAAACTCGTCGATCGCTTTTACTTGATCACGCGGCAACGGCCATTGCCGCGTGACACACTACTTCGTGCCTGGCACGAGGTCAATTTCACGACGAGTTCCCTTATTCTTACGTAGATCGCTAGGTACTTCTTCTGGGAATACGTCAGCGTATTCTCGAAGTACCTCATAAAATGGGGAGTTCGCTTTAAGCGACTCCCAGCTCTGCGCTTCAAAGAGCTGAACTTTGGTTTGATCATTGGGAACCTCTTTCTCAATGTTTTCCACTTGTAATGTGGATATTCGTTCACGAATATCCACTACATCATCTGTTGCTACCATAATACAGATCTTTTCGATCTGATCATCGTGCATGTTTCTCATAAACTTCTTCCAGCTTAGCGCTGGAAGATCCATCACCTCCGAACCTTCTTTCGGATGGTGTTCCATCAACAGAGACTGGGTAGCTAATCCGGTCTCCGTTTGCGTCAAGACGTTGATCGTCTCGACGGAACTACCCATGCAATCAGACGCACTCGTCTGATTGACTGCTACACGGTGATTACGATTCACCATGTGCGAATACTCATCATTATGGTGGCCACTGCCTGCCATGGAATTTTGGCGATCAGATGTGCTCGTCTGATCGGCCGCCTTTTCTGCGACACGGTGGTCTTTATCACCCGTGCGCATGACTAACGCAACGTGGTGGGCACTGGCCACCACGGAGTTGTGCTCACGATTGCACTCGATCGTGAGTTTACTCTCATCAACACGGAATTCTTTCATCGTGTTGGAACCTTCGGTCACACAGTGGGTGTTTCCCACTGTGTATACTATTTCATTCTCACGGTGGGTGTTTCCCACCGTGGATATCACTTCATTCTCACGGTATTTTTCCCACCGTGGATATTACTTCATTCTCACGGTGGTCTTTATCACCCGTGGAATCTTCTCTCCAACACGCAACGACTCTTCTGTTGCATGTGGTAGTCCCTCTGGACTCTCACCAGCGGAGGTACCTTCCGCTGATCGTGTCAAAACAGACCTGGTGGTGCCATCGCTATCCACCAGACTGTCTGACGCTGCGGTTGTATCTTCTGATACAGACGGATTACACACAGGGTGATCAGATCCTGTGCATCCGCCGCAGTAGATCGATAGGTTAACCCAGTCGATCGAAGGTTTAAACTTGGACATCCGTGGGATTCCAAGTATCACATCGAACTTGTCATCTAAATCGAGGGCGATGAATTCATCCTCGAATGACAGTTCATTCAACTCGAAGCGTGTTTTAATCACACGCTTTGGAATAGTCACGGTTGCACCTGTTGCTAACCGGACTGACAACATACTTCGTGGGGTTTCTACCTCCACGAAGATCAACAGCGTTAGACTCTGAGTTCTAACGAAATTGTTTGACGCTCCTGTGTCAAACAAAGCTCGCATGGGGACATCGCTCCCGCGCGGCTTAACCTCCAGGGTGATAAGAGGCTTACCATCACCCTGCACCTTTTGACAGGACATAGTCCCGTCTGGGGCTATTACCCTCACATGCCCTATGTCGGCATGTGGGATAATATTCCCAGTAGGGCGCCCCGCCCCTACTGGTGTTCTACGTTTTTTGCACCAACAGGGTGATGTCCCTGTTGGTGTTGCCGTGCAGCGGACGGTTCCGTCCGCTGACTGCGTGGCACCGGACGCGGTGCCATACACGCATGGGCAAAATGCCCCACTTTCGCGCATCGATTGCAGCGAATGTTGTTCTTAAATTTCGGTTGCTTCGAGTTCGAAGCAACCGCAACCGATAGGTCCATCGGCTCTGGACCTCCACCAACCATGCTCTGGCGCGGGTGACTGTTTCTTGAGACGAAGTGTGAGCTTCGTCTTCCTGACTGCTGATTGTTGACATGCCGTTGCGGCATGTCAAAAGCGAAGGGCTGTTGAGCCCTTCGGCTGTACCCAGCATGCGATGACGCTGATCGCATGCTGAACTCCTCACGGATGCTCATATCAATGGCATCCCTCAGAGTATCTGGCGGGTGCCGATAGAGACTCTGTTTGACGGGACCATCATTGAGTCCCTTCATGAAGCCAGTGACCTGCATAGCAGGGGGTATCGGCTCATACACAATATTTGACAGCAAATATTGCGTCTTCTGAGCGTAAGCTTGGAGGTCAAGCTTACCTTGCCGGAGTTCCATGAACTCCTGCCGACTACTTAGCTTCATTTCTGGAGCTTCAAAGTTGAGTTTTAGCTCAGCTTTTAATTCCTGATAAGTCAGGAACGCAGAGTCATCAGTGGCTCTGCGACTCATCACCCATTCCCTGGCTCTGCCGCCCAGAAATGTTGTGGCGAAGTACGCCTGTTGACGTTCGTCAACAATATTTTGCGCAGAGATGGCATCTTCCACCTCTGCGAACCATCTACGAAGGGGCTCGCCCCCTTCACCGGTAAAGGGCGGTACTCGCGCCTTTACCACTTCAACGCTATGGGTTGCAGGTGAAGGTGCGGTCCGCGCTGCCTCTTGCGCGGGCCGTTCTGATTTTTCTAGGTGGTTTCGCCTAAAGCGATTCACCACCTGTATAACTTCCTCCGGGGAATTACTCTGGGGGAAGGTAATGATGTCGGTCCCCATAGACCGAGCCATTTCCACCGTCGCGTCTTTACTACGCGACGAGAAGTGAGGGAAGTGTTTATTCACCTCTTCCAGCGTTCTTTCTCGCTCGGCAGTCGTCATGTCTCGCGACATGATGCCGAGCGGCTCTTAATCTTCGCTCCGCTAGTTAACTATCAGAACGGAACTGTGGTCGTTAAGACGGACCACAAAAGTCTACCAGGTGTAACAGGACTGATCCTGTTACTGTCTTACACTGTATCTTGCGAGGAAGCGCGCAATACAATTAAGGCAGGATTATTTGGTAACAACTAATCCTATAATAAAAGTAAATATATAAATATTCGCTTTGGTCTTAGAACGCAAAATTAAGAGTGTTTATTTAATGGGTGGTTTAGAGGCTAATAGTATAGTAACTAACTAATTAGTATAATAATATCAAGTCTTTAACTAACTGTACTATTAGTTAACCTGCAATATTCGGTATTTATACCGAATCGACTTTACCTTCAGAGATTATAATAACTTATAATCTCTTATTTAAATTTCAGACAACGCGTCCGAAATTAAACTGTGATATTCTAACTTGAATATCAATTATGTAATGGCACCCCATTACAACGAGACACAGAACCACGGAAGATACCGTGCTTCTACAAGTTTCCCAAAAGAGACTTGAAATCGGCTTCCAGCCGTTGATGAGCAGAGCGGAGAGTCATTACCTCCGCCTTCGACTGCTCAAGATCAGCCGTGCGCCGATCGAGCTCTCCCTTATAGCGGGAAAGCTCAATGTACAGAAGATCATTCTTCTGCTGGAGGGCAGTGTGCGCCCCGAGGATGTCGCGGACATCCTCGCGAAGAGAACGATATATCTTAACACAGTGAGACATATCGCTGCTCAAGGAGGAACAACCCTACTCGAGTTTGCGGAGCAAAGAACCATGCTCCGCAACAACAACGGCGAGGGGGTTCTCAACCTCCGCCGCCCCTGATCGATAATCAGGGGAATAAGCGATACATTTTTGAGCGCTTGATCTCGAAGCGCTCCGTTCCTTCGAAGAAGGGGCAGCGTACCGAGTACTTAGTACGCTGGCTGGGTTACCCCCAAGAGTTCGACTCTTGGGAGTCGATTGAGGTTCTGGGGGATGACGCCCCAGACCTTTTAACTGAGTTTGAGAAGGAGTCTCAAACTTATAATGCGAAGTAGCATCAACAGTAGGTGTTGATGCATTCAGGGTATCAATTAAACCCTGAATTTCGGCGGGTACGGAAAAACCACCGTACCCCTGCAACTCCTCCTCTGACAGACGAGGAGCTCCCTGCGGAAACCGCGGGCAAAAGAGGTGAGAAGGGACACCACACTTCAACCCTTCTTTGATGCAAGCAAAATGGATGTATTCCATTTTTCCTGTTCGCGAGTGCTTTAAAAAGTGCTCGCGCATTACGTGAACTTTATTCACATAATCATCTGGGCTTTTGTTGTAGTTGTCAACAAAAGCGTTCCAACTCTGAGTAAGGGCGTCTTTATCGTCCCTGTCCCTCATTGACCTTTTCCGGCTCGAATAATGTCAACCTGGAAAAAGAGGTCAATCAAGTACAGACGCCTATCGTCTGTACTTCGATCGAATCGACGTGACTGGATGTCTTTGAAGTCATCCAGCACGTTGATATCGAACAACGCACAGTGGCAGTCCCGCTTACGGTGACCGCCACTGTGGGGGCAATAGCCCATCCAGGGGTCCAAAACCCCACTTTGTACGGAACATGTGGTTCAGTACGATGATACGCTTCAGAAGTGGCACGAGCCGCTTCTGTTAGATCTCTTTTAGCAGGCGGAACACCGCCTGCTTCAACACCACGCACCGGGGTTAAACCACCCGACGTGGAGACGCACTTGGTCCAGGTGGGGCTCTGCGTTCCCGCAACCATCTGTGATGATAATTGTCGCTGTCAGCTATGACAGCGACACAAGAGTTATCATCTCTGTTAGGCGATGAGCACCTAGCGAGTTTCGACTCGTTAGATCCTTTCGCGGGGACAGATGTGCCCCAATCACTTTGTTCGGAGTCACAACTGTCTCCGAACATGGAAGAACCCTTCCTGGCAACACACCATTCGGGGGTTGTCATCGTGCGAGATGTTTCATTAGCAACATCTCCCTGTTTCTTGCCAGATGCCGCCTTAGCAGCATCTGTGGTCGAAAACGGTACGTCTTCCGACCTTTGCGTAGTTGACACTGCTAATGCTGCGTCACTTTTGTCACTCAACACCTCAGCACCTAGTGCTGAGGAGGAGGAAGAAGCTCCTTCGATGTTTTCAGCAGCGCTCTTTAGAGCGCCGCCGCGTGCTACGACCATCGAGTCGATGGCCAATCAGTTGGTGAATGAGAAATTCCGACCAACAAGTGCCACCTATGATTGGCGAAAATAAGAGTTATTATTGGCCAACCACCTTAAGTGGGGGGGGGTGATGTAATGGGGTGCCATTACATAATTGATATTCAAGTTAGAATATCACAGTTGAATTTCAGACGCGTTGTCTGAAATTCAAATAATAGATTATAAGTTATTATAATTTCTGAAGGTAAAGTCGATTCGGTATAAATACCGAATCATGCAGGTTAACTAATAGTACAGTTAGCTTAATACTTGATATTATTGTATTAGTTAGGTACTTACTATACTGTTAGCCGCTAACCACCCATTTAATAAACACTCTTAATTTTGCGTTCTAAAGAATAAGTAAATACTTATATTTACTTTTAGTATAGGATTAGTTGTTACCAACTAATCCTGCCCTTATTGTATTGCGCGCTTCCTCGCAAAATACAGTGTAAGCTCGTAACAGGATCAGTCCTGTTACATTTGATGTCAATGATCTACCGCTTAGTACTTGCTTCTCTAGTTGGAGATTAAGGATTCAAAGCGACCATGACTCAGTAACCTTCAGGTTGATGAAGAACGTAGTGCCAGAATGTTAGAAACTATCGTGTTTGACAGGTTTCAAGGTCCAAATGCAACACCATGGGACGGTGTCACCTGATTGGCTGATTACCGTGCGACCTGGCATATGGGCCCACAACGGGGCGATCGACCAAATGGGACGTGCAAACAGATGGGACTGGGTGGGACGGCGACGGGAAGATCGACCAAATGGGACGCATGAACAGGTGGGACTGTGAGAGGCGGTTGCCGTTTGTCAGGTTAATAATACACATCGTAGAGTTGAAGGATCTACTTCTAAACACTCAATACACTTTTACTTCCTACTTCTACTGCGCAAGTGATCCCTCGTTCATCAATTCTTTCTGTTTCAATTCTTTCCATATATATGTGGATGTTATTTATTATATAGAAAATAGAAAACCAACCCATTCTGTGAATTTCCGTGAAAAACCGACCCATTCTGTGTATTTTCTCTTTTTTCAAAGGAAATGTATTCCTGTAGTTTCAATGAAATTTCAATGAAACAATCCGTCGAACGACGGGCACCATCATCACCTAGTTTAATAGTAAAACACTTTCTCTTTTCCCTTTTTCCGTTTTCCATCCGAACAATTTATTCGCTTCTGGCGCCGCGTGCTGCACTTATCGGATCAACAGTGTGCGATCAAATAGTGTAAAACTGTGCCAAGTCAAAGTTTGCGATATGTTTCATGATAGCCTATTGCCGCAGCAACTGAATCGGGTACTTGTCGCCCTTTAGAATCTGTACTCCCTTCTTGATTGCACGAACAGCGGTGTGTACAACGAGACGCGTCGGCTTTGTGTTATCGTCTCATTCGCAAAGCATCACCTCCAGTGCCATCGATCAGGACGTTCCAGACCCATACTTCATCTACAAGCGTAGGATTCCTTGCTCTTAAACGGTGAAAACTAAAGCCTGAATGTCTTCCATCTGTAAGAAAATACTCAAATCGCTTCTTCAGCTCCTAAAGCTGTGCTGGGTTCTTAAACACATACACACTCATCTGAGCAAGAGCTTCGGCTTGATAAAAAGCATTAAATGGAACGAACGAAGCTGGTCCTTCTCGTACTTTTCCACCAATTTCAGCTAGTTTTCAAAACATGGGTTGACGATCGTATTCTTTTCATTGTGGGCAAGGTCCCAAATGACTGGGAGATCGTGCGCTTTCTCAGAGATGGTGTCAACGTTTAATGCAGCAACTTTGTCGAGGCACATATCATGTTCGCGAAAACTCTATCGGCTGAATCGAGAATTTCAATTACGAGTCGTCTCATTGAAATGGTCTCTTAATAGCTTAAAGCTTCGAGAGCTCGTCCGAATGATGCTGACACGATAATTCAAGTACAAAGTAGTTTTTTAAAGAAGTCGTCTCTTTCGGTCGAGTTCCGTATCGATTCATGAGGCGAGATAACCTTTTTCCGCCGAAGTTCATGCTGTTGAAATGCTAATTGGTTGCCACCTTGTTTATCCCTCGAGAATCAATCGGAACACTTGTTGAACGCCCAATTGCGTCACAAAACATGTACCATGGTCTTTCATGAAGGGATTGTTCGTATTGTAAGCATCCAAATTCTTCAACCAGAAGCACAGAAAGAGGCCCCAAAAGCTTTGCTGCTTGCTCGATTCCAAGACGTACAAAGACTTTTGTCAATCTAATCAAGTCATCAATGAGCCCTTCGTCGACACGTTTCTTGGCAATACTTTTACTTTGTCGAGGCGATTGGCACGGTCGAAGTGGATCTAGCGGCAACGTTCTCGCGTCACTAGGATTTTATCAGCGCTATTTTTCTCCATCTTTCTCAATCGAAAGAGATGGAAAACTTGCTTTAGAAGCAACGGATGGCTTTTTCCTGGTCGATTTTTCCACACGAAGGAAGTAGCGTGCGCTTTTCAATGGTATCAGTACGATCTACTTACCATTGTACGAGTGCAAGCCGCACGTGAGTCGATTCGATCCAATCGGTCGCGTGAACTGCCAAAGTCCGAGTGCTTTGTCGTCATCTCGACGTGTCGCACCATTCCGTGACGGTCGTCATGATATATCTGACCGGAGGATGGAAGACATGTTCCTGTTGACACCAACGTGCGTAACTCAGCGCCATTTCATATACTCAAAGTCGATACCAATGGCCGGCAAAACACGAGTCCCGTGCCACGCCGAGGAACGTGACCATGTGCATACGGCCACTCCCCACAGTCACCTGCTAGTTATCAAACTGCCTTTCAGGAAAGAACAGGAGGCAAACGTCGTGGCTGGCCGTGCGATGGATTGATTCCCCCTAACGTTCGTAGGTCTTTGAGAATGTGTGTTTTTGTCTACATAGCCAGTGGGGTCATAGAAAGGGGCGAGAGCGCGGCGTGGCAGCTGAAAAGAAATATCGAATCCTTGATCCTATAGCTACTGAGATGAAAAATCCAATCCTTTATCCTATAGTCGTACCCCAACCTGATTCCGGACTTGTGGATTCAAAAAAAGGGAGGGGCGGACGTTACTCTTTGGGCTGCAGCAGCAAGTGGCATTCTGCCGTGAGGCACTACGATTCCATTTACCATATCTCAGTGTGTTGGAGAAGGGAGCAGTTGGGTGCGATGCCTGAGTTCAAGAAGTCTATAGTAGTGTTAATATGACTAAACCTACGTCGTCTAATATACAAATTGTACTTACATACGTAATGCTACGGTGAGTGGGCTGTTTTTTACCCTTGCACGCGTACCAGCGAAGTGCTGTAAGCTTCGTATCTGACAGTAACGGCAGAGCGGAAAACAGCTACAGGAAGCGTAAAGTGAACAGCGATGTGTTAGCACGAATAAATGTACCCATCGAGCAGGATCTTCGGAGCTGGGCCAGTACTAGTTGGAGCGATGCTCGTGGCCTTTGATTGTGCACTCTGCGCATGCACGCACGCAAGTGTGCACTAAAAATAGTGTATCCGATCCGTAGTGCAGGTTCCAAAGGAAGAGGCTGACGCTGACGAAACAAACCATCATTGCGCACTGTCCACAATAGGTGGAGCGTGATACAACGTGTAATTTGCTACATATCACGTACCACGACAACATGATCGAACCAAGCGGGTATAACCGCCGGAGAACGGCCTAGAGCGATGCCGAGCCACGTTGGCGTGGATTCGAAGAAGCTTGACCAGTCTCGAAACAAGACAGCCCATAGCTTAGCTGGTAGAATGTATTCGAAAAAAAGATGTCGCTCTGTTTCCACCGCGTTGCACCCATTCCGCACACAACAAATGATGTTCGGGTGCGCCTCGCGAAGAAATGAGAAACGCGAGCGCACTGGCAGTAGACGTGGGTGCGCTGCCTGAGTTGTTCCTACGTCAACGAGCATTTAAGGTCAAGGAGGAGTCGCCACTCTTTGATCCAAAATTTGGTAGGATAAAATTAAGATATTTCAACATGCTATGGGGCCTGCTGACAAAGACGCTCGTGCGGTAGTATTTAAAGTTATTACGCTCGAAGGATTGTAAACTGTAGGTAGGTAAATGCATTTGGACTGAATAAACTATGAAGTGGCTTGAACACGAAGATACGGGCTAAGTATTTAAGACATCTGTGGCTAACGGGATCAAACTCTCTCGCATTCTAAGGCGCGTGATGCGTAGCCGGAATCTGACGGTCGAAGTTAATTGTTGAAGAATGCCCATCCTGTCGTCACACCTGGCGCTATCTCTCTCACTCGAGTACTGGACGACGCCGTGTATGACGCAGCTGTGCGAGTGCATCGGGCCTCTTCTTGAATGTTCATTCAATGCTCAGTGCAGATTTGCGCTAAAAATTAGAACAAGGTGAGCCCATTTAACCTAGTACATGTAGAATAGCCTGCTGGCTTCAAACATTGGAGCACGAAGCGAACAAGGGACTGCACACACTTTCTGGTCGTAGTCGTACGTATCTCTCTCTTGTATCATGAAAAAAACGTCCATTTTTATACCATGTTGGCACGCCATGAAGGGCAACCATGTCTCGCATTCGGTCTGGTTGCACGCGTGTGCGACGGCAGGGCGGAGTGTTGTCAACGTCGACGACGTCCTGGCAGACAGCCCGAGATCTCTTGCGAACGGTTAGTTTGCGCTTTAGTTTGTCGTCCTCGACTGCACAAGATGGCGCACGTCGCTAGGCTTCAAGTGCCTTCAAATCGAATCACAATGAGAAGCGAACTCGATGACGCCATGGACAGGAAAAAGGTGGGGTGCACAAAAACTTTTACTGGTCGCTGTGCAAGAGCAGGTCGATCTTTTCTGTGTTCTCGGAGCTCGTCATGGCTCAAGGTGCTCATGTTCCATGGGAAAATCTTGTGCTGTACTACTGGGTTTCAACGACTGGGCTAACTCATGCCGCCACTTGATTACCGACCTGCAAGCAGCATGAGGTTGTAGTTGGTGTGGACGCTGCTCTAAGCTGATGCGACCAGTCGATCAGTGACAAATCCATCACGGAAACGTGTCACAAAGAGTCATTTGGAATGGGACGTTGAAACATATGCACAGGGTGAGAAAAAGCATGGCAGATGCCAAGTGACCGAAAGGCGAATGGACGTTTGATCGCCACCTCCGCCGTGGGAACCGAGTACGTACTTGTCCTTCTTGCAATTGGTGGAATGTCCACTTGTCCATTCATCAGAGTCAACAAAGCCTGATAATGTACAACTGACAAAATGACAAAGTTAACCTGCGTTCCCATCTGTATATAAATATCGCAATTAAAGAAGGAAAGAATATTTACTCCTTCCCTGAACTTGCACTTAAATGTGATGATGTATATACTGTATACTGTACTCCATTCTACTTCCTATCTCTCAGGATAGGAATCGCGTAGAACTCGGCGACTATCAAGCAGCACCCACTATCGACTTTGATTGTATTACTACTAGTACAATTCATGGCAGTGAAAACGGCCACGCATATGATATCAATCAAGGCCGTTGGTATTATACCTCCGATGAGGCCGTGACGTCTTGTCGCATATGGATGCAACATGATATGGGTGAGAAAAAACGTAGAACCAAGAAAGCCGTGATGCCATCTGTGTCACTGGTGCAGCTTTTGGGTACATATAGAGCGTTACAAGACGCGATGCCAACCGTGTCTTCCCTTGATTGCGTCCAGCCCCAGTGCGTCGCGTCTTCTCTGTCAGTCAGTGTGCCTGATGAGGTTAGGAGGAAAAAGCGCCGCATGTTTGTAGGGATGTTACTCACGCCCGCTAGTAATACATGAGGTCACCCCTTAGGCAGGGTAAGAAAGACCACGCCCACATGCTCGATCGCAGGTCGCATAGTAGAAAGAATAGAACGAGTAAACAAGGGCATGATGATTGCTTTTTTTTCTCCAGCTGGGGGGCTCGGTATATTTTTCTGTTACACGCTCCATCCAGTATCACAAAAGGTAGTATCTACTTTACCGTGCCACCTCTGATTTGTCATATCACCCCCCCCCTGCAGCTGGTAAAAATCGGCTACTGTATTTGCAGACTCGGTCCCGGGCAGGAAGGCCTGCTTCCCCCGCGACGCTGCGATGGATCGAAGCAGCTCCCCGTCCATGACGTTGCGACTACAACCGTCGCGCACGTCCGTGCCCGTGTCTGCGACGGAATGTCGCCAAATTCCACCCCCACTTGTCACGACGAGTGCGTCCGAGGTCGTCCGCAGTCCCGACCACCACCGACGCCACACGACGACCACGATCCGGCATCCGTCCATGTCGTTGCCAGCGTCCACGCCGTCGTCGTTCCAGCATCTCGGCGCGATCGAGAGCGTTCGGACGGCCCTGAGCAGCGCGGGCCACGGGCCCGGCGGCGCGGCGTCGACCGGGGGCCACGAAGTCATTCTCAGTGGCGCCTTGGTCCTGCGTGGCCACTTTTTCAAGACGTGGACGCCGCGCCATTTCGTCTTGTCCCGCGGCGCGTTGCAGATTTACCGGAAAAATCCCTACCTCGTGAGCATGCGACGACAGGAGAAGGACGTCGCGCAGCTCGAGAAGAAGCTGCTCAAGATGGAAGTCGCGCGCACGGACGCGATCCGCGTCGAGGCCACGGATGCGTTCAAGCATCATCCGTTTTCGTTTGTGCTCGTGGTGCGGAAACGGTCGCGACGCTTGGGCATGCGCGGCGTGGGGCGCGACGACGGCCGCACGCTGCGCGCGTCATCCCTGTCGTGCCCGAGCACGGCCGGCCATGGCTTGTTACACCGGAAAGAGAGCCACCTCGACTCCTCGAGACGCGTGGATGAGGGACCTGTCGTGCTCTATTACCTCCAGGCGAGCAAAGACTCGGAGCGACAGCGCTGGATCCGTGCGTTGCAGCGCTGGATGGAAGGCGAGTGTCCCGCGAAACTAGGACGCGGAATTCTGAACTATATTGTCAATAACGAGTATAGCAACTATCGATATGGACAGAAAGTGGTAGGCACGACGGCGGCGGCGCTTGGGGCGGGCGACACTGGGGCCCCGTGTGCCCCGAACGCCTTGTCGCCTGCGTCCCAGGCCGGACGCACGGTCGAGCAGGAATTTCCCGTCCTTGCAAATTTGATCCGCGATATGCACGATTGCAAGAAAGAGGACGACATGATTTACATCCTGGACCAGATTCTCGGCGAAGTCGAAGAGGGCGCGAATAGTGCGTACATTAAAAAGCTCATTGCCACGGCGGGGAAAGTGAAACTCGAGCAGTCGAGTCAGATCTGGACGCCGCATGTCAAGACGGCGTATGCCAAGATTATGAAAGCGCTCCAGACGGCGTCGTCGCGTCCAGAGCCGACCAGTGTGGTCCCGACGCTCCAAGCGCCCACCCGAAGGCGGCAGCATTCCGCCGCGAGTGGCGACTTGAGTGGCAGTAATCGCTCGTTGACCAACGTCGACGGTGCGTCGTTCCATCGCTTTTACAAACTGGGACGGAAACTTGGGTCCGGTGCGTTCTCGGTCGTGCATATCGCGACGCATCGGGAGACGCGCAAGCAGGTGGCCGTGAAATGCATTGCGCGGGCGAGTCTCGGGCCCCAAGACGTGCATGCGCTGAAACAAGAGGTCGAAGTCATGTCGAGTCTCAATCATCCGAATCTCGTCCCGCTGCTCGACTACTTTGAAGAAGATCGATACTATTACATTGTCACGCCACTGTGCACGGGCGGCGAACTCTTTGATGATCTGGTCAAGCGAAAGAGTTACACGGAAGAAGATGCGCGCGTGCTCATGCGGAAGCTCGCAAGTGCCATTGAGTATCTCCATTCTCGGGGCATCGTGCACCGGGATTTAAAGCCCGAGAACATTCTGCTCAAGACGTCGGCCCATGGTGCCGAAGTCATGATTGCGGATTTTGGGTTTGCGCGACCCATGAATGGCTCGCGACATGGAACGGCGTGTGGCACGCCCGGCTACGTGGCGCCGGAAGTGGTACAGGGGGAACCATACGGAGCGTCCGTTGATTGCTGGAGTCTCGGCGTGATTCTGTTCATCCTGCTCTGCGGTTATCCGCCCTTCCCGGGCGCGAATCATGCCACGGTGCTGGACAAAGTGGTCAA
The DNA here is from genome assembly GCA_026184515.1 of Peronosclerospora sorghi. Taxonomy (NCBI): domain Eukaryota; phylum Oomycota; class Peronosporomycetes; order Peronosporales; family Peronosporaceae; genus Peronosclerospora; species Peronosclerospora sorghi. The sequence continues at coordinate 8,200,654 of CM047591.1, forward strand.
GGCGGAATATACGTTTGAGTCCCCGTACTGGGATGATGTCTCCGAGGAAGCGAAAGACTTGGTCTCGGAATTGCTCACCGTGGATCGAACCAAGCGTCTCGATGCCTCGGGTATCCTCATGCATCCGTGGATGGACGAACCCCGCGCGTCGGCCATGAGCGGGACGGACGACGACGTCACCGAGTCGAAGAAGCGCATGACGCGCAAATGTTCCGACCTCTTGCCCGCGCTCTCTCAAATGCGCAAGCACAGTCTCACGCACGGGAGTCCCAAGATTCGTCCGTCGGATATGAATGTCGACGACATGGAGCTCGATGAGCTCTCGATGCATAGCGACAAGGAGATGCTCGCGCGCGAGCTCGCGGCCATGGACGGGTTCTAGCTCGCCCACGGGATTATCATTGGGAATAATCCAACGCGCACACGAGCCGGACACGTAAATCAGATGTGTATGTAGTACGCACGTGGTCCAAAACCAAAAAAAAAAACGTATGGGGTAAAATATCAAGCACACTCATTGTATCCTGCGCTCCTCTTTCCATTCCATGTAGGCCTCGGTGGTCGGCATCACGCGCCAGTAGCTCGTGGCGCGCCCTGAAAGCTCGTATCTTGTGCCTTGACTTGTTGTTTGTATACTTGCATGTAGAGCTGCTCGACGCGCGCCATGTGCTCGTAACCTGCCTCGACGTTTCCAGCAAACCTACGTGCGCGACAAGAGGCAGCCACGACGCCAAACGTCGCGCACGTGCGCGCTTCGCCTTGCGCCATGGACGTGGGATACGCACGGCATGACGTGACAACGTGACCGAGTGCGGAATGCCAGGCGCTGTCATTGGCCAAAAATGCGTCGCGTCCAAACGGTGCAGTGGAAACCAAGTGCCCTGAGTCGGCACGGGTACGAAGCGGGGACACTCGATCGACGCGTGCACGTGCATCAGGAGCACGAGAAGCGAAAGATGCGGCGGCCGCACGTCGTGTACGTGAAAAAGACTGCGCAGTGTAGTGGAGCCGCGACGTGGGGGTGGGAACGCGTCATGATAGACAATGTGTATGTGTGTTAAAAATCTTGTAGGGAAAAAAGGAATCCGACATGGGACGAGGGGAGTGGAAGCAAGGGGGAGAAGGAACGGCGACATCGTGTCGCGGTCGCGGCCTTGGACAAGAGCAAGGAGAGGAAACGAAAACACGAACCTAAAAAGGAAGAGACGAGCGTGATACGCAAAAGTATGAGGGAAAAAGGTGGGCCGCCGCCGCGCCCACCGAATCTCGAGGAGAAAGAAAAGAAACGGGACCACGAGCCTAATGTGCCAAACAACGAACCAACGAAACCGCTCGTGATTGTCTTAAGTTCCGATGAGGAAGAGGACGAGAAACTTGTTCGTGCTTTACGAAGATCGACGCGAGGTAAGCGACAAGGTTGGAAGTCTCTAGATACATTGAATGGGAAGAGTGAGAAAGCTCCAGTATTTACAAAAAGGAAACTCCCACGTGTGGAGGTGGAGAAAGAGGAGAGTATACTCGTGCCGACATCTGACCCTACCTCTAAAATTACGCACGACACTGTGAAGGATACAGCACCAACGAGTGCTGCGCTTGAGGATACTCAAGGTATTTTGTTAAATGAAAAGAATACACTAACAGTCAGCTCTGTCGAAGAGGAGACGCAGAGTGTTCAGGTGAACGAAAAGAATACACCGAACGCCAGCTCTCCCCCTCGTGATACACCAAATGCGCTAATAAACGACAAAGAGGATGCGCTGAAAAGTAGCACTGTCCCGAATGGGATAGAGGATAGTCTACTGAACGAGAGGCATACACCGATTCTCAGCTCTGTCTCGAATGAGAATCAAAATACTACGATCGAGGGGAGCGAAACATCGACAAGCAGCTCTTTCTCTCAGCGTAGTTGGGGGAATGAAAAGAATACCCCGATCACCGGTAGTAGTAGTCCGATGGACGAGAAGACAGTAACAACTAGCTCGAATGCGGGCGATACTCAAAAAAGATTGATGAACGAAACCAACGAATCTCCAAGTAGCTCTGCTTCAGATGATACTCAAACGAAGACAAACATATCCAGGTCTGTCCCGGATACTGTCGAATGCAACCGGTTGAACGAGAAAGAAACACGACAACTGAGCGCTTTCTCGGATGATCGACAATTTACTCTGACGACCGTGAAAAGACCAACCAGCTCGGTCTCAGAGAATTTACTAGTTACTCCAGCAAATGCAAAGAAAAAACCATGCGATCCTTCTCGCAATCAAACGGGGGGGAACAAGCGAAAATATATGCGTGAGGTCCCGGGGGTCTCGAAACCATCAATGCAATCTCCATCGGAAGTGCAAAAACGACCTGAGGATCCTTCTGTCCCACCAAGACCGAGCTCCACATTGCAGAATCAAAACCCAGCTGTACCCGACGCCCTTCGCTCGGCCATTGCTGAGGTTGTTTCGCAGCGTCGGGAGCTGTTGTCTCGAAGTCAAAGAGGAGGACGGTCGCGTAGCTCGAGCGGAAGTGATTCGGGTCGGAGCGACAAGCATCTTTGTAAATCAAGGGCTTCATCCAGTAAATGCTGTAGCGTCGACACTTCCTACTCGACTCGAAGCAAGACGGGCCTTTCGATCGGTCTCATGCCACCACTCATTGACAAGTATTTTCCAACTGATAACCTCGTAAATATCGGACGGAAACGTGCGCTCTTGCAAGCAAAAGAGCTCGCGTTTGAGCAGCTTAAGTGGCA
>CM047591.1:8203496-8227102 GCA_026184515.1 Peronosclerospora sorghi
ACGAGATATAAGTATAAAAGGATTAGAGCTAGGAGTTCTATTAGGAGAGGGAAAGATGAGAGCAATCAAGAATGGAGATGAAGAGGTCGGGACGTCGCCCAAGGAAAAAGTGAAAATGAGACAGGAGAAGGCCACATTCAAAGTCATTATTTACCAGGGAGAAACTCTCTGCATTAGAAAGAATTATATCTCATGGATTATGGAAAACGGTTTCTGGACTTCCATCACTCGTACACACTCATGATGACGTTTGGCTTTGTCCGTAGAACTTACTGTAGTCGTCCAGAAAACGGTCCAACTTTTCTGAATGTTCTTCAAGCGCAAAAAGCATCTTAAGATCAAATGGATCTATGTTGTTGTTCAAAAGTTCGCTCATGACCTCTTTTTCGTTGTGAAACTCATAGTCACGGCGAACAAAATCGTTTTCTTTAAGACGCTTGACTATATACTCGCAGGGTTTCTCAGTCGAATGCAAAGACCGCAGCAGGCGGTGCCCAACGTTTGCGGTGCTGGACACGTCATCCACTATGTGGGACACGTGAGGATCCACTGCCAACGTAGCTTGATTCGCGCGTGTTTCGGCCGGCTTTGCTTGACAGAAGGGAAGCACAGCTACCGGAAGTAGAGAGAGAAGAGCAGACAGACGCATGGAGGGTCGGTCGTAGTGCAAGGTGTTTGGTAGTAATCAAAAGAGAGAATGAAGTTCGGTCAGATTGCTTCAGTAAGGTAGCGTCCGTTAGGGATAGCCAGATGTCCCATCTTGCTGGAGATCGCAGCTGGGATCAATTTCAAGGATGGGAAGGCATTACATTCATATGCAAGCCAAGGTATAATTTATTTTCTAGATGTAAACGTAGGGCACCGACGTCCTGCCTCTGTGCCAGTCGCAGTGTCGGCCAACTGCGATTTGGCGAACAAAAGATAGGCAGGTGAATGAATTTTATACAGTAACTTGGGAAGGCAGTCGGATCCATTAAATATCCAATCGTTTCGTGCATCGAATCCCCTTTTTTCTCGAACAAAACGCTACATTGAAAGAAAACTTATGGCTTACCCGCGAAAAATTGAATCACTTATATTTCAGGGCTTACACGTCGTAAAGCCGCGCTTTTTCGCTTGAATAAAGTGCAATGGGACGAATTGCACCCGGCTTATGAAAATAAGTTTCCTGGAATAGACATCTTTCTAGATAAAATACATGTGTTGCGAACCGGGGATGCTCTCATAAATAGATTTTTCGCTTGAGCTCCATATCGGACGCTTCCACGCAAAAGAATTTCGGCCTAAATGACCCGTTTGTGTCCACTTGTGGTCAGACGCCGTGGGACGGGCATTATAACCCTGGGTATAAGCGGTTGTTAAAGTAACGGGGCTGTATGCAAAAAAAAGACGACCGGCAAACGAGAGTTACGATGGGACTGCGTACCAGAAGTTTTACTTTTACTGGAAATCGTGGCTCCATGTTGTTATCCGCTCGCTATTCCCACTCCAGCGATACTCCACGCACAAATACCAATCGGCGGGAATATTTCTTTCTGCTGCCCGCAAGCTCCAATCCTTGGTTCTAGTGTGAATCTTCGTCTCGTGTACCCGCGCGGCTCTCATTTTTAAGAAGCGCCCTTTCTCGTCGCCCGCGAAATATCACGATATTCGACGAATTGTCAATTGGTTAGGCAATCTCGTGGCCCATTCGTTTTTTGCGCCTGTGCTCTCAGTGTGTCGCAGTTGGTACCTAATAATAGAGGGTCCTATCTCCGTACGCTTCGCCCTGTCCTTACAGTCTCCACTCGATGTGCCATAGAGAATAAAACAAAAAGCAACTTCAGCTTAGCTCTTCAATTGGACGCCAATATATTTAGGTTCCATCTATACCTCTTCATCTCGATCTCACCAACAGCCTAAGCATTCAACTAACTCTAAGGGTTCATCGCGTCACTTCAAGTGTTTATTATCATGGACCCGTCTCACGGCGTCGGTCTAGCGCTGGTCACAAGAGGTCAGAAACGCGTCATTTAGCCCGAAATAATGTACTTTCTGCCTTAAGCGTCACTTGGAGCTTCGTTTGGAGGTGATTAGTCTTTCGCGCGGAGGCGTTTAGACCGTCCCCTCCATATCAGGGTTGACGAACGAACGGACGAAAACCTTTTGTACTGTAGATGTACTATCACGAAGTTGATTTCTCTCTGTTTTCTTTGTATCAAAAGCACGTTTGCACGATTTGAAGTTACTGGAACAATGTTTTCCTTTGCAAGATTCCCATTAACTCTTCATTGCTCTGAATTTACGTAGAATAAGTGCGGAAGTTTAGTTTTTGAGAAAATAAACAGAATGGTTCTGTTTTTCACAGAAATTCACAGAATGGGTCGGTTTTCTATGATATTCACAGAATGGTTCGGTTATACTGTTACTGCCAGCTTCAGCCTGTTTTTTCCTATTTTGCCCTAACCGCCCCGATATCCCCGGATTCAGGCTTCCATTCCGTTAATCCTTTTCCCAAAAAGGATGAAAACTGAGCGAGAACGAACTTTAGCGTCGACACCAAGACTTTCATAATCGCTCCTGTGAACCTCATCTACAAACCAATAAGTGTCAATCATAGTATAACCATCAATGAGTAAGTCCATGCCTCTTCCTTTTCTGCCGAGATCCCCCGAAGTAAAATTTCTCTCGTCAAACTCGCTTGCTGCACTGCATATTCTCCCGACATCAAATCTATACCCATTGTGTAACAGGACCGATCCTGTTACAGGCTTGCACTGTAATGTGCGAGGAAGCGCGCAATACGGGAGGGGTAGGATTAGTTAGTTGATGGCAACTAATCCTATATTAAAAGCAAAAAGAATATTCGCTTAAGCTTGAGAACGCAAAATTAAGAGTGTTTATTAAATCGGTGGTTAGCGGCTAACAGTATAGTAATTACCTAACTAATATAATAATATCAAGTATTAAACTAACTGTACTATTAGATAACCTGCATGATTCGGTATTTATACCGAATCGACTTTTCCTTCGTAGATTATAATAACTTATAATCTATTATTTGAATTTCAGACAACGCGTCTGAAATTCAACTGTGATATTCTAACTTGAATATCAACTATGTAATGGAACCCCATTACATCACCCCCCACTTAAGGTGGTTGGCCAATAACAATTCTTATTTTGGCAAATCATAGGTGGCACTTGTTGGTCGGAATTTCTCATTCACCAACTGATTGACCATCGACTCGATGGTCAAAGCACACGGCGGCGCTCTAAATAGCGCTGCTGAAAACAATGAAGGAACTTCTTCCTCCGCCTCAGCACTAGGTGCTGAGGTGTTGAGTGACAACAGTGACGCTGCATTGGCAGCGTCAACTACGCAAAGGTCGGAAGACGTACCGTCTTCGACCACAGATGATGCTAAGGCGGCATCTGTCAAGAAACAGGAAGATGCTGCTAATGAAACATCTCGCACGATGACAACCCCCGAATGGTGTGTTGCCAGGAGGGTACTTCCATGTTCGGAGACAGTTCTGACTCCGAATAAAGTGATTGGGGCACAGCTGTCCCCGCGAAAGGATCTAGCGAGTCGAAACTCGCTAGGTGCTCATCGCCTAACAGCGATGATAACTCTTGTGTCGTTGTCATAGCTGACAGCGACAATGATCATCACAGATGGTCGCAGGAACGCAGAACCCCACCTGGACCAAATACGTCTCCACGTCGGGGTGGTTTAACCCCGGCGCGTGGTGTTGAAGCAGGCGGTGCTCCGCCTGCTAAAAGAGCTCGAACAGAAGCGGCGCCTGCCGCTTCTGAAGCGTATCATCGTACGGAACCACATGTTCCGTACAGAGTGGGGTTTTGGACCCCTGGATGGGCTATTGCCCCCAACAGTGGCGGTCACCGTAAGCGGGACTGCCAATATGCGCTGTTCGATATCAACGTGCTGGATGACTGCGAAGATATCCAGTCACGTCGATTCGATCGAAGTACAGACGATAGGCGTCTGTACTTTATTGACCTCATTTTCCAGGTTGACATTATTCGAGCCGGAAAGGGTCAAGAAATAACAGGGACGACAAGGACGCTCTGACTCAAATTTGGAACGCTTTTGTTGACAACTACAACAAAAGCCCAGATGATTATGTGAATAAAGTTCACGTAATGCGCGAGCGCTTTTTAAAGACTCGCGAAAAGGCAAAATGGAATACATCCATTTTGCTTTCATCAAAGAAGAGTTGAACGGTGGTGTCCCTTCTCACCTCGTTTGCCCGCGGTGTACGCAGGGCGCTCCTCGTGTGTCAGAGGGGGAGTTGCGTTGGTACGGTGGTTTTCCGTACCCGCCGAAATTCAGGGCTTAATCGATGCCCTAAATGCATCAACACCTAGTGTTGATGCTACTTCGCATTATGAGTTTGAGACTCCTTCTCAAACTCAGTTAAAAGGTCCGGGGCGTCGGCCCTCAGAACCTCAATTGGCTCCCAAGAGTCGAACTCTTGGGGGTAACCCATCCAGCGTACTAAGTACTCGGTACGCTGCCCCTTCATCGAAGGAACCGAGCGCTTCGAGATCAAGCGCTCGAGAATGTATCGCTTATTCCCCTAATTATCGATCAGGGGCGGCGGAGGTTGAGAATTCCCTCGACGTAGTTGTTGCGGAGCATGGTTGTTTGCTACGCAAGCTCGAGGAGGGTTATTCCTCCTTGAGCAGCGATATGTCTCACTCTGTGAAGACATATCGGTCTCTTCGCGAAAATGTCCGTGACATCCTCGGGGCGCACACTGCCCTTCAGCAGAAGAATGATCTTCTCTACATCGAGCTTTCCCGCTGTAAGGAAGAGCTCGATCGGCACAAGGCTGATCTTGAGCAGTCGAAGGCGGAGGTAATGACTCTCCGCTCTGCTCATCAACGGCTGGAAGCCGATTACAAGTCTCTCTTGGGAGACTTGGAGAAGCACGGTATCTTCCGTGGTTCTGTGTCTCGTCGTAAGACGAAGACGAATGATACGGTTTGAGCCGCCCAACATAGAATGTTGGGTGAAGCCGCATTGCTGTGGGAATGTCTAAAGTATAGGCATTCCCCCGAATCTCTTGGACCTTGAAAGGTCCAACGTACTTAGGAAGCAACTTCTGTGTAGGGAAGTTGCTTATTGCATGTATAGGCAAATTAGTAGTACTTAATACTACCAATTCGCCTTTCCGAAAGGAGTTTTTGTTCTTCCTTCCTCTCTTGTCTGCATTTTGCCTTTGCTTACCCAAAGCAGAAGCAAGTGCATCTTTTATGTAGAGTATTACAGCTTGGCTCTGTAATACGAATTCATCTACTGCCTTATCAGCAGTAGGTGCGTTGCCCTCATTGTCTGCAGCCATTGCTGCAGACACATATTCTCATATGCAGCTTCAGTTTCTTTTGAAGGTGCTTCCGCTTCTACTGTACTTTCAGTAGAAGGGCCATCGTTTTGTTCACAAGTTGTAGTTGCAACTTGCGCATTGACTCGCTCAAAATTTGAGCGGGTCCCTCCCCACTTAGATTTGGCGTACCGCCAAGTAAAGCTGGGGTTCGTGGATGCCTTAAGGCATTTACGTAGAACGGTGTATGCTTAGTTGAAGCGTGCACCGAATTGTTAATCGCGAATTCAGTGAGTGGCAGATAGTCACTCCACTGTTCAAAGGCATGTGCGTATGATCGCAACATGTCTCCGAGAACGCGGTTAACCCATTCCGTCTGCCCATCCGTTTCCGGATGGTCCGCAGTTGATATCTTCAACTGGGTTCCCAACAATGAGAACGTTTCTTGCCAGAAACGTCCTGTAAACCTCGGATCTCGGTCCGAGACAATGTCTTCCGGCATTCCGTGCAAACGGAATACCGTATCAACGAATATCCGCGCTGTTTGAGCGGCGGTTACGTTCGCTGATACTTCAGTAAGATGTACCATCTTACTGAAACGGTCTACAAAGACCACTATTCCGGTCTTCCGACTATTGTCGGGTGGAAGACCGAATACGAAGTCCATTGAAATGGACTTCCAACACTCTGTCGGAACCTGCGGAGACTTCAGCGGAGCCTGTGCAGACTGCGCAGGCTTAACGCGCTGGCAAATCTCGCAAGCGCGTACGTATTTCCGTACCCACTTGTACTGGTTTCGCGAGTAAAAGTCACGTGCGAGAGAAGCGTAGTCTCTTCTCGACCTTGATGCCCCGAAATCGGTGCATCATGATACTCAAACATAATTTGATGTTTGAGATCATCGTCGTTTGGAACGACGATGCTACTTTCATCTTTTTGGTCTGTGCTGTAAAGCAGCAGACCATCGTGCAGTCGATATCGATGCACGAAAGTGGGAGGAGCTCTGGGAGTTCGTCGCGCTTCTCACTTGATTGATTACTTAAGTAATCAATGAACAGACGTGTCTCCTCGTCTGTTTTGTACGCCTCGCGTACTTGTCGTATAATTGACGACGACAAAGCAGTGCAACGGATAGCGTTTGTACTGGCACCTTCGGTTACGGACGGTTTCGTCTCGTAATTGGGCCTTCGTGATAGCGGATGCGCTATCACGTTCAACTTTCCGGGTTTGTATTAAATTGTAAAGTTGTATTCAGCAAAGAATGACATCCATCGAGCCATTCTTTGAGAAATGTGTGGTGAATTCACGGCCGTGCGTAGCGACGCATGGTCCGTGTAAACCAAAAACGGTCTATCTCCCAAGAGATAGATCCGAAACTTGGCCAGTGCATACTTCATGGCAAGGAGTTCCTTGTCATGAACTGGAAAGTTGCGCTCGGCTGGGCGCAACTGACGCGATTGATAGCAGATTACGCGATCACGATCATCGTGATCACGCTGCATCAAAGCACAGCCGATAGCGAAATCGCTCGCGTCGCAAACGGCGTGTAACGGACGCTCGTTATCGGCTATAGCCAAGACAGGCGCTTCAGTCAAGCTTTGCTTGGCTGCATCAAAAGCATCTTGGCATTGGGTATCCCAATTCCATTCAACATCTTTCTTAAGCAATTGAGAAAGAGGTCGTATTAACCCAGCATAGTTGCACGAATACTTGTGCAAATATGTTGCCAACCCAAGGAACTTTCGAAGTTCCTTAACGTTGTTTGGCGCAGGCTATTCAAGGATCACCCTGATATTTTCTGGATCAGGACGCACCCCGTGCTTGCCCACAAAGCATTCAAGAACGGGTATCTCAGGTGTACCAAAGGTGCACTACTTTAGATTTGCATAGAGCTTATGCTTACACATAAGCTCTAACACTCGACGTAGATGTTCTCTATGGACATCTACATCGCTTTTATCGTGTTCACTCTTACTATGGATGAATACGTCATCGAAATAACTCGGTGCGAATTCTTGCACCGGGCGTAATAGATGCGTTACGCATCTGTTAAACGTAGCAGGGGAATTTCGAAGCCCCTGCGGCATAACAAGCCACTCCCAAAGCATGCCGCTTGGGGTGCTTACCGCCGTGAGAGGGATATCCTTCTCACGCATTAGGATTTGATAAAATCCATCTCTTAGATCGAGATCACAAAAGATGGTGCTCCTGCACATACCATCTATGATGACATCTTTTCGCGGTATCGGCGTCTGCGCCGGCACCGTCGCTGCGTTCAGCTTGTTGTAAGCGTGAACGATTCTCCACCCACCTGTGGACTTCTTCACACAAAAGGTGGGGGTAGAGTGCGGTGAGATAGACTCCCGCACTTGGCCTGCTTTACGACGAGCTTCGAAAAACTCGTCGATAGCTTTTACTTGATCACGCGTCAACGGCCATTGCCGCGTGACACAATACTTCGTGCCTGGCACGAGGTCAATTTCATGACAGTTCCCTTATCCTTAGGGAGCTCGCTAGGTACTTCTTCTGGGAATACGTCAGCGTATTCCCGAAGTACCTCATAAAATGGGGAGTTCGCTTTAAGCGACTCCCAGCTCTGCGCTTCAAAGCGCTGAACTTTGGTTTGATCATTGGGAACCTCTTTCCCAATGTTTTCCACTACACCATCTGTTGCAACGATGATACAGATCTGTTCGATCTGATCATCGTGCAAGTTTCTCATAAACTTCTTCCAGCTTAGCGCTGGAAGAGCCATCACCTCCGAACCTTCTTTCGGAGGGTGTTCCATCAACAGAGACTGGGTAGCTAATCCGGTCTCCGTTTGCGTCAAGATGTTGATCGTCTCGACGGAACTGCCCATGCAATCAGACGCACTCGTCTTATTGACTGCTACACAGTGATTACGATTCACCGTGTGCGAATACTCATCCTCATGGTGGCCACTGCCTACCATGGAACTTTGGCGATCAGATGTGCTCGTCTGGTCGGCCGCCTGTTCTGCGACACGGTGGTCTTTATCACCCGTGTGCATGGATAACGCAACGTGGTGGGCACTGGCCACCACGGAGTTGTGCTCACGATTGCACTCGATCGTGAGTTCACTCTCATCAACACGAAATTCTTTCGTCGTGTTGGAACCTTCGGTCGCACAGTGGGTGTTTCCCACTGTGGATACTATTTCATTCTCACGGTGGGTGTTTCCCACCGTGGATATAACTTCATTCTCACGGTGGTCTTTATCACCCGTGGAATGTTTCTCTCCAACACGCAACGACTCCTCTGTTGCGTGTGGTAGTCCCTCTGGACTCTCACCAGCGGAGGTACCTTTCGCTGATCGTGTCAGAACAGACCTGGTGGTGCCATCGCTATCCACCAGACTGTCTGACGCTGCGGTTGTATCTTCTGATACAGACGGATTACACACAGGGTGATCAGATCCTGTGGGTCCGCCGCAGTCGATCGATAGGTTAACCCAGTCGATCGAAGGTTTAAACTTGGACATCCATGGGATTCCAAGTATCACATCGAACTTGTCATCTAAATCGAGGGCGATGAATTCATCCTCGAATGAAAGTTCATTCAACTCGAAGCGTGTTTTAATCACACGCTTTGGAATAGTCACGGTTGCACCTGTTGCTAACCGGACTGACAACATACTTCGTGGGGTTTCTACCTCCACGAAGCTCAACAGCGTTAGACTCTGAGTTCTAACGAAATTGTTTGACGCTCCTCTGTCAAACAAAGCTCGCATGGGGACATCGCTCCCGTGCGGCTTAACCTCCAGGGTGATAAGAGGCTTACCATCACCCTGCGCCTTCTGACAGGACATAGTCCCGTCTGGGTCTATTACCCTCACATGCCCTATGTCGGCATGTGGGATAACATTCCCAGTAGGGCGCCCCGCCCCTACTGGTGTTCTACGTTTTTTGCACCAACAGGGTGATGTCCCTGTTGGTGACGCCGTGCAGCGGACGGTTCCGTCCGCTGACTGCGTGGCACCGGACGCGGTGCCATACACGCATGGGCAAAATGCCCCACTTTCGCGCATCGATTGCAGCGAATGTTCTTCTTAAATTTCGGTTGCTTCGAGTTCGAAGCAACCGCAACCGATAGGTCCATTGGCTCTGGACCTCCACCGCCCATGATATGGCGCGGGTGGCTGTTTCTTGAGACGAAGTGTGAGCTTCGTCTGACCGACTGCTGATTGTTGACATGATGTTGCGGCATGTCAAAAGCGAAGGGCTGTTGAGCCCTTCGGCTGTACCCAGCATGCGATGACGCTGATCGCATGCTGAACTCTTCACGGATGCTCATATCAATGGCATCCCTTAGAGTCTCTGGCGGGTGCCGGTAAAGACTCTGTTTGACGTGACCATCATTGAGTCCCTTCATGAAGCCAGTGACCTGCATAGCAGGGGGCACCGGCTCATACACAATATTTGACAGCAAATATTGCGTCTTCTGAGCGTAAGCTAGGAGGTCAAGCTTAACTTGCCGGAGCTCCATGAACTCCTGCCGACTACTTAGCTCCATTTCTGGAGCTTCAAAGTTGAGCTTTAGCTCAGCTTTTAATTCCTGATAAGTCAGGAACGCAGAGTCATCAGTGGCTCTGCGACTCATCGCCCATGCCCTGGCTCTGCCGCCCAGACATGTTGTGGCGAAGTACGCCTGTTGATGTTCGTCAACAATATTTTGCGCAGAGATGGCATCTTCCACCTCTGCGAACCATCTACGAAGGGGCTCGCCTCCTTCGCCGGTAAAGGGAGGTACTCGCGCCTTTACCACTTCAACGCTATGCGTAGCAGGTGCAGTTGCGGTCCGTGCTGCCTCTGGCGCGGGCCGCTCTGGCTTTTCAAGGTGGTTTCGCCTAAAGCGATTCACCACCTGTATCACTTCCTCCGGGGACTTAGCCTGGAGGAAAGTTAGGATGTCGGTCCCCATGGACCGAACCATTTCTACCGTCGCGTCTTTATTACGCGACGTGAAGTGAGGGAAGTGTTCCGTCACCACTTCCAGCGTTCTCTTTCGCTCGGCAGGCGTCATGTCTCGCGACATGATGCCGAGCGGCTCTTAATCTTCGCTCCGCTAGTTAACTAACGGAACTGAACTGTGGTCGTTAGGACGGAACACAAAGTGCTACCAGGTGTAACAGGACTGATCCTGTTACAGGCTTACACTGTGTTGTGCGAGGAAGCGCGCAATACGGGAGGGGTAGGATTAGTTGATGACAACTAATCCTATATTAAAAGCAAAAAGAATATTCGCTTAAGCTTGAGAACGCAAAATTAAGAGTGTTTATTAAATGGGTGGTTAGCGGCTAACAGTATAGTAATTACCTAACTAATATAATAATATCAAGTATTAAACTAACTGTACTATTAGTTAACCTGCATGATTCGGTATTTATACCGAATCGACTTTTCCTTCGTAGATTATAATAACTTCTAATCTATTATTTGAATTTCAGACAACGCGTCTGAAATTCAACTGTGATATTCTAACTTGAATATCAATTATGTAATGGCACCTCATTACACATTGTGAATAGCCACGTAATCAGGGTCTTCTCTCTCTATCCATAGTAGTATCCATCTGGTTAATTCATTTGAGTCTTTTAACCTTGTAAAGTCGTAGCCATCTGATACTGGAAATTCATCGTGATGAAATATACCACAAGTTGTCCTGCAGAAGTAGCGGTTATCCCAAGTCGTTATTGCAACAGATATCAGAGGGTCATGGGGAAAGGGAAAGCCTCCGCCACGCATGCATGTAGTTTGTTCAATATCAGGCCTATGACTGTAACAGGGTTACATTCGAGTCACATTTAGTTGGTGGTGTACGTGAGTACACTACGGTTGGGGTCAGTATTGACCGGTTCAAAGGGTTTTGAACCATTGGTTATTTTAACCAATCAGGGCAGGAGCCCTTGGGGGGTGGCGTGTCAGCCATCCACGTGTCGGTACACAGGTGGTGTACACTACATTTTAGCTAGGTACGAATTTGGTATGTTCTACTTAGTATTACATATAGTTTACATTAGTTTAAATTAATTTAGACTAATTATATATTAAATATACATTCAGTTTACATTTTCACTCAACAAATGCAGACGCGCGACCTCGATCGGTCGCGCGTGTAGAGAGTGCAGTAGCGTAAGGGAGCCCTCCCTTTAGCTACACCCTTAGTAAGGGAGCCTTGCCGCTAAGGCAGTAGCGAAGGCTACTAGTAAACCAAACCGGGAATCTTGGCTCCGAGTAGGAGAGCTCTCTCCTACTAAGCCCTTGATAAGGGTGTATCGGCTAAGTAGCGGCGAACGCCGCTTAAAGTAAAGTCTTCCTCTGTGCGCTAGACGCACTGTGCGTATACGCACCGGCTACATCTGGTAGCACTTGTAGTCAATCCAACACCAGTGTTGGTAGACTAAGGCATCCTCTGCAAGGGATTAACCAGGACGATTGGGATAGGTTGACCCTCGTCCAGCAGGAAGCTTTTAACAGGCTTTTATCCTTACTGGGTGACGAGGGTATGCAGCTCCTAGTTGAGCAGGGCCTTGAGGCCGTAAAGGCAAGGGTAAATGCCCTCATCGCCCATGAGGCGAGTTTAGGTGGAAGTCGTTCCACGGGGGTGCGTCCCCCATTATCATTCAAAATAAGGGAGTTCACCGGGGAGAAGGGTGACAATCTTTACGTGTGGTTGCGAGAGGTCGAAACGGCCTTAGCCACAGCGAATGTGATCGCTGATCACTTGCAAGTGGGACTTGCATTGACCCATCTTACGGGAAAAGCCCGTAAATGGGCGTTTACGTGTCCGTATTTTGTCACGAACGTGTTCCAAACCTGGGAAATCCTTAAGCAAAAGCTTATGGACATGTTTGCCACAGCTGATCTGGTTTTACAGAATCAGCTGGCGTTTTTGAGGTGCCGTCAGGGCACTAGAGACTTGTAAACATATGTCCAAGAACTGAAGACCCTGTTGGCAGGGATGTACGCGAAAGCGTATTTGGATGATGTGTCCATCCCCGTCTTCATGGGAGGCCTGAAAGAAGGGCCAGCGCGTTTGGAACTGTTCCGATGTCGACCCCAATCCGTGGAGGAGGCGTTTAAGATGGCGTTTAACGCCGAGAGGAACTTCCGTTCCTCTAAGGTGGGTCCCGAACCCATGGACCTGAGTCAGGTCGAAGCGGAGGAGAAACCTCCCGCTAAGAGTCACTCTGACTCTTTCTCGCAGAGCTTCGAGGCAGAGATCTTAGCTATGTTGCAGCGGCATGGGCCGCTGAGATGCTTCTTGTGTGGAAGCACGGATCATCTGCGGAACAGGTGTCTGATAAATCCCCAGCGAGATACTCGCTTTAAGGGGCCAAGGGTTGGGAAAAAGCCCTTGTCCAAGCCGTCGGGAAACGACGGATCCCAGTAGGTGCGGGGCGCCCTACTGGGGGACCCCTCAGTGCTGTTAAGCCCCAGGGTAGGGGACGACAGAACAAAGCCCCGAGGGAAGCGGTGCTTTCTAGCACCGAGTTGGTGTACCAGCCAGGTTTGCTGGTAGTCCTTGAGGACGTGAAAGGCTTTGATAATCCTTGGAGAGTATTGATAGACTCTGGAGCGTCTGACAATTTTGTCAGACGGGCTTCTGTGGAGAAGAGTCGACTGTATGCCGAGGCCCTAGAGGCACGTTCTCGTGACGTTGTCACGGTCCGTCTTGCGACGGGCGTACAGGTTACTGTACCCAAGGTCTCGATTGACCTTAAGCTGAAGTTTGCAGACTTCGACAGATTAGAACGTTGCCTAGTCCTGGATTTGGACTCGAGATATGACCTCATTCTGGGCATGAAGTGGCTGGGACGCCACGAGCCATGGATAGACTGGAAGTCTAAGTCCATTGGCTCAACGCACCCGCGATCGGGTGAAGCATTGGCAAGTCATGAACCCACCTTTTCTCGATCGCAAAAGCGATTATGGCTTGATATGCCAGAGATTGGGATGTCTGAAATGATCATTCTAAATGACGTTAAGGAAGAGTTCCTTACGAGGGGGATTCGGCGGTTAATCCCCAAGCGGTTAACGGTGAGATTGGTGAGTTGTCAGTGGCAGAGGTGGATTCCTCTGAGGCGACTCCAGCGGTAGGGGTAGAGACCCCTGTGGTTAAGCGCGAGGCGCTTCCAATCGAAGAGACCCGAAGTTCTTCTCTTTCGCACTTCGGAAATGATTCCGACTACGCCGTTTTAGGTGAGACTGGTGAGTCGCCATTGGCAGAGGTGAATTCCTCTGAGACGACTCCAGTGGTTGAGGTAGAGACCCCTGTGGTTAAGCGCGAGGCGCTTCCAATCAAAGAGACCCGTAGTTTGTCTCTTTTGCACGTCGGAAATGACTCCGACCACGCCGTTATAGGCGAGACTGGTGAGTCGCCATTGGCAGAGGTGAATTCCTCTGAGACGACTCCAGTGGTTGAGGTAGAGACCCCTGTGGTTAAGCGCGAGGCGCTTCCAATCGAAGAGACCCGAAGTTCTTCTCTTTCGCACTTCGGAAATGATTCCGACTACGCCGTTTTAGGTGAGACCGGCGAGTCACCGGTGGTAGCGGTAGAGACCTCTGTGAATAGGCGTGAGGCGCTTTCAATAGATGGGGCAATTGACTCCCCCCATCTGGGTCTCGGGATGAGTCCCGAGGCCAGTAGTCAGCAGTCCTATAGGATGCTGAATAGTGTGACAGGTGTTGTCACAGAAGGCGTAAGTCTTGAACGGTTGCCTGGGTAGGCGAACTGTTGTCGTTGGAGGAGATGTCCTTCGACGAATTTGAAACTGCTTTGAAAGCAGGTGAAATCGACGAGGTTGTCGTATTACGTCCGGAAGAGGAGTTGAACTCCTCATACACGATGGAAGAGTCAGTTTTGGTGCAAACCAAACAGGAATTGAATGCCCGAAGCGGTATCAAGATCCTCGCGGATCCTGAGGACCCTTACCATTACTTAATGAAGAAATTTGGAGATGTCATTACTGACAACCCGCCGATGGGGTTACCACCGGATCGGGGAGTCCGACATGAAATCGATTTGGTTCCTGGAACCAAATACTGCGTCACTAGGCAGTGGCCTCTCCCCAAGGAGCAATGTGACGTCATCGACGCATTCTTCAAGGGGAAAGAAGAGGCAGGGATGGTACGGGAGAGCAAGTCTTCCCATTCATCTCCCACTTTTTGTGTTCGTAAACCGAACGGAAAGTGGAGCATTGTGCATGCGTACAACAAGCTGAATACAGATACTGTACCCATGCAGACTCCGATTCCTCGGAAAGATGTCCTCCAGAACGATATGGCGGGATGTACGGTGTACAGTGCCTTAGATCTGCTGGACGGGTATTATCAGGTGCTCATGCAATCGTCCGATATTCCGCTTAAAGCGGTCAGCACGCCTAGCGGAATGCTGTGGGAGTGGCTTGTTATGCCACAGGGGTTTTCGAATGGATGCACCAGCGACTTTTAATCGCTTGGTAACTCAACTCTTCCGCCCTCATAGAAAGTAAGCTCAGTCGTACTTCGACGATATATTCGTTCATAGTCGCGCAGAAGGCGACTCGTATGATGTTCAGACGCACCTAGTACATCTTCTAGCAGTGCTCGATTGTATGCGGGAGCATAAGATATATGCAAACGCATCCAAATGTATTTTTGGTGCTGAGGAAATTCCTTTCCTCGGATGCTTCATCGGTAAGGATGGAGTGCGGGCGGATCCCGCGAATGTGAAAGCCATTTTGGAGTGGCCTTCGCCTGTAAATCTTAGAGATTTACGGAAGTGGCTTGGATTGGCCAATTATCTCCACAAGTACAGCGATAACTACGCTGAGATGGCGAAGCCATTAACCGACCTTCTTAAGAAGGACGTAGATTGGTGTTGGAAAACCAAACACCAAAACGCTTTTGAAGCGGTAAAGGGGAGCTTAATAAAAGCCCCCGTTCTTTCTCTCCCAGATTCTGGGAAACCTTTTAGCGTCGTCTGCGACGCCTCCGATTTCGCAATCGGATGTGCTTTGTTACAAGCAAACGATGCGGGAAGGGAAAGCGTGATCGCGTTTGAGTCGAGTCAGCTAAAAGCTGCGGAACGGCATCAACCCGTTCATGACAAGGAGCTAGTTGCTATGAAGTATGTCCTTGTCAAATTTAGGGTTCACCTACTCGGCTCTAAGCCGTTCGTGGTTTATACTGACCACGCGTCCTTACGGACAGCAACGAAGTCGCCTCATCTCTCCCAACGGACGGAACGCTGGCCCTCCTTCTTTGCGGAGTATAACTTTGAGGTTAAGTATAAACCTGGCAAGCAGAACGTGCTTGCAGACGCGTTGTCGCGTTGTCCCGATTACGAGCTCGCTCACGCGACATTCATCACCTCGTCTGTGGTGGATCTCATACGCCAGACGTATGAGAAAGACCCACAACGTACGGCGCTTATCAGCGCGTCGGGTGAAAAGGGACTTGGCTCGTCTGAGCCTACCCTGTCAAGTCGAGCTAGAGATCGGTTACACCGTTACAGGTACTGTGACGGTTTGCTATATTATAGCACGAGCGTGGAGGACACTCCGCGGGTGGTTGTTGCTCATAATGAGGAAAGGAAGTATAGAGTCCTCTTTGAGGCACATCACGCCCCTACCGGGGGTTATTTAGGTCGGGATAAGACCCTACAGCGCTTTAAGCGCTTTGTATTGGTGGACCAAAATGTATAAGTGGGTCGGTGCGTATCTACGCACCTGTGAGACTTGTCAGAGGGTCAAACCCTCTGCAACTTCAGCTGCGCCTTTGGCGAACTTGTCGGTTCCAACGGAGTGTTGGAAATCCATTAGTATGGATTTTATCTTCGGTTTTCCGAAGGATAAGGCCGGGAACACCGGCATATTGGTATTTGTAGACCGTTTGAGCAAGATGGCTCACCTGGCGGCAGTGCCAGAGTCCATTGATGGACAAGGAACAGCAAAGTGTTCCTAGACCGTGTCTTTCGACAGCATGGTCTACCCGATTCCGTTGTGTCGGATCGGGATCCCCGTTTTACGGGACAGTTCTGGGGAGCGTTGTTTAAGGTGCTAGGCACCAAGCTCCTCATGTCCACTGCGGATCACCCGCAGACGGACGGTCAGACGGAACGCGTTAATCGCGTTGTAGAGGATATTCTTCGGAGCTTATGTCCGGATTCTCCAAAGAGTTGGAGTGAGATGCTTCCAATGGCCGAATTTGCTACAAACAATTCGGTACATGTATCTACGGGGTTTACCCCGTTTTACGTGAACGGATTTGTGAATCCGATGGTTCCGTTGGCGGAACGTGTGTGTGTCCCAGTGATTGAGGGGGGAGGATTCCCTGATGTCAGCCCTGTATATGTGCGAAAGCACATCGATAAGTTCTTATCGACGCGCCTTAGTGTCTTAAGACACGTCTGCGATGCCATGGCGGAAAGTCAAGACAAGCAGAAGGATCAGGCTGACCGCAAGGGTCGGCGTAACCGAAAGGCGTATAAAGTAGGAGAAAGCGTTTTATTAAACGCTTCAAACCTTCCTACACATGCAGTTTCTAATGTGTTACGGAGCAAACTGCGCCCCATGTTCGTGGGGACTTTCAAGGTGCTAGCCCGAAAGGGCCTGACATAAAGCTTGGATATTCATAAGGCGATGCGTACGCATTCAACCTTCTCTGTGGGTATGATTAAGCCATACCACAACCAGGAGGCGGGTCCCCGCTTGGAGGAGGTTGGGAAGGCGGATAGCCGAAAGGCACAACTGGTCGGAATACATCCGATAGGGTCGAAATGCGACCACGAAACTCTGCAACGACAGATTCGAGATAGGCAAGCCGCCTCTTGATGCGGTAAATCGCACTCCTCTCGTCGCGGTGTCCCTCCTGGGCGTCCAGGATGCGACGGCTGTGTTGATCACAGCGCTCGCGAACCTCACGTCGCAAATGCGCGACCTCCTCCTCCGGTTCTCTATACGGAGGGTACTCCACATTACCATGTGGAGCGCCTGATGGCGCGGCGCCATCATCGGGGTGAAACCCAGTATCTGGTGAGGTGGAAAGGTTATCCACATTCACAGAGTTCGTGGGAGTCCGAGACTCCCCTGCGGAAGGATTGCCGTGACGTCGTTGACGCTTTCGAGCGGGAGAATCCCGCTGCAGGTCAACGACCAAAGGGAAACGAGAAGCCCCTTCACTCCCGGTAATTGGGAGTTAGCCGGAGGCAGATGTGGCGCTCACACTTCCCTCTGGCACCGTGGTGGATACAGGGGCGCTGGCGTAGGGCGTGCGATATGGAGCACGTAATAGCTCCATCGCTTTGGCTCTGGCGAATGCCAGGCGCAACGCCCTCTCCACCCAAATGTCACGACGGGAATAGCTCTTGTGCAGCTCAGTGAAGCTGGGGAGAAGCTTCTCCCCTTCCACCCAAGCGCGGAACTTCTTCTCCGCATCATCAGCACTTTCTCCCGTAGAAAGAACGATAGGAACCTCGCGGAGGTTCTCAACAGGGGCACCCTGTGCCTGCCTGTCTGGGCGCTCTCGGTATGAGACGCTAGTGAACTGATTTTGCGTAAGCAGTTGTTGCCGGAGTTTCTCCCGGAGCTCGCATTGATACGGCTGTTCAGCCGCGGGGAAAGGGGTATAGGATGCTAAACCATTCCTTACCACACGCCTAACCCACTTTGGAAGGGCACGAGGACCGCCAAAATTATATTCCGCCCTTGGCAGGCGTTTGGGGGCTCGTAACGCAGCCCTTAGTGCCTGTGCGGCAAGTTGGCTTTGATGAGCTGCGTCCAGCTCATTGGTGATGATCGCCTTCGGCGATCCGGATGTATCATCCGACATTGGCAGGGGTGGCGCACTAGTCAGTGCAATTTCCCCACGTGTGAGGAACGGATTAGGCTGTCGACATCGCCGTTCGGCGTTGTCGGAGAGGTCAACCGTTGGGGAGATATCCCCAAGGGCATCCACCTCCGAGTTTTCGGAATAGTCTAGATCCTCTAGAGGAGACTCCATAGCACCACTAATGGTGTTAATGGATAGCCAGAGGTACTAGCAGTTGTAGTTCTCCAACAAAAATTTGTTTATTGCGTAAGCAATAGTCTTGATGGGGGAGGATGTAACAGGGTTACATTCGCTTAACATTTAGTTGGTGGTGTACGTGAGTACACTACGGTTGGGGTCAGTATTGACCGGTTCGAAAGGTTTTGAACCATTGGTTATTTTAACCGATCAGGGCAGGATCCCTTGGGGGGTGGCGTGGCAGCCAGCCACGTGTTGGTACACTACATTTTAGCTAGGTACGAATTTGGTAAGTTCTACTTAGTATTACATATAGTTTACATTAGTTTAAATTAATATGGGATAATTAAATATTAAATATACATCAGTTTACATTTTCACTCAACAACTGCAGACGCACGACCTCGACCAGTCATGCGTGTAGTGAGTGCAGTAGCGTAAATGGAGCCCTCCCTTTATCTACACCCTTAGTAAGGGAGCCTTGCCGTTAAGGCAGTAGCGAAGGCTACTAGTAAACCAAACCGGGAATCTTGGCTCCGAGTAGGAGAGCTCTCTCCTACTAAGCCCTTGATAAGGGTGTATCGGCTAAGTAGCGGCGAACGCCGCTTTAAGAAAATTCTTCCTCTGTGCGCTAGCCGCACCGTGCGTATACGCACCGGCTACAAATTCTCTAGTTTCCCTTGCCAAACTTCACTTTGAGTAGTCTCTGATTTGGTTCAAGTTCTCTCCCGAGAAGATAGAATTTGATGTGAATGATTTACCGCTTAGTACTTGCTTCTTTAGTTGGAGATTAAGGATTCAAAGTGACCTTGACTCAGTAACCTTCAAGTTGATTAAGAACGTAGTGCCAGAATGTTAGAAACTATCGTGTTTGACAGGTTTCAAGGTCCAAATGCAATACCATGGGACAGTGTCACCTGATTGGCTGATTACCGTGCGACGTGTCATATGGGACCACGACGGGGCGATCGACCAAATGGGACGCGTGAACAGGTGGGACTGTGAGAGGCGGTTGCCGTTTGTCAGGTTAATACACATCGTAGTGTTGAAGGATCTAGTTCTAAACACGCAATACACTTTTACTTCCTACTTCTACTGCGCAAGTGATCCCTCGTTCTAATACAGTGAATGGACCGCTAGTTAACACTTACAGGATAAGCGGCTTTTCTGTCTCGTTAGTTCCAGATTGATGCCAGAAGTTACAAGCTACTGTGGTGGAGTCAAGTTCGAAATCGAATACATTTGTATCGACAACCTGACCACCACCATCGTGCCCAGCCTTCCAACATACGGGGGGGGGTACCCCGCGGACCTCCATTTTAAATCTGGTCCGATCGTCCGCTGCTGGCAGACGACCGGTCATCATCCAAAGACACTTGGTCCGATTCACTTAAGTCCATCTCACCTTGTGTACCCGATGGAATGGGCTAGTTACACACTCGGTGGATCGGGATCGCAGATCGATCTGATTCGGTCTTGAATATGAGACCGTGCTGGCTAGGTGTACCTAGGGCGGAAATCTTCACCCCAGGTACGTACAGACCAGAAACACTTCCAAAAGATAAATTCCAATAGGTCGATCGTCCAAACGATCTAGACCTGACCAATACGAAATAATAGAGGGTAGACCAGTCAACCGGTCTAGCCCCTTACCAATATGAGAGAAGAACAAAACCGGTCTAAACTCCAACCAATGTTACAATGAGCCAATATGTCCACGTGAAGACCCAATATGCCCGTGAAACTCCACAAACGATATCTCCACGTAAAGACCAATCCAGGGAATAGCACGTTCCAAACGTACTGGACTTAAACTTGAGGAAGTCTACCAATGCGTGCTCCCGTCGAGGGACTTCCGGCTGGCCAAATGCGCGTGTGGCGCGTCCAGACCGGGTATAATGAGCTAGAGGGGATTATTCGACCCTCTGCTCCCAAACACTCCGCGGCGGGCGGAGCCGACTGATGCACATAGCAAAGGTTTAAACGACCTCCTGTTGAGGTGTTAGCCCGAAGGCAAAACCAAAAGATTCCAAACAACTTCTTCTCTTTTAGGCAAATCCACAACTCAAACCAATACTACCTCCCTACGGTCCCAATATGTACCCACATGAAAATATGTAAAATACCCAATGTCAGGTGACTCACCAAAACTTGCGTTCTTGACACTCCTTGAATCTGATAGGCTAAAAAGCCCCCCTTGTTTAGACCAATCCGAAATTTGACCAGCTGCCTGGACCAAAAGTGACCAAATTTGTGGTACACTTCACCACAATACACTGGACAAACAGAGGTGCAAAAGGTACTAGCCAATGTGGTACCCTATGATTCTCTCTTGTCATTAATTTGGATAATTGGAAAAGGTATTATCAACCCCATTAACGAGCCCAGGATAGTTTACTTCTACGTTTGAGGGTGCGATGGCAAGAGTAATACTGTCTCTATTCTGCAGAATGCCCTCAAAGGATGCATAGAGATATTGACCAGAGACTACGTGCATAGTTATTCCGAGCTATTTTTATTTCCCCGCTTTAATACTACTACATGTGAGCCTCCCGGCAAGTTCAGCGAGTGTGGCCATATTGGTTGCAACTCTTGAAGACCCGTAGACTCCCACTCTTCCCCTCATTTGCTTGACTTGCTTGTCCTCCCCTTTGCTTTCTCTTTGTAGCGGGTCGTCCACGTGGCCTTTTCAAACGAGGCGGAAGAAGTCCATCAGCTACTAAGCTATCAAGCAATAAGTTCTTGTATCATGCTGCTTAGGTGGCACTGTACGTCTCCGTAGTATAGTGCTCGTGCACTAACGTTATTGGTGCTACTTTCACTAGAATAGCAAAGGCACATACATGACGGCATGGCAGCAGAAAATGCTGGTAATAATTGCACGTGCAAGTGCCTACAGGCCTACAGGCCTACCATAATACGGCAGTTCAACGACGTATTTCTGGCCAGAAGTCGCTGAGATAACAAGGCCGGCAGTGTAGTCAGAGGGAAAACATTGAAGGCACGCACCGCGCTCAACTCCTTTTGGAAAATCGCCAAAGAGGTCGGAGGAAGGGGGAAGTAATGCGTGCTGCTTCCGTCTTCCGCTTGAAGAACTTCTCCATTTGGTGCCTGTAGAGTCCGTCCAGTAATTCCAACAGAGGCAGCTCCAGAAGCTTGCGAAGAAATGAGTTTTCAATCTCCGCGAGGTTCGAAGTGCAGTGTCCAAAGCGTCGAGCTTGCATGGCGTAGGTGGCCCATTGGTCATGGGGAATTTCGAGAACATAGTCCGCAGCTTGATCTTCGAGCGTCTGCAGTTCGGCAATGCATTCACTGAATGCAGATTCTGTGTCTGCGTATGCACATTTCCAGAGCAACCTGCCGAAAAATCACGTAAGAATAATGCCTTTTTCAATTCAAAATGAATTCAGAAGGGCTGTATATACTTTCTGGCAGAAAGGCCGTATTTATTATGGACATTAGAAGCGATATACCAGCAGCAAATAATACTATAGGCATTTGGAATTTCTTCGGTGATGGCATTAATCAGGCCCTTCTCTTGATCGTTAATTACAACGCAATCGTTGGAGTCAATCCCCGGAAAACTCTGCTTGAGGAAGGTTATAAACCACCTCCAGGTTTCATCACACTCGTTTGGAACCGAGGTCCACAAGAACCACCAGCAGGTCATCAGCGTCCATTACAATGGCGAGTAGCAACGTTTGAATGAACCTATTTTTGGTGAAAGTTCCATCTACGGCCACAAATTTACGCATCTTCAAGAAGGCACTACGTGCAGCACCTGGGGCCACAAACACACTATGGAATATTCGCGCTCCTCCTTCACTATCCCCCTGCGTCTTGATCTTTGCGATTGTTGTGGGGTCGACTTCGACAAGATGCTCAACATATGATCGTAAAAACTGGAGCTGTTCTAGCTGAGCGTCTGCAGTCTCGTTTAGGATTGCCTCTTTGGCTTTATGGGCTGTTGTATACGAAATGCCGATACCCAGATGTTGCTTAAGAAACCGCTGGACGTCCTTGGGATTTTTGTCTTTGGAAACAAGGAACTATTCTTGAAGCAAGCTAACAAGGTATTCGTGATCGCGCTGACTGCCCCGAGATCCTTGCAACGATCCTTGGCAGGCATGGCCGTCGTTGAACTGGGTGACCGTAATCAATTTCGTCTTTTTCGAAAGGATGATGCGGACATAGGCTGGACAGCTCTCGCCGGTGCAGCGTAAGTAAACTCGTGCTTCTTTATGTCCGTGATCTTGTAGCTGAACTGATGATCGCGTGCGTGGTTTCGAGCTGCGTTCACTGCGTCGTCGAAGGACGTGTAAGTTTGTCCTTTCGCAATTGGTGGCAATGTGGAAAGGGGAGCAGCGGGCGGGGGATCTGCCATGACTGGGGGGAGGAGGGGGGCTGTTGGAAGATTGCGTTCTACGCGTGGGGGGTGGTAGTGATAACCGCGTTCATGTCATATTTTGTTATGGCTCATATTAGGGGTTGTACCCGTCTTAATTAGAATAAGAAGGAATCACTACTTGTAACTATCTTCTTGTATACTTGGTAATCCCCACGGTCATGGCACGTATGAATCACAGACCCACGACATTAAAGGAAAAAGGTTACGAAAACGTTCGTACACAACGACTATTTTCCGATGGACGTCGTGGAGATGCCGAGTTAACGACGCAATCACACTCGCGTTACTTGAGAGCCGCTTCCGTGTTATAATCAGCCAGCGTACTTCCGTCTTCCATCATCCAACGTACTTCCGTCTTCCAATTGCTTGCCAGCAAAGCTCAGACGCTGCTGGTGAGGCGGAACTCCTTCCTTGTCTTGAATCTTGGCCTTCTCATTGTCGATCGTGTCGGACGGCTCCACATCTAGCGTAATGGTCTCTGCTGTTTGAGTGCACTTGTCGAGTCTTGCTTCTCCTGCCCCAACCCAGTTGACATGTACACGTTGCGGTTCCTTCTCCGTTTCAATCACGCGTACAAAGAAAACATGTAAAAGTTGCTCTTCACCACGTCATTCGCTTGGAACTCGTTGCCGCGCCAACAACCCCCGCGTGGTACGGTATTCTGGGCCAGTATACAAATTTTTCGTGGAACCGACAATTTGGTGTAGTCACTTCATGTTGTAGAAGCAAAGGCGGCTGAAGAAAAACGATTTAGAGTAATTAGAAGGAAACGATATGGGCGTTAGGCCACGGAAATCTTGATCTCTTGTTAATAGCTCCCACAACACAATATCAAAGCTGTAGACATCGGCCTTGCTG
>CM047591.1:8227202-8264207 GCA_026184515.1 Peronosclerospora sorghi
ACCCCCTCCGAAAGTTGGAAGGCTGGGCGCGATGGTGGTAGTCAGGTTATCGATGCTAACTTTTTCTATTTCGAACTTGACTCCACCACAAACGCCATAAACTCGCGGAACTCGTCGATTGACTTACCAGCAATGACCAGGTCCATCAACAGCTGTGCCCTGTCCTTAGCCCTCTCTGTCTCTATGCGATCCTTGTCCAGATGCAGCTGTTTCTCTTTAATTTCTCGGTCTAATGCGCGCTTCTCGCGGCCACTGGCAGTCCTTGATTACATATACAATTTTATGGCATCACTACGCTCAGCAAATATGCCCTCGATTCCTCGCATATCCTTCGAAGCACTCGTCTTTGCCGCCTTCTTCTTCTCCATTGGAGAGGCTCCCATTTTCGCAGCTCGCTTGCGTTCATGGGCGCCTCTCAGAGTGGAAGGCCTGGAATTCTCTGCTCTTTCAGCACGGGCCGAGAGAACTGTTGGCACGTCGTCCTCGGTGGTACTATTTCCTTCGGCTTCCACTTCTCCACCAGTCTCTTCTTTGTGGCTAATTTTGTCAGCCCACGTAATAAGGCTGTTTGCCAGCTCGTCATCATCCTCGCCACTATTGGTAGCATTCTCAGCGTTGTCTTCTGTGCCACCACAGGGTTTCTCTGTCCATGTAGAATCAGGATCTGATCGAACAGCACAGTTGACACCATCAGTTCGCCCCAACTCCCGCGAGGCGGCTGGGGAAACATTATCACGTGACCCATAAATCTCCAGCATCCTTTCGTAAAATGGACAAATTTTGTCCAACTTTGCTGCAACAGTATTATGCCCTTGTTCCTGTCGTCCTCACTGATACTGTAACGGGGTTGCATTCGAGTTACATATAATGTTGGTGTACATGAGTACACCACGGTTGAGGTCGGTATTGACCTGTTTGAAAGGTTTTGAACCTTTGGTTATTTTAACCAATCAGGGCATGGGCCCTTGGGGTGGTGGTGTGTCAGCCATCCACTTGTCAGTACACAGGTGTGTACACTACATTTTAGCTAGGTACGAATAAGGAATATTCTACTTAGTATTACATATAGTTTATATTAGTTTAAATTAATTTAGGCTGATTACATATTAAATATATTCAGTTTACATTTCACTCTATTTTGCGGACGTGCGACCTCGACCGGTCGCGCGCGCAGTGAGTGTCGTAGGTAAGAGGGAGCCATCCCTTTACTTACATCCCGTAAAGGGAATACAGCCGTTAAGGCTGAGTCGTAAACCAACCCGGGAATCTTGGCCCCGAGTAGGAGAACTCTCCTACTAAGCCCTTTACAAGGGCTTATCGGCTAAGTAGCGGTAGATGCCGCTTTAAGGAAGAGTCTTCCTCTGTGCGCTAGCCGCACCGTGCGTATACGCACCGGCTACAGATACCAAAGCCAGTCTGTTTGTTGGATTCGTGAAAAGCCATCTTAAAGGACTTTAAATAGTGTTCGTGCCTGCGGTAGCAAGTGAGTTAAACTCCAGTCAAATAACAAAGGTGTTACCAACCCTGTGACTGACCGACAACGCATGCTTCCAGCATCGAGCCCTGGGATCTTCTTCGTTGCCTTACTGTTTATGTGTCGCGCAAGCTCCCCATAAACTGTTGCCTTGGTTTGGTTGTCACCGCCAAACTTGGTTTTGGGCCGTGTCCCGTGTAGTTTGGCATAGTTTCTGGGGTTTTCCAGCCATTCAACAAGCAGCCGGAAGTGCTCATTTCCAAAGCGGACTGCTCCGGTCTTCTTCTTACTCCCTTCATCCTTCCCTTCTGGGGTATCGCCACGCCGTATGAGCTCTTCTTCAGGGTCGGCTGCCATTTTCCCGCAGTTTGGCTGGCAGCAGAGTGTGGGGGGTTTTCGGCAGAAGGCACTCTGGTGTTTCTTTTTTGCTTGGGTGAGGGGAGGGGCACGGCTGGCAGGTTTTTTTGTTTTGTTTTTCTCCAAACACGCGCTCTGGCTGATGTTATTTGGTGGTTTGTCAAATTCTGAAAGGGGGAATAACGGGGAAGTGTAACAAACTTTTGTTTTTTTACAAAAAAATCCACCCAAAATAGGATAACTTTGCCAGGAAATACAATATCTGACACCCCCTAGTAGAGGTGTGTGTGACTGTAGTAGGTGAGGGGCGATTCACGATACGAACGATGACTGCGATCGCGTGCAGAACGTTATTAGTTATTTGAAACTGTGCATGTACGGTCCCCGGGTGATGGGTAAAACATTAACAATTTATCTAGGGAGAGACTCCCCTTATAAGTACAGATTCTTACAAGATAGGTTGCCGGATTAATTCTGGTGGCTTACTACTTCTAAGGGAATAATAAAACGAAGTCTTTAAAATTAACTTGCGCACTCATTCTACGTAAATTCAGAGCAATGAAGAGTTAATGTGAATCTTGCAAAGGGAAACATGGTACCAGTAACTTTAAATCTTGCAAATGTGCTTCTGATACAAAGACAAGATAGAGTAAAAAAACTTCGTGATAGTACATCTACAGTACAAAAGGTTTTCGTCCGTTCGTTCGTAAACCCTTGATATGGTGTAAATCTTGCAAACGTGCTTCTGAAAGAAAGACAAGAGAGAGTAAACAACTTCGTGATAGTACACTTACAGTACAAAAGGTTTTCGTCCGTTCATTCGTCAAGCCTTGGTATGGAGCTGAAACGGAAACTCTATTTATGAGAGCATCCCCGGTACCAAACACATGTATTTTATATAGAAAGATGTCTATTTCAGAAAACTTATTTTCATTTCTTAATTTATTCAAGCGAAAGCGCGGATTTACGACGTGTCACCCCTGATATATAAGTGATCCAATTTTTCGCGGGTAAGCCATAAGTTTTCTTTCATTGTAGTGCTGGTCATCGAGAAAAAAGGGGATTGGATGGACTAAACGATGGATATTAAATGGATACGAACTGCGACCCAAGTTACTGTCTCAGATAACATGCACGTGCTTGTCTTTTGTTCGCCAAATCGCAGTTGGCCGACACTGCGACGGGCACAGAGACTTCCGGCTATCCCTGACGGACGCTACCTTACTGAAGCCATCTGACCGAACCTGATTTTCTCTTTTGATTGCTACCAAGCACCTCGCACTACGACCGACCCTCCATGCGTCTGTCTGCTCTTCTCTCTCTACTTCCGGTAGCTGTGCTTCCCTTCTGTCAAGCAAAGCCGGCCGAAATACGCGCAAATCAAGCTACGTTGGCAGTGGATCCTCACGTGTCACACATAGTGGATGACTTGTCCAGCACCGCAAACGTTGGGAACCGCCTGCTGCGGTCTGTGGAGGAGGAACCAAGTCTTGTGATATAGTTAAGCGTCTTAAAGAAGTCGATTTTGTTCGCCGTGACTATGAGTTTTACAACGAAAAAGAGGTCATGAGCGGACTTTTGAACAACAACATAGATCCATTTGATCTCAAGCTGCTTTTTGCGCTTGAAGAAAATTCAGAAAAGTTGAACCGTTTTCTGGACGACTACAGTAAGTTCTACGGATAAAGCCAAACGTCATCATGAGTGTGTACGAGTGATGGAAGTCCAGAAACCGTTTTCCATAATCCATGAGATATAATTCTTTCTAATGCAGAGAGTTTCTCCCTGGTAAATAATGACTTTGAATGTGGCCTTCTCCTGTCTCATTTTCACTTTTTCCTTGGGCGACGTCCCGACCTCTTCATCTCCATTCTTGATTGCTCTCATCTTTCCCTCTCCTAATAGAACTCCTAGCTCTAATCCTTTTATACTTATATCTCGTCTACCCCGTGATAGTGTTTGGTGCTCCATCAAACTACATGCGTTTGCGCTCTAACAAATTAGGTGACCACGCGCTCTACCCAAATCCACATTGATCGCAAGTCATTTCACTTTGGACGGAGAAATACGTGTAGTACGAGATAGCCATATCACTGAAGCGAATAGGTAGTAATCCCGTATGGGTTGTTGCGATGACAGTTAACGTGAAATCAACGTGGTTAACATCCATGAGAACTACGTCAAAGTGTTTCGATGGGGGTCGTACTTAGAGTAATTTTAAGCGCTCGGCAATGTCAGCGACACTAGCACCAGCGGCAATCATAGGCTGGATGATGGCTGCTCGAATGCGCATGCGCTTAAGCTTTAACTCTTGCTGAGCGAGGGCTTCGCGGACCTCCATTTCATAGCGCAATAAGTTTAATTCTTGCTGCTGAAGCTCGTTCTCACGTTGCCACTTAAGCTGCTCAAACGCGAGCTCTTTTGCTTGCAAGAGCTCGCGTTTCCGTCCGATATTTACGAGGTTATCAGTTGGAAAAGACTTGTCAATGAGTTGTGGAATGAGACCGATGGAAAGGCCCGCCTTGCTTCGAGTCGAGTAGGAAGTGTCGACGCTACAGCATTTACTGGATGAATCCCTTGATCTATCAAAGGGCTTGTGGCTCCGACCCTAATCACTTCCGCTCGAGCAACGCGACGGTCTACCTCTTTGACTTCAAGACAACAGCTCCCGACGCTGCGAAAAAACCTCAGCAATGGCCGAGCGAAGGACGCAGGGTACAGCTGTGTTTTGATTCTGCAATGTGGAGCTCCCTTTTGTGTGGCATTGCTGATTATATAAGTCATATATATCATAAGCTGATATTTCCAGACTTTCACTTGTACGTTGTATCTTCAAGAGCTCTTCCTTTTCTTCTTTGGTCCACTGAATGGCAGGTACAGATGCTGGCGCAGTCGTGGTTATTGATCACTAATCACTCATTCCTGAGGTTGCATTCTCACAGATGGGGGCATTTTCCTTGTCGCTCCCCACCCTGCCGTCTACTTGTCCTAACGCTCTCAAACTTAACAGTGTTTCTATCATCTCAGTGTTGTTCATTTTGTGTTCCTGTTAAATTCTTAGGTAGCAATAGATATAACGTGGATATAATGCGAGCTTCCGGTAGGTGTTTTACTGGCCAATTTCCAATGTTGACTGTTTTAGCCAGAACTGAGCTGACCAGCCCTGACTTAGCAGGTCTCTCTGGCAATCACTTGAAAATAGCATCCCATAGCACTCAATTGGTTGAAAACGTTTACCCAAAATCCAATATCACACCAATCATACTCAGACCCTCCAGTATTCGATCAGTCTTGAGATGGCCGTCCATGAGATGGCCGTCCATGGTAGCATTTGATTGGTTGAAAATCTGCACTCAAAAATCCAATATCACACCAATTATGCCAGTCACACTCAGACCTGTGGTGGAGCGGCTGGCCATATTTGGAGGCTTGGACAGTCGTTCCCACAATGCCCAGACTACCGACTAACGAAGGGGGTCCTCCGGTTGTCCTGTGACAGGCCTGTATCTTGCTCACCTTGTGTACCCGACGGTTTGTGTAACGGGGTTACATTAGGGTAACACTGAGTGTTGGTGTACATGAGTACACCACGGTTGAGGCCAGTATTGGCCGGGTTGAAAGGTTTCGAACTTTTGGTTATTTTAACCAATCAGAGCATGGGCCCTTGGGGTGGTGGTGTGTCAGCCATCCACGTGTCAGTACACAGGTGTGTACACTACATTTTAGCTAGGTACGAATTAGGAATATTCTACTTAGTGTTACATATAGTTTATATTAGTTTAAATAATTACATATTAAATATATTCAGTTTACTTTCCAATCCGTAGTACAGACGCACGACCTCGACCGGTCGTGCGTGTAGTGAGTGCCGTAGCGTAAGGGGAGCCCTCCCCTTAGCTACACCCTTTGTAAGGGAGCCTTGCCGTTAACGCACTAGTACAGGCTAGAGTAAACTAATCCGGGAATCTTGGCCCCGAATAGGAGAGCTCTCTCCTACTAAGCCCTTAATAGGGGCGTATCGGCTAAGTAGCGGCGAACGCCGCTTTAAGGAAAGCCTTCCTCTGTGCGC
The DNA here is from genome assembly GCA_026184515.1 of Peronosclerospora sorghi. Taxonomy (NCBI): domain Eukaryota; phylum Oomycota; class Peronosporomycetes; order Peronosporales; family Peronosporaceae; genus Peronosclerospora; species Peronosclerospora sorghi. Next base: position 8,233,103 of record CM047591.1, read on the forward strand.
TAGCCGCACCGTGCGTATACTCACCGGCTACATCTGGTAGCACTTGTAGTCAATCCAACACCTGTGTTGGTAGACTAGGTATCCTCTGCAAAGGATGAATCAGGACGATTGGGATAGTTTGACCCTCGTCCAACAGGAAGCCTTTAAAAAGGCTGTTACCCTTAACGGGGGAAGAAGGTATGAAGCTCCTAGTGGAGCAAAGCCTTGAGGCCGTAAAGGCAAGGGTGAATTCCCTCATCGCTCATGAGGCGAGTTGTGGTGGAGGTCATTCCACGGGGGTGCGCCCTCCATTATCGTTTAAGATAAAGGAGTTCACAGGAGAGAAGGGTGACAACCTTTATGTTTGGTTGCGAGGGGTCGAAACGGCCTTCGCCACAGCGAACATGACCGCTGATCACTTGCAAGTGGGACTTGCATTGACCCATCTTACGGGCAAATCCCGTACATGGGCGTTTACATGCTCGGAATCAGTCAAGGACGTGTTTCCAACATGGAAGTTCCTTAAGCAGAAGCTCATGGACATGTACGCAACGCCTGATCTGGTTTTCCAGAATCAGATGACGTTTTTGAGGTACCGTCAGGGCACTAGGGACTTGGAAACATATGTCCAAGAACTGAAGACCCTGTTGGCAGGGATGTACGCGAAAGCGTATTCGGACGATGTGTCCATCCCCGTCTTCATGGGAGGCCTGAGAGAAGGGCCAGCACGTTCGGAATTGTTCCGATGCCGACCAAATCCCTGGAAGAGTCATTCAAGATGGCGTTCAACGCCGAGAGGAACTTCTGTTCCTCTAAGGTGGGTCCTGAACCCGTGGACCTGAGTCAGGTCGAAGCGGAGGAGAAACCTCCCGCTAAGAGTCATTCGGACTCTTTTTCACAGAGCTTCGAGGCAGAGCTCTTGGCTATGTTGCAGCGGCGTGGGCCGCTGAGATGCTTCCTGTGTGGGAGCATGGATCATCTGAGGAACAGATGTCCGAAAAATCCCCAGCGAGACACTCGCTACAAGGGACCAATGGTGGGGAAAAAGCCCTTGTCCAAGCCGTCGGGAAACGACGGCTCCCAGTAGGTGCGGGGCTCCCTACTGGGGGACCCCTCAGTGCTGTTAAGCCCCAGGGTAGGGGACGACAGCACAAAGCCCCGAGGGAAGCGGTGCTTTCTAGCACCGAGTTGGTGTACCAGCCAGGTTTGCTGGTAGTCCTTGCGGACGTGAAAGGCTTTGATAAGCCTTGGAGAGTCTTGATAGACTCTGGAGCGTCTGACAATTATGTCAGACGGGCTTCTGTTGTGAAGAGTCGGCTGTATGCCGAGGCCCTAGAGGCACGTTCTCGTGACTTTGTCACGGTCCGTCTTGCGACGGGCGTACAGGTTTCTGTACCAAAGGTCTCGATTGACCTTAAGCTGAAGTTTGCAGACTTCGACTGCTTAGAACGTTGCCTAGTCCTGGATTTGGACTCGAGGTATGACCTCATTCTGGGCATGAAGTGGCTGGAACGCCACGAGCCATGGATAGACTGGAAGTCTAAGTCCATTGGCTCAACGCACCCGCGGTCGGGGGAAGCATTGGCGAGTCATGAAACCACCTTTGCTCGATCGCAAAAGCGATTTTGGCGTCAGATGCCAGAGATTGGGATGTCTGAAATGATCATTCCCAATGGAGTTAAGGAAGAGTTCCTTAACGATTCGGCGGTTAATTCCCACGCCGTGAACGGCGAGACTGGTGAGTTACCTGTGGTAACTCCAGTGGTAGGGGTAGAGACCCCTGTGGTTAAGCGCGAGGCGCTTCCACACAAAGAGACCCGTAGTTCGTCTCTTTTGCACGTCTGAAATGATTTCGACCACGCCGTTATAGGCGAGACTGGTGATTTACCTGTGGTAACTCCAGTGGTAGGGGTAGAAACCCCTGTGGTTAAGCGCGAGGCGCTTCCAAGCGAAGAGACCCGGAGTTCGTCTCTTTCGCACGTCGGAAATGATTCCGATTACGCCGTTATACGTGAGACCGGCGAGTCACCGGTGGTAGAGGTAGAGACCTCTGTGGATAGGCGCGTGGCGCTTCCAATATATGGGGCAATTGACTCCCCCCATCTGGGTCTCGAGATGAGTCCCGACGCCAGTAGTCAGCAGTCCTACAGGATGCTGAATAGTGTGACAGGTGTTGTCACAGAGGGCATAAGCCTGGAACGCTTGCCTGGGGTAGGCGAACTGTTGTCGTTGGAGGAGATGTCCTTCAACGAGTTTGAGACTGCTTTGAAAGCAGATGAAATCGACGAGATCGTCGTGTTGCGTCCGGAAGAGGAGTTGAACTCCTCATCCACGATGGACGAGTCAGTTTTGGTGAAAACCAAACAGGCATTAAATGCCGAAGCGGCCTCAAGATCCTCGCGGATCCTGAGGACCCGTACCATTCCTTATTAAAGGAATTCGGAGATGTCATTAGTGACAACCCGCCGATGGGGTTACCACCGGATCGGGGAGTCCGACATGAAATTTGATTTGGTTCCTGGAACCAAATACTGCGTCACTAGGCAGTGGCCTCTCCCCAAGGAACAATGCGACGTCATCGACGCCTTCTTCAAGGGGAAAGAAGAGGCAGGGATGGTACGGGAGAGCAAGTCTCCCCACCCATCTCCCACTTTTTGTGTTCGTAAACCGAACGGAAAGTTGCGCATTGTGCATGCGTACAACAAGCTGAATGCAGCTACTGTACCCATGCAGACTCCGATTCCTCGGAAGGATGTCCTCCAGAACAATATGGCGGGCTGTAATGTATACAGTGCCTTAGATCTGGTGGACGGGTATTATCAGGTGCTCATGCGAGCGTCCGATATTCCGCTGACAGCGGTTAGCACGCCTAGTGGCATGGTGTGGGAGTGGCTTGTTATGCCACAAGGGCTTTCAAATGCACCAGCGACTTTCAATCGCTTGGTGACTCAACTCTTCCGCCCTCATAGGAAGTACGCTCAGACGTACTTCGACGATATATTCGTCCATAGTCGTGCGGAAGGCAACTAGTATGATGTTCAGACGCATCTGATACACCTTCGAGCAGTGCTCGAATGTATGCGAGAGCATAAGTTATATGCAAACGCATCCAAATGTATTTTTGGTGCTGAGGAAATTCCTTTCCTCGGATGCTTCATCGGTAAGGATGGAGTGCGGGCGGATCCCGCGAATGTGAAAGCCATTGTGGAGTGGCCTTCGCCTATAAATCTTAGAGATTTACGGAAGTGGCTTGGATTAGCCAATTATCTCCACAAGTACAGCGATAACTACGCTGAGATGGCGAAGCCATTAACCGACCTTCTTAAGAAGGACGTAGATTGGTGTTGGAAAACCAAACACCAAAACGCTTTTGAAGCGGTAAAGGGGAGCTTAATAAAAGCCCCCGTTCTTTCTCTCCCAGATTCTGGGAAACCATTTAGCGTCGTCTGCGACGCCTCCGATTTCGCAATCGGATGTGCTTTGTTACAAGCAGACGATGCGGGACGAGAACGCGTGATTGCGTTTGAGTCGAGGCAGCTTAAAGCTGCGGAACTGAATTATCCCGTTCATGACAAGAAGATACTTGCAATGAAGTATGCTCTAGTCAAATTTAGAGTTCACCTACTGGGCTCAAAGCCGTTCGTGGTTTATACTGACTACGCGTCCTTACAAACAGCAACGAAGTCGCCTCATCTCTCCCAACGGATGGAACGCTGGCCCTCCTTCTTTGCGGAGTACAACTTTGAGTTTAAGTATAAACCTGGCAAGCAGAACGTGCTTGCAGACGCGTTGTCGCGTCGTCCCGATTACGAGCTCGATCACGCGACATTCGTCACCAAGTCTGTAGTGGATCTCATACGCCAGGCGCATGAGAAAGACCCACAATGTACGGCGCTTATCCGCGCGTTAGGTGAAAAGGGTCTTGGATCGTCTGAGCCAACCCTTTCAAGTCGAGCTAGAGCTCGGTTACACCGTTAAAGGTACTGTGACGGTCTGATATTTTATAGCACGAGTGCGGAGGACACTCCGCGGGTGGTAGTTCCTCATAATGAGGAACTGAAGTATAGAGTCCTCTTTGAGGCATGTGACGCCCCTACCGGGGGTCATTTAGGTCGGGATAAGACCTACAGCGCTTTAAGCGCTTTGTATTGGTGGCCCAATATGTATAAGTGGGTCGGTGCGTATATACGCACCTGTGAGACGTGTCAGATGGTTAAACCCTCTGCAAGTTCAGCTGCGCCTTTGGCGAGCTTATCGGTTCCAGCGGAGTGTTGGAAATCCATTAGAATGGATTTTATCTTCGGTTTTCCGAAGGATAAGGCCGGGAACACCGGTATATTGGTCTTTGTAGACCGTTTGAGCAAGATGGCTCACCTGGCGGCGGTGCCAGAGTCCATAAATGGACAAGGAACAGCAAAAGTGTTCCTAGACCGTGTCTTTCGACAGCATGGTCTACCCGATTCCGTTGTATCGGATCGGGATCCCCGTTTTACGGGAAAATTCTGGGGAGCGTTGTTTAAGGTGTTAGGCACCAAGCTCCTCATGTCCACTGCGGATCACCCGCAGACGGACGGTCAGACGGAACGCGTTAATCGCGTTGTGGAGGATATTCTCCGGAGTTTATGTCCGGATTCTCCAAAGAGTTGGAGTGAGATGCTTCCTATGGTTGAATTTGCTATCAACAATTCGGTACATGCATCTACGGGGTTTACCCCGTTTTACGTGAACGTATTGGTGAATCAGAGGGTCCATTAACGCCACATGTGTGTGGCCCAGGGATTGAGGGGGGAGGATTCCCCGATGTCAGCCCTGTATCTGTGCGAAAGCACATCGATAAGTTTTTATCGACGCGCCTTAGTGTCTTACGACACGTCTGCGATGCCATGGCGGAAAGCCAAGACAAGCAGAAGGAGCAAGCTGACTGAAAGGGGCGGCGTAATAAAAAGGTATACAAAGTAGGAGAAAGTGTTTTATTAAACGTTAAAAATCTTCCTACACATGCAGTTTCAAATGTGTTGCGAAATAAACTGCGCCCCAGGTTTGTGGGTCCCTTTTAAGGTGTTAGCCCGAAAGGGCTTGTCGTACACCTTAGACATCCCGAAGGCGATGCGTAAGCATCCAGCCTTTTATGTGGGTATGCTTAAGCCATACCAGAACCCGGAGGCGGGTCCCCTCGCGGAGGAGGGTGAGAAACCGGATAGCCGAAAGGCGCAACAGGTCGGAACATCTCCGACAGGGTTGATATACGACCCTGAAGCTCCGCAACGAGAGTTTCGAGAGAGGCAAGACGCTCCTCGAAGTGTTCATTCGCACTCCCCTCGTTGCGGAGTTCCTCCTGAGCATCTTGGATGCGAAGGCTGTGCCGATCACAGCGCTCGTGGAAGTCACGCCGCATTAGCGCGACCCCCTCCTCCAGTGCTCGATACGGAGGGTACGCCACATTATCATGTGGAACGCCTGATGGCACGACGCCATCACCGGGGTGAGACCCAGTACCTGGTGAAGTGGAAAGGGTATCCACATTCCCAGAACTCGTGGGAGTACGAGACTCCCCTGTGGCAGGATTGCCGTGACGTCGTTGACGATTTCGAGCGGGAGAATCCCACTGAGAGTCAACGACCAAAGGGGCTGAAGAAGCCCCTTCACTCCCAATAGCTGGTAGTTCGCCGGAGGCAGATGCTGTGCTTGCATTGCTCTCCGGCACCACATCGAGAGCAGAGCGCGTATAATAGGAGGCAGGCAATTGACCTTGCGCTTTAGCCTGAGCATAGGCCAAGCGTAGCGCTCTCTATACCCGAACTTCGTGTTCGGAAAAGCTGTTGTACAGCGCATCGAAACTGGGGAGGTGTTTCTCCCTTTCCGCCCAGGCGCGGAACGCCTGTTCTGCGTCTTCGACGCTTTCGTCCCTCAGGAGAACAAGGGGAATCTCACGGAGAACATCCACGAGGGCACCGCGTGCCTGTTTCCCGAGGCGCGTCCGGTAGGCCTTAACGGAATAATGTTTGGGCGTTAGTAGTCGGGACCGGAGTTGGTTCCGATGCGCAATTTCACGCGACAGTATAGCCGCTGGTCCAGGGGTATAAGAGGCTAAGCCTATCTTGACCGCGTTCTTAGCCCTCTTTTGAGGGTCGCGAGGTCCCTTTACGTGCCCGTCCGGCACGTAGGGCCTCTTGAACCAAGGACGGTTCATTGGTGGTGGTTGCCTGTCGCAACCTGGAAGTATCACCCCTAGCGGGTAACGGTGGCGCACGAGTTAGTGCGTTTTCCCCACGTGCGGGGAATGGGTTGGATGACTGATAGCGCCGTTCGGCGCTATCAACATGGCCAGCCGTTGGGGAGAGCTCCCCAAGGGCGTCCACTTCCGAGCCGTCGGAATTGTTTGCGTTCATAGCACCGCTGAGGGTGTACAATGGACAACCAGAGGAACTGGCGTTGGAGTTCTCCAACAAAATTTTGATTATTGCGTAAGCAATAGTCTTGATGGGGGAGGATGTAACGGGGTTACATTCGGGTAACACTGAGTGTTGGTGTACATGAGTACACCACGGTTGAGGCCAGTATTGGCCGGGTTGAAAGGTTTCGAACCTTTGGTTATTTTAACCAATCAGAGCATGGGACCTTGGGGTGGTGTGTCAGCCATCCACGTGTCAGTACACGGGTGTGTACACTACATTTTAGCTAGGTACGAATTAGGAATATTCTACTTAGTGTTACATATAGTTTATATTAGTTTAAATAATTACATATTAAATACATTCAGTTTGCTTTCCACTCCGTAGTACAGACGCACGACCTCGACCGGTCGTGCGTGTAGTGAGTGCCGTAGCGTAAGGGGAGCCCTCCCCTTAGCTACACCCTTTGTAAGTGAGCCTTTCCGTTAAGGCACTAGTACAGGCTAGAGTAAACTAACCCGGGAATCTTGGCCCCGAGTAGGAGAGCTCTATCCTACTAATCCCTTAATAGGGGCGTATCGGCTAAGTAGCGGCGAACTCCGCTTTAAGGAAAGCCTTCCTCTGTGCGCTAGCCGCACCGTGCGTATACGCACCGGCTACAGTTTGGGCGTGAGTCGCTCTCCAGGTGACTGGGACGTAGATGCATGCAATTCCGATGCAGATCGAGTGAATTCGTAGCAGATCGACATATGTCGATCTGGTGAAAAATCGCAGATTCAAGATCCCGGGGAAAAACTGGGGGTCGAAAATTGCAGATCGCAGATCGACCCAGTCGATATAGAGGAAATCGAGATCCCGGGGAAAAACTGGGTCTCGAATATCGAATATCGATGATCGCAGATCGACCCAGCTCATCTAGTGCGGGTTGGCGAGATTGCGGATCTTTAAATCGCAGATCGACCAGTTGATCTTGTACAAATTGGCGAGATTGCGGGCCTTAGATCGCAGATCGATAATTGCAGATCGACGGTGTCTATCTAGTGGTAATAAGCGGAGGGGTACTTGATCACGTGGCGGAAATCTTCACCACTTGATCGCCAAGCCTCTTAAGCCTAGATCGCTAAGGAAACACCCAATATATTATATGTTCTTAGCATAAGATTAAGAGGAAGGGGGTCGATCTGCACTTTCTATGTGCAGATCGACGGATCTTACAAAAAACTACCTAGAGTTCCTAAGGGGCGCTTACAGCAGCCCAACTTCTAGAGGATAGATGCAAACCAATAGGGGATGAGGTGAGAACACTTGGCTCGATCACCCTCCCAGTAGACTTTCCAAAAAAGGACCGCTGACACAGCGGGCGGAGTTTAGGGTGAGTTCTCAGGAACTCTACGTCTGCCGGTGGGACAAAGAGTGCACTACGTGCTCCCGCCCGGGACGTGTAGAGGTGCGTATGCAATGAAAGGGAGTCGTGAAGTTATCACGCCGTCCCAATCGAAGATCAAGCTGATCGGACGCACAAAGAGAACTTTATTATTACTTATATCCTAAAATCAACCAATTACCTAATATCTACCAATCAACTCTACCCATCCTGATATGCATCATCGACCATTCAACCTGATATATCATCCGTCTGTCGCTTACCATCATGTACCTGTACCCAGCGTCGCTTCTGCTCCGGATGGACCGTCCATGTTCACAACAGTTGACCCCAAAATCTTCCATATGCTTCTCCACAGCCGCCCCTGAGCTTCGTCCTAGCCTTACAGCGGTTGTGGCGTCGTTCGATCATGTCGTTGCCACCCATCGATCTTCCCTTTCTCCCATCAAGTCATCATCGATTATGTCGTTTCCACCCATCGATCATCCCTTTCACCCATCAAGTCATCATCGATCTGGTCGTCGTGATCATCCATTTCCACATTTTCGACAAGATGAAGTCGATCATGGATGCCAACTCATCCTTTGATCGATCTAAGGCTGACGAGCTGATCTTGATGTCAACCGAGCATGCACGCAATAAGAGGAGATCCTCACGCAACAAGAGAGGATCGCCACGCTGACTGACGTTTTTGCTGTCGATGCTTGAAGACTATGTCAAGATGCTTCAGAGGTAAATCGCACGCGTTGCCAGAAAACTCTCTGATAGTGAGCAGCAGATTAAGTGGTTCTTTGAAAAGGCGGCGCCTTTGCGCGATCCCATCCTTGCAACTGTCAACGAGCTCCAGGCCAGACTGAAACCCGCCAAGGGAACCATATCAGAGCAACACGGTCAGATACGCGATCTGGAGGGTGGTCATGATCGAGATCGTTATCGACTATCAGTCCAAGCGGAGACCATGGATCATCAGGCGCAGGAACACTCTCGCCTTGAGGAAGAGCTCCGCGAGGCCAATATGAAGATCTCACGGGCGCCGGCACTCCGAGATCGAGCAACGATCGATCAGCTCCGTCAACACTTGAGAATGATGCAACAAGAGCGCGATCATGCCATATCGAAAAACAAGCGCTTGACGGAGAGGGTGATCAAGCTCGCATCTAAGGCAAGCAAGGGCAAAAACCAACGTGATCGCATCCGGGCGGACAATGAAGCTAATCTTGTCAAGATGAAGGAATTTGTCGCTGCCATAGCCATGGTCGAAGAGATATCTGCACGCCTCGATGAGGTATCGATCAGCAATGCCGCGCTGGAGGATCTACTCGCCCTGAATTCCAAGTTGCAGGCGGAACTTTCGACGGCACGGCGCCGCATCAGTCACCCAGCTACCCAGTTACGTGATCTTCAGTCGGTATCAGCAGATCGTGACGCACTGCGCGACGAGTTGCAACGCTCCCAGGACGAATCTACGCAATTGCGTTTGCAACGTTCACACGTCCAATACGTTTTGACTGGTTCGGCGTTAGACATGCAGATCGACCCGAGTACAGGCGCCCCTTGTGCAGATCTTAATCGGGCCACAAGCTCGCTTGCTGATCTTCAGGGCGACTCATCAGAAAATTCCTTCAACCGGCCAAATTATTTGCTCAAGACCGTGCTCGGCAATAACGATCTAGTTTTCTGTCCAAGCGGCAACGTCGAGTTCCTCCTATTCCAGAGGAGAGTGGATCGTCGGATGATGATCGAGGCGATTTTAATACTTCTCCATCGGTCAGCACGCAGAATTTGTGAATCCATGCAATAAGCGAACTCGAGATCGAAGATTCTATCGATCAAAACTCTGCTGGGTTTCTCTTCCCTCGCACGGGTGCATCACAGTCGCTGATCATGGTGCCTGATAGTGCGCAAGACGTGGAAATCTTGAAGTGGGCCCCAGATCAACTTAACGGCTTCGATCTGGGTAACGTCTCAGCACGTGGTCTGTGATTACTTGACACGCCCCGTGAGATGGTTGTTTCCAGTTGCCATAGACGCCCCTGCGACTGATCAGTGGTGTAATCACCTGATCACCCAGTCGGAAGTGGAGCTGCTGTATGCGCGACGCCCCTGGGAATTATTCAAAAAGATGCTGCCATCCATTTCCTTCAGCTCGGTCAGCTGGTTTGCTAACTTCGAAGCGAGATACCAGACATTCCTGGATCATTATGCACAAGCGATCTGGGAGTGTACTCATCATCTCCCGATAGATCGAGACCTCAGGGAGCGCGACGCCTTCTTCCGTGATTACTACGAGGGTCGACGTCAGCGTAGGAGTCGTTCCGGAGAATTGTGGAAGAAGCTGGTGGAGTTCGTGTTGCGGGGTATGATCGACGAGGTATGCGATCTTGACATTTTTCTGGACCCGTCGATCTCGCACTGCGCCCGAAACCGCCCCTTGAAGTACACTCGAGCTGATGGTGGACCATGGTACCCAGGGTACCTATCAGATCCACCACCTCGGACCTTTCAGGATGCGCTACGTGAAGTTGACGCCGAGGAATCTTGGCGGATCCAGTACCGGCTCACTTGATGATCATTCCGGCCATCACATCCCTTGTCTTCGCAGTAGTTTTATGGATCAGTCTATCTTGTTGATCTCTTCTTCCTCAATCATCAAACATCATTGATCATACCATTACCAATTGTTGCTTCGTCACTTTTTATGCATATACGTAAATTGATCTTCCATCGGCTCATCTGCCGTTGCTCCATTACCATATATCGACCTATACATCATACATTCACCACTTCAATTCAATCGTCACTTCTCCATTAATCGTAGTTTCATCAATCTATTTCCTCTAATCGAGGGTTCGTCAGTCACAATTTCCATAGTCGATCCGTCGACCATGCGTTACTTGGACTCTTCGTCCACTTGCATCACGTCGAACCGATGTCTGTTTAACATCTTCCTTCCGAAATCATTGATCAGAGCATCAAAATTCAGATCTGCTTCGTCTACCCATGACGGCTCATCGTAACCCTTCCAGTAAACTTGATACTTGTAACAGGACTGATCCTGTTACAGGCTTACACCGTAATTGCGAGGAAGCGCGCAATACAATTAGGGCAGGATTAGTATACTAGAATAAAATATAAATATTTACTTAGGTCTAATAACGCAAAATTAAGAGTATTTATTTAATGGGTGGCTTAGAGGCTAATAGTATAGTAACTAACTAATTAATATAATAATATCAAGTATTCAACTAACTGTACTATTTGTTAACCTGCAAGATTCGGTATTTATACCGAATCGACTTTTCCTTCGTATATTATAATAACTTATAATCTCTCATTTAAATTTCAGACAACGCGTCTGAGATTAAACTGTGATATTCTAACTTGAATATCAATTATGTAATGGCACCCCATTACATCACCCCCCCCCTTAAGGTGGTTGGCCAATAAAAATTCTTATTTTGGCAAATCATAGGTGGCACTTGTTGGTCGGAATTTCTCATTCACCAACTGATTGAACATCGACTCGATGGTCAAAGCACACGGCGGCGCTCTAAAGAGCGCTGCTGAAAACATTGAAGGAGCTTCTTCCTCCGCCTCAGCACTAGGTGCTGAGGTGTTGAGTGAAAACGGTGACGCTGCATTAGCAGCGTCAACTACGCAAAGGTCGGAAGACGTACCGTCTTCGACCACAGATGCTGCTAAGGCGGCATCTGGCAAGAAACAGGGAGATGCTGCTAATGCAACATCTCGCACGATGACAACCCCCGAATGGTGTGTTGCCAGAAAGGGTTCTTCCATGTTCGGAGACAGTTGTGACTCCGAACAAAGTGATTGGGATACAGCTGTCCCCACTAGGATCTAACGAGTCGAAACTCGCTAGGTGCTCATCGCCTAACAGCGATGATAACTCTTGTGTCGCTGTCAGCTATGACAGCGACAATGATCATCACAGGTGGTTGCGGGAACGCAGAGCCCCACCTGGACCAAGTACTTCTCCACGTCGGGGTGATTTAACCCCGGCGCGTGGTGTTGAAGCAGGCGCTGCTCCGCCTGCTAAAAGAGCTCGAACAGAAGCGGCGCCTGCCGCTTCTAAAGTGTATCATCGTACGGAACCACATGTTCCGTACAGAGTGGGGTTTTGGACCCCTGGCTGGGCTATTTCCCCCAGCAGTGGCGGTCACCGTAAACGGGACTGCCAGTATGCGTTGTTCGATATCAACGTGCTGGATTACTGCGAAATTATCCAGTCGCGTCGATTCGATCGAAGTACAGACGATAGACGTCTGTACTTTATTGACCTCTTTTTCCAGGTTCGACATAATGCGATCCGGAAAGGGTCAAGGAGGAACAGGGACGATAAAGACGCCCTGACTCAGAGTTGGAGTGCTTTGTTGACAACTACAACAAAAGCCCAGATGATTACGTGAATAAAGTTCACGTAATGCGCGAGCGCTTTTTAAAGCACTCACGAACAGGCAAAATGGAATACATCCATTTTTCTTGCATCAAAGAAGGGTTAAAGTGTGGTGTCCCTTCTCTCCTCGTTTGCCCGCGGTGTACGCAGGGCGCTCCTCGTCTGTCAGAGGAGGAGTTTCGGGGGTACGGTGTTTTTTTCGTACCCGCCGAAATTCAGGGTTTAATTGATACCCTGAATGCATCAACACCTACTGTTGATGCTACTTCGCATTATGAGTTTGAGACTTCTTCTCAAACTCAGTTTAAAGGTCTGGGGCGTCGGCCCTCAGAACCTCAATCGGATCCCAAGAGTCGAACTCTTGGGGATACCCCAGCCAGCGTACCAAGTACTCGGTACTCTGCCCCTTCTTCAAAGGCACCGGGCGCTTCGAGATCCAGCGCTCGAGGATATATCGCTTATTCCCCTGATTAGCAATCAGGGGCGGCGGAGGTTGAGAATTCCCTCGACGTTGTTGTTGCGGAGCATGGTTCTTTGCTCCGCAAGCTCGAGGAGGGTTATTCCTCCTTGAGCAGCGATATGTCTCACTGTGTGAAGACATATCGGTCTCTTCGCGAGGATAACCGCGACATCCTCGGGGCGCACACTGCCCTCCAGCAGAAGAATTATCTTCTGTACATTGAGCTTTCCAGCTATAAGGGAGAGCTCGATCGACGCACGGCTAATCTTGAGCAGTCGAAGGCGGAGGTAACGACTCTCCGCTCTGCTCACCAACGGCTGGAAGCCGATTACAAGTCTCTCTTGGGAGACTTGGAGAAGCATGGTATCTTCCGTGGTTCTGCGTCTCGTCGTAAGACGAAGACGAGTGATACGGCTTGAGCCGCCCAACATAGAATGTTGGGTGAAGCCGCATTGCTGTGGGAATGACTAAGGTATAGGCCTTCCCCCGAATCTCTTGGACCTTGAAAGGTCCAATGTACTTAGGAAGCAACTTCCGTGTAGGGAAGTTGCTTATTGCATGTGTAGGCGAATTGGTAGTACTTAATAATACCAATTCACTTTTCAGAAAGGGGTTTTTGTTCTTCATTACTTGTTTATCTGTATTTTGCTTCTGCTTGTCAAAAGCAGAGGCAAGTGCATATTTTACATAGCGTATATTACAACTTGGCGCTGTAATACGAATTCATCTACTGCTCTATCAGCAGTAGGTGCATTGTCCTCGTTGTCTGCAGCCATTGCTGCAGACACATATTCATCGTATGCAGCTTCAGTTGCAATTGAAGCTGCTTCCGCTTCTACTGTACTTTAAGTAGAAGGGCCATCGTTTTGTTCACAAGTTGCAGTCGCAACTTGCGCATTGACTCGCTCAAAATTTGAGCGGGTCCCTCCCCCACTTAGATTTGGCGTACCGCCAAGTAAAGCTGGGGTTCGTGGATGCCTTAAGGCACTCACGTAGAACGGTGTATGCTTAGTTGAAGCATGCACCGAATTGTTAATCGCAAATTCAGTGAGTGACAGGTAGTCACTCCACTGCTCAAAGGCATGTGCGTATGATCGCAACATGTCTCCGAGAACGCGGTTAACCCGTTCCGTCTGCCCATCCGTTTCCGGATGGTCCGCAGTTGACATCTTCAACTGGGTTACCAACAATGAGAACGTTTCTTGCCAGAAACGTCCTGTAAATCTCGGATCTCGATCCGAGACAATGTCTTCCGGCATTCCGTGCAAACGGAATACCGTATCAACGAATATCCGCGCAGTTTGAGCGGCGGTTACGTTCGCTGATACTGCAGTAAGATGTACCATCTTACTGAAACGGTCTACAAAGACCACTATTCCAGTCTTCCGACTATTGTCGGGTGGAAGACCGAATACGAAGTCCATTGAAATGGACTTCCAACACTCTGTCGGAACCGGCAGAGATTGCAGCGGAGCCTGTGCAGACTGTGCAGGCTTAACGCGCTGGCAAATCTCGCAAGCGCGTACGTATTTCCGTACCCACTTGTACTCGTTTCGTCAGTAAAAGTCACGTGCGAGAGAAGCGTATGTCTTCTCTCGACCTTGATGCCCCGAATCGGTGCATCATGATACTCAAACATAATTTGATGTTTGAGATCTTCGTCGTTTGGAACGACGATGCAATTTTCATCTTTTTGGTCTGTTCTGTAAAGCAGCAGACCATCGTGCAGTCGATATCGATGCACGCAAGCGCGGAGGAACTCTGGGAGTTTGTCGCGCTTCTCACTTGATTGATTACTTAAGTAATCAATCAACAGACGTGTCTCCTCGTCTGTTTTGTACGCCTCGCGTACTTGTCGTATAATTGACGACGACAAAGCAGTGCAACGGATCGCGTTTGTACTGGCACCTTCGGTTACGGACGGTTTCGTCTCGTAATCGGGCCTTCGTGATAGCGCATCCGCTATCACGTTCAACTTTCCGGGTTTGTATTCAATTGTAAAGTTGTATTCAGCAAAGAATGACATACATCGAGCCATTCTTTGAGAAATGGGTTGTGAATTCACGGCCGTGCGTAGCGACGCATGGTCCGTGTAAACCACAAACGGTCTATCTCCCAAGAGATACATCCGAAACTTGGCCAGTGCATACTTCATGGCAAGGAGTTCCTTGTCATGCACTGGATAGTTGCGCTCGGCTGGGCGCAACTGAAGCGATTGATAGCAGATTACGCGATCACGATCATAGTGATCACGCTGCATCAAAGCACGGCCGATAGCGAAATCGCTCGCGTCGCAAACGACGTGGAACGGACGCTCGTTATCGGCTATAGCCAAGACAGGCGCTTCAGTCAAGCTTTGCTTGGCTGCATCAAAAGCATCTTGGAATTGGCTATCCCAATTCCATTCAACATCTTTCTTAAGCAATTGAGAAAGAGGTCGTATTAACCCAGCATAGTTGCACGAATACTTGTGCAAATATGTTGCCAACCCAAGGAACTTTCGAAGTTCCTTAACGTTGTTTGGCGTAGGCCATTCAAGGATCACCCTGATATTTTCTGGATCAGGACGCACCCCGTGCTTGCCCACAAAGCATCCAAGAACGGGTATCTCAGGTGTACCAAATGTGCACTTCTGTAGATTTGCATAGAGCTTATGCTTACGCATAAGCTCTAACACTCGACGTAGATGTTCTCTATGGACATCTACATCGCTTTTATCGTGTTCACCCTTACTATGGATGAACACGTCATCGAAATAACTCGGTGCGAATTCTTGCACCGGGCGTAATAGATGCGTTACGCATCTGTTAAACGTAGCAGGGGCATTTCGGAGCCCCTGCGGCATAACAAGCCACTCCCAAAGCATGCCGATTGGGGTGATTACCGCCGTGAGAGGGATATCCTTCTCACGCATTAGGATTTGATAAAATCCATCTCTTATATCGAGAGCACTGAAGATGGTGCTCCCGCACATGCCATCTATGATGACATCTTTTCGCGGTATCGGCGTCTGCGCCGGTACCGTCGCTGCGTTCAGCTTGTTGTTAGCGTGAACGATTCTCCACCCACCTGTGGACTTCTCCACACAAAAGGTGGGGGTAGAGTGCGGTTAGATAGACTCCCGCACTTGATTTACGACGAGCTTCGAAAAACTCGTCGATCGCTTTCACTTGATCACGTGGCAACGGCCATTGCCGCGTAACACAATACTTCGTGCCTGGCACAAGGTCAATCTCATGACGAGTTCCCTTATCCTTAGGGAGCTCGCTAGGTACTTCTCCTGGGAATACGTCAGCGTATTCCCGAAGTACCTCATAAAATGGGGAGTTCGCTTTAAGCGACTCCCAGATCTGCGCTTCAATGCGCTGAACTCTGGTTTGATCATTGGGAGCATCTTTCCCAATGTTTTCCACTTGTAATGTGGATATTCGTTCACGAATATCCACTACATCATTTGTTGCAACGATGATACAGATCTGTTCGATCTGATCATGGTCCAAGTTTCTCATAAACTTCTTCCATCTTAGCGCTGGAACAGCCATCACCTCCGAACCTTCTTTCGGAGGGTGTTCCATCAACAGAGACTGGGTAGCTAATCCGGTCTCCGTTTGCTTCAAGACGTTGATCGTCTCGACGGAACTGCCCATGCAATCAGACGCACTCGTCTGATTGACTGCTACACGGTGATTACGATTCACCGTGTGCGAATACTCATCCTCATGGTGGCCACTGCCTACCATGGAACTTTGGCGATCAGATGTGCTCGTCTGATCGGACGCCTTTCCTGCGACACGGTGGTCTTTATCACCCGTGTTCATGGCTAACGCAACGTGGTGGGCACTGGCCACCACGGAGTTGTACCACGATTGCACTCGATCGTGAGTTCACTCTCATCAACACGGAATTCTTTCATCGTGTTGGAACTTTCGGTCGCACAGTGGGTGTTTCCCACTGTGGATATCACTTCATTCTCACGGTGGGTGTTTCCCACCGTGGATATAACTTCATTCTCACGGTGGTCTTTATCACCCGTGGAATGTTTCTCTCCAACACGCAACGACTCCTCTGTTGCGTGTGGTAGTCCCTCTGGACTCTCACCAGCGGAGGTACCTTTCGCCGATCGTGTCAGAACAGACCTGGTGGTGCCATCGCTATCCACCAGACTGTCTGACGCTGCGGTTGTATCCTCTGATACAGCCGGATTACACACAGGGTGATCAGATCCTGTGCATCCGCCGCAGTCGATCGATAGGTTAACCCAGTCGATCGAAGGTTTAAACTTGGACATCCATGGGATTCCAAGTATCACATCGAACTTGTCATCTAAATCGAGGGCGATGAATTCATCCTCGAATGACAGTTCATTCAACTCGAAGCGTGTTTTAATCACACTCTTTGGAATAGTAACGGTTGCACCTGTTGCTAACCGGACTGACAACATACTTCGTGGGGTTTCTACCTCCACGAAGCTCAACAGCGTTAGACTCTGAGTTCTAACGAAATTGTTTGACGCTCCTGTGTCAAACAAAGCTCGCATGGGGACATCGCTCCCGTGCGGCTTAACCTCCAGGGTGATAAGAGGCTTTCCATCACCCTGCACCTTTTGACAGGACATAGTCCCGTATGGGGCTATTACCCTCACATGCCCTATGTCGGCATGTGGGATAACATTCCCAGTAGGGCGCCCGCCCCTACTGGTGCTCTACGTTTTTTGCACCAACAGGGTGATGTCCCTGTTGGTGTCGCCGTGCAGCGGACGGTTCTGTCCGCTGACTGCGTGGCACCGGACGCGGTGCCATACACGCATGGGCAAAATGCCCCACTTTCGCGCATCGATTGCAGCGAATGTTCTTCTTAAATTTCGGTTGCTTCGAGTTCGAAGCAACCGCAACCGATAGGTCCATTGGCTCTGGACCTCCACCGCCCATGATATGGCGCGGGTGGCTGTTTCTTGAGACGAAGTGTGAGCTTCGTCTGACCGACTGCTGATTGTTGACATGATGTTGCGGCATGTCAAAAGCGAAGGGCTGTTGAGCCCTTCGGCTGTACCCAGCATGCGATGACGCTGATCGCATGCTGAACTCTTCACGGATGCTCATATCAATGGCATCCCTTAGAGTCTCTGGCGGGTGCCGGTAAAGACTCTGTTTGACGGGACCATCATTGAGTCCCTTCATGAATCCAGTGACCTGCATAGCAGGGGGCACCGGCTTATACACAATATTTGACAGCAAATATTGCGTCTTCTGAGAGTAAGCTTGAAGGTCAAGCTTACCTTGCCGGAGTTCCATGAACTCCTGCCGACTACTTAGCTCCATTTCTGGAGCTTCAAAGTTGAGCTTTAGCTCAGCTTTAAATTCCTTATAAGTAAGGAACGCAGAGTCATCAGTGGCTCTGCGACTCATCGCCCATGACCTGGCTCTGCCGCCTAGACATGTTGTGGCGAAGTACGCCTGTTGACGTTCGTAAACAATATTTTGCGCAGAGATGGCATCTTCCACCTCTGCGAGCCATCTACGAAGGGGCTCGCCTCCTTCTCCGGTAAAGGGTGGTACTCGCGCCTTTACCACTTCAACGCTATGCGTTGCAGGTGCAGTTGCGGTCCGCGCTGCCTCTAGCGCGGGCCGTTCTGGCTTTTCTAGGTGGTTTCGCGTAAAGCGATTCACCACCTGTATCACTTCCTCCGGGGACTTACTCTGGAGGAAGGTAATGATGTCGGTCCCCATAGACCGAACCATTTCCACCGTCGCGTCTTTAATACGCGACAAGAAGTGAGGGAAGGGTTCATTCACCACTTCCAGCGTTCTCTCTCGCTCATCAGGCTTCATGTCTCGCGACATGATGCCGAGCGGCTCTTAATCTTCGCTCCGCTAGTTGACTAGCGGAACAGAACTGTGGTCGTTAAGACGGACCACAAAGTGCTACCAGGTGTAACAGGACTGATCCTGTTACAGGCTTACACTGTAATTGCGAGGAAGCGCGCAATACAATTAGGGTAGGATTAGTTGATAACAACTAATCCTATACTAGAAGTAAATATAAATATTTACTTAGGTCTAAGAGCGCAAAATTAAGAGTGTTTATTTTTTGATGGGTGGTTTAGAGGCTAATAGTATAGTAACTAACTAATTAATATAATAATATCAAGTATTCAACTAACTGTACTATTAGTTAACCTGCAAGATTCGGTATTTATACCAAATCACCTTTTCCTTCGTAGATTATAATAACTTATAATCTATTATTTGAATTTCATACAACGCGTCTGAAATTAAACTGTATATTCTAACTTGAATATCACTTATGTAATGGCACCCCATTACAATACTCGCGTAACGTTCTGCCATACCTAGTCTTTCGACCAAATCGGACATCGGTGAGGCGATCAACTTCAAGTTCGTCCGGCTCCAGAGCTCTTTCTCAACTGTCTTCAGGTAGTAAGGCTTCATCAAAATCAAAACGATCTGCTACCCCAGCAGCTAGCATAGTAGTAGGTTGGTCTGGAAATTATTTGACCAATCTCAACTTCGATAGGTGTACCACAGGAAATATGCGATAGTCGGTGTAGACCGTAGTCAATCTTGCAGCATGATAATCGATCAACTCATCAACTATGAAAGGTCCATGCCACATATGCGCCAGTTTCTTCGCGAACCCTTTTTTCACTCCATCGAGGTATAACCAAACCCTCAATCCGGCTTCGAGCTTGTGCGGTGACACTAGATCATTATGCTGGTCAGATCGATCAGCCATTTCTTGGTGAATCGAGCTCTCACTTGATCACGGGCGTAGCGGTATTCTCTCTGCAGCCTATATCTCCACCGACGAGCATCACGATCTTTACGCCGAATTCCACGAAGTTGCAGCGTTGATTCCAAGCATGATCGCGGATACCACCCATATGCCAGGTAAAATGGTGTATCTCCACGGATCCGATCAGGGCTCGAATTTAGTGCAAATACCAATCGTTCTGCATACGAGCTCCAATCCTTCTGACCGACGTCTGATACATACATCTTGATCGCTCGTGTGATTGTTTGCACCATTCTTTCCGCCTTGCCGTTCGCTTGTGGACGGTACGCCATAGTGCCACTCTGTCGTTATCGCACGCTCTTGTTGAACGCACGAAATACTTCGGACATAAAAGCGGATTGTCGATCATACCTGATCACCTCGATAACTCCAAATCGACGAAATACGCATTCTCCGTAATTCTCGGCGACTTTCTGGGCTGTACGAGATGATCCAGCTTTCGTGATCACCATACCCTAAACAGATCAGTCCAGATCAACAATTCTGTTTTCCCGTCAGTTGAACGAGGTAGCGACGGGATATGATCCATAGCTATCACTTGAAATGGGTACGTAGCTTCAATGTTTCCAGGAGACATACCCTTGATCGTAGGTTGGCCCTTCCCCGTCTCACAATCTACGCATTGCCCCACAAATCGTTGCACGCTGCGAAATAGACCACGCCAATGAAAATATCGTCTGATCCGCTGATATGTACGCCCTATACCCTGGTGTCCTCCTTCCAAACTCACATGATAGTGGTGGAGGACATCCGCATGTAGAGTTTCAGATAAGACCAGCTTGATCAAAGAGTGTCGATCATCTCGATCATCTTGGTCACAACTGGCTTTCCCTCTAGCCATATTTCCACAGTAGATGAACAACCCTTGATCATTGACATCATAGTTTTCGGCGATTTCCGCGCAATTTATCACCTCGTCTGCGCTCAATTGTGAAACGTTACCATGCAAATAACATCGCAAATCAAAAATCCACTTCTCTTCGTCTTGCGCCTTTTTAACACGTTCCGCTCTTATCCATTCTATGGACACTTCAAGCCATGTTGAAGGTCGCGTTTGACGAAGGTTACGTGATCGCGTCGTCGCCAGCACTTGCGGGACAGTGGGATCTTTCTTCAAATTAATCACTCAGACAATTTGTTGAGATCAACCAGTTCTTCGAGCTGGTGTTCATCAACAATCTCACATCGGGTTCCATCCCGCATGGCCATAGTGGTGATGTGATCGGCACTCTTGTTCCACTCCCTTTTAACGTGCAGAAGATCGTGATCAGGCCATTCACGAAGGAGTTTCAACGCACGCTGCTGCAACAGTTGCAATCACGGAGCTTTGCAATCTATTTCGCCAGGCATTTTCCTGATCACCAAATTCGAGTCTCCACGCACGATCACCCTTGGAATATTGCGACAACAGATCCAAACCCAGAAGCAATCCATGGTACACGGCTTCATTCACCGTGATGTTAGGTGCATGATCAGCAACTGCGATCATGATCTTCCACTCCGGCAATTTCCACACAATAGCACCAAACGCACCCACACATCGCTTAACACTAGCAGATCCATCGAAACTGATCACGTTCAGATCTTCGCCTTTCTCAACCGTGTGAGGTGGTACTTCAGTCATCTGCCGAGGTTGCTTTTTCGGCTCGATCGCGATCAGGGCTTTATCAATTTCGGTGCGAGGCGTGATACTTGCGGCTAACGCCTCTAGTACCTCCTCTTCTCCATGTACACATTTCTTGATCTCCAAGTCCCATTGTGACAATATCGCAGCCCATTTCCCCAATCGTCCGTCTAGCCCGTCGGATGTTAACAACCACTTCAACGTAGACCGACGAGACAGGACAGTGATCGACTTTCTGACAAACATCGTAAAATAGACGTCCAGAATTCGAAGAAGAGCCAAAACTTCATTTTCGACGGGGCTGTAATTCATCTCACCGCTATTCAGTGTCCGGATCGCAAATGCGACGGGTCAATATACTTGATCATTCTATTGAACTTGCGCATAAGACACTGCCCACTTGCTAGAATATACCACGATCACCGGTGTTTTGGCTTAATCGAAATGGCGTAGGTTTGGGGATAACGCGATCTTCGCCTTCAGCATACTGAATGCCACTCGCGCCCTGATCAATCGATCATCTTCGCGATCCGGACTCTCATTGATCGATGATATACCCTTTAATTCTTGATAGTACGTTTCTCGTAACTCGTAGAGTACAGCAGCACAGATCACGAAGTCTTCAATAAATCTGAGATAGTAATTCAGACTCCCCAAAAATTATTGCATAGCACGCAAAGTACCAGGAAAAGGCAAATTGATCAGATCATCCAAATTCTTCGGATTTGTTTCTAAACCACGGCTAGAGACGTGATGTCCTAAATAAGGAGCTTCGCTTCTCCCCCAGTACGATTTAGCCACGCTTATCGACAAGTTCCACTGACTCGCACTTTTCCAATAAGTTCCGCACTTTATCACACAAGGTTGTCCATGTAGGTGCAGGGATCAAGATATCATCGATATATGATCGTCGTTGCAACACAGACGGGCCTTGCGCTTGGTCGGGCTATCCCTCAGTAAATACATCAGTTGACTCATCAGCACCGTCATTAACCTTGAGATACCCATACAGTGCATTATCGATCAACCGGTGGTAGATCTGCGGAGCATTCTTTAGACCAAAGAGCATCCGATTCCATTCAAACAATCCAAACGGGGTAACAAAAGCTGAAATCTGACGTTCTCGATAGGTATAGACACAACCGAAAAACCACTTGCCATATCCGGCATAGAGACAACCGAAAAACCACTTTCCATATCCAAAAGAGCAAAACCACAAAGCTTTATCCAAATCTTCGAGCGAATCAGATATCAGAGGCATAGGGTACACCATCAAACGCGTGAGTTGATTCACCGCGCGATATTAGATACATAATCGAATATCAACCCCATTCGTATTCACAATGATCACTATAGGTGATGCCCAGGGTGATGTAGATGGCGGGATGATCTTCGTGGCCAATAGCCTCTTGATCAAGGCTGATAACTTCGCGCGAAATTGTGGAGCAACCTTCCGACACTTTTGAGCGATAGGGCGCGCATTCCTACGTCAATATCACAAACAACTCCACGTGCAGCAGGAGGCAGCGCGTTTCCTTTCCCGATCAACAGATGTTTCTTCGCCCAAATTATATCTCAAAGCTGATCAATTTCCTCTGCTGTGTTGATCAATGGATCACCAACTTGCAGATCATCCTTGGTCACTTCTTCGGTACTCTCTTACACTTCAGGCAGCGTGGCAAGCTGTTTCTCCAGCTCTTCCACGAACCAATCTCCGCCTTCGTGGTAGAACACTTGATCATCGGTAGGAATCACACCAAATTCACCGTGATTGGCTGATACGGGGTGCTCTCACATATATTGATCAGGCTCATATCATGCAACGGACCGTTCAACTTCATGATCTAGGGTCGCACCTTTCACACTCGGCTCCTGATCGCACTTCTCTTGCACTTCTTGTATCTTCTGCGATCTTCCGGATACTAATGTCACAGATTCCGTAATCGAGTCCGTAGGTCGTACTAAAATTCCTTGAGGACTAGAGTACTCCCTTTTCTCTACCAAAGGACCTTGATCGACACTTTCTTGATCGTCATGCACAGAATCGGTATAATATTGATACGCGAGATTATGCCACTCCTTATAACGATTAGACCCCACCTAAATAAACCCAGGGCGACGGGGTACGTCATCCTTATTCATCCAGATACCATAAATCGTATCGTCTTGTAGGATGATCGGATGATCAGCAACGTTCGTAATACGCAAATACCGTAAATTACCCACGCCCCTAGTCACAGTGGTGACCCAATTCTTTCCTCGGGTTATCCACAATTTCCGAGATCGTTGATCACGAATCCGAACCTCAGCAGGTCGACCTACCGGGATCTTCTCATACTGATCAAGTTTCATAACGTTTCCACTTGGCCCGTACAACTGCCGACGCCCTTCCAATGGGATGATTACTTCATCAGGAAAATTTAGTGCACCGTGGGAAACGTCCAATCGAACACCAGCTGGGATCATAAAATCCATACCCAATATAACATCTTGACCAACGAGCTTCCCCACCCATGCATGGAAGTAATAAACCAAAGAGACCGCTAACGGCACCTTGATTTTAGTGCGCCTTTCTGTGAGAAATGCACTTTCTCCAATACCAACACACTCTTGTATTTGTCTCGTGTCGATCAGACAAACCACCTTAAGATCAAAGGTTGAGTCGATGATCGACACCTCGGCGCCAGAATCAAATAGCAACGTGGCACGTTCGTTATTAATTTTGCCGCTCGCCTTGGCTTGTTTAAACCATTTCTTGGGATAGTCATACTTCCAATATACACGTGATTCACCCGGAAGTGGATCAACTTTCATGATCACCGGGGACCAAGAAAACTCATCAATACAGAAATTAGCCAAACGTGGTAAATCAGGCTGATTACATTTTTCATTATCCTTTTCTTCTGCTCGATCAGCCTTCTTATCCACATATGCAAAAATACACAAACTAGAACGCTCGTCTCGTACCATATTCCAACCTGGCGAGCCTCCTAGTTTAACATGTCCTCTGCTTCCTTGGGCAACATTCCGGCATGCTTGGTAGGGTTGTACCACTGGCAAATGCGATTGTAAAATTCTTCCATAGGGCACTTGCCCGCATCATGAATTTCGCCACATGCTCGTCAGACATACAGACAGTGACCAGTCGGGTGACCCTTCTTTCCACACTTCAGACAGGTAAGGCGCTTCCAGCAACGTAAATTGTCGTGCTTGATCGATCCACAATGACTGCACTTCTTCGTTACCCCCTAAACATCTGCGCTTGGTTCACTTCGTTTTCCAGATAGAGGCTCACTAGGTTGATCGTGCGTCACTGATTGATCACGCATAGTAGCAATCATGTAATGACGCTGATCACCATCACTTCCACTGTTATCTGAACTTGATTCATCGCTCCAAGACATCGTCTTGATCGCGCGCACTGCTTTAGGCTTCCGCGTTGGGGCAGATTATCGAGCATCGCCAAATTTCTGATGAAATCGGCTGGTGCCTACCGCCGCCTTTGGCTGGCACGACTAATTGTGCGCATAAGCCCGCAGCGTCCCTTCCAACTCCGTAACATACTCCAAACGCAAAAATGCCAGTTGATCAGCGAATTCGCGATCAGGCAACGTTTCAAGAAAATGCTGCACATGTTCACGTAAGATCGTAGGTGGACCTTCCTTTATCGACAAATTGGACCGAATTCCTGCCACATTCAACCGGTGAAGATACTCAATAGGTGTTTCATCAGATCACTGCTTCGTGTAGTAATATTGGCGAGATGCCGATTGACCACTTCCACAGTACTGAGTTTCAAACTCTTCGACAATACTTTTCCGGTTTCCACGAGTCGATCTGATCCACTGGCGATGCCAATTGCGCGCCTGTACTTTAAGCAGATCACCCATGATCAAAAAATTCTCATTATCAGAGGCTTGATCACGCATAAATGCTGATTTAAGACGACTGATCCAATTTCGCGATTGATCTTCATCCACTTCTTTCCCTGAGAACTCATTCAGATCATTATCCCAGACATCCTGATCCTGGGAATCAGCTGTTGATCAGGCACTCCAGTGTACGCCGACGCAACCGTAGCTGGTCGAGGTGGACTGATCGTCTCATCTGGATCGAGATAATCCCGCTGGGATTGTTGATCATGGAGCGAATACACAGACTCCATGGCAACATCCTCAACCGTCACCGCTCTTCCTGGCTTTGGCTGGTGACATTTCATGTGTACAACTTCAGGTGTCGCCTTGACACTTTCTTCAGCCAAAATTGACCCATAGACGCATTAATAAACGCTTTCAGCCGTGGGTCCTGTTGTGACCGATCATCTTCCGCCTTGGCTGATCGAGGTTCCTTCTTCACGGTCGAGAACTTTGCTTCATCCTTCTGGCAGATCGTCATCCGGGTGAGCTTGGGTTCCAGACTATTAGAATCACTGCTCGACTCCACTTCAGACGCATCGCCCTCGGAAGGAGCAAATTCATAGCATGATGATCCCGTGTGCTCTGCCACGTTGATCGACGGACCCGCTTCGATTGTCAACGGAGTGCGAAAGGGTTCCACCTTAGCAGATCGACCCACTATAGGCATCAACAGATCAAACAGCTGCTGGGTAGTGATCACAAGATTTTTAGGGTCGAGATCGAACAATTCTCCAGCATCTTAGGCGCCTGTCGTCAG
Source organism: Peronosclerospora sorghi (assembly GCA_026184515.1). Classification (NCBI taxonomy): domain Eukaryota; phylum Oomycota; class Peronosporomycetes; order Peronosporales; family Peronosporaceae; genus Peronosclerospora; species Peronosclerospora sorghi. Next base: position 8,258,843 of record CM047591.1, read on the forward strand.
ACCAACTTGCATGATCATGCGCGTGAGCCCTAACACCAGCTGAAGCTTGTCCTTCCCATCCGTCACTGGTTGATCGACTGGTCCATTTAGCTTTCCGCTGATCGTGACCTCGAGTAGTCTCATGATCCATCAATAAGAAATTTTTCAGTTCCTTCATATAAAACGTCCTCACCAGATCGTATTCTGATGGCGCCATACTTGATCGACTTTCGTCGCTCTCCGAACCAGGCGCCTTCAACAACGTCTTCGGTTGGTCCGACTTCTACTTCTTCACCACCGTCTTCCAATACAGATCATTATATTCATATTCAATAGTCGGATCACAACACAAGTAGTGATCCACAGGGGCTCCCGAAGGAGCCTTGGGAGGTGATGGAGGCTTTTCCTCCTTTATTTCATCAGGATACCTCCCCAGGGCCTGATGATCAGCATTTTCTTTCTTCTTCAGACGTGACGACGGCGAACTGCCTTCCATCATCACAACCACCACCTCCTTTTACACTTTAGTCTTCATTTCTGATTCCGTTTCCGTCTTCACGTCCGCGTCAGCGACATCTTCCAGGGAATTGCGTTGATATCCCAAGTCGCCCAAAGATCCGGGCACGCGCACCATTGTGGTGGAGAGGCTGGCCAATGGCTGGCCAATTTCGAGGCGTGGACAGTCGTTCCCACAGCGCCCGAACTATCGACTAACGAAGGGGGTCCTTCGGTTGTCCTGTGACAGGTCTATGTCTTGCTCCCCTTGTGTACCCGACGGTTTGGGCGTGGGTCGCTCTCCAGGTGACTGGGACGTAGATGCATGCAATTCCGATGAAGATCGAGTGAATTCGTAGCAGATCGACAGGTGTCGATCTGGTAAAAAACGCAGATTTGAGATCCCAGCAAGAACTGGGGGTCGAGGATCGCAGATCGATGATCGATGATCGCAGATCGCAGATTGACCCATTCGATCTTGTGGAAATCGAGATCCCGGGGAAAAACTGGGGTTCGAAGATCAATCACCGATGATCGATCGAAGATCGACCCAGCTGATCTAGTGCGGTTGGTGAGATTCCGGATCTTTAGATCGCAGATCCACCCAGTTGATCATGTACAAATTGGCGAGATTGCGGTCGTTAGATCGCAAATCGATGATCGCAGATCGACGGTGTCGATCTTGTGGTAATCAGCGGAAGGGTACTTGATTAGGTGGGGGAAATCTTCACCTGTTCGTCGATCCTCTTAAGCCTAGATCTCTAAGGAAACACCCAATATATTATATGTTCTTAGCCTAAGATTAAGAGGAAGAGGTTGATCTGCACTTTCTATGTGCAGATCGACGGATTTTACAAAAAACTACCTAGAGTTCGTAAGGGGCGCTTACAGCAGCCCAACTTCTAGAGGATAGATGCAAACCAATAGGGGATGAGGTGAGAACACTTGTCTCGATCACCCTCCCGAGTATCCTTTCCAAAAAGGATCGCTCACACAGTGGGCGGAGTTGAGGGTGAGTTCTCAGGAACTCTACGTCTGCCGGTGGGCCAAAAAGTGCACTACGTGCTCCCGCCCGGGACGTGTAGAGGTGCGTATGCAATGAAAGGGAGGCGTGAAGTTATCACGCCGTCCCAATCGATGATCAAGCTGGTCGGACGCAAAAAGAGAACTTTATTATTACTTATATCCTAAAATCAACCAATTACCTAATATCTACCAATCAACTCTACCCATCCTGATATGCATCATCGACCAGTCAACCTGATATATCATCCGTCTGTCGCTTACCATCATGTACCTGTACCCAGCGTCGCTTCTGCTCCGGATGGACCGTCCATGTTCACAACAGTTTGCCCCAAAATCTTCCATACGCTTCTCCACAGACCCTCAAATATTCGATTGGTCTTGAGATGGCCGTCCATGATAGCATTTTATTGGTCAAAATCTGCAATTAAATATTTGATATCACACAAATCACACCGGTCACACTCACACCCTCCAATATTCGATCGGTCTTGAGATGGCCGTCCATGATATCATTTTATTGGTCGAAAATCTGCACTCAAAATTCCAATATCACACCCGCACACGCATCATTTTCGGACCCTTCGCATTTTGTCCCTCACAAGTAACTCGCGCGTCCTTATGAAAACACACATAGACCCCGACCTCCAGGACAATCGTCTCATGTGATCTCATTTCGTAAGCGCTCTTCCGACCCCTTATATATCCATGTTCTTTTCTCCCTTAATATATATATAACCTTATCGGCGTAACGAATTGTTTACTACTCTCTTGCTTCATCACGCTTTTAGGTCACTTCGATACTCTCTGGTACTTCCCCCTGTCTTATGCTTTGTTTCATTTGTGCTCCTTTTGACTGACATACATGTTTTGCACACTTAGCACCTTAATTGGTATCCCTTTGTATGACCTCTCTTCACACTCAGGTTTGTTGCCTTATGGATAGGTTTTCTTCCGTGATATTTTGTGACTCTCCGTACAGGTTTTGCACCTGTTGGACCTCATCAGGTATCTCTTTGTACGGTTGCCTTCGATGCACAGATGTCTTCATGTTATTTTTTTCTAGATGTACAGGTTTTGCACCTTTACGACATTTGACAGGTATTTCTTCGTATCATCTTACTATTGCCGTACAGGTTTTTTTACCATTAGGACCTTGATAGGTATATCTTCGTACGATCTCATTATTGTTGTGTGTTTCTCTGCGTTGTTTTTTCAACAGATGTACAGGTTTTGCACCTTTGGGACCTTGCCTGGTATATTCGTATCATGTTGTTGTTGCCGTACAGGTTTTGCACCCTTAGGACCTTGTTAGAATCTCTTTGTACGATCTTATTCTTGTTGTGCGTTTCTTCGTGTTATCTCATGCTGGGTGTACAGGTTTTGAACCTTTGGGACCTTTTAGGCATCTCTTTGCACACTTCTATTCACCAAATGAGTTTCACACCTCATTGCTAATTCATGAGAACTTATAGGTTCTACCTCCATGTTATCAATCATAGTTAAACATATTGCGCCATTAAAATAAAATTGCAACGTGATTTATCCACATGTTCCCACAAACCTCCTGTTCTTGTTTAAACATGTATCCTTGTTTTGTAGTCTTCTTTTCTTTTGTTATTTCATCTGTTTCAACCAACTCAGGTCCGCATTCTACTCATCACAAACAACATGGGTCCGTAATAGTGATGTTCTACAACTTCAGGGGTCTTGTCTTACTTGTTCTTCCTTTTTTTATTTTTTCTTGCATGTCTTGTTATTTTTCTCCTTTTCATTCTTTTTATCTTGTGAGGCTTCTACATTTAAACCTCAGCAGTGTCCTCTTTGGATGTCTGAGCGGCATAGTGACGATTTTCCAAGCTCGATGCGCGTCTAGCTCGAACAGTAAGACGATACAGGAAAGATTATCCTCTGGATCCCACGTCATCTCATCGTTGTCTTTCAACTTGACATAATATTGCTTCGTCCGACGTCCGTTCCTTTTCTTCTACATCTTGTGCTGTGGTGGAGCTCGTCGGAAGAGGATCACATATCAAGAGAACAAACATATGAAGCACAATAACGGCTCATGTTCCATTGTAGTCTGCGGTAGGGGCAATGAAAAGTCCATAGCTAAATCTGGAACGGTCTTGATAATACAATATTCCCGCTAGTACGCCCCTGGTATCTTGGCTTTCCTTTTGCGGTGGCGCAATCCTCACACGCTGCAACATAGTTTTCAATATGGGCATACATCCCTCTCCAATAATATTTGGATCTCAACCGAGCATAAACCTTTCCAACTCCTTGATGTGCCCCACTACCGGTTTTCACATGATCGTCATGTAGCACATCCTCCTGTAATATTGCCGATACCACCAATCGCCACACATATCCTCTTGTTTTATCTTGATCATTCGAGACGTAATATAGCACACCCTTACTATTCAGCACATAAGTGATTGCATGTAGTGCTATCCTTTTCCATTCGCCGGAGTAATTTATCTTATCGTCGTCTCCCCGTAAATACGCCATAACCTTGCTACACCATTCTTCATGTGTCTTAGCTATTGCCAGTACCTCAACTCTGATAGATTGTGCAGTTTCATATGGGTTTTCTTCTGCCTCGTTCTGATGCTCTTCGGATCCAACAATATCACTTTATACAGAGCATGAATCACATTTTGTTTCCGCCGTTTGCCCAACGTGTACATTTTTTTGTGTTGAGGCTGTACGTTATTTGGCTTTAATATACTCCGAGTGAGTACAAATACGTGCGGCGACAAATATTCATCATTCTCCCAGATATCGTTTTGCTTCGTGACAACTTGAGCCGCGATACTGGAATTATCGCCATACTCACAGGGTACTTTCTCGGGTGTTTCGTGGGTACATTCAGCCCCATCCTTCTCTTGGACTTCATCTACAGTGGCGTACAGCAACTCGGGTAAACGATTCAGCATTTGCAGATATGCTTTTCTTTGAGCACTAATGATCTTCTCTGTATGTTGCTATTTCATGGCACACTGTGTCCTGAAATAGGCTGCCGGTTTGTATTTATGCGCCACATGTACCAGATAACTGCTTCAATTTTTTTTTACTAGTGATCGCACTCTGCTTATCCAGACCAATAATGATGCGTGATTGCAGCGTAAATCTCCATTTACTTGTCCGATTACCAATATAGAATCCCCACACACAATTGCCTTGTTCACGCTGTGAGCTTGCACGAGTTGTAACACACTGATCAATCCATGATACTCTCCTTAACTCACGGTGAGGTTATCTTGAATTCCATATTCTGCCGCTAATACCACCCAAATTGGTAGTTCCCATATGGTCATTCTAAAAGACCCTTTCGGATCGTTTTTTATCCGCACCGCACCATCAAATGATAAAACATATCCAGTGCTATGGCGATTTAGACTAGGAACTGGTTTAATGATCGGCACATATTTTAATGCTTTCAGCGAAGAAATATCTTCTAACAGTTCATCCATCTTCTCCACAGGCACTATAGACGTTGCTAACAGCGCGGGTAATCCCACAGCCTCATGAGCCGTTCGTATGATTTTCAAAGACCATAGCGACAACATTGCCGCCCACTGAATTTCTCTTCCCGTTAAACCTTTCGAAGTAAATAGCCATCGCATCGTAGAGTATCTGGCATAAACCGTTATATGTTGCCCGAACAAAATTTGACTGGCATATCATGTAACGTCTTGAGTAACGCCAGGACCTCTTCTTCCACCCCTGTATTCCTCGCTCAGCATCTTTAAGCACGTTACCGACGTAACGCACTGGATGTAATACCATCATACTCTTGACACACGGTTAATCCCAACGACCATGGATTTGTGTATAAAATTACACTTAATGGTTTCGATCG
>CM047591.1:8264307-8291789 GCA_026184515.1 Peronosclerospora sorghi
CCCTAGGTACACTTAGCCAGCACGGTCTCCGATATTAAAGACAGAATCAGATCGATCTGCGATCCCGATCCACCGAGTGTGTAACTAGCCCATTCCATCGGGTACACAAGGTGAGATGAACTTAAGTGAATCGGACCAAGTGTCTTTGGATGATGACCGGTCGTCTGCCAGCAGCGGACGATCGGACCAGATTTCGAATGGAGGTCCGCGGGGTACCCCCCCTGTAAGTTGGAAGGCTGGGCACGATGGTGGTGGTCAGGTTGTCGATACAAATGTATTCGATTTCGAACTTGACTCCACCACAATATCTCCGGTTACATGCAGATATAATACCCTCTCAAAAATTGCATGAAATGGTCGATGCCATGATCATTGTCGTAGGTCTTCCATCGTTTGGCTAAACACTGCCCAATTCCGTAAGATGAAACATGAAGCTCCATGGTCGACGCAACATCTTTTGTATAGCACTCGAATTGAAACGGGTTCGTAACGCAAACTGCTTCTAAATGTGTTTTTAAACACATAGTGAGAAGGTAGTCATTCACTGATATGAACTTATTCATGTACAACTCCCGAGATTTGAAATATAGCCAATGTCTGCATTTTCCTTGATAGTTAAATTGTGGTATAGTCACATCATACTTCAGACAACATAAGTCATCTCTACAAGGTCCATACACACCATCCCAGCACTCCCGAAGGAAAACCATTACGACTCTGAATCTCTTAGTAATAGTGTAACCACGAATAATACGTTTCTTGCATCTTCTGGAGTGATTGTCTTGAGTTGTTGTCTTCCACCAAGTTCTCTATGTAAGTCCAAAGATTTGGCTTCACTAAGAATAGTTCCTGGGTCAATATCGATTTTATCGATCTCCTGACACCATTATCTTTCAACCTCTGTCATACGTGTTATCACTCTCCTCGCGGTTTACCCTGGTTTCCATCCACAATGCCACAATAACTGTGGTTGTTCTGCTGTAACCAAACCATCCGTGAACTTGTACTTTCGATATTATTCCGCCCTCTGGGTCATTGTTTGAGACACCTCTGCATCAACATAAACCATTGGAATGAGATGACTCAAGACTTCTTCGCATAACTCGTCATGTTCACTCTTTGCAATGGGTCCCTGTTTGGGCTACCTCTGCATCAGCATCATCCATTGGGGTGAGGTGACTGAAGACTTCTCCACATAACTCATCATGTTCACTATCTGCAGTTGTAGATGGTTCAACACCTTTCATGATACCTTTATCTTCCTCTTCCAATACTTCACAACCTTTGTTACAGGCAAGTCCTCCCCATCTCCATTACTTGCACTGGATTCCGAATCCTCTGTTGAATCGACCAAATCAAACACTAGTGGATGATCTGACTTTTCCTCTTCATCACACTCTCCAATGCATCTACATTTCTCATCATCTAGTGGGGCTCCTATCGTCTGTCCACCCTTAGAGTTAAGTCTTTGGGTCACAACGGTGTGATGCTCCATATCTACAACTTCTACATTCAAATCTTCGCGGGCCATTAATGCTTGCTCTAGTTGGTTTGATGTAGACTCGATTAATTGCTTTGACTTGTCTTCCTCTTCTGATGCTGATCTCTGGCTCTTGGACATTGTTTGATCATCATGACTCTGTTCTTCATCATTGTCCTCAATACTTCCTTGTTCCGATGTGGACATTGGCTGTATGACGAGTGTTTGGTGCTATATGGTTTGTTCTTTAGTCGGATGAGTCTATGCCTAATTCCACTTTCTGTTCTTGGCATTTTTCTACGTCCAGTATTGTTTGCGACGTCATGCAACTTTTTAGAAATAACCTTTGAATCTACATTTCATCGCTTCTACTAATATATCATCTTCTCGTTTTGTACATCTTCTGCTGTTTCCATTAGTTGTACGTTGAGTTTCTTCCTGACTTGGTGGTGTCTGACTTTCCGGAACGACACAGCATCCGCATCCTCTTTCGCACAGCCTCTATAGTGCCTATCTTCTTAGATTGCGGGAAATTTACTGGATATTGCTCAACTCTTTTTGCGGCAGTAGATTCCTGTTCTATCATACTTGTCAACCATTTACTTCGCTCTCTTCCCACTCAGCACCCCGTTTGCGTTTAACTACCATTCGCCCTAACTTAAATATGACCCAGTTCTTAGTCCTTTTATCCATCCTTTGGCGTGACATTGCTGGTTATATAAGTCATATATATCATGAACTGAGGTTTCCATACTTTCGCTTGCAAGTTGTATCTTCAATAACTCTTCCTCTTATTCCCTGGTCCATAATGCAATAGGAATAGATGCTGGTGCTGTTGGAGTTGTTGATGCGCTCGGCTATGGGGCTATATTCTAACAGGTGGAAGCATCTTCCTTGTCGCTCCCCGTTTTGTCATCTTCTTTTCCAACCACGCTCAAACTTAATAGGGTCTCTATCATATCAGTGTTGTTCATCTTACGTTCCCGTTAAAGTCGTAATCACTCACCGATGTTGTCTTCTTCTTTTAACGAATTTAATTCGACGTTAACTCAACGTTGATATAATGTGTGCTTCTGGTAGGTGTTTTATTGCCGAAAGTTGACTGTTTTGGTTGATACTGCGTTGGTCGGCCCTAACTTAACAGGTTTCTCTGGCAATCAATTGGAAATAGCATCCAGTAGCCTTCAATTGGTGGAAACCTCTACCAAACTTTCATATTCCACCAACCATACTCAAAACCTCCATAATCCAATCGGTCGCGAGATGGCCGGCGCGAGACGGCCGCCCATGCTTGCATCTAATTAATTGAAAATCTTCACCCCAAAAAACAATTCAATGTCACTCCAATTCCCAACATTCCGTTTCACTCTTCATAGGTAACGCGCGCGCTCTCATGACCCATACATGGACTCTGACCTCCAGAATAATTGCCGTATGGGACCCCATTTCTTTAGGCATTCTTCCATCAGCGGTAAGTCAACTTCTTTCTCTTCCTTCCTCAATATATATCATCTTTCTTATAGCAACAGGTAGATCACTCACTTGCTTCGTCACACTTGTAGGCCAATTCAGAGTATACTCTCTGGGCCTGCCCCTCATGTCGTACGTTATGTTTTGTCATTATTGCATCGAAGCCCAAATAGTTATCTTACATTCCGTTTTCTTCTGTGTCCCTTTACTGTCATACAGGTTTTGCACCTTCAGCACCTAAATTGGCATCTCTTCATAGGGCTATCATTGACACTCAGGTTTGTTGCCCCATCGCTTATTTTTTTTCGTAACAGCTTATGACTCTCCGTACAGGTTTTGCACGTGGTGGAGCCCTTCGGGTATCTCTTCGTACGGTTTCCCTCAATGCCCGAGTTTCTTCGTGTTATGTTATAATAGATGTACAGGTTTCACACCTTTAAGACCTTGATAGGTTTCTCTTCGTATCATTTTTGTTGTTGCCGTACAGGTTTCACACCTTTATTACCCTGAAAGGTTTCCCTTCGTACGATCTTTGTTGTTGCAACAGGTTTCACACCTTTAGTACTCTGATAGGTTTCTCTTCGTACGATCTCATTCTCGTTGTGCGTTTCTACGAGTTTTTTTGACAATATATGTACAGGTTTTGCACCTTTGGGACCTTGACAGGTATCTCTTCGTATCATCTTGTTGTTGCCTACAGGTTTCACACCTTTAGGACCTTGATAGGTTTCGCTTCCTACGATCTCATTCTTGTGCGTTTCTCCGTGTTATCGTTTGCAAGGCGTACATGTTTTGCACCTTTGGGACCCTAGGGGTATCTCTTCGTACACGTTTCTTTAATACACGAGTTTCACATCTTCTTACTAATTCATGGGGCACACATTGGCTCACTCTTCATATTACCATCGTCATAGTTGACCATATTGCGTCAATAAAACTAAATTGCGACGTGATTTATCCACATGTTCCAACAAACTTCCAGTTCTTGTTTAAACATGTATCTTTGTTTTGTATTCTTCTTTTCTTTTTTATGGCACCTAATGCAACCAACTCGGGTCCGCATTCTACTCATCACAACCAACATGGGTTCGTGATAGGGATTTACTACATCTTCAGGGGTCTTGTCTTACTTGTTTTCTTTTTCTTGCTATTTTCTTGAATGTCTTGTTATTTTTTTCCTTTTACTTTTTATCTTGTGAGGCTTCTACAGTTTAACCTCCGTAGTGTCCTCTTTTGCTGTCTGAGCTGCAAAGTGCCGATTCTCCCAAGCTCGCTGCACGTCAAACTCGTATAGTAAAACGGTACATGAGAGATTATTCTCTGGCTCCCAAGTCATCTCATCGGTGTCTTTCCATTTGACATAATATTCCTTCGTCCGACGTCCGTTCCTTGTTCGCTGTTTGATTCGACAATCCACAATGTGCTCCACTTCCCATTCATCATCTCGACCAGGTTCATACCACGAATATTCTGGAAATTAGTGCTTCATCGAAGGCCAGAGTGTCCTCAATATGAAGCTTCTCCCGAGGCCGTCTCATCTTATTGATATAAGGTTTCAACCTAGCAATATGCACCAGCGGAAATATTCGACTTTCAGCGGTCGGTATCACTAACCGATATACCACGTCATTTACCCGCTCATCAACCACATACGGTCCATGACACAAATGCTCCAACTTCCTTAATAACCCTGGCTTAACCAGATCGTGATACAGCCAAACTAATTCACTAGGTCGATAAGCATTTTTGGTGGTTGACCATACTTTTAGATGTGAATGCTTCGATATGGCGTTGGGCTCTATCTTTCATCACTTGTTCTTGTATAATAGCATACTGTTCTTGCGCCCTCATATGTCTTTCAGTTGCAGCTAACCCCCACTCCAATGCGTCTTTTTCTGTAATAGATGAGTCTTTGGGTGGTATCATTGCTTCTAATGTGGTTATGGGTTCCCAACCAAGCACCAAATAAAACGGAGTTTGATGATGTTGAAGATCAACTGAAGTATTCAATGGAAACTCCAACGGAGCCACATATTCATCCCAATCTCTCTGTCTCTCTGCTCAAGATCCGTTATGTAAAACTTGATTGCCTTGATCACTGTTTGCACCGATCTTTCTTGTTTACCGTTGGCTTGAGGTCGATATGCTAAATAACGTAGGCATTTGCTTCTGCTTCGATTAAATCTCCTGAAAACCGAACTCATAAATCTTGGATCTCTATCATGTCTAAACATTTCTTGGGCTCAAAATCTTTTATAAACTCCTACTATATATGCTTCTGCTACATCTTGTGCTGTGGTAGTATCAGGATTACATATCCAGAGAACAAACATATGTAGCACAATAACGCCTCATGACCCATTGTAGTCTGCGGTAGGGGCAATGCAAAGTCCATAGCTAAATCTGGAACGGTCTTGATACTACAATATTCCCGCTAGTGCGGACCTGGAATCTTGGCTTTCCTTTTGCGGTGGCACAATCACACCTGCTACATAATTTTCAATATGGGCATACATCCCTCTCCAATAATATTTGGATCTCAACCGAGCATAAACCTTTCCAACTCCTTGATGTGCCCCACTACCGATTTCCGCATGATAGGCATGTAGCACATCCTCCTGTAATATGTCGGGTACAACCAATCGCCACACATATCCTCTTGTTTTATCTTGAGCATTCGATACGTAATAAAGCACAACTTTGCTATCAAGCACATAAGTGATTGCGTGTCGTACATCCCTTTCCATTCGCTGGCGGAATTTATCTTATCGTCATCTCCCCGTAAATACGCCATAACCTTGCTACACGACTCGTCATGTGTCTAAGCTATTTCCATTCGCTCAACTCTGATAGCTTGCGCATTTTCATATGGGTATTCTTCTGATTCGTTATGATGCTCTTCGGATCCAACAATATCACCTTCCACAGAGCATGAATCACCATTTTTTCCGCCACTTTCCCAACGTTTATATTTTTCTTGTGCTGAGACTGTCCGTTATTTGGCTTTCCCATACTCCGAGTGAGTACAAATATGTGTGGTGATGAATATTCATCATTCTCCCAGATGTCGCTCTGTTTCATGAAAACTTGTGTAACAGGGTTACATTCGGGTCACATTTAGTCGGTGGTGTACGTGAGAACACTACGGTTGGGGTCAGTATTGACCGGTCCGAAAGGTTTTGGACCATTGGTTATTTTAACCAATCAGGGCAGGAGCCCTTGGTGGTGGCGTGGCAGCCAGCTACGTGTTGGTACACATGTGGTGTACACTAAAGTTTAGCTAGGTACGAATTTAGTAAGTTCTACTTAGTATTACATATAGTTTACATTAGTTTAAATTAATTTAGGCTAATTATATATTAAATATACATTCAGTTTACATTTCACTCAACCGACTACTAGACGCACGACCTCGACCGGTCGCGCGTGTAGTGAGTGCAGTAGCGTAAAGGGAGTCCTCCCTTTAGCTACAACCTTAGTAAATCCTCGTGTTAAGGCATTAGCGAAAACTAATAATAAACCAAAGTGGGAATCTTGGCCCCGAGTAAGAGAGCTCTCTCTTACTAAGCCCTTTTATAAGGGCTTATCGGCTAAGTAGCGGCGAACGCTGCTTGAAGGAAAGTCTTCCTCTGTGCGCTAGTCGCACCGTGCGTGTACGCACCGGCTACAACTTGAGCCTCGTTACTGGAATTACCGCCGTACTCACAGGATACTTTCTCGGTTGTTTCTTGAATCATTTCTACCCCATCCTTCTCTTGGACCTCATCTGCAGTGGCGTACAACAACTCTGGCAAACGATTTAACAGCTGCAGATCTGCTTTTCTCGGAGTACTAATATTTTTTCTTGCCTATTGTTCTTTCATGGAACATTGTGTTAAGAAATCAGCTGCTTGATTATACCTGCGCTCCACATGTACCAGACTCACTGCTTCAAACTTTTCTACCAGTGAGCGCACTGTTCTTAACCAGACCAATAATGATGCATGATTACAGCGTCAATCTCCATTGACTTGTCCGATTACCAGTCTAGAATCCCCACACACGATTGCCTTCTTCACGTTGTGGTCTTGAGCGAGTTGTAACACATGGATTAATCCGTGAGAATCGCTTTCATTCACGGTGAGATTGTCTTGAATTCCATATTCTGCCGCTACTATAACCCAGGTTGGTAATTCCGATATGATCATTCCAAAAGCCCCTTTCGGATCGTTCTTCATCCGCACCGCACCATCAAATGATAAAATATATCAAGTGCGATGGCGGTACTATAGCAGAAGTTAAAGCTATAATTGAAAAAGAATAAAAAAAATGTTTCAAAAACAATTAATAATTTTTATATTATTTTATTAATAAAAAAATAAAAAATAAGATTAAAATTAGACTACTATTAACATTATAAAAAATCGAAAAAAGAATATATATTAAGAATATAGTACCAATTACCATTAATAAAGAATAATGATAAATAAACCTTTTTGTATTAAACTTTTTTTTAATTAAATAATAAAAAGTGTTTATTAAACCATAAGGACCGCACATTTCCAACAAACCTTTATTTTTTTATATGTAAAATCATAACCCATTTTTAAGCTGATTTATAAATTCGGAATAAACTTTATCAAAAAAACCATTTTCTATTTAAAAAATTATAAGATAAATTCCATATTTAGAATTTTTTAATTTAAAATTTATAAAAGTATCAAGAATAGGAATTGGTCTAATGATCGGCACATATTTCAATGCTTTCAGCAGAGCAATTCCTTTTAACACTTCATCCATCTTCTCTATGGGCACTATAGACGTTGCTAATAGCGCAGGTAAGTCCACAACCTCGTGATTCATTCGTATTATTTCCAAAAACCACGGAGACAACATTACCGCCCACTGAATTCCTCTTCCCGTTAAACATTTCGACGTAAACAGCCATCGCATCGTAGAGTATCTTGCATAAACTGTTATATGTTGCCCGAACAAAATGTGACTGGCATCATGTAACGTCTTGAGTAACGCCAGTACCTCTTGTTCCGCCCCTGTATACCTCGTCTCAGCATCTTTAAACACCTTACTGACGTAACGCACTGGATGTAGTGCTCCATCATACTCTTGACACACTGTTGCTCCAAACGCCCATGGATTGGTGTATAAAACTATACTCAATGGTTTCGATCACTTGATATGTCGTAACAATGGTGCGTTCACCAGACGATCCTTTAGCAACGAAAATGAATTTTCAGCGTGCTTCACTTGAGTACCATCTCTTAGTTGTAGCTCTGTTAACTCATACAGAGATGCCGCTAGCGTCGAGAATTGTCAATAAACCTTAGATAGTACATCAAACTACCGGTGAATCTCTGAACCCTTTTAACGTCCGTGGAAACGCCATTTTGACAATAGACTCTAGATTTCGTGGGGAAGCCTTAATTACTTCTGCGGATATGCGATGGCTTAGAAACTCCACGCTGTGCTTACCAAAAGCACTCTTTGGCAAGCTTATAGTAATTTACCAATACTGAAATCACTCCACAAGATTTTTAAGCATGACACACAGAGTTTCCCAGCTGTTAGCACCAAAAATAATATCATGAATGTATGATCGCCTCCCAATGATGGGGTGCTCATCATTTATCACCACTTGACCGTTATGAAACACATCTTGAGTGATGGATACATCTGTCTCCAGCACATGTGTCTCTTCATTATCAGCTATCAGCGTCCATGACTTGCTTGTTGTCCAGCAATTTACACGTCACTCCCATCTGCTGTGACCGCCGTACCATTGTCCACATAGCGTTATCTACTATACGCTGGTATATCTGAGGTGCATTTTTTAGACCTTGAGGCATCCGAAGCCATTCGAAATGTTCTAAAGGACAAATAAAAGCTGTGATCAACCTAGCCCTCTTCATCATAGGTATAGCCCAATATCCGCTCGCATTTTCCATTGAACACAACCATTTCACCCCTCTAAATTGTCTAACAAAAAAACGTCAACCAAAGGCATGGCATACACCATCATTCTCATGTTTTCATTCAAGGCTCTATAATCAATTCACGACCGTGTGTCCGTTTTATTCTTCTTAAGTACTATGACGATCGGTGATGCCCAACGATTCTGAGTACCAAATTAGTCCTGCTTGTTATAAACCTCGTATCAATTCATATAACTTTGGAAGCAGTGTAGGCGGTACTTTTCGCGCTCTCTGTGCGATAAATGCATTATCCCCAACATCCACATCGCAAACTACACCTTTAGCTGCAGGTGGTAACGCATTACCAGAACTTATGAAACCATCGGCACACTCATACAATAAACCACGTAGATTATCTTCTTGTTCTTTAGTGGTAACCCCTGGATCTCCTATATCTGCAGTATTCATATCAGGTGGTTCCGTTGAAAATTTGTCCACTTCCGGAATGAGCGCTAACTTTTCCTCCATTGCTTCAGCCTACATCTCAACTCCTTCATGCAAGTAAACTTCTCTCTCCAATTTCATTTGATCCACCTTCATTGGGTCTATTGAATCCATTACGTACACAGCGGGGGGTTTATCTCCAACAGTCCTGCGTGAACATTGGTCCAGTTAATCGGTATACTAGACACTCCCCATCACTTGTTTATGCACTTGTAGATAATCTTACGATGTCAAATCCTCTCGTGTCATCAATGGCAATGGTTTTCCCCTGGGATTTTGACAACTTTGATCCTTCATATTCAGAATTACACCCGCTTTGACCAAAAAATAGGTAGCCAGTATCGCTAACGCATGTGTATCAATACCAGTGACCCACATCTCACAGGTGATACCACTGATGAGCCTATGCTAACCTTGACTGTAGCCACACCTACTGCACCAATGGTGCTGTCCGTCACACCACAAAAGCTAGTTGGAGTGTCGAACATCCGAACTGTTACTTATAGCTTCCATGCCGCATTGTTATGAAAACCTGGTACGTTTGCACCAGAGTCTAGCATTAATGGCAATTCAAAATCTTTAATGGCTCCATTTATGTAAGATTGAGTTGCAGGCTGTTTTACTTCCATGGACTGCTGCCATCCCTCTCGGTCTCCCACGTTTTTGTCCACCAGCGTGACACATGCTGAAGTCTCTGTTGCTCCATCACTTATCATCAACTTATCTTGATTATTATACTCACAGGAAGTAGCTTGCTTTTTCTTTTTTTTCTTGAGTTTTTTTATCTTCTTGATCCTCGTCCAGAGTGAGTGATCCATTCATACAACATGTATTATTTTTCTTGGTTCTCATATTGATGCAGGGTGACAGTGGTGTCGCTTCCACTTTACCTGACAATGCCCCCTACATTTCTCTTGACAGTGATTGCAATGCACTGTGGGTTAGGCGTTTAAATGCTCCGCCACCAGAGCATTAGTCAGCTCTACCGACTTTAATTTTGTGCGCATTTCTGCCATTTCATCAATGAACTTCCGGCAATACTTCACATCATGTCCAAAGTTGTCGCAATGTTCACATTTCACTAATTTCTAGCAGTTACTCTTTTCATGCCCCCTCCGATTAAAGTCTTCACATATCACACCACTATCTGTATTGGTGTTTTTAGTAGCCCGCGCACTTCTCTCCTCGTACGACGGTCGTACCCGCTGTGCTGCATGTACCTCCCCACCTATCATATGCACGCTAGATTGAGGGTCTTCATACATAACGTCAGCATTCTTACGTGCAGTTTCCTTCTTTCCAGATCTCATAAGACGCGCCTCATGTTTAATCAGCACCCTTTCTAGCTCATCAATAGTCACTAGGGCGATATGCTGGTACTGCATCTGTATGGTGCGATCATGAATATTGTCAAAGAACTGTTGAATATGTTCTTCCAATAGTGAGGGGTTATACACATCTCTAAAATCCATCCCCGCTCGCACCGCTGCTTCATTTAATCGATAGAAATAAGTGGTGGCCAGCTAATAGTGCTTCTGCGTCAATAGCAAATACTTAACTCGAGGCGAAACTTTGTCCATGCAAAACATCTTCTGGAAAAGACTTATCACCGCACTCCAATCATATTTTACTGAGTCTGCTAGTTCTTCATACCACCATGAGGCCGTGCTTGTCAAACTATCATTGAACATTCCCAAGCATGGGTTATCATCCCAATGTGAAATATTTGCAACATGCGAGAATTGAGTAACTTATGCCCGTGCGCTTCCGACGTCCTTCCTATTTCCGTCAACTGTTTTTATTTCCGTATTCTGGATAATTACGGTGAATGGGACGTGAGGGCGCCAATGCGTTCGCACTTCCACCGGGCACACCATACCCTGAGGTACGGTGATGTGTCCTTGGATGAATAGCCGGCGTACGATATGGTACACTAGTCGCTCCCCTCGTTGTATTAGGTGTACGACTAGCTGAAAGAGCTGTTGTTATCGTTTTCAATGCCTCCAAACTCAAATACCCATCTTACATCATTTTAACCAGGATAGCCACCACTGGATCTTGCTTAGGCGCAGCCGGTTGTGGCGAAGACATAACCTCATCTTTGTCTGAGGAAAACTCCAGTTTCTTCTTCGTCTTAGTAACTTTTTTAGGCCGTAATGGTGGAGCTTCAACAAACTCGTCTTTTTCAACGAGCTCTAACATACCCGGTGGCTTCGACTCCTCAACCGACGTAAGTGTGGTATCTGCTATTATGTAATAAGTGGGACTAATACTTGTAGTCTCTTCCCGATACACCATTAGTGATGTTTCCCACTGATTTTCCCCTAATAATAGGAATACCATTAATCCAATATCTCCTGCAGTCCGTTTCAAACTAAAATTTCATGCACTTTCAAACTCTTCACGTCGGACGATCTCATACCCACATTTTGGAAACAACACTACCAACGCTTCAACAGATTCTTGTAAATCTCCAAACGATCTGAGATCCTCTCTTAATCTAAGGTTGGGTGCAGCCTGTATTACCTTACGTTTTTCATATAGTGAAACCAACTACCTGAATCACCCGGTCGGTAACTTGAGAACCTGTTGCTGGTATTGATCCATCTTTGCACAGGAATCTGAGAATGTTTATGTTCGATTGGTTTTATCTTGAGCGTATTCCAACGTGAAATAGAGCTCTTGGCGTTTCCTTTTTGATATCAAAGCCATTTTATGTGTTGGGACTTTAATGTCGACGTTATTCCCGGATCGCGGCACCAGTTCTCCTGAAGGAACTTAAAATTCAGTGTTTCCACTCAAATTACAACACAAGAAGGCAATAAATCTTTCCTTCCTGTTTAAACTTACAAGGTTCTAAATACTATCGTCTGGATCAAAAAATAACCAAACACGTTATGGACGCACTTCACAAAGAGTATCAGGCTGCTCCCAACTCTAGTGGCCCCAGATAACTGTTGCCTCTCTCACTTAGATGTTCACTTAAAGAATTTATTATATTAAACTTGATTTCAGTATAGGAACGGTAAGGAAGGATTGCTAGAAGGTTGCAAACCACTGTTGGGTTACAGGGAAATTAGGATCTATTAAGTATTACTAAGTCCTATATCTAAGTCAACCACCTTTTTTGTCCGCTACTTCTAAGTTACTTCAGTGCTGACTCCAATCCTCGCTAGTTACTTCTTAGCCGACCGGAACACTTTATACTCTTTCGATACACGACTCACGTCCTTCTTTTCCATAACTGAAACATCACTTAACCACAGAATTCATGCACCCACGATGAATTTCTGTCGGCACCTGAACATGAAAACAACGAGCAGGTCTACATAGCGCGTGTCCGCACTTCCGAGAGCTGACAACCGAACGACACATTCTGCCGAAGAGACATATTCTTATCTCATCGACGGATTCCAAACGCTACATAATTGTTCAACTCACTTTGATCTGTCGTTGTAATCCTGAAGCTACCATAAGGTTCGCCATACAGATTAATAAAGCGCTTGAAAAACGAACGATTCGCCTTTAGTGCCATTCGCACTTTCCTGCTCGTGAGTGAACAAGTCACATGGAACTCCAAATCAATGTCCTCAACTTTAACGCTACAAGCGGAAATACTTTTGCTCAGCGCCAACCACTTTGCCTCGCATCCAAGATACGATTTGCTCCTTACATTCAAAGAAACGGCAAGTTTTTCAAGGCAGCCACCGTGCCACACCTCTTCCTTCAAATGCGCAGAAATAACTTTATCTTTTACCAACTTCAGCGAGAGGTGATAGGCTGTATGAAGTAATCCCGGGAAGCATCTATTGGATGTTGGCGACGATTAGATTTTGCGTGCATTTTTTTTGTCCGTACTTGTCCAATATACGATCGAGAGTATCGCCAAGACAATCCGCAAAAAATCCAGAAAGGCGTTTCCAGTCACAAACGCTGTTTGTACACCATCGAAAGGCGATATACTATTGCAGAACGCTTTCGAAGAGCGGTGTGAACGTAGTAGTGGGTGTCAGAATTGGTGGTTTTAATGTAACAACCAAGAGGTATTCCCGGGAAAACAAAACCGTAAAAACCCAGTTATTTATACAAATAACTCTTGTCGCCCACCTCCTGAGGTGGTTGATAGGAAAAACGCTCTTATCCCCTTCCGTGAAAGCGGGGTTTTCACGCCCCGCACCTGAACAACGCCACGCCCCGCCGCCACACACCACCAAGCCCCGCCACACCCCTAACACCCCTAACACCACCACACCACACCACGCCCCGCACACCACGCCCCGCACCCGCACACAGCACGCCCCGCCACACCCCTAACACCCCCAACACCCCTCACAGCACGCCCCGCAACACCACGCACACCGCACCTCCACGCCCTGCACATCAGACCACGGATGTTACAACGCAGACGCGTGATCCACCGCTTTGTTTTACTCTTCAACCCACTTAAGCGACAGCCCGATACCAGATCTACACGGATAATGCCGTATCCGTCAGTGCGTCGCATGGTTATCAAGCAAGCAGAGGCTACCTTGCTTCCCGCCTTGTTGCTGGAGTCACTTGAGGATGAACTGCGAACATTGAGGGATGACGAACTGTGCACTGAGGAGGACCTCATTCTTGGACAGGACTCAGAAATCCTCTTGGAGGTGCTTGCTGTTGCATATGCTTCCCGATATGTAGCCCCACGCGACAACCAGCCAAGGTCTCGTTTGTATATGGACCAGCTTTTTCCGGGGATGTCACCTGTAGATTTTCGCCAGCAGTGTCGCATGTCAAGGGAGTCTTTTTCACAAATCTGCAATCTGATTGCTGTACATGCCGTTTTTCACAACAGCAGCTTCCAAGAGCAAACTCCGGTCGAGCTGCAACTTGCCTGCGCTTTAGAACGCCTCGGAAAGAATGGGAACGGCGCCAGCCTCGGTTCGATGAAGAGATTGCATGGCATTGGTGCTGGGACGGTGGCTGCTTTTACCGATCGTGTTATCCTGGCACTTAATTCCTTCGCGTCTGACATAGTTCGCTGGCCCTCCCCTGTAGAGAGGGAAACGATCCGGCAGGAGCTTCAGCAAGACGGGTTTCCAGGCTGCGTCGGCTTCATCGATGGTACCACAATTCCCCTCTCACAGCGTCCAGCACGGTGCGGGGAGACTTACAATGATCGGAAACACCGCTATTCAGTGAATGCACAGGTTGTTTGTAATCATCGACAGCAAATCACTGCCTTGCATGTTGGGTTTCCTGGTTCCTGCGCCGATGTGACTGTCTACCGCCAGATGGATGTCACCGACCGCACAATTACTTTTCAAAAGGCTAATATATTCTAACTGACTCTGGTTACCCATGGACTCTGACCACAGTACCTGTGTACCGGGGGCAAAGGCACGCCGGGAGGACAACCGTAAATTCAATGCGTGTGTTTCCCATGTACGAGTTGTCAACGAAAACACAATCGGCTTGCTGAAGTCAAGAATCTCATCTCTGAAGGAAATGCATATCCAGCTGAGGGAGGATACTGCAACCCAGGACATGGATTGGTTCTGTGGCTGGGTACCAGACTGTACAGTCCTCCATAGCCTCCTCCTTGAGATGAACGACCCTTGGGACCTGGACGGCAGGGAAGATGTAGATGGACAAGACACTGGTTGGACTGGAGGGGAATTGAACACTCATGGAGACAACACCCCAGAGGGACGAGCCTTCCGTGAACAAGTCAAAGCTTGTATAGAAATACAGTCGGGGGATCCAGAATCATTCCTTACTGGTATCTTACCCAAGAATAAACAAAATCAAAAAGAAGACTACCCAAAGAACTCTAATTTTATCACGTGATGGGCAAATCTACCACCAACTAAGGCTTAAGGGGACAACAGCATTTCACTGGTATTATGATGCGGTGGCTGGCGTTTGACCAGTGAATGGAAAACCCATGGTGTTCTCATATTCGCTGGTCATATATCAACGTGTGGAGAAGCGTGCCCAAAATTTGGCACACTTCTGGTCAAGTTTTGTCAAGGCATTTGGTCTAATTGCGGATTGGTTTAAACAAGGGGGGCTTTTCAGCCTATCAGACTCAAGAAGTGTCAAGAACGCAAGTTTTGGTGAGTCACCCGACTTTGGGTATTTTACATATTTTTGTGTGGGTACATTTAGGGACTATAGGGTAGTAGTAGTTTAGTTGTGGTTTTTCCAAGTAAGAGGCTTTTGGTTGTGATTTTGCCTAAAAAAGTCGAAGTCTTTTGGTTGCAGGATTTTTCTAAGTGGAAGTCCTTTGGTATTGGTTCACACCACAGCTAGGGGTAGCCGTTCTTCCCTTTTCGTAGACTAGTCGCCTCCGCCCGCCGCGGGGTGTTTGGGTGCAGAGGGTCGAATTATCCCCTCTCGCCCATTATACCCGGTCTGGACGCGCCGCACGCGCACTTTGGCCCACCGGAAGTCCCTCTACGGGAGTACGATTTGGCGATCTCAACTCCTCAACTCAAGTACGTTTGGAACGTGCTATTCACTGGATTGGTCTTAGCGTGGAGATATCGTTTGTGGAGTTTCACGAGCATATTGGGTCTTTACGCGGACATATTGGCTTGTTTTAATATTGGTTGGAAACTAGACCGGTTTTGGTCTTATTTCATATTGGTCAGGGGCTAGACCGGAAAGGTCGGTCTACCCTCTATTATTTCATATTGGTCAGGTCTTGATCGTTTGGACGATCGACCTATTGGAAGTTATCTCTTGGAAGTGTTTTTGGTCTGTGTCTGGGGTGAAGAGTTCCGCCCCAGAAATACCTACCCAGATCGGTCTTCTATATTCAAGACCGCTTCGATACAATCTGCGATCCCGATCCACCGAGTGTGTAACTAGCCCATTCCATCGGGTACACAAGGTGAGATGGACACTAAACAATCGGACCAAGTGGGTTCTGATGACGACCGGTCGTCTGCTTGCAGCGGACGATCGGACCAGATCTCGAGTGGTGGTCCGCGGAGTACCCCCTCCGAAAGTTGGAAGGCTGGGCGCGATGGTGGTAGTCAGGTCATCGATGCTAACGTTTTCGATTTCGAACTTGACTCCACCACAATGGTGCGCGTGCCCGGATCACTTGGTGATCGTGGATATCACCGTGTTGATATTCCATCAAAAATTGGATTCGAAGATTTGAATGATTTGAATATGGAGTCGTTCTGGAGAGGACGTAAGGAAATGCCATCGCCTTATGTTCTCGTTGTTGATAAAGATGGCGATGTACGATCTGGCCTGGCGGAGGACCAGATCGGGATTAATAAGTTACCCCCCCCCCAAAAGGCTCCCACCGGAGCCGATCGGGACTATAGCAGGCCTTGCTATAGTTCCGGAAAGGATCAGGACCAAGGTCCTGATCCTATGTGTATGAATGAAAAAATTATGGAAAACTAAAAGATGAAAATTACTTGGAGGCTGACTGGAACGATCCGGTCTACCTCCCTAAAGTCCCCAAGGTACCCAAGGTGCCCAGAAAAGGGCTGGGAATGCCACCCGACGAAGACGACTTCGAAGAAAAGTCGAAGGTCGGGGATGAGGCTATCACCGAACAAGACCTGGACAAGATGTATTATGTTTTTGAATTGAAGCGATTTGTTCGCCAAAACCAGGTATTTCGGGTGTTGGACCTCCATATCCCCGACCGTCTTCCCGGTCCCACTACCGAGATGATCCAGAGTGATCGACGATTACTTCTCGTCAAGAATTTGGTGGCGATGTTGGCGGAGGTTGGCATTAAAATGCAGAACCCCGCCGGTGTCAATAAATTGTTTGAATTTGATGCTTGGAGACTGGAGGCGTCGATGTCGGACCTCTACGACCGTTTGGTGCCACTGGTGGGGGCGGTTCGCCGCCCAACTCCCACCACGGCAATGAAGGTCTCCGAAGCCTCCACAGAGCTTGTTGACATTGGTTCCGATGATGAATCGATCTACTAGTCTCCACCTGCTTCTAACAGCTCATCAGAGTTGGAGACCGGTGTCGAGTGGATGACCATGGGGGTGGACCGTGCCCGGTCCGAACAAAAAAGGGACATGCGGCAGCAAGGCGCTGTTTGCCAGTCGTGGCTCCAGCAATCCCCACAGGCCTCAGTTCCGCAAAAGGAGGGTATCAACACGTTGCCCATGACGCCAGCCAACGTCCAAGCCATGTTTCAGACTATGATGCAACGTTTCATGGAAGAACGGGTTAGACCACCTATGCGCCCACATGTCCAAGACCGGTCTACCTGTCAAAGTGTCAATGTTTGCAAAGATGTGGATATGGAATCGGTAACATCTGTGGACAAGCCCACTCGAATTGATAATCAAGTCGGCAAAGGGAAGCGCAAGCCGCAACCGGACAGACCGTGTAGACCAAGCAAGACAAGTGACTGTGACATGGAGTCTGTCGGCGGTCTTGACGACCACTGTGGGTCAGACGGTACGGGCGCTGGCAAGCCACGCAAGGCTAACCTAGCCTCCACTACTGCTTACGACTTTGGATCTGCTGTGATTCCGCGCATCCGTATGGCCGCGACGACCGACCTCAAGGACTTCACTGGCAAGGATGCTGATGAAGACCAGGCCCGGTCTTGGTTCGGTCGGGTCAAGTCTGCGTTCCTGCGATACCAGACCCCGAAAAGTGAAAAGTGTCTGATCTTCCGGTATTTGTTGAAAGGACAGTCTGCCAACTGGATCCAACAGTTAGGTCGGGATGTCCGGTCTGACTGGGACCAGCTATGTGCAGAGTTTGAAGGGCAATATTGTAACTCCGGATTTTCGAGTGCCCGCAAGTATCACCATATGCAGAAGCGGAGCGACGAGACACCGATCGAGTATTTGCATCGGTTGAACGTGGCTGCACTTCGTGACAGCATAACAATTAAAGAGAATAACCCGCCGAACGGTGCTGCTCTGGAACATGTGGGTCACTACATTAGTAACCTGGACGATCAAGAACTGTCGGACCAGCTTACTCTGCTGCGTCTTAGGGACGCGGGTGAAGTTGAACAGACTCTACGGACGCTACAGCAGTCTCGTAGCATGAGGACGAAGAGTGCTGGTGGATCAGGTCGCTACCGATCCAAGACCCAGACCCAGACCGATCCGGTCAAGAGACCCTGGACCAGACCGACCCGAGCGGTCAAGGCGATCGTAGCCGAAGACAGCACGGGATCGGAAGGGGAAAGTGGAAGTCCATCCAGCCAGGAGTCATCGGATGAAGACCAGTATCGTTACGTCTATGTTGCTGGACCTGCCCCGAAGACCAAGTCGAAGTCCGACCAGGTGGACCGGAAGGGAAGGAACGGAAGCAAGTCCGATCCGGACCGACCTCGTCAGAAGTGCTCCCACTGTGGGTCGAGCAAACATGATGGTCCAAACTGCTGGAAGAAGATGGTGTGCAAGAGTGCAAGAGACGTGGCCACCCGACGGACCACTGCCTTTTCATATGCAAGTCATGTGGAGAGATCCACGAGTCCGGCTACTGCAAGATTGAAGAATTTTTTAACATGATACGCAAGTGTTACGTGCAGGACAATCACGCGGGGATGCTGCCGCCGGACGCGGAAAAGATGTTAAACTAGAACGCTCGCCAGGTTGGAATCTGGATCGAGCCGAGCGTTCTACGGTTCACATCTATGCATATGTCGGCAAGGAGGATAAGACCGACAATACACGTTCTATTCAAAATTGCGTCGACCCAGACCATCCGGTCTACGTCTGAAGACCGATGAGTACTCCCGGACCAAGGTGGTTATGCAGTCGGACTTGCTGCCTGGAGAATCCCGCGGATACTGGAAGTATCACGCGCCTGATAAATGGTTCAAGCGGGCAAAAGCCTGTGGCAATATTAATAACCATAAGGCGACTATGTTGTTCTACTTTGGAGCTGAAGTCTCGATAATCGACTCCGCCTTTGCTCCTAAGGTCGGATGTCGTATAGACGATACCCAGAGACTAGAGTGCGTCGGGATCGGTGAAAACTCTTATATGACCGAAGGAAGAACGCGTGTGAAATTTACTTTGTCGGGATTGCTGGTCTACTTTTTTAGCGCTAGGGTTGGCAAGTTGGCTGGTCAGGACGCTTTACTAGGCATGGATTTCATGGTCCCAGCTGGTATTTGCCTAGACCTGTAACATGGAGTGCTTACACTCCCGGATGAGGTTCAGGTCCAGTTGGCTGGTCGAAGACCTCTGTATGGTTCGTATACCGATCTGGTCCGGTGAGACCAAGACCTCACTATCCCAGTCGGTCGGTCTGCCGATACCCCGGTCGAGAAAGGTTTTCGTTCGAGGAAGTTATGGTTGACCAGGGGCGATCGGTTGGTCTCGACCTTCGTAAAGAGTGCTGGTCGACGTGATTTTGTCCGTGTTACCAATATCGGTGACAAGCCGCTGACACTGGACAGTAACACTATTGTCGGTATGTGGTTAGCAGAAGGGAAGGTACCAAGGAAGATGGGGTTCGTCTAGATTGGATCGAGGCGGTATGTCGAGTGGCAAAACCTGGCGTACCAATCGACCACCGATCTTATCAACGATGATGGGTCGGTGGAAGAGGATACCTCACCTTTAGTGGAAAGACCAAGTTATGTCACCCCAAAAAAGATGTTGGTCCGAAGAAAGGCGCCGCAGCCACCAGGAACGGTGGACCATCAAGTAGACGAGCCAAGGTTAGTCAACGTGGTGTCAGCACAAGACCAGGCGACAGCGGAGCAAGAAACGGAAGAAGGGGAACATGAAATTGCTAGGTCGGACCATGACGGTGTTCCTAATCAGACGGATATCAGTGAAGGACAGCCCGTCGATCAAGACCAGCCGTTCCAGATGGTATAGGTGATATCGCCCCAGAAGATGAACAAGTCTGTATACATGAAGGCGGGGAACAGTATATTCAGGAGCTGGAAAGCCAAATGGCAGTCCTCCCTGAAGTGTCTGCCGACTCTCCCGAAGTTACAATGAATGATTTACAAGTGGGTGATCAAGACCTTAACAGTCCAGACCAGATCGAGTAGTTGAAGAATATCATATGGAAGAAAAGACATCTTCTGATCGGAAAGGGAAATGCCTTACCACCTGCAGCCCGTGGTGCAATTTGCGATATTGACGTTGGAGATGCCAAGCCGATTGCTCAGCGATGTCGAAGCGTGGCTCCACAGTACCGGGAAAAGCTTTCTGATCTTATCAAAGGACTGTTGGCTACCAAGATTATTAGACCGTCGACCTCTCCATGGGCCTCGCCGATCGTAATTGTTATCAAGAAGAACGGCGTTGACATTAGACTGTGCATTGACTATCGGCTGGTAAAACGGTTGACTAAACTCATGGTGTACCCGATGCCGCTGATTAATGATCTGTTGGAAGACCTCGACAAGACCTTGTGGTATTGTTTGCTAGACATGGCAAGCGAATTTTGGGTGGTCTCGATGACTGATCGAGCCCGTGAGATTTCCGCATTGTGACACCGTTTGGTCTTTTCGAGTGGAATCGTATGCCGTTTGGTCTGAAGAACGCGCCCCAGATCTATCAAAGGCTGATAGACTACGCATTGTACGGACACTTCATGATCAATACCGATCGGGACCCTGTTGAAAATTATGATGTGTTTACAGAGGGTGAACCCGATCGGGAAAGAAGACCGTCCGTTCTAGGGAGGCGGTCGTAAATCGACGACATTCTGATACCTGCTTCGTTATGGAACGATCTGTGCGAGAAGGTTGAACGATTGTTGGAGACATGCGACCGCTGGAACCTGTCTATCAGTGCCGTGAAAAGTTTTTGGGGTATGTCCAAGGTCGCCTATTTAGGCCTTATGGTCTCGAACAATGGTCTAGAGGCTAATCCCAAGGACCTGGATTCGCTGAGTAACCTCACGTTCCCCAGATCGCTGAAGGCAATGCAGTCCTTCCTGGGGAGCTTGAATTATTATAGCCGATTCATTGAAGACTTTGCTATCTACGCGGCCGTGCTGTACGAGCTCCGAGAAGTTGACTATCATATGTTGCGCGAAGGAGATCGGGCAACTTTACATGGGGGCGCCGACTCTGGTCTTGCTGCAGTTTGTCCGAAAATGGAGGCCGAAGATCATATGAAGCGTGCACAGTTTGCCTTTGGTATGTTGAAGGTTAAGATGGCGACGGCACCGATTCTCAAGCATTTCGCTCCCGAAAAAGTGCCGACCATTATTGTATATGCCAGTAAGTGGGATATCTCGGCCACTTTAGTGCAAGATTACGATGGTGTGTATCATGCAGTCACGTTTACGAGCCGGACGCTAAAACCAAATGAAGTGAACTATGGAGTTGTCGAGAAAATTCTGGATGTGTGTTACAACCTGCTGGTCGGCCGACCTATTAAGGTCCTGTCAAGACGGTCTACTTGGCCTGGCTATTATCAGCCAATGGGATGGACGGACGTCTAGGCAGATGGTCGGCGGTCTTGTCGCAGTGGACCCTCGAGGTCGTTAAGTGCACCGGGGGCGAGGAAGAGATATTAGGCACATTAGCTGCCAGTATCACCCCTCGGTCTGAAGTGGACGAGGCATTGATAGCGATTGCCCCGAGGAAGCAACCTCGGCAGTCAGTTTCGAGACCGCCACTGACCGTCGACCATGATGAAGAGCTCTTGGTCTTAAGTTTTGACGGATCAGCAAGCGTGAAGAAGAAGGTCGGCGCCTATAGTGCCATATTGTGGAAGTTGCCACAATGGTCTATAGTTGCAGCCGCTGCCGATTTCACGACGGATATTACTGTTAAGTTAACGAGGCGGAGTACCGAGGTCTACTTCTATGTCTGGACCTGCTGTCGTCGCAAGAGAAGGGGCGAGTTATCATATGTGGTGACTCCAACCTAGTGATCAGGCACACCGGAGAGATCGACTGCAGGCTCCACGACTAAGTACGCTAAATGATCGAGTAATGAAGGCATTGAAGGACCACCCCAACCACGAGCTATTGCACGTGAAACGGGACTGGAACAGAAGCGCCGACTACCTCGCGACCAAGGCCATGCAAGACCAGACCGGGGCTACGATCACCGAGAAGGCCGTTCTGAATGAATTGGTGAATATAAACAGGCACCCAAGAACTCCCCAGTCCAGGTGCATGTGATGGTCGAGACTAGATCGAAAGCTCAGAAGTCTCGCCGACCGTTCCCGAAGGAAAGTTTGAACGAATATGCAGTGCAACAGTTAAGGGTGGAACGGATCCTCAAGGCGCAGGACGAAGAAGAATGGATTATGAACCTGAAGACCTACCTGCGTGGTGAACTGTCCAAGTTGACGAACGATCAAGCGAAAGTGTGCATCAAGATCGCGGATAGCTACGAAGTGGATGATAATGGATTATTGTATTACTGCCGCGATGCCGACCAAGACAGTGCAGACCGGGACCGACTGGCGAAATTAGTGATCCCCGAGCTGCTGCAGCCGGATGTCCTTCATCACTATCACGTGAGTCTAGAAGGGGGACATCAGGGCATAGGCAGGACATATCACAAGATCAGGTCCCACTTCCACTGGAGAGGTCTTTTACGCAGTGTGCAGAAATATGTGGGCTGTTGCACGGATTGCGAGACCGGAAAAGGTAGACCGGTAATCAAGGGGCGATCGCCAGGAAATATCGAAGCTACCTACCCTTTCCAGGTCATAGCAATGGACCACATACCGTCACTGCCTAGATCGACGCGCGGCAACACTGAGCTGCTGATCTGGGTAGACCTGTTCACCGGTCTAGTTATTGCGAAGGCAAGTGCATCTCGGTCTGCGGAGCAGATCGCCCAGAGCTACGAAGAATGTGTGTTCCGAAGATTCGGCGCCAGCGAGGTCATCAGACACGATCGGGAACCCGGTTTTATGGCCGAGGTGTTCCGGTCGCTCAATAACATGCTGGGCCAGAAACAGAGTGCGACGATGGCATATCGTCCGAAAGCAAATGGATCGGCGGAACGCATGGTGCAGACCATAACGAGGGCGATCAAGATGTACGTTGCTGACCCAGACCAGCGAGATTGGGACGAGTATGCAGAAAGGCTGGTGTTTGCACTCAACTCGTCGACCGATCGGGTCCGAGGAGAAACGCCTTTTTATCTGACATATGGATGGGACCCTCGGTCGACACTGGAAGCTGCGATACCTATCGGTTGCACCCGGACCCACGATCGCGATGCTCGACGCTGGAGCATGCAGGTCCAGAAACATTACCAGCATGCAAGAGAAATTGTCAACGAAAAGTTACGTCCAGCTACACAAGACCGGGCAGACCGGACCAATGACCAGGTCCGACCCCACGGTATAGAACCAGGGGCGAGGGTATGGCTATACCTAGACCGAGTGAAAGAGGGCTATGCGAAGAAGCTGGATCACATGTGGCACGGCCCTTTCCGTGTTGCCGAGCTGATCGGTGAGCACGCTGCCCGTCTAGTAACAACTGGTACAGATTACAAGGTCTTCCCGATCGTGCATGTGTCCAAGTTGAAGCTGGTCCGAGAATTTCCTGATCGACCCAAAACTCCCTGTCTGGTAGACGAAGAAAGAAGATTTGATTTCGATGAAGCGTTACTGCCGGAGGACAGTTGGGAACGACCATTAGAGAAAGACGAGTTTGAAGTGGAGAAGGTCTTAGATGTTCGGTCGACCAAGAAGACCAGGTTCGGTCGGACTCACCGAGAGTACCTGGTCCGATGGAAGGACCATGATGAATCAACTTGGGTCGACGAGATCGACTTGAATTGTGGGGCTTTTCTACGAGAGTTCGAACGAGAACGAGTCAGTCGTAATCGCTTCGCAGTGATGCAGACGCATGAAGACCAAGACCAAGACATGCAGTAGCATCGGTCGGTCTAGACCGGTGTGAAGATGTGGAAGGTCCGGAGTTGATGTGAAATTGTGATGAACTGTGACGAATTGGAGTAGCGGAATGACGAATGTGATGACTATTTTTCGTTATGGAGGTGGAACTGTTTACGATAATGTGCTCGGTGCAACTATGGAGAGAGTGGTAAAATTAGCTCATGTGATTTGACGATCGGACATAGGAAAAAGAAATGATGACATGCTATTGAGAGTTATCTGGTCGAATACCTGCGACTTCACTTGCTATCGCACCACAGACGGCCGATGACCATCGACGGATGATTTTCCACTTGATCCTGAAACTGGTTACGCCAGGGGTCCTTCCGGTCAAGCTGGACCAAAGCATCCTTGAGGTCCACGACCGGCTCAGCGCAATCAAGACCGGGGTACCATATGCCGTCGTCGGCCAGCAGTCTGGTCTTCTCAACGCGACGCCTAGGCATGTGGAGGAACACCGGGTACAAGAACACGTCGACGTCACACTCGCGGGCTCACATCCCGTCCAAAATGTACTGTCACAGGGATTGCCAAGCCTCGCCCGCCCGAATTCGACGTCGCTTGCGCTTGCTCTGGAACGTCGCCAGGCCCGTATCTTGTCGCACACGGTCGGGGGGAAGCACCAAGTAGTGGGACGCTTCCCAAATTGACTGGCCGTGGATCTTGTTGAAATTCTTCACCCGGTCTAACAAAGTGCCGATCCACGGAGTCAAGTGGAACACAAGTCCTATCTTGGGGTGTTCGAAAATTTTCCATGGTTCATCGCCGTATAGGCGGGAGATCTGCGCCGACGTAATCAAGTCCGCCCTCCATGCAGACGCGGCGGGGGTTTTCTTGGCCAGTGTAAAGAGCCAGAGGTCCGGGCGGGAGAAAGACCGGGCCAGAAGCTGCTTGGTCAGGGTAGACCGGCGCAAACAGCCGATTTTCCCCGAAGACCACGGCAAGGTGATTTCAAACGTCCGCGGCGGAAGGGAGCTGGTGTCAACTGCCATGTTCTTCAGTAGAGCGTACTTGTGAAGCTTGGATGTTCCGGGGAGAACCGAAGGCGCCGGATTCGCTGATGTCGATACTGGTGTGGCGTCACTTGGCAAACCGGTCTTCTGTTCTGACCCCAATGTCGACGCCACTTGGATGAAACTTTCACGTAAATTCGTTCGTGACTTGGACTGTATGGCGACCATAAACTCGGAATCGCAAGACTCTTCGCTGGAGTCATCCTCGGGCGCGACCCCTGTGTGCTTGGTGCGATTTGCAGTACGGCGCGAGGGCGCTCGACTTTCCGAGGGGCTGTAGATTTCGCCCGTGTCCGAGTCCGAGTCCATAAGAAGCGCCTGTGTCTTGGATCGCTTATGAGGCACTGCACGCTTCCCCTCGAGTCTGGCTTCGCGCGCAGTACCCCGCGCCCTCGAGCTACCCGGCGCGTCCGCGCGCTTCTTCGATTTGTGTGCAATTCCGGGCTGCTGAATATCAGCCAATGAACGATGTCGGTCTTGGTCCTGCTGCAAGCGGTCTTGGTGTTGCTCTGAGGCGACTAAGGTTGTTGACGCAGACCAATCTATGCTGGAGGAAGCAGCCGAACACGGATGCAGCAAGTTCATCAAGCGCTGGCGGCACTGGTCTAGTGCCACCTGACGACGACCCGACTCTAGCGTCCAAGCGTCTGACTTGTCTTGATAAGACCGGACCTTCCCGGTCTGGTCTTGAATTAAAATCTGAAGCTCGGCAATGCGTCGCGCGAATTCGTCGCCTTGCATGCGCAGTGAGGTCGCGTCAAACTGTCCGTCCAGCTGCTGCCGGCGAACAAGGGAAAGTTGATCCCGGAGATGGGACTGATAAGCCTCCAGACGGGACAGCTCATGACGTGCGCTTACCAGCTCCCCTAGAATTGGTCGGAGCTGGTCAACATGATCGTCGGACTGCCTATCGGCATCAAGCAAGGCACCTATTGCCTTGACGACGCTAGGAGGGATGAGAGCTGAAGACAAACGAGGGTCAAGACAAGTACAAGACGAAGACCAAAGATGCGCACCTCGTGTTGCCTGGTGCGCCACCTGGGTCCTGAGACGCATGTTTTCTGCAAGCACGTCCTGCATCCGCGTGTCGGCTTCAGTCTGACACCCTTCCGATGTTTGAAGTGCAGGAGAATTATGTGGGCTGTCAGACCGGGCCGACCGAACAGGTGAAGCAATGTGTAGCGACTCGGCACATAGAGTTTTTGCAGAACCAACAAGAACAAGCGTCAAAGGGAAGCATAAGAAGATCAAGTGCAGTAAAGTAAGTAACTGGCGCAGGTGGCGAAGATGGCTGGTCCATGGTGAAGAAGTGTGAGTGACCAAGGTCCAGTTGGTCGAGTGATGGGTGAGTTAGACCGTTATCGTTGTGCGACACGGTCGGACTCAGGGGCAGCTGTGGTGAAGTGTACTACAAATTTGGTCACTTTTGGTCAAGGCAGTTGGTCGAGTTTCCGATTGGACTAAACAAGGGGGGCTTTTTAGCCTATCAGATTCAAGGAGTATCAAGAACGCCGGTCTTGGGTGAGTCACCTGACATTGGGTATTTTACATAATTTTGTGTGGGTACATTAGGGACCATAGGGAGGTAGTATTATTGGTTAGTTGCGGTTTTTCCAAGTAGAAGTCTTTTGGTTGCGATTTTTCCAAGTAAGAGTCTTTTGGTTACGGATTTTCCCAGTAAAGGTTTTTGGTCTAGGAATAAGTGGCAAAAACCTCTTCTGGTCTTGGTCTACACCGCAGCAAGGGGTCGCCGTTATTCTTTTCACGTACACTAGTCGCCTCCGCTCGCCGCGGAGTATTTGGGGGCAGAGGGTTGAATTATCCCCTCTTGCCTATTATACCCGGTCTGGACGCGCCGCACGCGCACTTTGGCCACCGGAAGTCCCTCGACGGGAGTAGGATTTGTCGATCTCGACACTTTAAGTCAAGTATGTTTGGAACGCGCTATTCAATGGATTGGTCTTTACGTGGAGATATCGTTTGTGGAGTTTCACGGGCATATTGGGTCTTCACGTGGACATATTGGCTCATTGTAACATTGGTTGGAGTTTAGACCGGTTTTGGTCTTCTCTCATATTGTTCAGGGGCTAGACCGGTTGATTGGTCTACCCTATATTATTTCGTATTGGTCAGGTCTAGATCGTTTGAACGATCGACCTATTGTAATTTATCTTTTGGAAGTGTTTCTGGTCTGTACGTTCCTGGGGTGAAGAGTTCCTCCCTAGGTACACTTAGCCAGCACGGTCTCCGATATTAAAGACAGAAT
>CM047591.1:8299024-8375436 GCA_026184515.1 Peronosclerospora sorghi
ATTCTGTCTTTAATATCGGAGACCGTGCTGGCTAAGTGTACCTAGGGCGGAACTCTTCACCCCAGGTACGTACAGACCAGAAACACTTCCAAAAGATAAATTCCAATAGGTAGATCGTTCAAACGATCTAGACCTGACCAATACGAAATAATAGAGGGTAGACCAATCAACCGGTCTAGCCCCTGACCAATATGAGAGAAGACCAAAACCGGTCTAAACTCCAACCAATGTTACAATGAGCCAATATGTCCACGTGAAGACCCAATATGCCCGTGAAACTCCACAAACGATATCTCCACGTAAATACCAATCCATTGAATAGCACGTTCCAAACGTACTTGACTTAAAGTGTCGAGATCGACAAATCGTACTCCCGTCGAGGGACTTCCGGTGGCCAAAGTGCGCGTGCGGAGCGTCCAGACCGGGTATAATAGGCAAGAGGGGATAATTCAACCCTCTGCCCCCAAACACTCCGCGGCGGGCGGAGGCGACTAGTGTACGTGAAAAGAATAACGGCGACCCCTTGCTGCGGTGTAGACCAAGACCAGAAGAGGTTTTTGCCACTTATTCCTAGACCAAAAACCTTTACTGGGAAAATACGTAACCAAAAGACTCTTACTTGGAAAAATCGCAACCAAAAGACTTCTACTTGGAAAAACCGCAACTAACCAATAATACTACCTCCCTATGGTCCCTAATGTACCCACACAAAATTATGTAAAATACCCAATGTCAGGTGACTCACCCAAGACCGGCGTTCTTGATACTCCTTGAATCTGATAGGCTAAAAAGCTTCCCTTGTTTAGTCCAATCGGAAACTCGACCAACTGCCTTGACCAAAAGTGACCAAATTTGTGGTACACTTCACCACAATATCATGAATGAACATGTAACCACAGATAGGGTCAACTTGAGGAGATGGGATTATGGAAGACTGTATCCTACGATATAATAAGCAGAGATTTTTGGATTGGGGAATAGCGTGTTCCGTTGGATTCCGATACATTATTCTAACCACCGCTAGTGGAAGAGATATAAGTAGAAACATCTACGGTTTGCGATGGTTACCCGAGGCCAATATTATGAATTATGTCAGAAGATTCAGTATGGTGGATAAATTGACTAGAGAGCCGCCATCTTCATTGCTACGATTAATGACGAGAAGAGAGACTGTTGAGTCGATGAGGACCGCATCATGGATAGCTGAGATGGAACAGACGTGTGTATAAAAATTTTCAACATACGTTAGACACGGACCAGATGAATGTGATACGAGCAGCTGAGGAGAAAAAATAAATCGTTCGAGCTCGTGGTCTCTAATGATGTGGGAAAACGTCTACTATTACTGCTATTGTGTTAACATTATTAGCATGGTTCCCACATCTTCGAATTGCTATCGTTTCGGAGACTATGAAGTTATCGATGAGTATCTTAAAAGGTTGATGGATTCCAAAGCAATACAGGACCAGGAAATATTGCGTTTGGGTGCGATAAAGGGTACTATGTTACTACCGGATGCTGAAGAATATCGACGAAGGTTTCTTTCGGAGGTATTGCAGCGAGAGCTTCATTCATTGGAGGATCGTGTGGTTCGAAAAAAAAATACCTGTGAGATTAAGATTGAAGGAGAAGGTGAGACTGGAACAAGCACGTGCAATTGTTGCTACATTGGCACAATTAGGGCGACCGTATTTTTAAACGGTGTCCTATAGTGTGATTATTAATGATGAAGGAGCCCAAACAGCAGAAGTGGCCTTATTACAAGACATTAGACCAAAGGTAGAGGTTCTTGTGTCAGTAGGTGATCCTTATCAGCTTTTTGCATATTCTCCTATAGATGAACAGTTGAGACATCGGTTCACAGTGGTGCTCGTAGTAACAAAATCACCTGGGGGTTATTACACTCCATAGAACACTTTCGCGCAATCCACAAACTATCACCGGTTTTTCTTGGAATCACCATGACTACAGAATTCAGGAGCCATCCGAATATTACGAGACTGTTACAAGCGTTTTATCCATATAAAATTTGAGATAGAGCAGTTATATCACAGGATTATTTGGATGAGATGTGTTTTAATAGTCTGGAAGTTATTGATTGGGCCGAACCAGCTGATCGTGACTCTACTAGGAAGCGAAGTCTCAAGGGCAATAGGGTTATATGGATTATTCCTCAAGAGTGGATGGGGGAAACTGAACGTCAAGAATACAGGCATGAATTTATCGAGCTGGCCACTGTTATATACTTGTTGGATCAGATACACGTTAGGCTGGAAAATAAAAGGCAAAGAACAAATACTGCCATTAGAAAATCACTGTTAACCATTTCTCCATATCAAAAACAAGTTACCGCAGCACAGAAGAAATTAATAAACATGAGTTATATGAACGACGAATGTTTGGATATTGAGGTGGCTACGACCTATTCTAGTCAAGGTAGGCCAATATTGTTATTGTGTCCATGGTTCTATCATATACACTAGGATTCCTGGAAGGATATCCCTCAAGATCGTTGGTAACCCTCAGCAGATCCCGCGACTATCTTTTCATAGTCGCAGCCCGCTATGTTTTTGAACAAGAAAGTACTTGGAGAAGATTTATAAACATATGCAAAGAAAGTGATGTTCCAGGTTCTGCTACGACTATGGATGAAGATTCTGCACGTAAATATCTGAAGTATGGCATTTAAGAAGTATGTGCGTGCTTGTATTTTTCTCGCTTACGCTGAAGTTACGCAAGGGGCGATTGTGGCGATGTGGCATTTTGGTTTCAAATTGTTAAGTATTGGAATTGTGAATGAACCTTTTCGACCAATCAGAGGCGACCCTGGGCGGCCGTCTCGCGACTGATTGAATTATGATTGGTGTGAATTAGGAGTTTGGACGAAGATTTTCAACCAATCAGAAGATACCCTGGGCGGCCGTCTCGCGACCAATCGGATTACGGAGGGTCGCAGAAGTAACTTTCAATTATTGGAGTCAGCGCTGAGGTAACCAAGAAGTAGAAGGTAAAAGCAGTGTTTGACTTAGTGATATAGGATTTGGTAATACTTAATAGATTCGAATTTCCCTTGCAGCACACCAATCTCTTGAAGCCTTCCAGCAATCCTTCTTTACCATATTTATACAAAAACCAAGTTTAATACAAGGAGGTCTTTAAGTGAGCAGCTAGGTGGGAAAACCAAACGTTATCTGGGGATAGATATAGTTGGGGGCAGCCTGAGGCTCTTTGAGAAGTGTATTCATAGCGTTGTTTGGTTAGCTTACGGTTCGGACGTTAGTATTAAGAACCTGGTAAGTTAAGCAAGAAGGATATAATTATTACCTTCTTCTGTTGTTCAACTAATGGACATCCTCAACACAAGGAAAATGTAAATGTTGGGAAAGAGGCGGACAGGAATGGTGAATCATACTCTGCGGAAGGTGATATTGTTAGATCTGAAGAGCATCAGAACGAGACAGAAGAAGACCCATATGAAAACGCGCTCCGAGCTGAGCGAATGGGAACAGCTCAGACACATGACGAGTGTTGTAGCAAGATTATGGCATTATTACAAGGAGATGATGATAAGATAAATTCCGCCAGCGAATGGAAAAGGATAGCTCGGCATGCGCTGTGGAAACACTAAAATTTTAAGTTCCTTCATGACATTCGTCGTGAGTGTACCAAGAAATTCGACAAGCGTGAAAGACAGACCCATCGCAAGGTGCAGAATTTTTCAGAGAGAGATTACGGACTAGATACTACGGATGCAGATACAGAGTGGTCTGGTGCGTTGAACTCAAGCGACATTAATGAAGACAATGCATGGATACTGGACAGCGGAGCAAGTCGACATCTCGTTGGAGGTGAAACACTATTGGAAGATGTGGTGACGGTTACAAATGTAATGAAGTTGACCCTTACTAATAGAAATTTCTTGCAAGTCACGCAGATTGGTCAAGTACGTCTACTAAGTATCAATGATCCTGACTCAGTGATAGTGTTACAAGAAGTGTATTTTTCTCCGAAGATAGCGAGGAACCTTATCTCGTTGGGGAAGCTGATGTAAAATGGATGCAATTTCGTGCATCGGAGGAATAAGATGGAGGTGCGGCTGCGTGGGGATTTACTGTTCACTCTGGAAGTTAGTGGGTTCATTTTGACGGCAAACCTCACGACGACGCGTCACATCAGTCAGATCAAGACATTAGACAATAAAGCAAGCGATCAGGTTACAAGAGCGCTAGCCGGTGAAAGATTTACGTAGGTGCGGAGATGAGTATGGATAGTCACGTGAATAATGACGTGGAATTACGGAATGGAGTCGAGATGGAACGCTTCGAAGGTGTAGAAAACCAGACACATCATGCATCAAGTAAGAACAACGAAAGAACGAGGCGGAATGTACAAGAAACGGATAGATTCAAGGAATACAAGGACTCGATCAAGAACAAGAGAGAAAAGAAGAAGCCAAGCGTGGAAGGAGGCACACACGCGACGAAAGAAGCAGATACGGAACAAGCAGGTGTGAAGGACTTTTAGGTCCATAAAGGCGTAAATAGTGTCGTAGCCAACTGTCCAGAAGCCGCATGCAAAATATAGTATCATAGCATTTATTGAAATATTATCTTGAATTGCTGCATATCCAATAAGGCAACCAAGGTTAAAAGTAAGCCCTAGGAAAATTTGAGGAGAAAAATAGCCGTGTATGCAGTGCTAGGATCCGAAGGTTCAGGAAGTAAAGTGAAGTATGCAAAAGACCCGCAGATCTACAAGGAAGCACACAAGAGATACGAAGCGAACAAATTGAAGGAGGCAGAAGATGCGGAACTGAAGGCGTTACAAGACATGGACGCATGGGAAGTGGTGAAGTGTGCAGGCATCCGGACTATACACAAGAAATGGGTGTACAAGACGAAGTTTAAGGCGGACGGCACGATCGAGAGGTACAAGGCGCGGCTGGTGGCGTGGGGAGACAAGCAATTGTACGGCAGATATTTCGTGTTTACGTTTTCGACGGTGATGGATTTGAGTAATGTGAAGGTGGTATTGGCACATACGGAGAATAATTTTGAGATTTTTTTGAAGATACCTTAAGGTATGACTGTTGCAGATGGAGTTTTACGGGAATTCGAGGTAAATTCGACGATGGGTGTGGCATTACGTTTGAAGAAAATTTTCTATGGCTTCAAGCAGGCTGGACGTATGTGGTACGAGTTGTTACGCAAGACGCTTACGGATTTGGATTTTGCGCAATGCATGACGGACACATGCATATTCTCAAGGAAGGACACTGATGGTATACTAATTGTTGGAGTTTACGTTGATGACTTACTAGTGACGGGAACGACGGAGCAGTTAGTGGATATTTTTCTCGATAAGATGCAGATACTGGAATAAAGGATCTTTGACCGGTGGAAAAGTTTCTCGGGATACGAATTGGTGGAAATCAAAAAGATGAATATACGATGGACCAGGAAGCAACAATTGACGAGTTATCGGAAAAGTATAACATGGAGCAAGCGAATTCGGTACAGTTACCAATTACTGGCACAAGTGATGAAGGTGAAGACGACAACTTCCTACCCAATACAGCTATAACAGGTGTGCCGACGTAGAAGATTTTCCAGTCGATGGTTGAGAGCCTATTGTAGATCTCAAGGTGTACGAGACCGGATATCTCTTTCGCAGTTCATAGGGTCAAGCGGCGCATGCATGCACCAAGGCAGAGTGATTATAAGTTAGCGAATAATATTGTCAGACACTTGAAGGGGTTGAAGGAGCTCAAGTTACGTTTGGAATGAAAGGCTAGGAATGATGAAAGTTTGCATCTGATTGGATACACGGATGCAGATTTTGCTGGTGATAAGCAAGACCTAAAGAGTGTGAGTGCTTGTTCGGCTTTCCTGAATGGCATGGTTGTCGGATGTGCGTGCAAGAAGCAAGGTGCAGTCGCATTGTCTACTGCAGAAGCGGAGTTTGTAACTGCTGCTGTTGGAGGCAAGGAAGTACTAGGTTTGAAGGAGTTGCTGGAACATATTGGTTTACTAGTGAAGAGGCCGATTCTGTTACGAATGGATAATCAATCAGCGATTAGAAAACTTGAAGATGAAGCCCGTGGTGCGGCGTCGAATCATGTGGATGACAAGCTCAAGTTTCCGAAGGACTATGTGAAGCGCGAAGCTGTGAGACCACTTCACGTGGCCAGTGATGAAATTGTTGCGGACATTCTGACGAAGCCACTGTGTGCATCCAAGGTCTCACGCTTACGCAGCAAAATTGGTTTGAAGTAACAACAAGTGATCACACGATGTCTGCGGAAGATGTTTGAAGGTTTGCAGAGCAAACTTCAAGTGAAGCGCGACCATTGTTGTCACTTATGCATTTATGCATTTTTAGCTACTTTAGAATTTTATCCTTATATTAAGTTTAGGTTAGGTTCTTAAGTACGCATTTATATTAGTATATTTTTTTACCTTAAAACACGCATTTACATCCTGCACTCGTGCGTCCCTACCCTGATCAAGTAGGGCACGCTTCTTTCACTGAAACTTCCTCCCATACGGTAAGGCACTTACGGCCGATACTGGTACAACTGGATTTTGCACGTCCCCCAACTCGTGTCAATTTCCTACAGGTGAGGATCCATGTCTCCATATGTTCCGGAGACCGGAATTCTGCTTCCTCAGCCATCTTCCACATCTCTGAGTTGGGCCGTCCGTGGGCC
This sequence comes from Peronosclerospora sorghi, assembly GCA_026184515.1. Classification (NCBI taxonomy): domain Eukaryota; phylum Oomycota; class Peronosporomycetes; order Peronosporales; family Peronosporaceae; genus Peronosclerospora; species Peronosclerospora sorghi. The sequence goes on from CM047591.1 coordinate 8,305,734, forward strand.
TCCTTTTGGCTTGGCTTGTCAGATCTGGTGTGGTTATTACCGCCCGGTCGTTCAGCAGCAACACTTTGTAGCTCTTAAGCTTTTTTTGCTCAAAATCAGTACTTTTCAGCATGTTTTTCAGGGACTTTTGCTTATCATCTCTTCAACCATGCACGGTGATCCAAACACCACAATATTACAAACCATGTTTTTTATTCGCCAATATCTTCAACAGGATTTTCTTTCTGGTTTCTCTCTTCTGGGGGTAATGTTGAGTATGTAGATGACTACATCCTATCGGTACTCACACATGAGCTTACTCAGCCGCCTCACCCAATATTCACATGGGAACCAAGATACGAAAATCATGCACAGAACCACGTTGAAAATGGTCCGGTTTATCCTTTCTTATTTGCCGTTTTTGACGGAATCCGTGATGTGGAGGTTTGCTTCCGAAAAAATCGACTGTCCAAAATTCCCCACCAACATCGATTCTTAGGACATGGACTCGACAGTTGAATTAACATTCGAACCTTGCCAAAAAACGTTCAAATATTCTTGCCACTATATATTTAGTCTGAGTACAAAAAAACTACATAATTCGAAAATGTTCAATTAAACGACAACAACGAATTTGTTCCCCCGGTGGTCGCGTGACATAATCTACCTTTCTGGTCGCCTGCAGATTACGCCATCGACCCGGTTGATTGGATGGTCCAGACTGGAGTAATTGTTTGATTAGATCCTCCCCAGCTCATCTTTCCGCTCGTCATCGATCCGAAATTCAACTGCGTGACCTAAGGTCCGTGTCATAGGCCAAGTGACCTTTCCGGAGATGAAAGTGATACAGACTTCCTTCTTGTGTATCACTGTCATATCCTACAGTGGCTGCGCTCATCATGACACTTGCGAATTCCCAAGTCATACGTTTATCTCTTCTTGCAACGATAGTTTCCACTAAGAAATGGAACCGAAGATCTCAAATACAAACGAATTATCCATTAATAGTCAAATCTATTTACCCCCGATGATCTGGGTGCTTCGTTTTTGTTTGAGAGATCATTTTTTCATCTTGGGGAAAAATTCACCGCCGTGGGTATAATGCTTGATTTGGGGTAACCTGAGCTTTTCAAGCTCAGTTTTGTTGAAGGTGATATTTTCGTGCATGATACTATGTTATTTTACCTAATATCACAATCGTATCCTTGCTCAAGTGGTTGGTACCGGGGGGTTAACAGACCAACCACTTGGCACGGGTTCGATTCCCTCAATGGAAAAGTTGAATATTGGTACTGGTGTTTAGGGTTCACCAGGGCTTCTCCCACGGAAGTTACGTCCCCTTCCATCTTTTATATTTTTCTGTTAGGTTCTTACATTGAAGTTGCCATAACGTTTTTACTTAGTAATTACTATAGTCAAACTAACCAACCAATCGCAGATAGGTAAAAATAAGTGGCTAGGAGCAACTACAGATAATTCACATGAATAAACATCACTTTTAGTTTTGCAGCCTCGACTACAAGTCCTTCTCATCATTTCCTAAACGTAAAAGGTTATGAGCCCAAGCACGGACAACACGCCCAAGGTGGAGCTCTTCGATGGGAAAAACTACTCGCTATGGGCGTTCAAGATGAGGATGTATCTTATGTCGAAAGGATTATGGGAGGCTGTGGAGGATGGTTCAAGCGTTACGACCGCCAAGGCTCAACAAGCGCATGCAGCAATAGTGCTCAGCTTGAGTGACTCACAGCTCATGCACGTCGTAAATTCAAACAACGCACGAGAGGCGTGGGGGTCGCTCGCCAAGTTCCATCACACTCAAAATATGGAGAACTGTCTATGGCTCAAGGAGAAGTTTGCGTCATTCAAGTACACCGCAACAAGTATCAGCTCACATGTGACGGAACTTGAGCGTCTTGTGATGGATATGAATGCAGCAAATTGCGCACCGAGCGAAGAGGATGTGTGTGCGACGATGCTGCGCAGCTTGACTGCATCATATTAAAGTTTGGTACAGGCATTCCGAATAAGCGTTACCCAATTCAGCTTCAGCGATTTAGTAAGCAGACTTATTGCTGAAGAAGTACGGAAGAAAGAGTCGACACGGATTGAAGGAGAAACGGCCTTGCATTTGGGTAAGCGTCGAGAAAAGCGCGATGCTAGCAAGAAACCCGGAGGTCAGCGTAAGAAGGGAGAAGGAGTCCAGTGCTACAAGTGTGGGAAGCGCGAACACTACGCCCGCGACTGTTGGACAAAGACGAGTAGACCCCGTGAACAGCGTGAAGGCCACTCAAACGTGGCATTTAATGCTGCTGAAGGAAACACCGAAGAGTATTGGGTTATGGATAGCGGGGCCACGGCCCATATGTGCAAGAATCGAAACGCGTTCGTTGAGTATGCTAAGGCATCATCAACACGAATCGTGTCAAGTGCCAAGAATAGCGCTCAGTTGACAGTGCTTGGACAAGGTACTGTTATGATTCGAGTATGGAACGGCAAGTCATGGACAAACGCGCGACTTGAAAATGTTCTTCATGTGCAAGACCTAAACAAGAATCTATTTTCGCTGACGGTTGTCACGGCGCGTGGAATGAAGGTTGAGCTATCACGGAATGGGTGTACTGTGAGCAAGGGAGAGCAAGTCGTTGCAACAGGATCTCGACGTGGCATGATTATGATGCTTAACGTCGAAACAAGTGATGAGTGCCACGCAGCTGAAAGCGAGGCTGTGTTGTGGCATCGTCGACTTGGACATGTGTCCTTCTCGACAATTAATAAGTTAATCAAGGATGGCCGCATAAGCGGTGAGTGCGTGGACACGAGTACTGTATGCGATGTCTGTGCCACGTCAAAACAAGTGCATAAAACATTCAAGACTGGAAACACGGAGTCCACAGAACGAGAGAGTCGTCGTGCAGACAAAACCATTTGCTCGGACGTGTTAGGGCCCATAACCCCAGCTTCGAAGTCCGGCTACCGCTACATTGTGTTGTTTATCGCAATGAAAAGCCGTTACACAATGATTTATCCGTTGCGCAAGAAGAACGACGTGATGGATGCGTTTATGAAGTATTGTCACGACATCAAGTTGGAGTGTGGCATTAATGTTAAAGTGTTGCGCAGCGACAATGGTGGAGAGTACAAAAATGCAAGAATGGAACAGTTTTGCCGACGCAAGATGATAAAGCAAGAGTTCACAGTGCCTTACAATCCAGAGCAAAATGGCATGTCAGAGCGTATGAATCGCTCTCTGGTTGAAATGACACGGTGCATGTTGATCGAGGCCAATATCAGCAAAATTTATTGGTGTGAGGCGATGATGACTGCAGTGGATATTCGCAATGTATTGCCATGCGCGTCAAACATCAAGTCAAGTCCGTTTGAGCTCATGTTTAAAAAGAAGCCGCACATCGAGCACATGCGTGTCTTTGGTAGTCAATGCTACGCTCACGTTCCTAAGGCAACTAGAGGAAAGCTTGATGAATCGGGATTGCGATGTCAATTTCTCGGCTACTCCAAGCAACACAAGGCATGTCGGTTACTGAATGCGGCCACAGGAGCAATCGTTATTTCCCGCAGTGTGACATTCGCAGAGAGCGCATTCGGAAATTCATACGAAAAGGAGAGTGCACCCGGCATATTGGATATTATTAGCGATGATGAAGACGATCAAGAAGTGCGCGATGAAGGTTTTGAACACCACCAATGACACCCACATCTACACCCGAAATTGTTCAAGAAAGACCGACAGGTGCCATTACGACACAGCAGTCCAGCACACCCGGACGTGACGGAGAGCAAGAATCGAACGTCTGGCCGGTGCGCAAGAAGCAAGCGATTTTACGTTATGATCAAGAGTACCCAAATTTACGACGCGGCGAGTTTAACGTCGACGACTTTGAGTCCGGATATAATTCACTGTGCTGTTTTAACGCCGAAGACGATGGCGAAACGAACCAAGTTACATGCAAGTACTGCAAAGCAAGCACAGAGACGATTGGCAGCGCGCAATGGACAGCGAGATCAAGTCATTGGCGCAACACAAAACTGGACGCTTGAAGACTTGCCAAAAGATAAAAGGGCAATTGGATGAAAATGGGTCTACCGAATCAAGCGCAACCCAAGTGGCGAAATCGTCAAGTACAAGGCCAGACTTGTCGCCAAAGGTTTCACGCAGCGGCCCGGTGTCGACTACTTTGAAATATTTGCTCCAGTAGCTCGGAAAGAGTCGATCAATGTCGCATTCGCCCTCGCGGCAGAGCAAGATCTGCTTATCGAAAATGTTGACGTTGACACCGCATTTTTGTACGGAGAGATCAAAGAAGAAATATACATGGATCAGCCTGAAGGTTTCGAGGATGAAAATTTCCCCGACAAAAAGTGCCGGTTGCGCAAGGCACTTTACGGTACGAAGCAGGCTGCCCGTGAATGGAATAATCGACTGAACGCCATCTTGAGAAGCAAGGCTTCACGCGAACAGATGCGGATCTATGTGTTCACGTGCGGCGTTCACCATCAGAGTTAAGCATCGTAATAATTCACTTTGATGACATGATGCTTTTTGGACGGACACAAGAGGACATTAACGCGATCAAGCGTGAGCTAATGAATGAATTTAGCATCAAGGAACTTGGTGAGCTCAAGTACTGTCTAGGCATCGAAGTGAAACGAGATCGAGGAAATAAGCAAATATGTATAAATCAGCGTGCGTACATAGGACGCCTGGCGGAGAAGTTCGGCGTTGAGAAGTGCAAGAACGTACACACACCAATGAACGAGATTGAAAAATTAACCAAGCTTGATGACGAAGACAAGTTCGTGAGCAAGTGGCCGTACCGTGAGCTTGTTGGTGCCTTGATGTACGTGGCGACACGTAGGCGACCAGACATCGCTCACGCAGTTGGTGAAGTTGATAAGTATTGCGAGTGTCATGGTCAACAGCACTGGACCGCCGCCAAACGTGTGCTGAAGTATTTGAAGACGACCGCAAATTACAGCATCGTGTTTGATGGCATGAATCAGGGAGAGCTTGTGGGGTTTGCAGACGCGTCGTGGGCAAGTGATCCGGACTCACGACGATCAACGACGGGTTATGTTTTATTTTTAAACGGAAGTGTGGTATCATGGAAGTCCAAGAGGCAATCAACAGTGGCGACATCAAGCACCGAGGCCGAGTACATGGCTCTGTACTCCGCGACGCAGGAAGCGATATGGCTGCGTCTGCTTCTCAACGAACTTGGCTGCGCATCGGGAATGGCAACCACGATATACCAAGATAATCAAAGTTGTATTGCACTAGCCAAGAATTCAGTTTACCATTCGCGAACAAAACATATCGATATCAAGTTCCATTTTCTTCGAGAGAAGGTCGAAGCGGGCATCATCATGCTTGAATACAAGCCGACAGGCGAGATGATTGCTGACGGGCTAACCAAAACACTTGGGCGAGTGAAGCACACTAAGTTTTGGATGGGCTCAGACTTCTGGACACGGATGGACCATGCACGTAACTATCAAGGGAGAGTGTTGAAGGTGATATTTTTGTGCATGATACTATGTTATTTTGCCGAATATCACAATCGTATCCTTGCTCAAGTGGTTGGTACCGGGGGGTTAACAGACCAACCACTTGGCACGGGTTCGATTCCCACAATGGAAAAGTTGAATATTGGTACTGGTGTTTAGGGTTCTCCAGGGCTTCTCCCCCGGAAGTTACGTCCCCTTCCAACTTTTATATTTTTCTGTTAGGTTCTTACATTGAAGTTGAAGTTGCCATAACGTTTTTACTTAGTAATTACTATAGGCAAACTAACCAATCGCAGATAGGTAAAAATAAGTGGCTAGGAGCAACGACAGATAATTCACATGAATACACATCACTTTTAGTTTTGCAGCCTCGACTACAAGTCCTTCTCATCATTTCCTAAACGTAATTTTTTTTTCACTCTAGTTACCTCCAAGGCCTTTCCCTTCCCCTTCCTCTAATCAATATCCATTTCCACAGATTTGGGGTTCTTCGAAATAGCTCTCGTCAGACACTAAGTGTTGACTAGCTTCAATTTTGTTCATCCATTTGTTGTGTCCAAGTGGTGTTTCCGAATCAAAATTTTTTGCGAAGTTATTTCTCGTTTTTGTACTGCTTTTTATTCTACCAGTACCATCTCGCTGGTTGTCATTTTTAGAACCTCTTCGTGGACTTTCCGTGCTTCAGCAGCGTAGCTGTGGCAGATGAACTTTTGCGCTTCGTTTACTGCATTACTTTAGATTTTGTGGTTTCTTTTAGCCTTGTTACAGCTTTCAAAGTTGCGTCGTCAGATATTAATAGTAAAAGCAAGAGAGGATGGTGCAAATTATATTTATGTTTTTTTTTTATTATTTATATGAATTTTTTGAAATATTTATCGATATTTTCGAATTAGAAAATCATCTGTAAAGTAGGAAAGAAAAGGGATATAGGTTATTACAAGATAGTTTCCATTACATAAGAACCGATAATATTTAAAGGAAAGCACTATTTGCCCCCCTCATTTCCATGGATCAGCCAATCAAATTTTACTCCGTCTATATTACGCAAGGTTTATCGTTAATATATTCCATTGAGTACATTAGGGGGTTTCAAAGTTAGATTCAGAGGATTTGCAGATGATTTTGCAGAAAAATCCGGCCAATCAGAGCGATCTGCAAAATTTGCAGACTCGGGCTTGCATAAGCTCTTAAGTTTCGTCTTCAACTTGTTGAGCGCAGGCCATCAATTCTTGTGCGTGTTTACGAAAACTACTCTAGTCGAATAATAGCCCACAATAATGGAAAACTTTAAGCTCAGTGCAGCATACATAACGAGTTTTCATCAATTAATTTTTGACATACATTCGTAGGCAAAATCTACTAAAAAGAGGAAATTTCCATCCATGAACTTTTTGGATCCCTCTCGATTCAAACGCAAATGCGGCCTGGTTGCTTGTTATATTTACTTTTAACGCCCTTCATATAAGATCGAACAACAAGTATAGCTTAAAAGCGGTGCTGGAACAAATGAATCAGATTAAAAACGACTCGAGGTGGAACGCACACACATTGGCTTTTCGGGAATCAGATTGCTCGGAGCGACTTAACTTGTGAAGATGCGCGGCGTTCACCGAGTGGGTGTTCCTTGTGCACTATTCCTTGAGCAATCGAAATTGCAGATCTATGGTTAGGTTTCACATGGACAGAGAGTCCAAGAGCAAACCAGCTTGGTGAGTACTGGCCAGACAATATTCTAGTTCGTATGGTGGAAAATACGTCTGTGATCAAAGTTTTTGTTGGCTAGCACTGCCGACCGTGTAGTGTCTATGCCAATTGGCTCGTAATAACGTTCTAGAACATTCTCGAAGCGTGTAGACTGTTGTTCTACGATCTAGAGTTATCTAGTACCTCCCCATTTAATTGGGTGGGTGTAAGCCATGTCGAGCGCGTGCTGTAAGGGCCTCTTCGTTACACTTGGACCCCGACTCTACCCGACCTTAGATTCTTGTCCACTGTGGGACTAGAAACCGCGATCTCCCTGTCCCGTGGTGGGGCCTAAACCTCTGCTCCACAGGGTCGGTTGTGTCTACGATCTAGAATATTCTGTGATACTGTAGGGAGAAACGTAGGGTAAGAAACGATAACCAGCTAATCTACTCTCCCATTTTACTCGTGTCGAACAGGTTATTATCCCAAAGCTTTAACTCTGTGCTTGATAGATGACCTCGCCTTCGACAAGAAGACCACGACTCAGACGACGATGAAGACCCCGTCAGATCTCCTTGGTAGCGACAACTTCTTTCATTGGGAGTTCAACATGCGAATGAAGCTGGCTAAGAAGGGCCTGCTACTGTACGCGGAGGAGAACTGGACGGAGGATCAGCTGAAGGATGCTACTTGGTGAGCGAACGACTTGCGTGCTTTTGCGATCATCGCGCAGGTCATCGAGTTGGAGCATCAGTCTAAGATCCTACAAGCGAACGGCGAGGCAGACATGGCTCATGCTACAAGACTACTATAACAGAAGCAACATCCAGAACCACATCACGCTCACGCGACGAGTCCATGAGTTCAGGATGGAGGAAGGCGCCAGCATGGTGAGCCACCTCGACAAGTTTGGCGAGATGGTGGTGGTGATTGAGGCCGTGGGTGACAAGATGGACGTGGAAAGTCAGCTGGTGAATCTGCTGGGCAGTTTCCCAGAAGAATACGACAAGATTGTGACTTGATCGAAAACACTGATCTGACCAAGATGTCACTGGATGAAGTCAAGAATTTACTGAAGCAGTACGAGAAGTTCCAACAACAGGAGTCTTGAGAAGACGTTCAGGTCTGGACAGCGCGGTGGCCGGAACGGCCGTGGCCGGAACAACAACAGTGGCAAAAACCAAGACGACGCGAATAATAGAAAGCACGGGAAACCAAGGAAGTTTATGAGGACGTGTTATGGGTGTGGCAAGCGTGGACACAAGAAGTCCCAGTGCAAGAAGAAGAATGATGATGGCGAAGCCGTGTTCATGACGCATGCGACGTGTGAGAAACGCACGGAGGACGGTAGTTGGTTAATTGACAGTGGTGCATCGTCGCACATGTCTTCATACCGTGAGGACTTTGACACCTACCAGGTGCTCGGCCGGCCTATCGAAGTGAAGGTGACCGTCGGCAAGATCGTGAAAGCCATCGGACATGGCGACGTCCGGATGGTATTTGAGAGTGGAAAGGTTACGGTGAACAAGGTGCTGCATATCCCAGGCCTTGACCGACGTCTCTTGTCAGTACCGAAGCTAACTGCGAATGGATGGGTAAATCAATCACGTCCGAGGAATGCACGATCATGAAGGAACGGCGTGTAGTAGCACGTTCTACGCTTGTGGGCAACAGTTATGTGTTGCTTGGACATCAAGAGCGTGCTATGTTGGTTGAGTTCAAGGATACTGGGAGTAAGTGGAAGTTGTACTATGCACGACAAGGACACTCTGGACATGACGCGTACGTGCGCACACAACTATCGACCGCGGGGTTTCCGTAGATCAAGAAACCTAGCGACCACCTTTGCGGTGAGTATGCGAAGGGCAAGATAACCGTCTCACCGTTCCCTTGCGATTCCAGGACGAAAACAACTGAAACACTTGAGCTTGTGCACACGGATTTGATTGGGCCGATGGGTACAGGATTTTCTGGTGGGTAGACATACGTGGCGACATTCGTGGGTGACTAATAGGGTCATGTGGACATGTACTTCCTGAAGAGAAAGTCAAAGGTGTACACAGCGTTCATCGACTACAAGAGAAAAATGGAGAACTAGTGTGGAACAAGTCTGCCTCGCTTGCGATCAGACAACGGCGGCGAATACACGCGTAAGCGATTCGAGGACCTGTGACGACGACTTGGGATAGTCTACCAAAAGTACAGTTTTCTGTACAACACAGCCCGCAGCAAAACGGTGTAGCAGAACGTATGAACCGGTGGTTGGTCGAGAAGGCAAAGTGTTTGCTGCACTACAAGGGTTTGTCCAGTAAGTGGCGGTCTCAGGCCATGGCGACAGCAGCGTACTTGGTCAATCGTACGTGCATGAGAACTAGACCCGACCTGACACCTCATGAGATTGTGTTTCGTGAGAGACCGGATCTGTCACACCCGTGTGTTTGGATCGATGGGATACGCCCACATCGACTCGTCGCAACGGACGAAGCTTGACGCCAAGTGTTTCAAACGTATGATACTTGGCTATGCAGACAACACAAAAGGATACAGGGTGCTCAACCTGGAGAACGGCAAGATGGTGGTGAGTCGAAGTGTGAGACTCGACGAACGTGAAGTCGACGGCATCTATGACGAAGGGCATCAGGCTCCGTGGTCGAATCTCCATATCCCGGAAGACGACTAAGATGATTATGACCGTGTTGAAGACGTTGTGGTACACAGTCCAGAACCGATGGACAACGACATGAGCCGATGGAAGTGGAAGAAGAACATAAACCTGTTACAGCGGTATTATCCAGTGGTGTGTCGACGACGACGGCCACACAACATACACCGAAGCCACCAGTGATGTCGGACGCCATGGTGTTCAGACCAGTATCAAACCATCGAGTTAGCGACCGGCTCCACGCACCACTGCAGGTAACCAGTACGGAAAGACCACAAGAGCTGATGAGCGCTCATCCAGGACCTAGTGGCCAAGTGCGACTGGATGACTGCCCGTACAACCCCGGTAACAACGGCATCGTGCCCTAAGACAACTCATGAGCGTGTGGGAGTAAACTTGACCGTAGATTAAAGCGCCCACGAGTCGATGATGATGACGTGTATGAAGTAGCTCTCGCGGCCCAGGACACACCACGAACGTACAAGGAATCTGTGACTTGTGACGAAAAGGACCAGTGGCTTGGTGCCATCGACACCGAGTTCGAAGCCCACGAACGGAACCGCACGTGGACAAAAGTGAAGCGAGAAACGTCGATGGAAACGACTTAAGACCAAGTGGGAGTTCGCCAAGAAGGTCAACGAGTCGGGAGAGATCTTGCGATGGAAGGCCAGACTGGTCGCCTTGGAATTCCTGCAGATCTACGTTGTAGATTTCTTTGATACGTACGCTGCGATGGCGTGCATGAGTGCTATCCGCATGCTGCTGTAATAGTGCTGTTCACTTGGATTACTGATGGAGCAGCTTGTCGTTGACAAAGCGTTTTGGATGCACTACTGGAGGAAGACGTGTACATAGAGATACCAGAGGGGATGGACATCGACGATGACTATGTGCTCAAGTTGAACAAGGCTCTGTACGGACTCAAGAAGGCCGGTATCACATGGTACAAGACCGAACACAATGCGCTACTCGAGTTGGGATTCACCACCTGTGGCGGCGACGCCTGCATCTATGTGAAACAAGTTAAAAAACGACCTCGTGTACCTGTGTGTCTACGTGGATGATATTGTGGTGGCTGCGCGCACCACTGAGCTCGTGAACGACGTGAAGAAGGCGATCGCATCACGTTTTCGAATCAAGGAGCTGGTCCCTGTGAAGCATCTCTTGGGCATGGGGAACGTGTGCGGCTGTGAGGCACGGACAATGAGAATCAAGCAAACACAGTACATCAAGAACGCTGTGGAGCGTTTCAACCAGCAGAACGCACGTGAGACGATGAACCCGTGTGACCAGAGCCTGAAGCTCTCGATGGCCGACAGTCCCAAGACCGATGATGAGAAGGCCGAGATGAAAAAGAAGCCGTACCGTTCGCTCATTGGGAGCCTGCAATACGTGGCACAGTGCACCAGACCAGACATAGCGTACGCTCTCACACATTATAGCCGATTCATGGAGAACTATGGTGTGAAGCATTGGAATGCAGCAATCAAGGTCTTACGCTATTTTCACACAACCCACGATCGAGGCATCAACTACAGTAAGGGCAAGGGTGAAGCGCAAGCACCAGTGGCATTTTGCATGTCGACTGGGGGAACAACCTCGACGACAGACGCTCTGTCTACGGTGTTATGATCATTATGAATGGTGGACCTATTGTGTACAAGTCGAAATACCAACGCACGGTGGCGTTAATCTCAGCGGAAGCAGAGTACCTGGCGTTGAGCATGTGCACACAGGAGATGATTTGGGTGCGGATGACGATGAAGGATCTCGGATACAAAAAAGCAGCACCAACCCGGGTGTGGGAGGACAACCAAGGTGCGATTGCGCTCGCGCACAACGCGGGCTACAACGCACGCTCGAAGCATGTGGACATCCGTCACCACTTCATCCCAGAGAAGGTGAACAACGGGCAGATCAAGATCAGCTATGTGAAGACGCAGCATCAGCTGGCCGATATTGTAGCCAGTGCGTATACGCACGATGCGGCTAGCGCACAGAGGAAGACTCTTCCCTAAAGCGGTAGCTACCGCTACTTAGCCGATACGCCCTTGTAAAGGTCTTAGTAGGAGAGTTATCCTACTCGGGGCCAAGATTCCTGGGTTAGTTTACGACTTAGCCTTAACGGCTGTATTCCCTTTACGGGATGTAAGTAAAGGGAGGACTCCATCTTACCTACGACACTCACTGCGCGCGCGACCGGTCGAGGTCGCGCGTCCGCTAAATAGAGTGAAATGTAAACTGAATATATTTAATATGTAATTAGCCTAAATTAATTTAAACTAATATAAACTATATGTAATACTAAGTAGAATATTCCTTATTCGTACCTAGCTAAAATGTAGTGTACACATCTGTGTACTGACACGTGGATGGCTGACACACCACCACACCAAGGGCCCCTGCCCTGATTGGATAAAATAACCAAAGGTTCGAAACCTTTCAACCCGGCCAATATTGACCTCAACCGTGGTGTACTCATGTACACCAACACTCAGTGTAACCCGAATGTAACCCCGTTACATCATCCCCCATCAAGACTATTGCTTACGAAATAATGAAAATCTTGTTGGAGAACTCCAACGCCAGTTCCTCTGGCCATCCATATGTACACCTCCAGTGGTGCTATGACGTCTCCTCTAGAAGAGGTAGACTACTCCGAAAACTCGGAAGTGGATGCCTTTGGGGATACCTCCCCAATGGCGAGCCGCTCCGACAGCGCCGAACGGCGTTGTCGGCAGCCTAATCCGTTCCCCTCACGCGGGGAAAATGCGCTAACCAGTGCGCCACCCCTGCCCATATTTGATGATACATCCGAATCGCCAAAGGCGATCGTCACTAATGAGCTGGACGCAGCTCAAGACACCCCGATTGCCGCACAGGCACTAAGGGATGCGTTACGCGCCCCCAAACGCCCGTCAAGTGCAGCTTATAATTTTGATGGTCCTCGTGACCTTCCAAGATGGGCCAGGCGTTTGGTAAGGACCAGTTTAGCGTCCTATACCCTTGGCTCCGCGGCTGAACAGCCGTATCAACGCGAACGCCGTGAGAAACTCCGGCAACAACTGCTTGCACAAAAGCAGTTCACTAGCGTCTCATACGGAGAGCGCTTAAACAGGCAGGCACAGGGTACCCCTGTTGAGAACCTCCGCGAGGTTCCTTTCGCTCTCTCTCCTGGAGAAAGTGCCGATGATGCAGAGAAGAAGTTCCGCGCTTGGGCGGAAGGGGAGAAGCTTCTCCCCAGCCTCGATGAGCTGCATGACAGCTATTCCCGTCGAGACATTTGGGTGGAGAGGGTGTTGCGCCTGACATTTGCCAAATCCAAAGCGATGGAGCAACTACGTGCTCCGTATCTCATGCGCTACGCCAGCGCCCCTGTCTCCACCATGGTGTCCGAAGACAGTGTGACCGCCACATCTGCCTCCGGCGAACTCCCACTTAGTGGGAGTGAAGGGGCTTCTCATGCCCCTCTGGTCGTTGGACTACAGCGGGATTCTCCCGCTCAAAAGCGTAACGACGTTGCGGCAATCCTGCCGTAGGGGAGTCTCGAACTCCCACGAACTCTGTGAGTGTGGATAACCTTCCACTTCACCAGATACTGGATTTGACCCCGATGATGGCGTCGCGCCATCAGCCGCTCCACATGAAAGCGTGGAGTACTCTCCGCATCGAGCATTGGAGGAGGAGGTCGCGCAATTGCGACGTGAGATTCGCGAGCGCTGTGATCGACACAGGCTTCGCATCCATGATCTCCACGAGGGGATCCGCGATGAGCGAGATGCCACTGATCGCTTCGAGAGGCGGCTTGCCTCTATCGAGACGACCGTTGCGGAGCTTCGTGGTCGCATTTTATCCCTTTCGGGATTACTTCGCCCTGCGGTGCCTTACGGCTATCCGCCTTTCCACCCTCCTCCAGGAGGGGCCCCGCCTCCGGGTCCTGGTATGGCTTAATCATACCGACATAAAAGGTTGTATTCGTACGCATCACCTTCGGGATGTCCAAGGTATACGATAAGCCCTTTCGGGCTAGTACCTTAAAGGGTTTCACAAACCTGGGGCACAGTTTATTACGCAACACATTTGAAACTGCATGTGTAGGAAGATTTTTAGCGTTTAATAAAACACTTTCTCCCACTTTGTACACCTTTTTGTTACGCCTCCCCTTGCGGTCATCTTGCTCCTTCTGCTTGTCTTGGCTTTCCGCCATGGCATCGCAGACGTGTCGTAAGACACTAAGGAGCGTCGATAAAAACTTATCGATGTGCTTTCGCACCGATACAGGGCTGACATCGGGGAATCCTCTCCCCTCAAGCCCTGGGCCACACAGCCGTGGCGTCAACGGAACCCTCGGATTCACCAATCCGTTCACGTAAAACGGGGTAAACCCCGTAGATGCATGTACCGAATTGTTGATAGCAAATTCGGAAGCATCTCACTCCAACTCTTTGGAGAATCCGGACATAAACTCCGGAGAATATCCTCCACAACGCGATTAACGCGTTCCGTCTGAACGTCCGTCTGCGGATGATCCGCAGTGGACATGAGGAGCTTGGTGCCTAGCACCTTAAACAACGCTCCCCATAATTGTCCCGTAAAACGGGGATCCCGATCCGACACAACGGAATCGGGTAGACCATGCTGTCGAAAGACACGGTCTAAGAACACTTTCGCTGTTGCTTGTCCATCTATGGACTCTGGCACCGCCGCCAGGTGACCCATCTTGCTCAAACGGTCTACAAATACCAATATGCCGGTGTTCCCGGCCTTATCCTTCGGAAAACCGAAGATAAAATCCATGCTAATGGATTTCCAACACTCCGTTGGAACCGATAAGCCCGCCAAAGGCGCAGCTGAACTTGCAGAGGGTTTAACCCTCTGACACGTCTCACAGGTGCGTATATACGTACCGACCCACTTATACATATTGGGCAACCAATACAAAGCGCTTAAAGCGCTGTAGGTCTTATCCCGACCTAAATGACCCCCGATAGGGGCGTCATGTGCCTCAAAGAGGACTCTATATTTCAGTTCCTCATTATGAGGTACTACCACCCGCGGAGTGTCCTCCGCGCTCGTGCTATAAAATAGCAGATCGTCACAGTACCTGTAACGGTGTAAACGAGCTTTAGCTCGACTTGACAGGGTTGGATCAGACGAGCCAAGACCCTTTTCACCTAACGCGCTGATTAGCGCCGTACACTGTGGGTCTTTCTCATACGCCTGGCGTATGAGATCCACCACAGACGTGGTGACGAATGCCGCGTGAGCGAGATCGTAATCGGGACGACGCGACAACGCGTCCGCAAGCACGTTCTACTTGCCAAGTTTATACTTAACCTCAAAGTTGTACTCCGCAAAGAAGGAGAGCCAACGGGCCATCCGTTTCGAGAGATAAGGCGGATCATTCGCTGTCCGTAAGGACGCGTGGTCAGTATAAACCACGAACGGCTTTGAGCCGAGTAGGTGAACCCTAAATTTGACTAGAGCATACTTCATTGCAAGTAGCTCCTTGTCATGAACGGGATAATTCCGTTCCGCAGCATTAAGCTGCCTCGACTCAAACGCAATTACGCGTTCCCTTCCTGCATCGTCTGCTTGTAACAAAGCACATCCGATTGCGAAATCGGAGGCGTCGCAGACGACACTAAATGGTTTCCCAGAGTCTGGGAGAGCATGAACGGGAGCTTTTAACAAGCTCCCCTTAACCGCTTCAAAAGCCTTTTTAGTGTTCAGTTTCCCAACACCAATCAACATCCTTCTTAAGAAAGTCGGTCAATGGCTTCTCCATTTCAGCGTAGTTCTCGCTGTACTTGTGGAGATAGTTGGCTTAATCCAAGCCATTTCCGTAAATCTCTAAGATTTACAGGCGAAGGCCACTCCACAATGGCTTTCACCTTCGCGGGATCCGCCCGCACTCCATCCTTACCGATGAAGCATCCGAGGAAAGGAATTTCCTCAGCACCAAATATACATTTGGATGCGTTCGCATATAACTTATGATCTAGCATATATTCGAGCACTGATTGAAGGTGTATAAGGTGCGTCTGAACATCAGACGAGTCGCCTTCCGCACGATTATGATCGAATATATCGTCGAAGTACGTCTGAGCGTACTTTCTATGAGGGAGGAAGAGTTGAGTCACCAAGCGATTGAAAGTCGCTGGTGCATTCGAAAACCCATGTGTCATAACTAGCCACTCCCACAGCATGCCACTAGGCGTGCTGACCGCTGTAATCGGAATATCGGATGCTCGCATGAGCACCTGATAATACCCGTCCACCAGATCGAAGGCACTGTACACCGTACAGCCCGCCATATTGTTCTGGGGGACATCCTTCCGAGGAATCGGAGTCTGCATGGATACAGTAGCTGCATTCAGCTTGTTATACGCATGCACAATGCGCCACTTTCCGTTCGGTTTACGAACAAAAAAAGTGGGAGATTAGTGAGAGAATTGCTCTCCCGTACCATCCCTGCCTCTTCTTTCCCCTTGAAGAATTCGTCGATGACGTCGCATTGTTCCTTGGGGAGAGGCCACTGCCTAGTGACGCAGTATTTGGTTCCAGGAACCAAATCAATTCCACGTTGGACTCCCCGATCCGGTGGTAACCCCATCGGCGGGTTGTCACTAATGACATCTCCAAATTTCTTTAGTAAGGAATGGTAAGGGTCCTCAGGATCCGCGAGGATCTTGAGGACGCTTCGGGAATTTAATGCCTGTTTGGTTTCACCAAAACTGACTCGTCCATCGTGGATGAGGAGTTCAACTCCTCTTCCGGACGCAACACGACGATCTCGTCGATTTCATCTGCTTTCAAAGCAGTCTCAAACTCGTTGAAGGACATCTACTCCAACGACAACAGTTCGCCTACCCCAGGAAACCGTTCCAGGCTTACGCCTTCTGTGACAACACCTGTCACACTATTCATCATCCTGTAGGACTGCTGACTACTGGCCTCGGGACTCATCCCGAGACCCAGATGGGGGAGTCAATTGCCCCATCTATTGGAAGCGTCACGCGCCTATCCACAGAGGTCTCTACCTCTACCACCGGTGACTCGCCGGTCTCACCTATAAAGGCGTAGTCGGAATCATTTCCGACGTGCGAAAGAGACAAAATTCGGGTCTCTTCGCTTGGAAGCGCCTCGCGCTTAACCACATGGGTATCTACCCCTACCACTGGAGTCGTCTCAGAGGAATCGACCTATGTCAATGGCGACTTGCCAGTCTCGCCTATAACGGCGTGGTCGGAATCATTTCCGACGTGCAAAAGAGACGAACTACGGGTCTCTTTGCTTGGAAGCGCCTCGCGCTTAACCACAGGGGTCTCTATCCCTACCACTGGAGTCGCCTCAGAGGTATCCACTCTGACACTGGAAACTCACCAGTCTCACCGTTAACGGCGTGGGGATTAACTGCCGAATCCCCCTCGTTAAGGAACTCTTCCTTAACCTCATTGGGACTGATCATTTCAGACATCCCAATCTCTGGCATCTCACGCCAGAATCGATTTTGCGATCGAGAAAAGGTGGGTTCATGACTCGCCAATGCTTCCCCCGACCGCGGGTGCGTTGAGCCAATGGACTTAGACTTCCAGTCTATCCATGGCTCGTGTCGTTCCAGCCACTTCATGCCCAGAATGAGGTCATACCTCGAGTCCAAATCCAGGACTAGGCAACGTTCTAAGCTGTCGAAGTCTGCAAACTTCAGCTTAAGGTCAATCGAGACCTTGGGTACAGAAACCTGTATCCCGTCGCAAGACGGACCGTGACAACGTCACGAGAACGTGCCTCTAGGGCCTCGGCATACAGCCGACTCTTCACAACAGAAGCCCGTCTGACATAATTGTCAGACGCTCCAGAGTCTATCAAGACTCTCCAAGGCTTATCAAAGCCTTCCACGTCCGCAAGGACTACCAGCAAACCTGGCTGGTACACCAACTCGGTGCTAGAAAGCACCGCTTCCCTCGGGGCTTTGTGCTGTCGTCCCCTACCCTGGGGCTTAACAGCACTGAGGGGTCCCCAGTTGGGCGCCCCGCACCTACTTGGAGCCGTCGTTTCCCGACGGCTTGTACAAGGGCTTTTTCCCCACCCTTGGTCCCTTGTAGCGAGTGTCTCGCTGGGGATTTTTCGGACATCTGTTCCTCAGATGATCCATGCTCCCAAACAGGAAGCATCTCAGCGGCCCACGCCGCTGCAACATATCTAAGATCTATGCCTCGAAGCTCTGTGAAAAAGAGTCAGAGTGCATCTTAGCGGGAGGTTTCTCCTCCGCTTCGACCTGACTCAGGTCCATTGGTTCAGGACCCACCTTAGAGGAACGGAAGTTCCTCTCGGCGTTGAACGCCATATTTAACGCCTCCTCCAGGGATTCGGGTCCGCATCGGAACAATTCCGAACGTGCTGGCCCTTCTCTCAGGCCTCCCATGAAGACGGGGATGGACAAATCGTCCGAATACGCCTTCGCGTACATGTGGTGAAGTGTACCACAAATTTGGTCACTTTTGGTCAAGGCAGTTGGTCGAGTTTCCGATTGGACTAAACAAGGGGGGCTTTTTAGCCTATCAGATTCAAGGAGTATCAAGAACGCCGGTCTTGGGTGAGTCACCTGACATTGGGTATTTTACATAATTTTGTGTGGGTACATTAGGGACCATAGGGAGGTAGTATTATTGGTTAGTTGCGGTTTTTCCAAGTAGAAGTCTTTTGGTTGCGATTTTTCCAAGTAAGAGTCTTTTGGTTACGGATTTTCCCAGTAAAGGTTTTTGGTCTAGGAATAAGTGGCAAAAACCTCTTCTGGTCTTGGTCTACACCGCAGCAAGGGGTCGCCGTTATTATTTTCACGTACACTAGTCGCCTCCGCCCGCCGCGGAGTGTTTGGGGGCAGAGGGTTGAATTATCCCCTCTTGCCTATTATACCCGGTCTGGACGCGCCGCACGCGCACTTTTGCCACCGGAAGTCCCTCGACGGGAGTACGATTTGTTGATCTCGACACTTTAAGTCAAGTACGTTTGGAACGTGCTATTCAATGGATTGGTATTTACGTGGAGATATCGTTTGTGGAGTTTCACGGGCATATTGGGTCTTCACGTGGACATATTGGCTCATTGTAACATTGGTTGGAGTTTAGACCGGTTTTGGTCTTCTCTCATATTGGTCAGGGGCTAGACCGGTTGATTGGTCTGCCCTCTATTATTTCGTATTGGTCAGGTCTAGATCGTTTGAACGATCGACCTATTGGAATTTATCTTTTGGAAGTGTTTCTGGTCTGTACGTACCTGGGGTGAAGAGTTCCGCCCTAGGTACACTTAGCCAGCACGGTCTCTGATATTAAAGACAGAATCAGATCGATCTGCGATCCCGATCCACCGAGTGTGTAACTAGCCCATTCCATCGGGTACACAAGGTGAGATGAACTTAAGTGAATCGGACCAAGTGTCTTTGGATGATGACCGGTCGTCTGCCAGCAGCGGACGATCGGACCAGATTTCGAGTGGAGGTCCGCGGGGTACCCCCCCCCGTAAGTTGGAAGACTGGGCACGATGGTGGTGGTCAGGTTGTCGATACAAATGCATTCGATTTCGAAATTGACTCCACCACATACATCCCTGCCAACAGGGTCTTAAGCTCCTGGATATAAATCTCCAGGTCCTTAGTGCCTTGACGGCACCTCAGGAACGCTAGTTGATTCTGGAAAACCAGATCAGGCGTTGAGTACATGTCCATGAGCTTCTGCTTAAGGACCTTCCATGTTGGAAACACGTCCGTGACTGAATCCGAGCATGTAAACGCCCATGTACGGGCTTTGCCCATAAGATGGGTCAATGCAAGTCCCACTTGCAAGTGATCAGCGGTCATGTTCGCTGTGGCGAAGGCCGTTTCGACCTCTCGCAACCAAACGTAAAGGTTGTCACCCTTCTCCGGTGAACTCCTTTATCTTAAACGATAATTGAGGGCGCACCCCCGTGGAATGACCTCCAATGCAGCTCGCCTCATGAGCGATGAGGGCATTTACCCTTGCCTTTACGGCCTCAAGGGCCTGCTCCACTAGGAGCTTCATGCCTTCTTCCCCTGTTAAGGGTAACAGCCTTTTTAAAGGCTTCCTGCTGGACGAGGGTCAAACTATCCCAATCGTCCTGATTTATCCTTTGCAGAGGATGCCTAGTCTACCAACACAGGTGTTGGATTGACTACTAGTGCTACCAGATGTATCCGGTGCGTATACGCACGGTGCGGCTAGCGCACAGAGGAAGACTCTTCCTTAAAGCGGTAGCTACCGCTACTTAGCCGATACGCCCTTGTAAATGGCTTAGTAGGAGAGTTCTCCTACTTGGGGCCAAGATTCCCGGGTTAGTTTACGACTTAGCCTTAACGGCTGTATTCCCTTTATGGGATGTAAGTAAAGGGAGGACTCCCTCTTACCTACGACACTCACTGCGCGCGCGACCGGTCGAGGTCGCGCGTCCGCTAAATAGAGTGAAATGTAAACTGAATATATTTAATATGTAATTAGCCTAAATTAATTTAAACTAATATAAACTACATGTAATACTAAGTAGAATATTCTGAATTCGTACCTAGCTAAAATGTAGTGTACACACCTGTGTACTGACACGTGGATGGCTGACACACCACCACACCAAGGGCCCCTGCCCTGATTGGTTAAAATAACCAAAGGTTCGAAACCTTTCAACCCGGCCAATATTGACCTCAACCGTGGTGTACTCATGTACACCAACACTTAGTGTAGCCCGAATGTAACCCCGTTACAGATATCCTGACGTAGTCCCTCGCCACGAAACGGTTCAAGTTCCTCCGTGACCGCATGAACGTCTAGCCACGCCGAGACAGGGACGATCGACACTGAGTGGGATTGTTGGAGAGCACTGCCGACCGTGTACTGTATGTGCCAATTGGCTCGTGAGATCGTTCTAGAAAATTCTCGAAACGTGTAGACTGTTGGTCTACAATCTAGAACGTTCTAACTGTGGGACTGTAGGGAGAAGCGTAGGTTAAGAAACGATAACCAGCTAATCTCACTCTCCAATTTTACTCGTGTCGAACAGTTTTCTATATGTTAGCGGTAAGGAAATTAAAACCACATAAAAAAAGTAAACTCGAAACGCGGGGAGCCTTTCCACACAATTCACGAAAACGAAAAGTAAACCTTAAAATGAAAAAATCGAAACTTAAAAATCGATGCCCTTGCGTCCTTTTGGTTGTGGGAAATATACACGAGTTGGGGGCGTGCACAATTAGTTGTAGTCCCAAAAGTCGACCAGAACACGCAAAAAATTAAATAGAGAGCCATAATTGGTATGATTAGGGCACACGAGCAAAAAGTTAGTAGCTTTAATCAAAAATGTAGAAATGATAAACATCATTAAAAGGTAAAATTTAAATTCCTAAGAATACATATTTAATTCCAAATTTTGAATGCAAAGTTCGTATAAAATTTCAGCCTCTGGTTCTCCGTGTGATTTTCGCATTTTAGCAAGTTGCTCTGAATGAATCGTCAAAATCTAACAGTTCTTCCGAAAACACCGTCAAGCCGCGGTCAAAGCTGTAGCCATCCTACGCTGATAAGCGTGTTTGTACCGTACACCGTAAAAGTACCACAAAAAACAAACTTTTAGCTGCCTCATATGTTGGAAATACATGAAGCCATTTTGGTTTTTACGTCTTTCATTATGGTGAAATTCTATTGGCTGAAATGGATATGTAAATTTCAAGTTACAAATCAGGTTTAACATTTTAGTATGGTTTTATTTGACTTAAGTAATTTTACATAATACTCTTTTCGTTCTTACGCCAAGGCGATTATCAACCTGAACGACTCCGCGTGGCACACGTCGTGCAAAAACTCTTCGTCTTGCGAGATCATACCTGGTCAAAGCCTTCAGACCAGATAGTATAAAATCTCTGCGCATCGAACACAAATGTGTTCTGTGTTTTGATATTTTCCTACAGGTTATGAGCCCAAGGTTTGAAGGACTGAAGTGTAAAAGTTCTCGTTTATAATTTTCGATTTGGTTTTTCTCGTTACGCTTTCGTGGAGCTAGTGAAAACCGCTTGTTTTAAGGGCTAGTGAAGTCGTTTATCTTTTGAAAGTTAATTTTCGTGGAAAATGGACGAATATGATGGTTAAAACGTGGTAGGGCAGAATGCTGTACTGCAAGCTAACTTAAATGGACTGAAAGATGTCCAAGAATTCTGTCCTGCAAGCTACTTTAGATGGATTGAAAGATGTCCTAGTGTCTGTTGAAGAGGCACAAAGCAAGCGCTCAGTAGTAAAGTGTGTCGTCTGGGTCAAGGAAGGGCCCCCCAGTACGCGTTAAAGAAAATTAAGTCCGGTAAAGGCTTAGGAATTACCGTCCCTTCAGCCAAAAGATGACTCTGCATGATTTGGCCGAGTACGAAGGCGTGGAAGTTGGTGCTAGGGCACGCGCAAACGCAGAAAGAACACACCATGTGGCTCCTGGTGGCGTTCCGGGTGTGGGCGGCGGAAATGCTGCCGCCGGGAAGATGCATATAGCACAGTTTGGTCAATGGATACATATAATACAAAGTTGGCCATGGAGAAGTTCTACGAAAAAAAAGTTTACCCAGGCTTAGGTGCCGGGTTTAAGCGGTGTCATGGTCCATATTAGACAGATGACTTAGGTACCATCGAATATGATCATTCGACACCTTTCAGTGCATCAACTGGTTATTCTCGATTTGAGATTGATATCGGGAGAAAAGAACGTTTTTGGTGGCAAAAAGGATTAAGTTCTAATAATCCGAAAGTGAGAATTGACGTACAAGCTAAAGAATTTGTGGAAAGAAGACAAAATATCATTGAACAAGCACGGAAGAATCTATTGAGAGCTCAAGCAATTCAAAAACAGTATTACGATCAAAAGCGTAGAGTTCACCAACTGGAATTCAAAGTTAATGATCTAGTAATGCTAGATACTCAAAGAATGTCTCTCAAACATGCTGCCAAAGATATGGAAAATAAAAGAGCGAAGTTTGCAGCAAGAAAAGTTGGACCATTCGAAATTATCAAGATGATAAATCCCAACGTGGCAAAACTCAAGCTTTCGACGAAGCATAAAGATAATTAATCCTACATTCAACGTTAATGTATTATCGAAGTACGAGTCTACACCAGATAAATTCTTAAGACGTCCTATCCCCAAAGCGTCCAAGTTTGTGGACACCGAATCAGAGAATCAGCTACAAATCATTCAGCGTCTTCTAAAGAATAGACAATTCAATCTCCAACCAGAATGGCTAGTCCAGTGGCATGGTGAAACGGATGAAGAATCTAGTTGGAAAAAAAGAAAAAGAATCCTACATGAAGCTCATTGGAATGATATCGATGTCGACTTTAAACAGCGTCAACGAGAAATCATACCGGGGAGGATGTAAGGAACCAACCAAACTCTCATATTCTAAGTAGTTATAAGAAAGACGACATCATAGGAGGAAAAACATGCATAAAGAAAACAGTAGGAATACGTAGGATAGGTTATATCTTAGGAAATCAGTCCAAAAAATAATCTCACTTCTTAATTCGCCATACACGTCAAAGACCTACTTCCCACAAACCACCCTACAAAGTCGACTACCGTCCAACCTCTGATAGAGGGCCAACATCCCTACACAATTTAACCGGCGCTTGTCGGTTTGCATAGCATACGAGGTATTTATTCAGGTCTTCGATTTCAATTTTTCTCTTGTCCAGTGAACTTTTGAGCTGCCTTTAGCAGCTATATGTGCATCTGTATACTAAAAGTATGTGCTCTATTTCTTCTGGTATGACTACTTTCTGGAATTATAGACAAAATCTATCGCTTCGCAGTACGTCAGAATATAGTTTAAGTTGTCGCACTGCAATTCTATACGTTGTCCATACCTGGTGATCTGATGCAGCTGTCCGTATTTCGACGGACCCTTCCTGATGTATAATCCATCTGTATTCCCGGTGTGTATCGGAAATGTGTTTCGTGACCTATCCCTATTGTTTCCTTTATTATTAATAGTGGGAATTTATAAAAATTACCCATTCCCACTTGTCTGTTGATCGCTCGGTAAGGTATTGTATATTGTAATGATACTCTCAAGTCGGTGCACACATAATTTTCAAGGCACAAGCTTGATCCAAGGGTATTTATTCTCCTTTAACATTGCTCCGTCATGACAAGTATGTAGGGATTACCCCACCAGTCTAACACAGGGCATAATACCTATTGATCTGTTATTTTTACAACTTGGAATCTTTTTTTTGATACGGGAGTACCACGTATCCTTATCCATACAACTCGTTGCGCTAGTGACCACTCCCAGTAACCACCTTTAGAACTGATGTGATGTATCTGTTGGGCGCCCTTGTGTTTAACAATTAGTGGTAAAACAAGGGGGCGGGCTAAACGGCAGCAAGTGAAAGACTAACTAGCATCAAGTGAGACAGCGACTACGAAAAACAAAAAAAGTACCAAAAAGGATATACTTTTTTACCTTTTGGGGGCTTTTATGCGCGAACCAAGGCATTTAAGGTTGGACATATTCGTACAAGACCAAAAAAGGTATACTCAATGTTTGTGTATTTGTATCAGACTATAATTTAGTTATAGTCAAATATATTACTTGTAATAGACTAGTTCGTATTTCATGGCAACGTTCAGCGCGGCGGAAGCAGCCGTTTACGACCGGCAGATGCGCCTGTGGGGCGTGGAAGACCAGAAACGTCTTCAAAATTCACGCGTTCTCGTCAGCGGTCTATCCACGCTCGGATCAGAACTTGTGAAAAACTTGGTGCTCGCTGGTGTGAGCGTCACATTACACGATACGCAATCCGTGACGCCACTAGCCGTGGCGTCCCAATTTTTTCTTTCCCAATAAGACGTGGGCAAAAATGTAGGTCAAACGTAGATTTTCAAGCAATAGACACAGCCCCGAAATGTCCAAACGTTCCTTTCTACTTGATGATTGTATGTGATGAGAATAGCGTGCCGAGGCGTGTTTCCCGCGTGTGCAGGATCTGAATCCTTTGGTGCAAGTGGCATGTGATGCGAGGACGAGGTCGGATCTTCCAGACGACTTTTTCAAGCAATTTTCCGTCGTGTGTCTCGTAGGAGCTCCGCGTAGTGTCGAGCTGAGGCTCGATGCACTCTGTCGTTCTTTTGGTATAGCGTTTAATGCGGCGAGAAGCTTCGGTTCGGAAGGAATTTTATTTGCTGACCTGGGCGAGCACACGTTCCGTCATGCTGCGGTGGGAGCTGATGCATCGCCAAGTGAACCAAAGACAGTAATGTTTCCGACACTAGAGGAGGCTCAAAAGGCTCAGTGGAGCTCGCTGCAGAGTGCACGAAAACGAGCTCCGCAGTTGCCTCGAGTATTTGTCAAAAACGAATGTATGTAAAGTATTGAAAATGGGTGAAGTAGGATACGTGACTGATTCTGTTTGCTTGATTCCAGTGCTGCAAGGCTACATGAGCCAGAGAGGCGTCGGGAAGATCACGAGTGGCGACGAAGTGGACTTTATTCAGTACGCTAGAGAGCTGTTTCGAACCAATGGACTGGACGAGGACTATCTGTCACCGGATCAGTTGCAGTACGTTGCTACAAGGTTATAAATTACACTCGTTCCACCTACCGATGTTTCTCAACTCACCTGGCAAACACCAGCCGCCGACCACGCGTAAAATTCCCAAAATGACGTAACTTAACTAAAAGACAAATTATTACAATAAATTCTATATTGTATTATTTGGTCCCAAAAGGGTAAAAAAGTATATCCTTTTTGGTATTTTTTTGTTTTTCGTAGTCGCTGCCTCACTTGCTGCTAGTTAGTCTTTCACCTTCTGCCGTTTAGCCTGTCCCTAAGATAAGTAAAAAAAAATAGTATAAACTTATTAAACATAAGAAATCGTAAAAAACAAGCAAAAACCACAGACAACGTAAACTTAAAGCGAGATAGTCAAACTCCTAAGTAAAAGGAAATATAACGTGAGTTCCACAACGTAATCCGTAAACGTAATCTCCACAATCCAAACGTAACCGTAAGATCCACAATGTCAGTCCACTTGGTGCGCGCAGCGAAACATGATAATCACAGAGACAACCGAAAGAAACGACTAGTCACAAAAAATGAAAATGCAAAAGTGAATGTATTTGACTTAACCTAATCATAGTCAGTCTCAATATATAAAATTTAGTATACCTATTTCCGGGAAACGTACGATCATTCTTCAACTGGAATACCGTTTCACTTCAACATATCTCAACAGTATCCATCCGTGTTGTCAAGTCAGGCTATATCCATCCTCTGATAACTTGATTTAGCTGCTTGTCTGGTATCCGTAGACGTTCATTTGGTTTTGTTTCAAAGGTATCCTCGGCGATAGATAATTCATTCTGGCTGATCTTATTGCTATCACTGAACACCCAGTGTTTCCAAACCGCTTGTATTTATCATTATTTTGTAAATAAAACCCTCTTTAGGTCATGCAAGCTCAAGGATGGAAGCTACGCCCATTCCACCTCAGTAGGCTAGATTTGCTTTATGTTGCATACGAATTGAATTAGTGAATGGTTTCATTAGCTGCTGCATCATCGCTCTTTATCAAATTTTGACTTTCCTGCTTGGCTCGCAGCCGTGAACAAGATTCATGGAAGCATGATTACATTTAGTAGCGTAAATTGGTTAACATAATACAGTCGTTCCTCGGATAACTCATATCCTGATAACTCATAAACTCAGATAACTCGTAGCATTCGCGTTCCACCGTGCCTGTTCTTTGGCCTATAACTCATAACTCATAACTCATAGAGTTTAAATAATGAGTTAACTGAGGGAGATTTTTTTTAATTTTGGGGCTGCCTAAACAAATGATCGAGGGTGCGTTGAGTGGTGTAAGCAATGTGAAAGGACATCTGAAGTTCACGTATGCGCCTGTGGAACGCCCGATCAGCTGGGATGGACAAATCAAGAAGAGAGGCAGTAGTGGCAAGGTCTTCAGCTTTTCTTCCTTGCTTATCTCCACCATCTCCACCTGCTCCTGTTCCTCTTCGACCTTATCTGTCTGCTGCACCAGTAAGATGATTTACTCATCAGTAAGCTCCACATGGGCAGTTTCAACCTCCTCTACCGGATTCAGTAGGTCCTACCGGATTCAGTAGATCGTTGATGTCCATTGGGTTCTTCAGACGAAGTCTCTGAATGGCATCAAGCAGCTCTTGTTCAACACCACGCTCCTCATCACTGACCTCAAGCTGAGGTGTCTGTTCAAACTGGTTGGTGTGGAGAAAACAGTTTGCCACTGTTGCTGCTGAGATTTCCTCCCACGCAGATTTGATCCACTGCATAGCAGTCAATTGGTCAACCTTGTAGATTTCACGCGCACCCAGCTCATCACGATCCACGGCATTTAGAAGATGAAAAAGGCGGTAGTGCTGTTTAAATGCCGATATTATTCCTGCATCCATTGGCTGGATCTTTGACGTGCAGTTGGACGGGAGAAACTGGACAAATGCATTCTCCAGCCCAAGACCGTTGGTGACATGAGAGGATTCATTATACAGCAAAAGCAGGATCTTCCTGTTTTTGGCCTAGCAATATAATACATTTAGCTTCCAATAGAGCTGTTGAAAAACAAATCAAAAGTCTGCTTACCTTCATATCAGCTTCGAGCTGCTTCCGCCACTCCTGAAAAAGGATACCCGTCATCCACGCTTTCTTATTGTGGCGATAATAGAAGCCCAATTGCCCCCCAGACTTGCGCTTAAAGTAGCGAGGTTTTTTGGCTTTACCAATGAAAAACGGTTTCAGCTTCTCAGAGCCGTCTGCATTCGCAGTTAAGACAATTGTGATCCTGGTCTATTATAAATTAAGTTAGTCATTAGTGAAATATAGAAGGTCAGAAACTGTGAATAATGGCTTACCTTATCTTTCTTGAGTTCCTCAATGGTCTGCTGCGAAATTGAATTTTCAGGAACCATTCTGTATAACAATCCTGAAATCAAAGATTATCACGCTTCCAAGACTTTCAAATTCAACTGCACTTTCCACAAATCCACATACCAGTTTTATCCATGTTGAAAATATCTTTCAGTGGATACTGAGCTATGATTTCTCTCAATCCTGGTAAGGCATCATCGATTGTATCCTGGTCAGCTGAATCACTCTCCCCATGGATCTTAATGCTGTGTAGCTTGTTCCGCTCCTGGAAGCGCTGCAACAAGCCATTGGAGAATTTGATTGTGTCTTCAGGAATGCCAAGGTTCTCAGCGAACTTTTTCGCTTTAACTTTTATGAGATCTCCACTAAGAACAACCCGCCTTTTCTGGCACTGAAGTACCCATGTTGCCAATGCTTCTTCAAGCTGCGGGTTCTTGGCAACACGTGGGCACTTGGCGGCAAGTTCAGACTCACCTAATGTCTCCAGCTGGGGACGCTTCTTGAGGATGAGGGAAACACCAGATTGGGTGATCTTGATGCCAAACTCCTTACTAGCTCAAGCGGCAAGGGCAGTCTGGCTTATGGTCGGGTTTTTGGCTTTGTGCTTGCATATCTCAAGCCTCTGGCTGTTGGTAAGGCGTAGCTGAGACATCGTTTTTAGGCACGATTAAAGTTAGTGAATTCACTTTTAAAATCTTGAGCGTAGTGTTGCGACCCGGGAACTGGGAAGGGGGACGGTGCAGAAGAAAGAAAGAAAGAAAAGTGTACTGTATTATAATAATTAAGGTTTTAGTCCTAAACTTAATCATAATTCCATGCATATAAACGACTTAAAATCATTGCGATTTTGTCCAATGAAAAATTGCTTGTGCCGGCCGTCTCGCTACCGGTCAAATACCGGACCAACAAATATTAACTCCATTGGTCGAAATCACTGCGATTTTCTTCCAATCAAAAAATTGCTTGTGCCGGCCGTCTCGCTACCGGTCAAATACCGGACCAACAAGTATTAACTCTCATTGGTCGAAATCACTGCGATATTCTTCCAATCAAAAATTGCTTGTGCCGGCCGTCTCGCGAAATACCAGACCAACTAGTATTACTGGTATCAACCGGTTCTTCAAAAAAGAAGTGAGGATTGTATGGACAACCCTCAACAGTCACCTGGAACACAACTCTGCAGCGTGCGACACGTGAATCTAAAACTAAAGGATACAGTTTTTTTATTTCTCATACTTTTTCCTACTTCTGTTGATTTTCTATTGTTTTGTTTTTGTTTTATGTTGTTTGGGGTTTTGTTTCGGGTTGGGTGACCTGTGTGGGTGGGTTTGGTTGGTTTTCTACCAAAAAAAATTAACAACACTGTATTCGGATAACTCATTACCTCAGGTAACTCATCGGATTTGGCATCCACCAAAGCTATGCGTTATCCGAGAGACGACTGTAGTGGCAACGTCCAGTTTTTGTAATCTCTCTTGTTCTTTCTGCTCATTTTTTCACGAAAACGCCTATTCTATAACCCAAATATTGTATGGTATCTCCGAGCATTTAGAAGACGTTAATATATGAATTGATGTGTTGTAAAATATTATAATACTCTTCAGATGTTAGACAAGCCCTTGCGAAGTATACAAACTTGGTAATTACCTTTATGGCGCGTGGCAATCGATGTGCTTTCTGCATAAACACCGCTGATCCATCGACGAAAACCGTGAATTTGTCTTTCTCCCGGTATTTCTATTCCTGAGACTAAGCAATCTTAACTAATCGCAATTGACAAGGGATTATAAAGAGAATCGACGCTTGATGGGTACCCTTTCGTAATGTCGGTCGTGACCTTCTGTTACTGTTGGTAATTTCCCATTAACGAGAAATATATCCACTGTTCCAGCATGGTCGTTTCTATTACCGCCAATAAATCATGCGAAATTTATATTTTTATTACTACAAATAAGAAAGGGGAATGTTTAATCGAACCCCCTCGAATGTTAATTCGACCCCGCCCATTTCTACACATCCCGGATATGGGTTATGTATGTTTTTCTAACAGCAATCACCTATTTCAGTTACTCTTGGGTGATTGGGGCTGCGGAAGAAGGGGGCACCAGTAAGTACGTAAATAAAAAAGGTTTTACCCATTGGTAATGCCTGGACAAAGATGCACTATTAACTTGTCTCTAAATGCTCACTTTTCTAGATATGCAATGGACGTATTGATCATCACATTATTTTTGAAGGCTGGACTCATGATTTCGAGCTACTTTTGACTCGTTTACCTTGTTATATCGGGTTAACGCTCTACCACGGAGGTCGCATGGTGCTTACCTATGTTTTCACGCCGGATCCAACAGATCAAGCAGATCCCGCTCTGCTAAAGAAAAACGAAAAATCACAGCATAAAGCTGCTCGCCCTAAGTTTAAGACCAGGCGCCGGTAAATGAAAGCAAGAAATCAATGCCTCTATCTTTGATGGCTAATTTTTTACTTAAGGTAGTAACAATGTCGGCAAAAAAATATTATCGAGACGATACCTTCCTTCCTTTGACGTTTCATCGTAACAAACAACTTCTTCAAGAACATGTGAAATGGAACTTACCAGAACAGAAAATGCATTCAAAAATAATTATATTTTCCAGTGTAATCGAGAAAATGTCAAGCTATATCCTGGCGTTGAAGGGCGAGAAGTTGGACGCGGCGACTTTGACGTGGTCAAATTTTTTAAGGAGCGTGAAGTTTGGATTAATCGACGAATTGGGACGTCCTTATGGTGTTGGCGGATTTCTGTCGAAATGGCAGTGATCTTCTTGGGATTAAAGGGTAGACTTGTAGGTGCGTCCGGATTCGCAAAAGGATGGCGAGCAATTTCGTGCCAAAGTTGATCGGGTAGACGGTGAAGTAATTGTAAGGCGACGGAAATAAGTAAATCAGACGTGAGAGGTGGCGCACCACGAAGACTCAATACTTTCATCAAATCCATATCCCTATTAGGAGAAAACGTATGATGTCATTTTTTTCCGCAACGTATGAAACGTTTAGAAACGCACATTTGTAGCAGTTTCTCGCAAAGCGAGGCTGCTAGCCACCGAATCAAAACTTTAAGCTCACGGTCGCCTCGTAATACGCCGCAGCCGCAATTCCCAGTGGCAACCGGCCAACGGCATTTTTCTTGACTCGCTTCTGGGT
Source organism: Peronosclerospora sorghi (assembly GCA_026184515.1). NCBI lineage: Eukaryota > Oomycota > Peronosporomycetes > Peronosporales > Peronosporaceae > Peronosclerospora > Peronosclerospora sorghi. The sequence continues at coordinate 8,336,718 of CM047591.1, forward strand.
AACTAAAGCCAGCTTAAGCCTTTAAAAGATCGTGCCAAACATGTTTTCGTGTATATTTGTTGCTCTTCCTGCACAGATCTATAATCAGTCGCATCAATACCCACTACCACACATTCTCGACGCAACAGACCGCCGGGCACAGAACCTATGCTTGTGGTGTCCTCAAAATTTCCACCATACTCAAAAGATCATCCATATCCTCTATATGCGCTGCAGCGCTCCGTTCCATGTACCACAAACGCCTCAAGGCGACGGTCATTAGCTCTAACTTATTTACAATATAAAAAGGGCATTGTTACATTGATGTGTAGAAATGGGCGGGGGGGGGGGGTCGAATTAACAATTGGGGGGTTGATATAACAATCCCCATAAGAAATTGTATGAAATTTTGTCGTAAGGCTCCGAAGTCAAGTAATAAAATCGCGAATCTCCTTTCCAGTGGAATATCTGAGCTCGCTTCGGCTATTGTCATCGAGTCTGTTTTTGAAATTAATCTTCGATTTATAAACCCTTGTTGTGAGCCACTGACGTTGTGTCCAAGCGCTTTCTGTATTCTTCTTTTGTGACCTTCGTGGAATATCTTATATGTCGTTGTGGAAGTAAAATAGGTCGATATCCATTCTGTCATCAGAGACTCCTTTTTTCAAAGGTATAATTAAACTCTTCAACATGGTTGTCAGTCGTTGAGCAACTTATATTCTAGCTCCAGCATTACTGGTAAAAATACTGCCTCTGCATCCTTGCAGAGGCAATTGTTTATATCATCTGTCCTTAGAGCTTTGTGTCGATTTAATGATTTTATAGTTCCTTATTAGTTATATATTTCATCAAAAGCACGTTCTGTGAAGTTGATACCGTTTTGATTTCACATATATTAATCATTATATTAACGGTTATTTTCATCTTGGTAATGTATTGTAAGTGTGTCCTGTTGGCACATGTGATCTTGCGCAGTACAATCCGCCTTGTTTGACAACTCAAGTCAGGTGGTGTACGTGTAATGGGACTCGCCGTAGAGCCGCCACTAGAAGTGCTTTGCAGTCTTACGACTTAGTCAAAATATAGAAGTGAAAAATATATTAGGGGGTGTCAAACATTAACAAATCTGGTGGAATTTCGGTGGGCGAAAAAGTGGAAAAGAAAGGATGAGATTGGGACCTTATTCCGCTTTTAATGTTATTCACCAACTCTGGAGGTGGTGAATAAGATTTGGCCTAGGCTCTGAACAGTGTACTTGGTGGGCTGAATATCTTGCCATTTTGTATTGTGACGCTTTTGCACTATTTTTTTGCACTATGCCGTACCCTTCGCAGCGTGCCACTCTCATTAACGAAGGCGAGGTCAGCCTTGAGCCTGCCCTCGTTTGTGACCTTATGGATGATGAGTGGAGACTCCTTCTCTCCGTGCTTGGCAAAGAGCTGTAGGTAGATGAACAACTTTGCATGCGCAATTGAAACAGGTAGCCAATCGGACATTGGGGCGTACCCCGCACACTGGTACTCACAAGACAGCGAATGCGACATGTGGGACATTCCACGACGAGATTACTCAGTGCGGCAGCGGTGTCAGCCGCTGCGCGCGCATCGATCCAGTGAGCCTAGCTTTTGCTGCTATTGCACATATGCGCATACATTTTGTCAACAAAGCGAGACTTCGAACTCTAAGGCTGTAGCGCAGTTTTACGTCAGCTCGTGATCTTTCTGATTGCGTCCAAGGGCTATTTGGACTACATGATTTGGTTCGCTATAAACAATATTGAGCGAAAAAGTGGACAAGGTCAATCAGCGGATGTCGATGTCGACTTGAGCTCTCAAGTGAACACGTCACTTTGTTCAGAGATTTTGTATTATACGACGTCTGGTATTAAGGAATCCGTTTGCGCAGTGACGGCTGAGCTGATATCGGTCCTGATTTCTGGTGAAGTAGAAGCGGTAAGACAAAACCTATCGTAGGCTGCTCAATCCAAATTCATGCGAGGGCAGTACGCTGATTTATGTTTTGTGCTGTTTGATTCAGGGAAAATACATCAAGTTTTGGTCGTTCTGTCCTACTTAGTTTCGTAATATTCGTCTGACGTTTGGAATCAGTGATGCCGAGTACATTCAGATGTTTGGCGCGACTACAAAATAGCGATGTAGGGAAGGTCCTAGTGGTGCCTTCATGTTCTACACATCAGATTAAAGTCTAATCGTTAAGACCATGTCACCTGAAGAGTGTGCATTTCTGCGCAAGATGGCGCCAAATTACGACGCTTACATGACCAATAACCCCGATACACTCTTGACGCGGTTTTATGGGCGCCACCCGGTATCACTCTATGGTAAAATGTACTATTATGTGGTCATGGGTAACCTGTTTGCAGACACGGACGTTGTACTCCACCGCTACGATATCAAAGGATCGTGGATTGACCGAAATGAAAAAGTATCTAGTCCTGTGGACAAGACCGCCTGTCGGTACTGTAATGCATCGTATACGTTTGGTAGCACAAAAAACAGGAATGTGGAGATGGCATGAACTTTCACAAGCCCGATATTGATCTTAAGGATAATGACTTGATGATTAAGGTAAGTTTCTGGAGTTTTTGTTTAGCTAAACTCGCGTGATATGCTTACATTTTTCACTATCTCAGATTCGAATCGATCCAGCCACCGCGCATCGCATCTATGACCAGATTCACAAAGATAGTGATTTATTGTGCTCTCAGGGTATCCTGCATTATATCTTACTCATGGGGATTCAAAGCTTGGAGTATTTTGTCGACACGAGCCAACTCCCCCGAGCTCGCCGTGATCTGCTCTTTACCCAGCCTGCGACGAGTGTGGCTGGTCCGTCGCTCTACCATTTTGGTATTATTGATTTCCTTCAGCAGTGGTACGTACGACGAATGGCTGTGAAAACTCTTGCTGATATGTGTCTTGTTATAATCGATGAAATAATGCTAGAAAAAAGATGGAACGTTTCTACAAGACGTTCATCAAGCGTAAAGACCCTGAAGTAGTGTCGGTGCTACCACCAAAGCCTTAAAAGATTCGTTTTCAGCAAAAAAATGTCACGAAGTTTTGCACTTTCGACGCAGGCTCGCGCCGCGAATGCTGTAGCATTCAACCATAACTATACAGCTCTGATTGATGTGATAGATCAGGTAAAATATGACCATTAGCGCCACAACACTTATATCAGCAACTCGGTGGAGGGGACCAACGACCCGTGTTTAATCCAGACCAGCAACGGGATATTCGCGTGGTCTAGTCACGTAATGCTATGGTTAAGTAGTCTAAGCACATGATGCCCTTCATAGTGCTGATTTTCAGTATATTGTTTCTATGCAAATTTTAACCTATGTGGTGAAGTGCAAGTGAAAATTATTGGCCAGTTTGTACCAGTGTACCAGTTTTCAAGGCAGATGGCTGAAAGGACGGAGTGTTTTGGGACAATCGTGTGCTTGGAGTATTTTGTACGCAGATTTGAGGTAAGGCACACGGTTTACATATAGTTTGCATATTGGATTTTTATTGGATATTAAATATAGTGTTCGTATTATATCGGGTTGCGTAAGTCTCCAGTGGCTCCGATCTGAGTCATTGGGAGCATAGGGTTAACAGGGTGCCCTCACGCTTATTAATCCCGGCCAGGACAGAGCTCCACCGGAAGCCCCACGACAGGGAGCACTAGTTACGTTCACTCACCACTCAAGCTCGGCCCCGATCAAGGGAGGCGGGTTATTTTTTGGCTGGGTCACTCATCGCGATCTGCTGTCAAGTCCAGAAACTTTTATTGGCTGTATTACTCATTTCACTGCAATTAAGTGCCAGGATTTACTATTGGCTGGATTACTCACACCTCGGGTGGCCAAGTATCAGATTTAATCGCATTCGGAGTGAATATTTCCGCTTCGTTTGAAGATCGGCTATTTCGCATTATCTTTCGTTGGAATTTTGGATCAGTACCCTAGAAGTGGTACATCCATATCGATATTCCCTAAAGTCTCCACTAAGCAACGGTCCACCGAGTGTGTAGCCATCCATACCAATGGGTACACAAGGTGAGACGCGAGACGAATCGGGGTCGGCGTCCTGCAGAGCCGATCGCTCACCTGATCGGCACCCATGCGAAGATCCGCGGAGTACCCCCTCCGTTAGCTGGTCGGATGGGCATGATGGTGGTTCAGTTACGGACACTTCGGTGTTCAATTTTTAACTGGACTCTACCACACCTATCAGTTTGAGCCTAAAATGAACGACTCGTCGCCCAAGAAAAAGCGACTCGTCGATCCAGCTAGCCTCAGTTCCACTCCTTGCACTTGTTATATCAGGTGTGTCAGGCTTTGAGACAGGGGATAACACCTGAACTACGGTCCAAATAATATCTAGAAAACAATCCTTAAAAAGTGATATAAACCTGCTGAAGTTTCTAATGTTTGACATCCCCTATTATATAATTTAAAGTATTTAAGCCTATAATATCTGCTTAAGTCCACTAAGCGTTATAAACTTGAGATCTTCCAACAAAATGTATCCAGGCATTTACATTCAATCCTTTTCCACCATGATATTTCACTTTAAAGCCAAATATTGGCTACACTAAAAATCGTTAAGGACTGATTTCCACTCAGACGCAATCTTGTCTTTTTCTCTCGTTCTTCGACGGAACCTATCACCTCGTATCCTTGTAATTTGGGTGACGTTTGTTGTTTTTCCCAGTTCGAAATTCGGTTGAGCTTTGAGAATAGGGCATATCAGTTGTTGATCTAAAATTAAAGCTGGATGCACTGATTGTACTACTCGCCCAGTTATGAGGAGGCAGAAGATGATCGCTGTGTCTAGTCGAGTGTGTATACTATGTAGAAAAACCTAGTGTCAGCGCAGTGTTATACTATATGACCTTACACTTTTGATCAGATAGTATATGCGTATATAGGCGCGTACCGGTCGCTGCACGAACGATGCTAGATGTGACGAGACGAAAAGGATGTAAAACCAAAAGTGTATATTGTAGAAAATTAAAAATTTCTAGGGCTTAAACTCATTAAGAAATATATATTGAAATCTCCCTCCATGTATCCACACGCATTTATAGCCAATCAGTTTCTATATTTCAAATTGACACTCCACTCAAAAAGTCCAAGTGGATACATGATAGTTCGACACTCCTCCTGAAACTGCGCGAGCTATAACTCCATCAATCAAATCCAATTTGTTTGCGTAAATCTTGAATCTTTGTGCACTTAGATCCTTCGTGAGTAGATCAGCAATCAGCTCCAAACTCGGGACATGGGTTTCTTTTTCAACGCGTTTTCTTGAAAGGACCTTTAAAAACTTCAACTTAACATCCACGTGCTTCGTACTTCCAGCACGGGCTTTACTTTCAACATGCTTTAATACTGCTTGGTTGTCAATATTCAGCACTAAATGTGTCTTGGTGTGCATGCCAATATTGTAAAAAAAACAGTTCTTTTAAGCAAGAGCCTCCTTGCCACCCACTGATTCTGCAACAAATTCAGCATCAGCTCTGGATATCATGACCGTCCTCTCCTTCTTGCATTTTAAACATTTAATAATTCCGTTCATAAACTACCGCAGCGCTGACACTTTTGCCGTTCAGCTTATTAGCGGCAAAATCAGCATCCGTGTAGCACGTGATTCGAATTGGAATACGCAACTCATCATATTGCTTCAAATGGATCTTTAAAGATTTGTTTCCCGTGAGATATTTGACCACTGTTTTCGCTAATTTGAAATCACCAAAAGTGATTCGTGAGTCTGTCTCGTTGCACGGTGCACGGCAAACGAGATATCCGGCTGCTTACAACGTATATCCGGAGTAAAACAACTCCAACTTGGTGACTGTAAACTCTTCATAAATGGAGAATTCTCATGTGGCTTAACTTGCAACAGCTCTTGGAACTCCTTAATCCATTCCACTTCGAGAACGGGTGTCCTTTCCGGTGTTACTTTACTTAGGTCACGTGACTTTAGGGGATAATCAACAGCAGACTCTAGGTCCATTGTAAAACCGTGCTTAGGATTTCCCATTATCCGAATCCTCAAAAACTTTTCCACAGCACCCAAATCTTTAAGTCGATGACTGCCGTATCTTTGAAAAAAGCAATCAACACTTCGGTCGTGGTCCGGGTGAACAACGGTCATCCAAATATGCACCACCAGAATGGTTTTATTTTCAAATTTATTTACGAAAGCGCAAGTGTCCGTAACACACTGCGTGAACTACATTTTTCTCCAGAGTTTCTCAAAGAAGCTGGTGCCAAAGTCTTTCATCTTTCTTTAATCCATACATTTTTTCAAATTTTAGCACCAATTAATCTATTGAATTTACTCCAAAATTTTTAGGGTGTCTTGTGTAATATCCATACCCTGTGGCACATTCAAAGCCAATCGTATCCATCTTCGGTATTTGTCTTTGGTTAGGCGCTGGGTACATCACCGTACGGCTCTGGCCCACTACCAATTTGTGATATGGCATGGATTATTTTCATGTTGATTTCCATAACACTCTAATACGTGAATAAGTAATCACACCCATGCACCAGCTTTTCACCTCTTGCGACCAAGCGTGCATTGTATCGCTTAACAGTTCCGTCAAGCGCAACATGGTTATATTTACCTGTATTGTTGGTAGAGGGACCTTTTCAGATCGCCTCTTCACCAACTTCCATCCCAAAGAGACTTCAGTTCCGTTTGCTCATATAACTTCCACATGTCAGCATTTCTACTTTGATGGGACTCTTTGTAGGGCTTCGGATATGGGATCGCCTCACGTAAACATCTTTCGAGATTTATGCTGTCGCATACTGCTATGAGAACAGCGAACTTCCATCAGTAGCATCACTTTCAAAACGCTTTTTTTCATATTGGGTTGTCTCTTATCTTCAATCGGGACAACCCAGTTTTTGTCTTCTGTTTCTCCTTGATTAAAAAAAGCAATCGCTTTCGGGGTCTTTTTTTTCGTCCCGACCTTCTAGGATTTTCACTGTTTTCGGAAGTTCCACCTTTTTTTCGAAACTTGATTTGAATTTGATTCTTCTTGTAGCTGACCTGCCTTGCTTCGACTTTCGGCATGCTGTATTAGCTACTCCTGGACTGAGCATTCGAGACTTTCCGAAATTTTGTTACTCGCCCCTTTGTCAAGTATTTCAATGTCGCTGACGTGGCGAGTAACAGTACCACTTTGTCTTTGACTAGGAGTACTTTGAATCCCTTTGTCTCGTCACATTTTCCGAGAATTAATGCACGTTCGGCATGCTTTGGAAGTGCCTTCTTTTTCAGATCCTTCCAAACCATAAAGTGCGATCCGAAAACCACAAATTCCATGAGTGATGGCCAGGACACTTTATAGTGGTATTTTGCGCATTTATCCCACGCAGTAGCACCGGTAAGAACCCGAAAATTCTCACTATTTAAACTTTTTTTTGATAGACCCAACTGCGCCACAGTTTCTGATCCCCATTTCTCTCCACCAACCGCCGCGGTTTCTCTCTTCTGCAATCCGACGCGGGACCCCCCTTTCGATGCCCAAGAAAGGCCTGAAAACCCCGTTTCAACATGGCCATGAGGCCCAGTTCGGCTTGGTCGGCACTGAGAGCGACGAGACGACAAGCGCCGTGCGTGCAGTCACGTGCCATTTTTGTCTGAAGTTCGGACGGGAGGCAAAACCCCGCGCCAAGCGAAAGCGGACGTCGCACGCACAGTCTTTTACAGCTCAGTTTCGTGTTGATGTGTACACGCGACACCATGAGAATGCACACCCTGAGAGATGGGCCGAGTTCCAACAGCTCAGTACAGCTGAAAAGTCCAATTATTTCGAGAACGCTATTAATCATGCCAGCACGCTGTTAGCCCACTTCGACAGTCACGGAGCTCTGAATCTAACATTTAAACGAGATATTGTTGAGAAAGTGATTGGTGACCTACTGTTTGATGTAGATGACGAGTCCATCCACCTCACTCGTGCACGGGCTCTGTCCGTGTTTACATTTCACAAAGACGCGCTACCGGAAGACAACGCTGGTGTTTATTCTGTCAAGATTGAGTCTGTTCTCCGGTTCAAAATGGTATTGGGATTCGTTTCGAAGGGAGCGTCGTTCCGAAGTGCGTCGAGATTCGTTGACGTTTCGCGGGAAGTGACAAAGCTCAGTTACTTGCAAGGCTGCAGTGAAGGCGTCTGTGCTACATATATCCGATTCATCTGTGCTGCCAGCCTCCAAGATATTCATGATGTCCTTCGTCGCTGCTGGTCGTATTCCATTTCGCTTGATGTTGGGCACGCACAAGGAACTTCGTATATGGATGCCCGAATTCGCTTTTGCACAAGCGCCAGAATGCTGGTCAACGTCCACGTAATTGCTCTGCCGTTACACACGAACAAAACGGCCGAAACGCAGTTCAATATCGCGTCCAAGGCGCTTGGTGCGATCGATTCCTCGTGGCGTAGCAGGATTGTCTCCATCGGTACGAACGGCGAGCGAACCATGACTGGACGACTTTCGGGAGTGAAAAATCGTTTCGAGCGGGCAGCAACGTTCCCTTTGGTGCTCGTTTGGTTCGGTCTCCACCAGGTCGACCTGGTCGCCTAGAAGGAGTACAGCTCTCTTGCTGATGATACGTTCGTGACGACTCTGACTGGTTTAATCGCGTAACTTCGCAGGCAGCAAAACCTCACAGCCGAGATGAAGACGACTTTACCAAGTTCGTGAGTAGTCGCTGGTTGTCGATCAAACGGGTCACATAATGGCTTGTCAAGCATCGAGTGCGCGTTTCAGAATATCTAGAAGAGAAGAAACCAGCGTGAAAGCCTCCCGTCGGCTGTTCGATAATATTATTGTGTCTAGATGCCGTCGGGACTGTTCTAGCTAGAACGTGTTCGCGCCTGCAAGGACTGAGCAGGATGCTAAGCCAGAAACAAGAGGATTTCACGGAATTATGCGGTGTCCTTTCAGATATGTGCCTGGTCAAAGGTCCTTTATCGGAGGAACATATTGCTGAAGCCGATTGGCTGTTCCACACGTCCGTCGTGAAGAGTACATGGTGGCCTATTCTGACGCTCTGATCTTTATTCGCTATCAAGGCCTCTTTGTTATTGATTCACTGGAGGCCCGATGTTGCAAACATAGTGAATTTTATTTCCAATCTGTTCGCGGGATTGTACTCTGGCATCAAGGGGGTCTTGGCTGTTCATGAATCTGAGAATATTGGCTCTTCAGCGCCATTACCGCCAGCCCTGCCTCATTCTCTGATCAAAATAAGTACATCTGTGCTGATCGAGCTTCTTCGCCAGTATACGAAACGACTTCAGCGGGCCGGCTGGGCACAGGTTCAGATCGAACTGGTCGAACAGGACCACCGAGACCTACTTTCTGCTTGCCGAAGGGAGCCTGTTTTTAAAAAGGCATTAGATAACTGTTCGGACGCGAATACGGGTTTCAACTACGGCTGGGCGCTGTGCCAAGGCAGATTCGACTATTTACGAGAGTTGTTAGGCGGTCTGGCTACCATGTTCCCAAACACCGCAACCGTGGAGGCAAATTTCTCCCTGATTGGATACGAGAAAGACGAGTACCGCAACTCTCTGACCGAAATCTCATTGGGAGGGATACTGCACGCAAAGCAGTTCGACACTTTGCGCGCCTTAATAAGCAAGCAATAATACATTGAGCCGTATTTTCTGACATTCCCACCCAGTCCCACTCATAAGAGGGAGTTTGGTCCCACTATTAGCTTAATAGTGGAAAAGTGGGAAATCCCACTATTAAAGTGGCCTGGTGATGGCCTTTTGCCAGTCAACATTCGTACGGGGACAGGTTTCCGGGATAGGCTAGCGTTGGTGTTCAGTTGAGTATATAAGACGAATACTCAGCTGCCTCCGACCAATATACTAGCGGTATACCAGAACCAAAGATTACGCATCGGACCATGTTAAAAATGGTATGTTCATTCTCTCGTATTTTCCATTGAGACTCGATTTCCAGACTATATAACCTGTCGCCGTACCCCGATTTGTTGGCAATACAAATCTACATTCCGGTACTCTCCACCTTCACCAGTTCGTACCACATGAATTCTACATTTAAATGCGTTTTCCAACCACGTCAAGAATGTTCGAACATTTTCGCCGCTCGGTCGTTTATTCTAGCATCAAAAACGCATATGTAGTTCGAAAAATAGTGCACAAAGAGAACGAGACCTTCGCCTATCGCGCGCTGTAATCGAACATTTTTATAGTTTACCGCGGATCACGCCACCAACTCGTTCGATAGGCGAGTTTATTGGAATCCTTCGTGGGCTTTTTTTCTGGTTACATTGATTTCTGCACAGGTCTGGCTCTTGGGCCGACTGTTACCCGTCCATACCATGCCTTACGTGGGGTATTTGGCCATTTCTTCAACTTTATCGTAGGCCAAATGACCCAAGCGGACGTGGAAATGATACAAGCTACCTTCCTGTTCATATTTCCGCAACAGTATTCAGCAGTATGCTAGAAAAACCCTTGCGTGCAGCCGCTTCGCATCTCCGGCAAATTCGCAACGAAAATAGAACCACAGACTTGAACCGGAAATAGAGCTTCATCTTTCCACTTCAATGCGAAGCAATTTCCACTGTCTGATATTGTGCATCCTTTTCCCCGAAACTTGCCAAGCGAAATGATGTTCATGGCTAATTTGGTGGCAAAATACACTTTAGACAATTTAATGGTTATGGATTCATCTTCTGGTGTACGTAGTGTTTTCTATCCGACTTTAGAAAAAATAACCTTCCACCGTCAGGGAAAGTAAATCCATCGGTCGGTCTAAACAGTCTACCGCCACTTCAAGTAAGCTTTCATCAACGACAAGGAGTCTACTAGCACCACTGTCAATGATCCACAAATTTTATGGTGAAATACCACCTGTAATTAGTCGATCTGTGGAGTCTTCCATCATCTCCATATTTGACAAAGCTATTTTTAGGTTCCATGAATTATCGTCTTCCTGGCTTCCTTTCGGGGCAGCCCTTCTTTTCTTACCTTCTTTTGGGAAATTACTTTTAATGTGTCCGGAGTTTCCACATACGTAGCACTTCTTTCTTGATTCGGTCTCAACCACCGAATTAGCGCGCATTTTTGTCTGATTGTTTTTTTTCTCTGAAAACATCGTCCTCTAATTCCTGCACACATGATATCAATTCTTGCGCATGGCACAACTTATCCGTACGCATTAGATCATACCCGGTCATGATTACGACCTCAGATGTGGCGAAGCGACTTTGACGATATTTTCAAGAACCAACTTTCCACCCGACCCACGTTCCCGATCCATAGCTACTAGGTACAGGTAGTGCTCGGTCCAATTTCTTTTCGTACTCTTCTCCAAAGTGAACCAAATAGCAGCTTAGTGGTGAGAGATGTTCACCTTAAATGTGCTATACATTTGGTCCAGGACGGAATGCAAAAAGGGGTACATCGGCAACCACGTTCCAACGTTAAAGCGGAAATACTCAGCGGTCGTGCCTTCGAGATGTACGCCCAGTTTCTTCACCTTCAGGCTTCCTCCACGCAAAAACAGACGAAATTGTGGCGATATTGTAATGGACCTATACATAGTGCCATTACATGGCAATGTCCAATTACGGATTAGTGATTCCCACTAATTGTTTTGGATCGCCAGGTGTCACAGACATGATCCATGTCTACAAACCGACACTCACGGAGTAATCATTTATTACGTCCGCACGGAATGTTCTCGAACATTCTCGAGTGTTCTCTGCCTGAGACATGTCTTTGCGCACGGTGATGGTTCCTGCTGGGAAACTATCTTTTGACGAAGCCGACGTGTCATTGTGGGTACAATTTTGTTGATGTCAACCAATCACAACGCCCCGTACACAAAAGATTCTTCGGAGAAGAATCTCAAGTTCAAGTTCAAGCTTCTCCTTGAAGTTCAAGTTCAAGTGAGAATATTCTTCACTCTCAGCTTCATGTTCAACCTGATTCAACCCAAGGTTTATTCTGCACTTGTAGGGGTATTGCATATAACCACATAGGACTCTAGAGAGAGGTTTCAGGAACCGTAAGCTCATTTCAATTCAGTTGCAAATTTGCCGTCTTCTGCTCTAGTCTACTACTCACTCTTATCCTCCCTCTTCGTCCCTCCAAGTCGGAACACTACTAAGGCTTCCTCTGCAACGCAAGCGTGTGTGCCGTCTTATCGGGAACGGTGTAAACAGCTTCCCGTTACAGATAACAATCGCTTCTATAATACCCATTGACTAAAGCCGGCACCAAGTCCCGGTATATCTCCGCACCCGAGAACTTGTCGATGCAGAGCTTTGGTATCTTTGTAACTGGTCAGACCAAAAAGTGGAACATGCGCGTTTTCGGCCGACGCACCGATGCCGTCCATATCAGGCATGACACCTTGTCATTTGGTGGGGACCTGGACAAATTTCCACGCGACGATCCATAAATCTCTATACCACAATCACAATTTAAGGTGTCCAAGGTCATTTGATGACCGGTTCTTTAAAGTTTCCCGGAACACACTGTTCCGGGAAGCGACCGAGGAGTCTTTCCTCGACCCGTAAGCTGTGCTCGCGACAGACATCCGGCCTTGATACTCTCCTACAGACACAAGCCGTGCCTGAACTTCTTTAAGTCTGTCTAAAATAGCCTTCAGGATCACACCTTGGTTCATTACACAGTCATCACTACATTTTTTGTCATGTTAGTTCATTTTAATCCAAAAAATCGAAACGAAAGACCAAACCAAACGAAAAAAATCACAGCCACTAGCCTTCCAAAAGTGAAGGAATTTTCACTAGCTGCAAACGTGACTGCAAGTGAGAATAATCCACTCGTAAAACCACAAACTTGACGAGAAAAAATTACTTCTGGCGCTTATTCCCTTGGGCTCATAACCTGTAAGAAATAATTTTTGGAAGGGCGCGCAATTCCTGCGACACCTCGCGTCGCGTGAATTGTCAACTTGGCGACTTTTCGATGAAATCGTGGTGTGCTGTACATAACTTAAGTTAAGTACAGCAACTTACATATATGCATATTAGTAGTTTAAGTCTAAATCTTAACACTGATAAAATCACTTTTGATTTTGATTTATTTCGGTCACGTGATTGTTGTGGAGTGGAGTACGCCGAGCTTACAGCAGGAATTTTCTCTTGATTATCTCGTGGTTTGTAGATTTTGTTACGGTCTCGATTCAAGTTACGTGGTACATTAAGTGGATTTAACGTGGATAATATAGATTGTTTGTGTTTTATTGCTGGTGTTGCGTTTCTTATTGTTGCTATCGTTTCGTTGCGGAATTACACGTGCTAGTACTACCAGAGGGATTGAAATGCGTGTGGATCAGTACGCCGAAGCGACATGGGTGACGACGAACGGCTTATGAGTTCAAACGTGGGCCGTAACACGTCAGATAATGAAGTCAAGCCTGCCGACGTGGTGCGGATGCTCGGAAACATTATGGATAGCCTGGATAGGCTGAAAGTGTCGAACAGCAGCAAAGGGCAGCGCAAAAACGTCGCACCCAAGGTCAAGGGAAACACTAAGGTGATTCTGGCCTCCCATATAGACAGCGGTGACGACAACAGGGGTTTCGCCACTGGGCTATAGTGCAGGATGAATTTTGAAGGCATCAGCCATGCTGGCAATGATGCCTTCACTCGAATAGGAAACCGCGGTGCTGGTAGCCCGCATGTGCAGCCGCACAACGCGAACCAGCACCAGCAAGCATATGGTATGCATGGGCATGTGCCGACCCAAGGGCTTGGAGTGGCGCGTACGCCATCACCCAATCAAAAGATGCTACAAACCAAGCCTTTCGAGGGAAAAGAAGTTTACAAAGAGCTGGACTCTGGATTTTAAGCCTGGGGGCGCAAGTTTCTGTGCCAGATTAGCCGAAGCGGCTAGCGGTTTTCAATGGACCGAAGACGTCAAGTGATACCTGCTTGGTCTTTGTTTGGCGGGCCCAGCAGAGTCTTATTACAACCGGCAGGTAGAAGGGTGGTGGTGTGAAACACCAGCCCTTTGGTACGTCATGGACAAGATGTTGTCCGTTTTCCACGTGCAAGTGACCCCGGCGAAGGGAATGAAGGTTTTCATGGGAAAGAAAGCCCCTGGGAGGTCGTGATCGGGCCACGTTTTGTACCTGACTACTATTGCAGACGCATTCGGGTCGAATTGTGAGTCTTTAGTGTTTAACAACGTGGTATACCACGCGGCACCGGAGGTGAGGCAGATCCTCATCCCCAAGTACGACCACACAAGGCCTGATTATCTGCGTAAGCAGAAGAGCTGTGACAGTTTGCACAGGCGGTGGAGTTTAATGACCGGCCGACCAAGACTTCCCAAGGTGGAATAGTAAATTTGTTGGACAAAAAGGCGAAAAAATCAAGCAAGAAACGCGGTTGTTATTCATGCGGCGGAGAAGGGCATTTTAAAAGTATTGCTTGAAGAAAAAGCCGGCCAAGGAAGATTTTGCTCTTATGATCGTCGAGAGCGATGGGGAAATCTTACCAGATACGTGGGTCCTGGATAGTGGTGCCAGCATGCACCTGACGTCGGATTTGACGCGTTTAATTGATGTGAAAAATGTAAATCATCCGTGATACCAATCAGATGGAAAGAAATTCGTGATAACGAAAAAAACGCACGCTTATCATACACTTTAAGTGCGAAAAAAAGAGTACGCGTGTGAGGTGAAAACTGTTTATTACGTGGAAGGAGTGACGAGAAATATTTTTTCGTACGGAATTTCGAAGAAGGTGGACTTATTCTCTCGTATCTGGATGGAAAGAAAGCGCTGATTAAACGTGATTCCGGTGTTGGGATTGTTAGGGTGGATATAGACAGCAACGTCCTAACCGTTTAAGGATGGGGATAGGCCTAAGAAGGCCTACAAGTAAATGATTATGTCGGTGGACGCTGCGAACGATGCACATTTTGTGGCTAATAGAGATGTCCAGAGTGGAACTCTTATGCACTTCCACTCTCGGTTGGGGCATCTCAATTACGACACAATTATTGCACTCTCGAAAGATCCACAGTATGAATACGGATCTCGGACTACACGCGTCGCCACTGTGTTACGTGCGCGCAGGGCAAGCAGTCCAAGAACAAGCATTCTAAAAAAGACAGTGGATAAAATGCGCCGATCGATCGGATCGGTGGCGTGATCTGTTCCGACCTGAAGAGACCGATCACGCCGAGAAATCGTTTGGGGAATCGATATCTGGTCAATTTCATTGACTATAAAAGCAATTACATAAGATTTTTTTGGTTAAAACCAAGGATATGGCTGCCAAGAAATTCGAACATTTTTGGCGTTTTTCGAACGCAAGTTCAATTGCATGATACATGTCTTGAGAACAGAAGGCGGCGCAGAGTACAAGAATGTGGACTATTTTTGCCGAAGCACCGGCATTTCACGCCAAGTCAGCGAGGCCGTTAAACAGTCCATTAACGGCAAGGAGGAACGCATGCATCGGACCGTGATGAATATGGCCCGGTACATGTTGTTCGGAAGCGGATTGAATTTGTCTTTCTGGTGGGATGCGGCCGAGTACGCAGCGTACGTACTGAACCTCACCCCCACAAGCGCGAATCCAAAGCGGATGTCGCCGATAGAAGTATTAACAAGGATGAAGCCGAAGCTTGTCGAAATCGTGACGTTGGGTACCCGTGTACTGTGTACTTAAATTCGGGGACAAACACGTTTGCGCATCGCATCGCGCGCAAATTGGCGTGATAATTGGAAGAAGTGAAGAGACCAAGGGTTACAAGGTCTTTCTCAAGCGCGATCAGAATGTCACGGTGACGCAGAACGGTAAGAACGTGGAAACGCTGACCGAAGTGCAGAATCGTCATCTAAAGAATACATTGATGGATGAAGAAGAAAATGCAGCCCAAGGAGCAAACCAAGCGTTAGAAGGAGCTGCGGGCGCGTCAAACGAGCAGATAGTCGAAGAAAATGACGAAGGTCAAGGTCAAAGGCTTACGAGGATTCGAAAAAGAAAAAGAAGCCGCGTTGGACGAGAGACCGGCACGTCACGCGGCAATACGCCCAGAAGAAGTCTTAAGAAGAAATTAAAATGAAAAATAACGACGAAGAAGAGAAGCGTCGAGTGATGAGCCTGATTACGGAAGGTGAGCCGAAGAATTATCGTGAAGAGATTAATCGTAAGGACGCGGACAAGTGGGTTCAAGCAATGAAGGAGTAAATTCAAGGGTTTAAAGATAATCAAGTCTGGTATGTAAATTAAAAGACCAGCTGACGTGAAACCACTACACACGAAGTGGGTTTTTAAGTTAAAAATGGATGCAAACGGATATTTGGAGCGCCACCAAGCTATACTAGTGGCCAGCGGTAACGAACAGCGTTTCGGGGTCCACTACGAGCTAACATTTGCAGCGGTCATGGAAATGACCACAGCTCGATTCATCCTTACGCTGGCGAGCAAGTGTAATGTCCAAGCAATGTATGGGGATATCCCCAATGCTTACGTAAAAGCGTTGGAGGATGAACATGATATTTTTATACACGCCAAGTGTAATGTAAATTGAACGGAAAGAATTAAAGGCTTTGAAAGTTGAGAACATGCAGCAAGTGGTTTTGAAATTAAAAAAAAACGCTCTACGAATTAAAGCAAGCCGGAAGGCAGTGGAGCCGCTTGCTACACTCCAAGTTAATTGACTTCAGTTAAGTGCAGAGTTTTACCGATGGATGTCTGTATTTTAAAAGTATTGATGAAGATACCGTGGTTGTTGGCGTCTATGTTGACGATTTGTTGATTACTGGAACCAAGGAGGAGTGCGTCAAAAGATTTTCCTTGGAATTGGAGGATTTGCAAATTATAAGTCTAGGTTGCGTTTCGTTTAAGTATGTGCGTCATTTACAGTGAAAATGACGGATATTTGTTAGACCAAAAGGTGATGATTATGGACTTGCTCAGAACATATCACATGGAAAATTCAAACGCTGTTAAGACGCCAATTGGGGACGAATATAAAAACGAAGCGTTAAAGCGTCAATAAGTGCTGAAAAATGATGCTAGCGACGGTGAACCGTCAGTGAAGCCATTTCAATCTTTGACTGGAAGTCTACTGTGGCTTGCGCGCCGTAGTAGGCCATACATTGCCTACGCAGTGCATAAGTCCACGCGCAGGGCGCATGTGCCGACAAAATTTGACTGGATTACTGAGAAGAGAATACTGCGCTTTTTAAAGGGAACTTGCGGATTGAAATTGCAAATGGAAGTGAATTCTGAGTGGAAGACCCACGGAAGATATGAATGGGAAATTTCGAGGTATTCGGATGCTGATTCGGGGGGGGGGGGAAGATGACCGGAAATCTACGAGCGGTGGAATCGTGATGATGGAAGGAATTGTGATACATTGGATCTGCAAACGACAGTCATTTGTGTCGCTGTCCACGATGGAAGCAGAGCTTTACGCTGCATCGGTGTTGGAATGTGAATTGATTGGTTTCATGGAGATGACAAAGGAAGTTATACTTCGTGTGGAAGTCCCGATGATGTTGCGTTGCGATAACCAAGCGGCGATAAAGGTGATCAGTGGAGATGGCAAGAGTTCAAGAACAAGGCACATTGATATACGGGTAAAATTTTTGATTTCTAAGGCTCAAGATGGTTTGATTACACCTGTTTACGAACCTACGGACACCATGTTAGCCGATGTTTTGACGAAGGGGTTTGGTCCGGAGAAGCCGAAGCGTATGCAGCGGGGACTTGGATTGACGGCGATCAAGATGGAGTAGGCGGATTTCTGTGGAAAGTCAAGAAGGAGTGTTGGATGGGCGCGCAATTCCTGCGGCACCTCGCGTCGCGTGAATTGTCAACTTGGCGACTTTTCGATGAAATCGTGGTGTGTTGTACATAACTTAAGTTAAGTACAGCAACTTACATATATGCATATTAGTAGTTTAAGTCTAAATCTTAACACTGATAAACTCACTTTTGATTTTGATTTATTTCGGTCACGTGATTGTTGTGGAGTGGAGTACGCCGTGCTTACGGCAGGAAGTTTCTCTTGATTATCTCGTGGTTTGTGGATTGTGTTACGGTCTCGCTTCAAGTTTCGTGGTACATTAAGTGGATTTAACGTGGATAATACAGATTGTTTGCGTTTTATTGCTGGTGTTGCGTTTCTTACTGTTGGTATCGTTTCGTTGCGGAATTACACGTGCTAATACTACCGAGGGATTGGAATGCGTGTGGGTCAGTACGCCGAAGCGACATGAGTGACGACGAGCAATAAGGGGCAGCGCAGTACATACTATCTGACCTGACACTTTTGATCAGATATTTTGCTCGTCGATAAGCGCGAAGGGGGGGGGGCGCTGCTCGGCCGCCGCTAGACGTGATGAGTAGTCGTTAAAACGAATGCGGATATATGATAGAGATAGAAAGATTTCTAATCTTAAACTTCCTTTAATTCACTAAGAGAACGATAAACTTGAAATCTTCCCACATGTATCCACGTGCATTTATAGCCAATCCGTTTCCGTATTCCGAATATACAACGTCCAAAAAGTGACAAATTTCGACATTGGGTGCTCGTGTTCTTCGATTTCTTGTGAAAGTTTATCTTACTCGTCTATTCCCGCGACATTCAATTGGTTCCTTGATTCGGCAGTATATGCAATTTGAAAGTGTATACATTTACAGATCTCTCTATCTCCTACTTACGAGGACAAAGGCTCGGAGTCTTCAGACAAGAGCTCAGAGAAAGAAGGAAGTTGGCTATAGCGACGAACCATGAGCTGCTCGTCGTTTGGGGACACGATCGTCTCTGACCAGCGATTCGGAACGTCTCGATACGCTTCCGAGTCGTATTTTTTCCAGCCATTTCTCGTTCTCGGAGTCATGGACGATGCATCAAGAAACGAAGACTCCGATCCGTGCCGTTTCATTTGTCGATCAGGACCCTTTGCGTGCCAGTCGTGCAGCGTCGATGCATCCGAGCTTTCACTTTCGCTATCATCGTCCTCCACATGCTGCACGCCTTCGAAATGCAACACGTCACGAAAACAAGGCTCCGACACGTACTCGAGTCCTTCCGTGGCCCCAGCAGCGCCCGAGGGCTGGAGATCTGTAAACACGTTTCGTGCGCCCTCCGCGTCCTTGTGCATTAAATGGGGAAAATCCAGGAGGTCCATGTCACTAAAAGTGTCCCAATCGGCCACGCCGTAGATGGAATTCGCGCGCAATATAAACTTGGACACTGTGCGCGTCTCCATCTTGTCGTAAACTGGCCGAGCGACGTCCGACCGATCGTCGGAGGTCATAGACTTTAACTGCATCGAGGTGGAGCTACTCCTATCGTCGTGAGACGGCATCGACTTTCTCTGATCGCGAGGATGCCGAAAGTCATGATGACTGCTGTCCGAGCCGTTCGAATGTGCCGGTCCACTTCCTCGTAACGCAGAAGTATCGCGCGATCGTTGCGAAATCATTTGAAAAGCCTGAAACGCACTCGACGTCAGATCCGACAAGTCTCGATACTCGTGACACGGTTCGCGGGTCGTGAGTGGGTGCGCAATCGTATCTCGACATGTCTGCACGTTGTTGCTGGGGCTGCGCGCAATCTCTAGCGCAGACGCTTCCATCACCTTGGTCGAAGCTACCCGTCGCGTCTCGTCGGTCACGTGGAAGCTCCGACCGCCTTCTTGTGCGTCTACTTGCATGGCACCCATGGCTAAGCGCAGCGCATCGTCCTCTCGCTTTCCCACGTCGTTGCTTCCATGTCGCTCGCGAGTTCCAAGGGCTCCAGCACGATGCGAGCTTTTAGGTACTTGACGTTGAGTGGAAGGATCGGAGTCAACGCTCATGCTCAACGAATGGCATCTCGTCCGTGTCTCGTGTTTCCAATCAACGAGGAGCTGCTCATACGATTCCAAGCCATCTTCGTAATCACGTGATACTGTAAATCGAGGACTCGGCGCGTCCATCGGTTGTGCCGTTGCGTCTTCATGATGCCAGCAGTGCTCCTCAGCCCAGTGGCTCAAACGAACCATCTCACGTCGATCCAGTTGATACTCATATGACTGAGTCCGTTGTTTTGTCCTTACGAGCAGATCCGACAGTGGGACTTGACCGTCTAGCGTCCATCGATCTGCTGCGTTGTTTCGTACAAAGTCCAGACTAGCTCGTCGCTCCAACGTCTCGTACGCTTTCACGATACTATCGAACGAGTGCGCTCGTTTCGTGCGTGCGAGCTGACGCCGTTTGTTCGCACACTGAAGCTGCTGTGCCCGACACGTCGTTTCTTCCTCGTACATTTTCGTCAGGACATGCGCGCGTGCACTGGGCCCGTGCTCTTCATCTCGTACCTCATCTTTCCCACGAAAAGACGCACGACGACGGTTTCCAATCTCCTCCATCTCGTGGACCGCGTCGTTCCTGGCTACCACTTCAGTCCCATCGTCCGTCTCGAGAGAACATTCACGCAACGTGGGCCTGTTTCCCACGATCGACGTGGCACTCGACGCATCATCATCGTATACGCGGAGCATGTCGCTTCCCGTGCTCTTGTGCATGCCATGGACGTCCTCGCCCCTCGATCCACTCGCTGCTCGAGCCGCCGCGGCACATTCTACACACACACGGACCTTTTTTCGTCCGAAATAGTCCGTGCCACATGAGGTACACACCACTTTGCCACCGAGACGACGACGCTGCAGCATCATGCACGTGTCAAGAGTAGTAGTTCAACTTTCGCGGAGCCTGCAAGAGCAAGTAGCACTGACACGTGCGAGCCACGGCAAGTCCACGTAACTAGCCGAAAAGAAACGACGAAGGAGTGTACGTGCGGCAGAGTGAAGGCAGCGTTTTCGTAGAAACGGCGTGGAACCGCTTGTGGCTAAAAAGTGGTCGACGGACGTTTTACCCTGCACCCTAGAGCCGGGTGAATCTGATGTTTCAACGGTGGAAAAGGGGGGACTACAGTCGTCATAAGAAAGGGACCTCTCCTCTCCCATGCAAAAAGGTAAGTGGAGTCGTATACCACTCATTTCAGAGTATACCGCTCGAACTAAATGATTTGTAAAGCTAATGCTGCGATGGTCTACAGGTAGTGCTTGCAGCGTCTACATGGACTATATTCTTACACTCGTAACAAACCAATGCACAAACGATTTGGCGCACCGCGTACACTGCATGTGGTTATGATACCAGATGGGAGCCGGTTCATGTCGCTCAATCGACAGTGTGCAATAACAGGTTGTACCTATCTATCCTTTTTGACGGTGTCAGCGTATACTGACCCCTCCATCTCGGTAACTGACTCCCGTCATGAGATTTTATAAAAAATTCAACTTTTCCCCCGAACATTCTATTACAAAATGACGGCTGAATGAGGGTTCTGTGGCCTGGGAATCCATTGGTGGGTTAAATGTATCTCGTATAGCCTTCTTCTTTTTGCTATTTCGGGACCTCTAATATACAAAGGGTCGCATGTCGTAGCAGTAGCCATGCCCCTACTCACCTGGGGATTATGGCATTGGCCGCCTTCAAAAATAGGGCCGTCACGTGACGGTTACTGTAACTGTTGAATTTGTTATAAAATCTCATGCTATGCCACCGGGGGGGGGGTCAGTTTACAGAAATAGAGGGGTCAGCAGTATACGCTGACCCTTTTCGACGTTAGTTTTTGAAAAAGAACAAGTATACTACGTCATGTAAGATCATGTCTAAATTAAGCAGGTACTACTTATAGTAGTCACCATGTAGGATTCCAAGTCCCACTGTAATGCCACATTAACCAACGCATATGACTTCGGCACCACCTAATGCAGCCGAGAAACGTTCTAAATCCAGTCGCAAACGCGACAAGATACACACACAACGAGCTCCTTTGTCACGAGGCTTCCTGGAGCACCGGATTAGTAATCCACTGGCCGTCGAACAGAACCGTCCCACCAGCCTTCACTGCCCTACTTCCATTCGCGCAACACTGACAACTGGCCTTGGTCCTCCCATTCCCACCCATAACCTCAGGTGAGCCACACACGCGGCAACACCCTGCACCGCGTCGGGGCGAGCTCCTACTTTTGCCTTCGTTCGTGCTCCCGCGTGCTTTTTCATTCGTTGGCACCCACTCGCCCTGCGACGTTTCCATCAACTCGAGACCTTCCCGGGTCGTTTCATCAAGCGATTTGGTTGGTTTCCGACGAGCTTGTTTCGCGGCAGCAACATGCGCCTGCTGCTGTCGCTGCTGCTCAAGATACTGCTCTTTCATCCCAGCCGAGACTACCCCTTGGTCACTGGGTCGTTGTTGCTGATTACGACGCAGCTGCTCCAGTTCCGTTTGGCGCTGTTGGATCTGCTGAAGCGCTGACGTCGTGGGCGCCCGTTGCTGCTTGTGCGACTCTGGGCGCTGGACTGACGGCTGTCGACAATCCGCTTCCTGTGCTTGCTCCAAAGTGTCATCCGTCAGCTGCTGGTCTCGCCACCAGCGCGTAATATCCGTGGTAGTGCGGATTTCACCCAATCCATCGATCGTATGCTCTTCATAGTCCGACAGATCACTGTCCCGATAGTCCGAAGAGAGCCGCGCACCAGCTTCCGCTGTGAGCCGAATGACATTCTCCTCCTCGGTATCGCTATGTTCTTGATTACTACTGACCTCGGATGATAGAAACGAAGGATAGCGATCGTGAAGCGTTCGCTTGTCACTCTCACATCTCGACACTCGTCGAGCTCGCTCGTCCCTCGCTACCTTGAGCTCGACCTGCGCTTCTGGCTTTACCACTTTCGAGACCGGCATACGACTAGGAAACGCCTCGGTCCTCCACTCGTGCTTGTCCGACATAAGCTCGCGCTGCTGCGACAACGGCGTGCGTTCCTGCTGGGGCAAGCCCGCATCGCAGTCATCCACTTGCATCTCGTCCCAGTGTGTTGTCGCACGTACACTGAGCTCCGTGACGTGCAACTCGGTATCCCGCTTGCGATCCTCCTGTTGCAACGAATCGCACGGCTGCTCGACCATGGAGACCGAACGCTGTCGAGGGCGTGGCGGCAATAAATTCGGGTGCGTGACCCCCACGACTTCCGTGATGGGCCCCGTGTTGGCCCGTTGAATCGGGCACGTCCCGGCCCGTGGCATGTGCGCCGAGGTATGCGACTGCTTCGCCTCGGCGGAACACACGGTACAAATGCATACCTTCGTGCGACCGACAACCGGCACATCGAGCCACCAGTCGTCACTACATCGTCGACACACGCCTTCGCCGCACTTGCGACAGACATAGCGCTTTGATTTCGTCTGCGTGTGCGTTATCGCTGCGATCGTATCGCGCAAGCCACGCGAGACGAGAAATTCACGGAAACATAAATGGCAGCTGCTTCGTGTGCGCTTCTTGGCCGGGATATCTAAATCGCCCAAGAGCGGACTACTACTGAGTCGCTGTTGCTGTAACAATTTGTCCACCGTGGCCAACGCCGCCACGCGCTGCGCCAAGAAGCCTGGCTGTAAGAGTTCCAACGCCATGCGACCTTTCAGGTCGAGCTCCACGGTATACGTGACACTGAGCACACCCGGCTCGTCCGTCTCGACCGCGGTGAGTCCCGATCGGTAAATACTTGCTCGTACAATCCCATGCTCCTTCTCGAGCGATGGACAGCATGGCAACTTTAACGAATGGAGGGATCGCACCCATCCACGTCGTCCTCGTGCATCGGTAAATTCTTTTTGACACTCCAAGTAACAAAAATCGCGGTTTCGAAAGATCTTGGAGGGCGACGCGACTAATGCCCACTTGATGCCCACATACCGGCGTGGCTGGAGTCCTGACGGTGCGACTAGCGTATACAGCGTCGAGTGGCGCACCAAGTCGGCATTAAAGAGCAGTAAATGGTCCGCTGCTTCTCGACTGGAATCCAACTTGAACAGTAGCGCAAACTCCTCGATACTCGCGTGGACGTCATCACTCACGGCACGGACGCACGTGGCATCGTTTGGTTTGTTCGCGTCGCCTGCCGTGGCACGTAGAACGTGGACATTTCCCGCCGTGCCGCGCGGTCGTTGCACGGGGCGCCATACGACCGAGCCCGACTCGTCCTGCATCAGGGTATCCTTGATCAGCGCATTCGAGGTCTCATTCGCCACGCGTACGAGGTGCTTTTTCATCCGCGGCTCGAGCTCGAGCCGAGGAAACAACTCGTCCACGGGGGGTAACTCGGCGCGCGACTTGGCAGGCGCCACGGACGGCGGCGGCACGGGCCGCGACATGTTGCGCGTCATCGTGTGCGGGATGGGAATCGTTGCGTGGCCCCTTGCGCTGTGACCACGAGGTGGCTTGGATGCGTCCGAGAGGTCCACCGATTTCGGCCTCGCACCGATGCTACGGGGCCGCAGGTCAAACCGCATGACGTGAGAAAGTCGACAAATGCCACTGGGGATTTTCGGTGCTCTGCTTTCGAGACTGGCTCTGGCGAGAATTGTGACGTTGTATGGATGGCGAGTAGCCCGAGAGAATAGATGAGACGCATGCTGATTGGCCCAAACGGTCTCTCTGATCTGAGAAAGGCCGTGATCGACACGGGCGGTTTGTATGGCCGGTGAGTGACTAATCGCACGACGGAGAGAGGTGCAGACAGACGACAATAGCGGACACATTCGGAGGACATGGACCTTGGGCTCGGTGTTTTCTGGATAATACTCGTATTAAGTATGTGTCGATGTTGCTGCCACACCTCTCCACTGCACGTACGGTCTGGTCATGCACCTTTCCTCTGGTCGTACGCCGTACAAACGATTTTCTCGCTTGAAACCTTGTCTCTTGCAAACTGTATGCACATGAGACAGTTGGCGTCCCACGATTTACATTTTCATAGTAATATAGTAAGAGGTGTGGTGGACCTTACTGGAGAGAGTCACCATCATACTCATTGGAATAGAAAAGTTCACGCTGATCATCTGTTTCTAACACCATAAGGTTACGGAGAAACCACGGGGTTGCGTGTCTAGTCTCTAGAGTGATATTCAGTAGGAAGCACTGTTTGCCATGGCAAACAGTCTCAAAAAAAAAACGACTAATCGATAGCAACTGGTTAACAAAAGTGCAAATGCATACCGAACGCCCTCCCTTCCTTTCGTCTTCAGGGAGCATGTATTCAAGTCGTTACGGGGAGCATTAGAGGGATGGAACGTGTTGCAGAGTGAGCAATGCTGATTCTTCTGTGCGCGGAATGCCAGCATGCCCATTCAATTGGGGATGGAGGACTTGAGAGACAGCGTCACTTTGGTAGTGGTGACAGACCATCAAATTATCGCAGGGGATGCAAGTGGTCGACCATTGCTTTGATTTAGTCTATCTAGCTACTATCAAGAGGTAGATTATTGCGTCACACACACATTTGTCGATGGCGCGTTCGTTGTGCGAACGTATGATCTACGGGTGGGACCTCGTTTCCGCGAGCAAATCGATCGTACGGATTCAGGATACACTCACGCGAATTGGTCCAATTCGATGCTTGATGCTGCCGATCACCCGTGGTGTGACAGTTGCGCACGCTCCCGATGTCCATTTGTTCTCGCTGGATGTCTGGCGAGCTGACGGAGCTGAAGTGAACTGGTTAGAGCAATAGCAGTATATAAGCCGCTTCTTACAAGCTCTCACTCATGATGCGAAGCGATCGTGGACACAGTGCCCTGGACTACAAACAATTGAATGTGACTTCTCAAGTGATGGAGCATTTGCGCTCAGTGGTTCCGAAAAAGGCAAAGTTTTGTTGGTGGATTTCCTTGTGGAATCAAAGCAAAAACGCATTCGGTTTGTTGCACACAAGAAACCAGTGCGAGCACGAACGTTCCACCCCGAGAGAAGCTTGTTTGCTACTGGCTGTCTCGATGGCTCTGCAAAAGTTCGGTCCAAAACAATTAAGTTCCGCGCCTTAGACTGTACTTCAGGAGAGAGTCATCATGTGCTGCTTTTCTTTTTGAAGTCTCGTTACATATCTTGTCTACGACAGCGTAGAGCGCATGCAAACGATAGTCATAAGGAAGTCGTTCGCGCTCGTCTCTGTTGAAATATGGCGAAACAAGCATCATGGCACAATTTCGGAAAATAGGTGTACTCAAATTTGGATTCTGAGATTGACTATTATTAAGCTTATTCAAATATATTCACTTTTACATGTTCTTTATTTGGGACTGAACGCTTACGTTTTAATTGCGCCTGTGACCCCTTGCGCTTGCGCTGGGCAGACTGAGCGAATACTGTAGGAAGAAGCAGGTTGTAATGTCCTTTGTCGTATTGTATATATGCGTAGCTACTGGACCGATTAGAATCCCGTTAAAGTCTTGTTCCCTGTCGCGTTATTGTCAGGTAACTAACTGTCTTGAAACTAGGCACACGTGGCACTCGTATGGTAAAAATAAAAGTGTATTATGTAACGTTACCTAAGTGTCCAGTCCCACTAATATGCAACTTGAGAGTCTCCTGATATGCAACTTAACAGTCTGTCGCGAGACGGCCGTCGCGAGATGGCCGTCGCACTTGCATCTGATCGGTCGAAAAAAACAATATATACTCCCTTATCAGCCAATGGGGTTTCATCATAATGGTAAAAGGTTAAAGCCAAAATGGTTACACGTATTTCCAACACTCCTCCTGAAACACCGGAGGCTGCATTTTCGTCAATCCAACATCAATCTAATGCATCTTCGTCAATCCAAATCAATCCTCAATCGCAATCATTTTGTCCGATGCACCAATCAACTCCTTAGCGCTGCCCTAAACACACGAAACTCCTCCTTTTTCCATCAAATAAGAAAAGCAATGCCATGTTCGCGTATTCGAAATGCTTTATCCCCCTAGACAACATTCTTGCTCACATCCGTGGTCCCATCTTCCACTATTTGTTCGATAATGACATCCAGCGTCTTTCACAGCAGCTCGGGCGTTGGGCAACCGCTTCATTGTATAGAACCTGCAAATTCTTCAACTCGGCTGTCCGTGCCTCCCAGTCCGCCGCGAGCTTTTTCACCAGAGCCTCGTTCCTTGTTTCCTCATTTATCGCTTTTTCACGCTCTAGTTGGAATCGATTCATTTCACTTTGCATCTTTTGCAGCTGACGCGTAGCTTCCTCCTTCTCACGAGCGCGGCTTTAACAGAATCGTGGCATTTTCCAACTCCTTCTCAAGTTCCTTGTCCGGACCCTCACTCGTACACCGCAAATCATGGAGTTGCTGCGTCAATCGTTCAATTTCTTCCGTGTACGTACGTGTGGCCTCTTGTGTCGACAAAAGAAGAGCTGCATGCTTAGTCATCACGTCGTGGGCATTCTGCTTTGTCAACTCGAGCTCGCTAGTCAAGGCCTTAATCTGCTCATTCAAGCTTGTAGCCCTCGAATCTGTATTACTTGCAGACAAATGCAGCGCCTTCAGCTCAGCCAATCTGTCCTCGTTGAATTTATTGGTCGTCTCTAATTCTTGTTCCAGCGTCAGAATTCGCTTCCCAGCGCTCGAACCTTCGCGTCGGCCACATTCAATTCACTTGTCAGCTTTTCTACTTCAGATTTCGACTTCTCAAGCTCGGCCTTGGCGCCTTCCACTTCGCCACTTACACTAGTAAGCAGAGTAACGTGTTTTTTCAACTTGGACTCTGCTTCCTGACTATATTGCTTGACATTGAAACGCTCTTCGTCAAGTTCGGTTTTATCTTGGCATTTGCCACATTTTTTTCTTCAGTCAACGATGGAATGGTTTCAGCCAGTTTTTTCTGCATGTCACAAAGCTCTTGCTTTGTCTTGTGCATCTCTTTGTTTTGGAGTGCGTCGCCTGCTCCTCCATCTCTTCATTCATCTCAATTATCGAACCATCAAGGTATGCAACATCTCAGACATCATGTCCTCTTCTTTCGTGTTTACGATATCTACTCCCAGCTAATCTACCAACTCAACGCGCTTGCTATCACTCGTCGTTACTTTCAACTCTTCTATCTTTTTCTCCTTGTTCTTCTTGTTCTCTATCTTTGATTTTAACTCCTTCAGAACCGTCTGCTCGACAATCTGATTTTCTCTTTTGTTGTCATCAAACATGCTAATGCCTTCTTTGTTTGTCCAATCTGCGGTCTGTTTGTGCTCTATTGGTCCATAAGCTTACGCGTGAATTCATTATGTTCACTAGCTTGAGCATCCACTTTAGCACGAGAAACCGCTCGATCTTCTTTACAGCGCTTTAGTATCTCGGTCGCTTCCTTCAGTTCATCTGATTTATCTGCAAGAAGAGCCCTCGTCTTCTCTAGCTGCGTCTCAAGAGACCCGCTCTCCTCCATTTTCTGCGTCTTTTCGAGGTTCAGCCGCTCAACTTGTTCCTGCATCTCTTCAATTGCACGCGCATGCGACTTCTCAAGAGTTTCCACCTCAGTAGAATGCAATTTTACTAGGATCTCCTTATCTTTTCTTAATACATCAATTTTGGTCTGAAATAAATGCAGCTTCCTTGAATTCTTCACTTGGACTTTTGCGTGGAGTGTATCTTCGGAATACGGAAACGGATTGACTATAAATGCATGTGGATACATGTGGGAAGATTTCAAGTTTATCTTTCTTAGTTAGTTTAAATAGGGAATTGTTAAATCGACGTCCTGTTAAATCGACGCCTTTCCAGGATTAACCTTGATGTGTGGCACATAGAGCTCTGCGGTCAGTGTCTGGCAGATCTGGACAAGATCTGGTACGATCCAGGGTACGATATTCAAACTCCGTTCTTGATCAAAACACTTGTTGACTTGCTATGCACTTGATCGCGCCAGAAGAGAAGACCTACGCTACCTACGATGAACTTTTTACCTCCGTGAAATCTTTTGGGCACATGCAAGGATATACGATTGCGACTAGGACCTCCTTGCATCAAGGTCGCAAAAACTGGTTAAAATGCAGTCGGGGAGGGCTCCTGAGCAAGTTGCAGAAGAAGATCGTCTACGAAAAGGAGCTACAAAACTCTGCGGTTGCCCGTTTCTGCTGTATCCACAAGTATTGAAAGATCGTCTTTGGCACTTGACGGTCAAATGCGGCGAACATGACCACCCTCCGGCCCTGGATATAGCAGGTCATGCTGCAGAAAGCTGCCGCACAAGCTTCTTCAAGTCCCAGTGAAGGCAGTTCATCCAGCAGTTCATCATCAGAGCAGCAGCAGCTTGGACAGCGACACAGATTCAGATTAGATGCAGCCGTCATGCACTATCGTACACCACACTTCTTCATTTTAACATCAAAGATTTTACTCAGTAGAATGAGTAGAATGTATTGGTCTAAACTCGCTGGATGGCGTAATCCTTTGAGTATACAGAGTATATAGAGTATATAGATTAGATCGATGGATGGAAACAGGGCGTAGATTTAACAAAAATTAATAATAATTTCAAAAGAGCGTGGATTTAACATTTTTGGGGGCGTCGATTTAACAATTCTTTTTAAATAAGTTTAAGATTAGAAATCTTTCTATTTCTATTATATATCCGATTTCGTTTGAACAATTTATCGACTACTCGTCACGTCTAGCGGCGGCCTAACAGCGGCCCCCTTCGCCCTTATCGACGCACATACTATCTGATCATAAGTTTCAGCTCAGATAGTATATTCTGCACTGCCCCTTATTTTCCTAAAGGTTATGAGCCCAAAAGAATAATCGGCAGAAGTGATTTTTTCTCATCTATTTTGTGGTTTTACGAGTGGATTATTCTCACTTGCAGTCACGTTTGGAAGTAGTGGAAACTACCTCACTTTTGGAGGGATGGTGGATATGTTTTTTCGTTTGGTTTGGTCTTTCGTTTCTAATTTTTGGATTAAAATGAACGAAGATGACAAAAAACGTAGTGATGACTGTGAAATGGAACAAATTGTGGCCCTGAAGGCTATTTTAGACAGCCTTAAAAAAGTTCAGGCACGGCTTTTGTCTGTAGGAGAGGCTCAAGGCCGGATGTCCGTCGCGAGCACAGTTTCCGGGTCGAAGAAAGACTCCTCGGTAGCTGCCCGGAACAGTGTGTTCCGGGAAACGGTCATCAAATGACTTTCGACACCTTAAATGGTTATTGTGGTATAGAGATTGATGATGCGCCGCGTGGAAATTCGGCCAGGTCCCCACCAAATGTCAAAGATGTGATGCCTGATATGGGTGGCATCGGTGCGCCGGCTGAAAACGTGCATGTTCCACTTTTTGGTCTGGCTGGTTGCAAAGATACCAAAGGTCGGCATTGAAAAGTTCTCGGGTGCGGAGATATACCGGGACTTTGTGCCGGCTTTAATCAATGGTTATTATAGAATCGATTGGTATCGCCAAAATTTCATCTGTTTTTGATGGCGGAAGCTTGAAGATGAAGGAACTGGGGGAACATCTCGAAGGAACGGCCGCTGAGTATTTCCGCTTTAACGTTGGAACGTGGTCGCTGATGTCCCCCTTTTTGCATTCCGTCCTGGACCAAATGTATAGCGCATTTAAGGTGAACATCTCTCACCACTAAGCTGCTATTTGGTTCACCTTGGAGAAGAGTCCGAAAAGGAATTGGACCGAGCACTACCTGTACCTAGTAGCTATGGATCGGGAACGTGGGTCGGGTGGAAAGTTGGTTCTTGAAAATATCGTCAAAGTCGCCTCGCCACATCTGAGGTCGTAATCATGACCGGGTATGATCTAATGCGTACGGATAAGTTGTGCCATGCGCAAGAATTGATATCATGTGTGCAGGAATTAGAGGACGATGTTTTCAGAGGAAAAATCAGACAAAAATGCGCGCGAATTCGGTGGTTGAGACCGAATCAAGAAAGAAGTGCTACGTATGTGGAAATTCCGGACACATTAAAAGGAATTTCCCAAAAGAAGGTAAGAAAAGAAGGTCTGCCCCGTAAGTAATCCAGGAAGCCGATAATATATGGAACGGAAACGTAGATTTGTCAAATACAGAGATGATGGAAGAGTCCACAGCTCGACTGATTACAGGTGTTATTTCACCTTAACATCTGTGGATCAAGACAGTGGTGCTAGTAGACACCTTGTCATTGATGAAACTTTACTTGAAGAGGCGGTCGATTGTAGACCGACCGGTGGATTTACTCTCCCTGACGGTGGAAGGTTATTTTTTCTAAAGTCGAAAAGATAACGCTACGTACACCGGAAGATGAATCCATAACCATTGAATTGTCTAAAGTGTATTTCGCCCCCAAATTAGCCATGAACCTCATTTCGCTTGGCAAGTTTCGGGGAAAAGGATGCACAATATCGGACAGTGGAAATTGATTCGTATTGAAGTGTAAAGATGAAGCTCTATTTCCGGTTCAAGTCTGTGGTTCTATTTTCGTTGCGAATTTGCCGGAGATGCGAAGCGGCTGCACGCAACAGTTTTCTATCATGCTGCTGAATACTGTTGCGGAAATATACACAAGAAGGTATCTTGTATCATTTCCACGTCCTCTTGGGTAATTTGGCTTACGATTGTAAAACTGGCCAAGACCTCATGTCAGGCATGGTATGGACAGGTAACAGTCGTCCAAATAGCCAGACCTGTGCAGAAAGCAAAGGAATAAGAAAAATAGCCCAAGAAGGATTCCAATAAACTCGTATATCGAACGAGTTGGTGGCGTGATCTGCGGTAAACTTTAAATGTACGATTACAGCGCGCGATAGGCGAGGGTATCGTTCTCTTTGTGCACAATTTTTCGAACTACGTACGAGTTTTTGCTGCTCGAACAAAGAACCGAACGGCGATAGTATTAGAACATTTTTGACGTGGTTGGAAAATGCATTTTAATGTAGAATTCGTGTGGTACGAACTGATGAAGGTGGTGAGTACCGGAATGTAGATTTGTATTGCCAACAAATCGGGGTACGGAGACAGGTAACGGAGGCTGGAAATCCAGCCTCAAATGGAAAATCCGAGAGAGCGAACATACTATTATTAACATGGTCCGATGCATGATCTTTGGGTCTGATATACCGCTAGTGTATTGGTCGGAGGCAGCTGAGTATTCGTCTTATATACTCAACCGAACCTCTACGCTAGACAATCCCGGAAACCTATCCCAGCACGAGATGTCGACTGGTAAAAGGCCATCACTCACGGAAATTGTGGTTTTCGGATCGCCCTGCATGATTTGGATGGATCCAAAAAGAAGGCACTTCCAAAGCAAGCCGAACGTGCATTAATTATAGGAAAAAGTGACGAGACTAAGGGATTCAAAGTACCCCTAGTCAAAGACAAAGTGGTTACTGTCACTCGTCATGTCAGCGACATCTAAATGCTTGACAAAGGGGCGAGTAACAAAATTTCGGAAAGTCTCGAATTATCGGTCCAGGAGTAGCTAATACAGCATGCTGAATGTCGAAGCAAGGCAGGCCAGCTCCAAGAAGTTTTAAATTCAAATCAAGTTTCAAAAAAAAGGGACTTCCGAAAACAGTGAACATCCTAGAAGGTTGGGACGAAGAAAAGAGACCCCAAAAGCGATTACTTTGGAAAAATCAAGGAAGAAACAGATACGAAAACTGGGTTGTCTCGATTGAAGATAAAAGACAACCCAATATGGAAAAAACGTTTTGAAAGTGATGCTACGGATGGAAGGTCGCTGTTCTCATAGCAGTATGCGACAGCATAAATCTCGAAAGATGTTTACATGAGGCGATAACAGATCCGAAGTCCTACAAAGAGGCCCATCAAAGAAGAAATGCTGACATGTATAAGTTAGCTTAGCAAACTGAACTGATGTCTTCTGAGGACCTGGGGACGTGGAAGTTGGTGAAGAGGCGACCTGAAAAGTTCCCTCTACCAACAAACTGGGTAAATAGAATCAAGTTGCGCTCGACGGAACTGTTAGAGCTATACAAGTCACGCTTGGTTGCAAGAGGCGAAAAGCAGGTGCATGGGTAGGATTACTTATCCACGTATTAAACTGTTATGGAAATCAACAACATGAAAATAATCCATGCCATATCACACATTGGTAGAATGCCAGCGCGGCACGGTGATGTACCCAGCGCCTACCCAAAGACAAAGACAGAAGATGGATACGATTAGCTTTGAAGGTGACACAGGGTATGACAATTACACAGGACACCCTAAGCATTTTTGGAGTAAATTGAAGCGACGAATTGGTGATAAAATTTGAAAAAAATGTATGGATTAAAGCAAGCGAGAATACTTTGGCAACAGCTTCTTTGAGAAATTCTGGATAAAATGCAGTTCACGCAGTGTGTTACGTACACTTGCGCTTTCGTAAATAAATTTGAGAATAAAACCATTCTAGTTGGTTAATATGTGGATGACCACATATCAACCAACTAGAATGGTTTTATTTTAAAGATTGTTCACCGGGACCACGACCGAAGGGGTTGATTGTTTTTTAAAAGATACGGCATTCATCGACTTAAAAGATTTGGGTGCCGCGGAAAAGTTTTTTGGGGATTCGGATAATGGGGAATACTAGGAACGGTTTTACGATGGACCTGGAGGCTGCTGTTGATGAGCTCCTAAAGTCACATGTCCTAAGTAAAGTAACTCCGGCAAGGACACCCGTTCCCGATGTAGAATGAATTAAGGAATTACAAGAACTGTTGCAAGCAAAGACACGTGAGAATTCGCCATGTGTCAAGAGTTTTCAGTCAAAAAGTTAGAGTTGTTTTACTCTGGATACATCGTTTCAAGCGACCGGAGATCTCGTTTGCCGTGCAATGTGCAGCGAGGCAGACCCACGCATGATTTTAAAGCGGCGAAAGGAGTGGTAAAATATCTCACGGGAAACAAATCTTTAAAGATCCATTTGAAGCAATATGATGAGTTGCCTATGCAAATTCAAATCAAATGCTACACGGATGCAGATTTTGCCGCTGATGAGCTGGACCGCAAAGTGTCAGCGTTGCGGTAGTTTATGAACGGAAATATTAAATTTTGGTAGTGCAAGAAGGATAGGACGTTCCTGATATCCACAGCAGATGCTGAATTTGTTGGAGAAGCAGTTGGTGGCAAGGAGGCTCTTTCGGAAACGAATTGTTTTACAATATTGTAATGCACACCAAGACACATTTAGTGATGAAGATTGACAACCAAGCAGCATTCAAGCATGTTAAAAGTAAGGCCAGTGCTGGAAGTACGAAGCAAGTGGATGTTAAGTTGAAGTTTTTAAAGGTCTTTTCAAGAAAAGGAGTTGCAAAATCAATCCATGTGCCAAGTTCGGAGATTATTGCTGATCTACTCACGAAGGATCTAAGTGCGCAACGGATTCATGATTTACGCAAACAAATTGGATTTGATTGATAGGGTTATAGCTCGCGCAGTTTCAGGAGGAGTGTCAAATTATCATGTAGCCACGTGGGATTTTTTAGTGAAGTGTAAAATATAAAAACGGATTGGCTATAAATGCATGTGGGAAGATTTCAAGTTTATATTTATTAATGAGATTAAGCCTTAGAAATTTTTCTATTTCTACAATATAAACTTTCGGTTTTACATCTTTTTCGTCTCATCGCATCCAGCATCGGTCGTGCAGCGACCGGTGCGCGCCTATATACGCATATAATATCTGATCAAAAGTGACAGGTAAGAAGATAGTATAACACAGCGCTGACCCTAAGTTTTTCTACATAGTATACACACTCGACTGGACACAGCGAGCGGCTTCTGCTTCCTCATATCCAGGCGAGTACTACAAAATCAGTTCATTCAGCTTTGACGTCCGATCAACAACTGGTATGCCTTATTCTCAAAGTTCAACCGAATTTCGAACTGGGAAAAAGAATAACGTCACCCAAATTACAAGGAGACAAGGTGATAGGTTCCGTCGAAGAATGAGAAAGAAAAGACAAAATTACGTCTGAGTGGAAATCAATCCTTGGGCATTTCAATTTTTGATGTAGACATATTTGGATTTCAAGTGAAATCTCATGGTGGAAACGGATTGGCTGTAAATAGCTGGATACATTTTGTTGGAAGATTTCAAGTTTATAACGCTTAGAAGGATTAAGCAGATATTATAGGTTTAAATTCTTTATATATAATATATTTTTCACTTCTCGATTTTTAACTAAGTCATAAGATTGCAAAGCACTTCCAGCGGCGGCTCTACGGCGAGCCCTAGTACACTTACACCGCCTGACTTGAGACGTCATACAAGGCGGCATCTACTGAGAAAGGCCACTTGTGCCAACAGAATATGAGCCCAAGTGCACAAGTGTACTTGAAATCCTTTTTCTGCGATTAAGTTGTGACTTCTCGAGTGGATTATTCTCGTGTGGAGTTAATATTCCTGGTACTAGTAGAAGTCCCCTCACTTTCGGAGGGCTAGTGTAATTGATTTTCTTTTGTTTTATCGTGGATTTATCGTTTCGTTTTGTGGAATAAAATGGACGAAGATAAACAAAGTGGAGAGTTCGATGTTGACCAGGGTGAGGTCCTGCGAGCTGTATCGAATGGTTTTAAGATATGGTGGCCACGACTTTTGTCTGTGGAGGAACATCAAGGCCGAATGTCAGTAGCGAGAACAGCTTCCGGGTCGAGGAAGGACTCCCTGGTTGCTGCCCGAAACAGGTGTTCCTGGACACCCTAAAGAATTACGGTCCGTTCGGTCACCAGATCCCTGAACGATCTGACAGAGGACGGTGGAATAGAAGTCGGTGGAGAGCCTCAAGGCAATGCGGCTAGGCACCTGACAAATGCCCGGGGGAATGCACCCAATATGGGAGGAGTTGATGCGCCAGCAGCACAGATGCATGTCATACGGTTAGGGCAAGCTGCGCAGGTGCCTGGTCCACAGTTTGGACATGCAGAATGTGTGGAAAGTTGACACGAGTTGGGGGCGCGTGCGGAAAACTTGTTTAAGCTCAATCCGGTCAGTGATTGTTGTCTTACGCGCGTGTAGGAAGGGCGCCCTGAGAGTAAGTTCAGGGCGCCGGGGCTGAGATCTTTGGTGGAGATAGAAAGATAAAAAGTGTATTAATATAATAAAGATTTAGTCCTAAACTTTAATCATAAATTTCATGCATATAAACCACTTTAAGCCCCTGCGGTTTCGTCCAATGAAAATGCTACTGGCACCGGCCAGAAACAGTGCCGGCCAGAAATTTACCGGTCAAATACCGGTACCAATCTGGTACTACCGGTACCGGCCAACTTTTCCAACAGGATGCATGAAAATCTCCAAGCTTGGCATCGAGAATTTTTCGGGGGTGGAAATATACCCGGGAGTAGGTGCTAGATTTAATCAGTCGCCATGTCTCTTTATACAGGCTGTGGATATAGCGGAAATTTCGTCCAGTTTCGTTTGGACAGAACGGCTAAAGGTAAATAAGTTTGGAGCACCTTGAGGGCACGGCCTCCGAGTATTTTCGTGCAAATATAGGCACGTGGTGGCCGGTGACCCCTTTCGTACATGCTATTTTCGACTATATGTATGCTGCGTTCAGGGTAAAAATCTCCCACCACCAGGCTGCAAAGGATATACTGGGGCCTCCAGAGGAAAATGGGCTGATCTACGCCAGGAACTCGGACAGTGGATGAGACCAAGATGAAGAGCAATCTACCCAGTTACAGCGGTATATTCAGAGTTTACCATTCCAACTAGATTCGTTTCGGAACGGAGTTTGCATGGACTATAGGAGAGGGATACGAAATGGGAGTCGACTTACGCTAAATCTTGATTTAGCGGACCGGTCGATGCATACTAGCTTCACGCCGGCGATGGAAACCTTCTGGGGTAGCTTTGCATGGCATTCAAACCCCTGAAAAGGTGAAATGTTACGGGTGGACAGATACAAGAAAATACGCCAAGGATCGATCAATGAGATGCGGATCCGACGTATATCTGGAGCTGTATATGAGTGGCAGGTACAATCCATTGAAGAGAGCAGTCACGTACGACGCATCATCATAGAGTGGATGTACTGGATTATTGTTTGCTCGCCGAGGGTGGACGTGGGCAAATATATCGGGGATTTTCCCCTTATCCAGATGTATTAACCTAATAGCCTTTATGCGGACATGACATGGGAGAAGCTATAGTACGGTTTGGTAGCAGGTTTTTGCCAGGGTTGGAACGGCATCAGTGACTTTCAAAAATCCAATAAT
Source organism: Peronosclerospora sorghi (assembly GCA_026184515.1). Lineage (NCBI taxonomy): Eukaryota > Oomycota > Peronosporomycetes > Peronosporales > Peronosporaceae > Peronosclerospora > Peronosclerospora sorghi. Next base: position 8,373,796 of record CM047591.1, read on the forward strand.
GGGATATTATGGAACAATACCAGCGACATGAACCAAGTGGCTGTTTTCCAACCACACCCGGCAATCCATCCCCTGGCGCCTATGTGATGGAACACCGATAACGAAGATGCCCTTTCAAATGCGAAGGGCATTCAAGCGGCTATATCATGAAGATATTTCACGAAAATTGGGACAGATAACGGAGAAATGGAAGGACAAGTGCCGAGCTGATAAATGGATGTCGGCGGTGCAGGAACAAAGTCCAAGGCAACTGTGGGAACATCGACATGTGCTGACAGATTATCAACTCTGGGTGAACTGTAGAGTGGAGACACCTTAACTCAATACCTTCAATATTGACAGTGGCACCAGTGGTTCCTGTCAGGTTGACGAGAAATGTCTGACACCGGGGAAAGGGGTCACACATATTTTGTGGGGGTGTTCAAGAACCATCAGTGTTTGGCGGTTCATTATTTCCAAATGGAACGGTGAGACTGTCAACAAAGACCAAGTGCAAAGATATGGATATGCAGTTGCGACACGGAAATCGCCGGAGGTCACGTTGGAAATGAAGCGACGCATTTCTCAAGTATGCCGAAGACCAGCAGAGGATGTAGAACGCCATTTCGAACGCATATGGTGGACACTATGCAGTGTAGCCATTACGTGTCTATGGAATCATCGCAATATGGCTGTTTTCAGACAGGTAAAGCATTCCGAAGAGGAACAAGTACGCCAAACATGGATAACATGCTGGAATCGGCTGAAGGCATGGGCGGCGCAGGAAATCCGAAATGGGGAGTCCCGTTTGGACGGGCTTCGACTCACACTTTGCCTCCAGTGCATTAAGGAAGAACCAAAAGCACACCACATCGATGGAGCAGGCGAAGTTGAAGATGAGCGAAGTCCCAACCCAGACGACGATACGACCCTTTACAAGTATATACATAAATATCGAGTAGCTCATTGTGGTTAACACTAAATAGACACTCTGAATAATAAAAAAACAAAAATAGACGGACTATTTGATTGTGCTCTAAACTTAAGGACATACACACACACATACGCAACGACCTAGAAAGCGCAGATCTCTTCCGTGCATAGCAGTAGCCGAGTTTGTTCTTCTGATCCACTCGCACCTCCTCTCTTTTATCAAGCACAAATTCCTTCTCGTGCTCCATCAGTCTCCTTTGCTCCAAGCGTAGGCAGTTTATACCTTTTCTTCTCCAATTAGCCGCGACTGCTTCACACCATCAATCAACAACCCGTTGGACTTTTGATGAGGATAAACGGTGCCTGGATTAGCAACAAGGAGTAGGCACTATCTCGAGTGCTAGCCGTTCTCACAACAAAGTTGTTAGTTAACGTAAACCTGGTGGTGACCAGCATACCGATACTTAGGGCTTTCTGTCTTGTTTGGACAATGCTGTGACAAACATTCGAGATCCATCATATCGCCCTTTCTTACTACTACTATATAGAGAACGTAATACTACATCCCTGGCCACTTTTTGTACAAGAGAAAATGCAAGCTTCGATGCTGAATACCCACCACGTACCCCTAAACCTCGACATCACATGGCTCACTTGTTCAACATGATGCCCTTTTTATTTACATGTGTGTATCGACGTACGCCGTTTAGGGGCTAGTGTAAAATGTGA
>CM047591.1:8375446-8397608 GCA_026184515.1 Peronosclerospora sorghi
AATCACGCACAACCACCTCGATCATATTAATGTGCGTGCGATCACATGGCACTCAACTGGTACCGAGTAACCTCAAATTCACTTGTATGCGTAAGTGAGCAAGCCCCGCGACTTTCGGATGTTCAACGTGACGATTCCATTCCTTACATTCGATCTCGTGACATTGCACACCACAAGCTCGATATGCCGCCTATGCAACTCCCCTGTTTTGGCATACCGACTTTCTACGCTTCGATTCTAGTGGAAAGAATACCTAACTATAGGTACTGTACGGACCTTGTCGTCGAAGAGAATGGAAAGTCGAGACATTCAGTCTCAACGCTCCGTAGTTTGCATCCCTCAAACGACAAACTGTCAACCAGAACCAATCAGATCACGAAGCGTGCGTTCCAGATAGCGCCTTCCAGCAATCCTGAGCGCGTACTAATCGCCCAAAAAAAAAAAAACACGCCCATCCCACCCAGTTATCTTTTTGTGTAAAAGTGTGCCACCGTTCAATTCAATGCGACGATTGCTAGCTTTTCTACGCGGTTGTTCCCCATTTCGGGCTTTCCACTCTACCTCGTAGAATCATATCGCGACAGCCAGCATCCGTTCGACGCTACACGAGGAACAGGCTACTCCCAAAGTACCATGGATTTCTCGGCCTCAATGATTGGGAGTACCAGTGGGTACGCCTGGGTCGCGCCGACGCCCATGGTGATGATGGCCCCGAAGAGCGAAGATAATACGCTCCTGGTCCAACCAACCACACGACTTTATTTAAATATCTTCATTGCCGTCCTCCAAGCCTTGAATTTTGGCTGGTCGACGTCGCAAATGAATAATTCCATCTTTAATAACGAGGCCGATTGCAACGCGCGACCGCTGGCACCGGGCACGTGTCTCATGTTTCCGGGCCATACCAAAGGCCAATGGACGATCGCCGTGAACTCGTGGATCCTGGGCGCGATGCTTGGGAGTTTATCCATCGGCATCGTCTCGAATAAATTTGGACGCAAACCCACCATGATGGGCAACTGTCTCTTCCTCATCACGGGTGGACTCGTGCAAGCCACGTCGAAATCCATTACCATCTTTGCCATTGGACGCGTGTTCTCGGGCATTGCCACGGGCGGCTCGACGGCCGTGATCCCTGGCTTTATTGGCGAAATCTGTCCACCCCACCTTCGAAGCAAACTCGGCGTGTGTTTCCAGATTGCCATTACGGTCGGTCACCTCTTGGTGGCCATCTCGTTTTTCTTTGCAAGCACGAGCACGGGCTGGCGATATATCGCTTGCTTTCCCACGGTGCTCGGCTCCGTGTTCCTCCTCCTCGCACCGTTTATTCTCGTGGAAAGTCCCGCGTGGTTGTTAATGGTCGGCCAGCCCGAGCTGGCCGACAAGGAGCTGTCGCGCTTATTTGGCGAAAAGAACGTGTATGCGGCCAAAGCCTGGATTGCACACGAGGAGCCCGGGTCCATCCGTGAAGGGAGCGTCCAGTTACAGGATCTCGGCATGTCCATGGTAGCCACGGCCCCGGGGCAACAAAGTGCCTTCTCCAAACTCTTTTCACCCGCGTATCGGTGGCAGCTCCTGGCAGCGATTGGTGTAGCGGGCTCGCTCCAACTCACGGGGATTAATGCCGTCTTTCTCTACTCGTCGGGCATTTTTAAACAAGCAGGATTGTCCGACAGTCGCATTGGGGTCGTCTTGGTCAACTCGATCAATATCGTCCCGGGCCTCGTGTGCGGCATGCTCACGCCCCGTTTTGGGATCCGCAAGGTCATCATGTGTGGCTTCTCGGGCATGCTCCTGAGTGCCGTGGGGATCACGGCATCCCTCGTCGCGAGCTTATCGCCCCTTGCGATCGTCTTCACCGCGTCGTACGTCGTCTCGTTTGGGGTGAGCATTGGCCCGCTGTCCTGGGGCGTCATGTCCGACCTCTTTCCCGATGAAGTGCGTGCGATTGGGTGCTCGCTCTGCGTCGGCTGCAACTGGATCTGCGCACTGACGGTCGGCCTCACGTATCCCTACGTGGCCGCTGCGTTAGTCGACTATAGTTTCGTGCCCTTCATGTACACGATCACGCTCTCGTTCCTCTTCTTCTTTTGCTGCATTCCCGACACGTATGGCAAGACGATCCAAGAGATTCAGGACGAGTTTCTAAAAAAGTGGCAGAAAGAAGACAAGGCACAGACAACGTGGCGGGCATCTGGACCAGGGTGTAGTCAAATTCCAGTCCTGGGATAGAAAAACGGTGTCTCGTGTCATGTACGATAGAAATAACTTAAAGAGCGTTGTGTGAGGCGTGAATACTGGACATAGTAAGTGCGTAGAGCAGGGAGTAATTAAATAAGGAATCGACTTGTATAATAGAAAACCGTCTGATGCTTGAGGCCGTACCTAATCGAATCTACTTCGATACTGAGAAGACCGTCGAGATTCTAGAGGCCGTACCTAATCGACTATAAATCGGACCTAACTGAATTCGACTTTCGACATAGCGCTTTTAATAGTGAGTGAAAAACGATCGGACAAAAAACATAGAATACAATTTTGGTTTTGTTGAAGCTTCACAAGCGATGCATATGTAGTCCGGTATGGGACTACATACAAACTTCAAGTGAAGCGCAACCATTGTCGTCACTTATGCATTTATGCATTTTTAGATTTTATCTTTATACGAAGGTTTAGGTTAGGTTCTAAAGTACGCATTCATAATCAGTATATTTTTTGGGAATTGTTAAATCGACGCCTTTCCAGGCTTAACCTTGATGTGTGGCACATAGAGCTGTTTTTGAACAAGCTCCATCCCAGCGCGAATGGCCAAATCCGACCGTTGTCGAGTGGTACACTGCTCACTGCGGGATCGGAAGGTCACGGGTTCGATCCCAGGCCAAACCAAGTTGGTTGGTTTCAGAAAGTATAATGTGACGAACTCAACCCAGCGCGAATGGCCAGCATCGCCGCCGCTCATCGTCGCCGCGCGCTGACAGCGTAATTGGAAAGGATCATGAATCCGTTCTTAGACCGCGAGTCGCCCTAGAATAGGAACCACTCCCAACCTGCTCGGAACTTGCCTAATCTACACGTCCCTCTCGGTGTAGGTTCCTCAATAGCCACCCCTCGTCATGTGACCCCGTCGATTGATGAGAATCGTGTGTTGACGTACAAGAAAGCGCTGTTCTTAACGATGGACTGCACTCGACCTACGTAGCCGATTATCCACGAGGATTACGTGGCTTCTCGTGCTGGTGGAAAGTCCTCTATTATTGATTGCCACTGGCATCTTCGCTGAGAGAGTTGGGCTTGCTATCGACATGTGGAGTGTCTTGATCGCGCGGTACCATCAATCGGCGGGTGACCAAAGATTTGGGCTCTTTGCGGCAGTGGCTCTACTTGCCGCAAGTTTCTCGGTTCTTTTGACCCAGTGTGTGTGTCCGCAGGCTGCAGGATCAGGTCTTCCGTTTATGAAAGTGGCTATCTCCGGCATCAACGTGAGTGCTTACTTGTCGTTCCGCTGTGTTGCCACCAAGATCGTTGGACTAATGGCTGCGTTGGGTGCAGGGCTGTCAATCAGAAAAGAGGGGCTATTCATTATGATCTCCTGTGGTTTTGCCAGTGTCCTCATGAACTGGCGTCACTTTCATCGCATTCACGATGATGACTCAAAGCGCTTAGAAATGCTGGCGTGTTCATGTGCTGCTGGCGTTTCAGCTACTTTTGGGTCCCCTTTTGTAGGCGTGCTTTTCGGGGTTGAGGTTACGTCGAATTTCTACCTTGTCCGGACATTGCCGAGGTCTTTCTTTGCAGCGGTCGTAGGAGCATTATTCGTGGACCTCGTTTCAGCAAACGTTTGCTATGGACTCATTGGCAATCAAAGCGTGGGAATATTCGTCGACTACTCCTGTCCTAAGTGGAAGCGGTAGACCCACTTTTGCTGACCTCTTCGTTTTCGGGCTCATGGGTATCGTTTGTGGTTTTGGTGGTGCCCTTTTAACTTTACGTTGTCAATATTGGTTCACGCTCGCGACAGCTTTTTCCAGTAAGATTCACCGCGCATTACTCACTGGAACGCATTAGCAAAGCGACTAGTACTAGTCTTAGCTGTAACGTTGCTGTCATGTTTGCTTGAGTTTTATGGAGATAGTGCGTGGTTTTTGCGGCACGGATCTCCTCGCCGTATTCTCGAGGCGCTTTCTCGAAGGACAAGCACATGTTCGCTCGCTGCAGCACTCCAGAAAACAGCGAAGATGATAGTTTGCTGCTCCCGAGGTCGTTGATAACCTTTCTACCACTTAAGTACGTGCTGATGCTGATAAGTATTGTGCTACCCGTACAGATGAAACTGACGTTTATATTGGGTTTGTCAAGACGGGGAAAATGGTACCAGAACATGTATGTAGGTTGCAGACCTGTGAAGACATTGAGTGTGCGCCAATGATTACTGACCTTTGAGCTCGAATTGGTCCAAAGTGACGCTTATGCTGTTTTCTTGGAAGCGATGTTGAATTTTGTGCATGGAAACAAAGATATCGAACGACGTAGAGATGGATGTGGTTTCCGCTCTGTCATGTGTATGCGGCCGCTCTGAATCGCGACAGACTCGGTCGGACACTTGGAGCTTTTACTAGTAGCTGAAAAAAAGGACGGAATATTACAAGTTTGACGTGAGTGGACGAGTAAATGTATGCAACACAGTCTAGGAAGAGGGCAAGAAGAATAAAAGCGAGTGTTGACAAGTGGACACATCTGGGCGACGCCGTAATCCATGGCATACGCATTCTTCTGGCTTATCTACTCGTGTTAGTGGTCATGACGTACTACAGTCTTTGGACGTATCAAGCATCATCAGAGAGAAGCAGCAGCTTGGACAGCGCCACAGATTCAGATTAGATGCAGCCGTGATGCACTATCGTACACCACTTGTTCATTTTATCATCAAAGGTTTTACTCAGTAGAATGTATTGGTCGAGACTCGCTGAATGGCGTAAGCCTTTGAGCATATAGAGTATATATAGTAGATGGATGGAAATAGGGCGTCGATTTAACAAAAAAATTAATAATAATTTAAAAAGGGCGTGGATTTAACATTTTTGGGGGCGTCGATTTAACAATTCCCTATTTTTTACATTAAAACACATTTACATCCTTCCCTCGTGCGCCCCTACCCTGATCAAGTAGGGCGCGCTTCTTTCACAGAAACTTCCTCCCAGACTGTAAGTCGATAACGGCCGATACTGTCACAATTGGAATTTGCACGTGCCCCCAACTCGTGTCCATTTCCTACAGGTTTGAAAACACATCGCTTTGTTGAAGACTAATTACTCCCTAGTAGTACTCTTGACGTGCAGATCCGTATTAACGAGTAACTAATTTGTTAGTGTTAAAATAGTCGGTCTATTTCTAATTCTATATTATAATTAGGTAGGACTATTTTTGGTAGCAATTTGCATTTCGTGTATTACTAGCATAATTAGTGCACTAGTACTCGGTTCTGAGTACACAATTTTTTGTTACGTATAAGACATGTATACCATACACACATGGAAGTTTACCATAACTTCAACATCTGCTTACATAAGTTCATGTTTAGCTAGATAATCACTTCTCAATATACATCCCGTTGAACAAGTCCCTGTTTCGGACATCTTCACTTAGCGAACTGTTAACTGGTACCGCGTACATCAACAACGTGTGTTTGGTCTTGGAGATATCACGTGCGGTTACTTTCGTTTTATTTTGGATTCACTATTGGACATTTACGACTCAAGTTTTCGACTACATCTAAGTTATGGATTCGAGTGCTAATTCAGTTAGAAATAGTGCTTTTACATCTACCTATTTAACAGGTTTTCCGTCCCTGTGACGTTTCCCGGTCACGTCTTGCTTATGTTGAGCTGGTTTGTGTTTTACCATGACGAAAAAATCAATATATCCAAAGTAACTTGACCGCGATACGTTATCTCCACGTAATAGTAATCTCTACGATATGTGACGTAAAGTAAGCTCCACAATATGTCACGTAAATGTAAGATCCACAAATATCTCGTAATCTCTTCACTTGTACACGCAGCGTAAGCGCGAGAGTTCACAGAAAAACTCAAAGCAAAGGTCCAGTCGTAATATAAGAAAATGTATAAGGATAATATATTAGATTAGCCCAAATTATAGTAAATCACAAAATGTAAATTGAGCTCACCTATTTTCGTAATTTGTGCTATGAGGCTTCACTTGAAATACCGCCGTATTTTAACGCTCCTTTTCATCATTGCGCACTTCGAAAATGTTTCCTTCAATGCTCCGATAAACCAATCCTTGTTCTCATGTCTTCCAATCTTTGCGCCGCTAACGCCTTTATGGACAAATCATCAATCATGTGGTGAAGTGAAGATGAAAGTTTGTGACCAATTTGTACCGGCATACATTGATCGGTTTGGACCGATCGGGTTTATTGAAAGTGGAGAGGATTTTGGGCCAATTGTGTGTTATGAGTGTCAAGTACGCAGGTTTAGGTGAGTCACATGATGTTTCATGTAGTTTACATCTTAGTTTTTTTAATTGGATATTAAATATAGTGTTCGTTTTTCTTTGGTTTACGAAAAGTCGCCCCCTCCTACTACGGAGTCCTTGGGAGAAGAGGGCTAACAAGGCCCCCTCTAGCTCAACTTACCCGTCCGGGACGCGTAAAAGATGCACTAGATCCACCGGAAGTCCCACGATGGGAACGCGCAGCTCTAACGACACTCACCCTCAAATCGCACACGTTTGGAACGTGTTATCATTTTATTGGTTACGTGGGGATCCCATTGGTGGATCCCCAAGCTTGAATACGTTCTCTTGGCTGTTCTTTATTGGTTTAATGGTCTCTAGTTTTATTGGTTGGGTCTACACATCGCTACACACGGTCTGTCCCAAAAATTATTGATTGGGTCTACACATTCGCTACACGAGGTCTGCCCCAAAAGTTATTGGTTGGGTCTACACATCTCTATACGCTATATGCCCCAAAAGTTATTGGTTGGGTCTACACACCGCTATACGCGATCTGCCCCAAAGTTATTGGTTTTGGGTCTACACATCGCTACACGCGATCTTCCCCAAAGTTATTGACGTATTTGGAGTGACGGTTTCCGCTCTATTTACACCCCGAAATTATATTGTATTATCTATAAAGTTGGACATTGACGTGTTTAGGGTGAATTTCTACCCTAGACACACTTTGCCCCAGAAGTGGTACATTTCATATTGATCCCCACCGAAATTCATATTGCGCGACGGTCCACCGAGTGAGTTTCCACCCAAACCAATGGGTACACAAGGTGAGAAGTATCAAGATAAATTGGAACAGGTGTCCTGCAAAGCAGATAGAGCATCCGATCGGGATGCAGGCGAAGGTTCGCGGGGTACCCCCCCCCGTAAGTTGGTCGGCTGGTCACGATGGTGGTCGGGTTCAGGATACTTCGGTGTTCGATTTTGAACTCGACTACACCGCAACGGTGCGCGTGCCCGGATCACTTGGTGACCGTGGATATGACCGCGATTTCTCGCAAAGTATGGATTTTAAAAGTTTTAATATGGATTCACTCTGGAGAGGACACAAGGAGCGCTTATCGCCTTGTGTCCTTGTCGTTGGAAAGGAAAGCGATGTTTAATCTGGCCAGAGGGAGGGCCAGGTCGAAATTAATAAAGTTACGACTACCCGTACCGCTCCAACTGGAGCCGATCGACACAAGGAACGCTTATCGCCTTAGTCGTGGTCGTTGAAAAGGAAAGCGATGTTCAATCTGGACGGGTGGAGGACCAGGTTGAAATTAATAAGGTTTTACCTCCCCATAAGGCTCCAACTGGAGCCGATCGGGACTATAGCAAGTTTTGCTATAGTTCCGGAAGGGATAAGGACTCTGCTCCTGATCCTATGCATTTCGATGTTAAATTGCATAATGGGGAAAAAATGTGGGGGCGGATTATTCTGATCCGCCTGAATTATCTATGAAGAAGCCTAAGCAGAGGCTCACGATTCTCTCAGATGATGACGAATTGGAAGAAAAGTCGTCGATCGGTGATGGAGGTGTTAATGACGAAGAGCTGACCAAGATGTATTCTGCTTACAAATTAAAGAGATTTATTCGTGAGAATGAGGTCACGCAGATCGTCAACCCTCTACTTCCCGATCGTTTTCATGGCCCTACTACCGAACCGATTGCCTCGGATCGACAGCTGGAACTGGTGAAGAATTTTATGAGATGTTGGCTGAGGTCGGGAAGAAGGTGCAGAACCTCGACGGTGTCAGCAAGTTGATCGCGGTTGACACATGGAAGCTAAACCTAGCGATGTCGACCTTACACGACCATTTAATACCGTTAGTGGGGACGGTTCGCCGCCCAACCCCCACAATTGCACTGGAAGCCCCAAAACGCACCACATCAGATGGAGAATCTTTACTTTCTGATGGAAGTTCACTTTACAGGTCGCCACCTTCCTCTAAGGACTCGTCGAAGTTGGAGGTCGGTGTGTAGCTGATGACTATGGGTTACAACAGCAGTCACACGGAACAAAAAAATGACGTGCGCCTGCGTGAGGAGGTATTCCAGCCGGAATCCCAGGAGCGCGCACAGGCATCGACACCCTCCAAAACGTACCCAGTCACCTTGCCCGCAACTGAAAGAAGAATGCAGGCCATGTTTGAGGCTATGATGAAACGTTTCATGGAATATCAGCACAGATCATCTCAACGCCCTCATGCCCAAAGCCGACCGGTCCGGCAAAGCGAAAAAATTTGCACGGACGTCAATATGGAGTCGGTTGCATCAGCGGAAAAGGTGTTTGAAGGTAAAGGAGTGGTTTAAAGGGCGAAGAGCAAGTCGCGGCCGGCCCGCCCTCGCCGATTGACAAGTAGCAGCGATTTCGACATTGAGTCGACTGGCGAAATTCACGATGACTATGGTGGTACGGGCATAGGCAGGATGCGCAAGGCGAACTTAACCTCGACTATGACTTTTGATTTCAGTTCTACGGCGATCCCCAGGATTCGTATTGCTGCAACCACACAATTGAAAGATTTTACGAGGAAAGATGCTGATGAAGAGCAAGCCCGATCGTGGTTCAGCCGAACAAAGTCCGCCTTCCTCCGTGATCAGACACCGAAGAAAGAATGGTGCCTAACCTTCCGGGATTCGATGAAGGTACCGGCTGCGAATTGGATTCAGCAACTAAGTCGGGATGTTCGGTCTGATTGGGACCTAATATTTGTGGAATTTGAGGGTCAGTATTACCACTCCGTCTTTTCTACCTCCAGAAAATACGACCACATGAAAAAAGGGGCGATAAAACGCCGATTGAATATCTTCATCGACTTAACGTGGCCGCGATGAGTGCAGGAATCCCGATCAAGGAGACCGTTCCGCTGACCGGAGATGCCCGGGAACATGTTGTCCATTTCATTAGCACGCTTGACGATCAAGAGCTGGCCGATCAGCTTGCCTTGCTACGTCTCAAGGATGTAGGAGATATGGAGCAAAAGATTGCGTATGTTGCGCCACTCCCGCAGTATGAGAACGAAGGTTGCTGTTAGATCAAGCCGATTTCGACCGAGGACACAAGCTGATCAAGTGAATAGGCCCACGGCCAGGTCGGCCCGAGCTATTAAAGCGATCGTGGGCGATGATAGCACCGGATCGGAAGAGGAGAGTAGTGGAAGATCCAGCCTGGAATCAGAAGAGGAGCAGTACCGACACATTTTCGTCGCACAGTCTGCGCCGAGAAACCGATCGATGTCGAGCCAACTCTGAACGGAAGGAAAGGGGTGGCAATAAGTCAGACCCAGATCGCCCGCGGAAGGAGTGTACACACTGCAGATCGACTAAACATGATGATCGAGGCTGCTGGAAAAGGATTAACTGAAATAAGTGTGGAAGACGCGGCCACCCTACCTATCAGTGTTTATTTGTATGCAAGGCGTACGGAGAAATTCACGAAGACAGACAGTGAAAGATGGAGGAGTTTTTCAACCAGATGCACAAGTGGTATGTGCCGGACAAGCATGCAGGAATATTGCCACCGGATGTGGACAAGATGTTAAACTAGGTCACTCGCCAGGTTGTAATCTGGGTCGAGCCGAGCGATCTACGCTCAGCATCTATGCACATGTCAGAAAGGAAAACCAGACAACAGCAAAAAGGACAGTTGACAGGAGTCATTCAATTTACAGTCTTGCGACTGATGAATATTCCCGATCGAAGGTCGTTATGAAGTTGGACGTGCTGCCTGGTGAATCACATGGATATTGGAAGTATCACGCTACCGGCAAAAGGTTTAAACAAGATAAAGCTTGTGGAAATATCAACAATGAAAAAGCGACAATTTTATTTGACTCTGGAACAGAAGTCTCGATAATTGACTCCACCTTTGCTCGTAAGGTCGGATGTCAAATAGACGACACACAGAGGAAAGAATGTGTCGGAATTGGGTAGAATTACTATATGACCGAAGGAAGGACGCGTGTCCAGATTAATCTTTCTGGTTCATTGGTGTACTTCTTTAGCGCCTGGGTCGGTAAGTTGACCGGACAGGATGCGGTCCTTGGCATGGATTTCATGGTACCGGCAGGTATACGTCTTGATTTGTCCCATGGAGTACTCACGCTTCCGGATGAAGTCCAGATCCAATTGGCTGGTCGACGCCCCTTATAATAATCACACACTGATCTGGTAAGATTAAACCAGGATATTACTATTCCTGTGGGCCGATCGTCAGATACCCCAGTGGAAAAGGGCTACCGAACGAGGAAGTTGTGTGTAACAGGACTGATCCTGTTACTGGCTTACACTGTATCTTGCGAGGAAGCGCGCAATACAATTAGGGCAGGATTAGTTGGTAACAACTAATCCTATATTAAAAGTAAATATATTAATATTCACTTTAGTCTTAGAACGCAAAATTAAGAGTGTTTATTCAATGGGTGGTTTAGAGGCTAATAGTATAGTAACTAACTAATTAATATAATAATATCAAGTCTTTAACTAACTGTACTATTAGTTAACCTGCAAGATTCGGTATTTATACCGAGTCGACTTTACCTTCGTAGATTATTATAACTTATAATCTCTTATTTAAATTTCAGACAACGCGTCTGAAATTAAACTGTGATATTCTAACTTGAATATCAATTATGTAATGGCACCCCATTACATTGTGGATAACCAGGGGCGAACGCTTGGTATTGACTTTTATGAAAAGTGGAGGCCGAAAAGATTACATACGGATTAGTAACATTAGTGATGAGCTACTGACGTAAGACAACAATGCAATCGTTGGTATGTGGCTGGACGAAGGAAAAGTTCCAGGGAAGAAGGGGGTTATTTCGATCGGATTGAGAAGCTATGTTGAGTGACAAAAATTGGCATATCAAGCTACCACCGATCTGGTCAGCGATGATTAACCGGTGGAAGAAGACCCCTCACCTTTAGTGGAAAGTCCATATTACGTAACACCCAAGATGTGCCGAAGTTCGTCAACACAGTTACCTGACACAGTGGACTCACAGGAAGATGTGCCAAAAGTCGTCAACACAGTTTCGTTACATGACCAGGTGACAGTAGAACCGATGGTAGATGGATACGGTCGTAATATTGTCGAAGACGAGTGTAATGGCGCTTCTACCCAAGTTGATATCGCAGAAGGACAGTCCGACGATAGGGAACAGCATTGCCCGTTCGACAGGGGAGAGTTGAGCGAAGTTACCCCAGAGAATGACCAGGTGTGTATACACGGGGGCGGAGAGGAGTACGTTGAAGAATTATAGAGTCAAATGGCGGCTCTATCCGAAGTGTCAACCAATCCGCCTGAAGTGACCCTAGACAATCCGCAAGCAGGTGACCGAGACATCGACACCCCCGAACAAATAGATCAGCTCAAGAAAATAATTTGGAAGAAAAGATATTTGCTAATCGGGAAAGGTATTTTTGATATCGGCAGAAGTAATGACAAGCTGATCGTCCAACTATGTCGACATAGAGCGCCGAAGTATCTGGAGAAGGATGGCTATGCGGAAGTTTCCCGATCACCCATATTTCTGAGCTGATGCTGGTGGACGAGTCGGCCAGATTTGACTTCGACAGAGTTCTATTATCCGAAGACTGTCAGGAAATACCACCGAAGGACGATGAGTACGAAGTGGAGAAAGTACTGGATGTCAGAACGGTCAAGAGAACACGTTTTGGTCGGACTCACCGGGAATATCTGATCCATTGGAAAGTTCAACTTAGATCGATTAACTCGATCTGAATGTGGTGCGCTTCTGAGAGAGTTCGAGCGATATCGAGTAAGCCAGAATCGTTTCGGAATGATGAAAACTCACGAAGTTGAAGATCAAGACTCACAATAACCTCGGTTGTTATGGATTAATACCGATTTGCGTGAATATGTGTGATGTTTATATTATAATTACGAATATGAGTGTGCAACGATCTGCGATGAAATGGAGTGATATATCGATGGTAGTAAAGTGAATTAAGGATGTGGATATTTTTCGATGGGAATGGTAATGATTCTCACGTTGTGGATATAAATTGAAGGTGATGAGGCTGGACCGTGACTAATTTGGATAAAGGATATGGCAGATGAGACAACCGGGTAATCTGAAAATGAAATTGATTATTGATGAAATGCACGAGTGATTACCCGATCGGTTCATACCACTTCAAAGTTCGCGATTTCCCCATAGACGACTGACAGTCATGGCTGGATGATCTGCAATCTTGTGACGAACTGGTTACGCCAATTTTGCACCTGGTAAAGATGAGTCAGGGCGTGTTGCAAGTTGTCGATCACCGTGTCGCAGTGATAGCCGGGATACCAAGCGCCGCCTTCAGTCAATTCCTTGGCTTTCTCCACGCTAAGATTGGCCATACGGAGGACGATCGGGTACAGGAAAATGTCGATGTCGCAATGACGTGTTTGCATGCCTTCCAGTACGAACTGGCATATGGATATCCAGGCTTCACCCGCCCGGCTCCGACGTTGCTTGCGCTTCTTCTAGAAGGCAGCCAGTTCTTGATCCCGTTTTACTCGACCGGTGAGGATCACGAGGTAATGTGAAGACTCCCAGATCGCTTGGCCATGGGCATTGTAAAGTTGCCCAAGACGATCCAAAAACAAGCTGATCCAGGGAGTCGATGCAAACATGGTGTTCAATCGGGGCGAAGTTGAACTTTCCACGGCTTGGTCTGGCGATATGTGGTCCCGTGACAAGATCAGGCCGCATCTCAGACGATTCGGGATGATTACTGCTGGAGGGAAAAGCCAAAAGTCTGGGCGTGACAAGGTACGGACCATCAGCTGCTTAGTAAAAAAACTGACAGACTCGAGAGATTGATCTGCGCCGGCGCGCAAGGGGCGGAGACATCCAGATTTTGAGCGGGGGGAGGCTCATCGACCTTCAACCCTCCCAATGACTCACGACGGTGTAAACCAGAAATGCCAGGATGGAGATAGGGTCCAGACGCCTTACCGGCCAGTCCTGATGCCTTCTCAACGCGGTTGTACTTCTTGTTCGCCACTTGATCGGCTTCTGACGCTGGCGTCTATATAGATGCAGTAAAACGACAACGCTGGTTGGATCGAGACTGAGAAATAGCAAGAGGTAGATCATCAGAAGCCATCGATCCAACCTCCGAGTCTTCCCCAGGCGAGATGGGCGGGCGCTTGATCCGGCCAGTGTGTGGAGTCGAGGATCTTCGCCTGTGTCTTGGTCTTTATTATCGGCGCTGGTGGTTTCTCCTCGTAGTCTGGGTCGCTTGCTACACCCCGCGCCCTGGCGCCTCTCGCCGTGTCCTTACACTTCTTATTATGTTTATTAATTTTGTGGGGTTCAGTCAATGAATGGCGTGATAATCCACCCGGTCTTGATTTAGAGGCTTAATCGGTGAAATCTGATCGAAGACCCGCGAGGGCGCTTGAAGCCGATTGGAGCTAGCGATCGATGGATTGGACAGTAGGCCAGTCAACTCATGACGGCACTGGTGGATGGTGGCTCAGCGACGATTCGACTCCTGAGTCCAAACGTCTAGTCGTCCCTGGAAAGTGTCGACTCTTTCAGTGTAGTCTCGTGCCGAACGTCGCAAGTCGGTGATTTGTCGCTCCACGTCGCGCTGCTGCAAGTGCAAGAACGACCGGTCGGACTGATTTTTCGGACTTCTGATGGGTGACCAGGGCGAGTTGTTCTGGATATGTGACTTGCAGACCTCGGAGCGATCCAGAACGTGACAAGCGCTGATCATCCCCTCCAATATCTGTTGGAGCTGATCAAAATGGTTATGCATCTGGCTATCGGCGGTGAGCAGAGCGTTCACTTCTTGGGTGATACCGATCGGAAATGGATCTTCACATGGAAGAAACTGAGAAAAAAATCAAGATGGAGTTAACGGATGATCAACATACCTTGTTTGACTTGTTGCGAAACCAAACTCTTGAGACTTTCATTCACGGCTTTCAAGAGCGTACGATCGGCTTTCACTTCATAATTCGTCTGAACAACCAATTTAAGTCTTGCCTCAACGCTGATATGTGGCGTCAACCGTGGTCCGATTTTGATGTTCAACCTTTAACTCCTGCTGGAGCATATCGTTATCCTTCCGAAGGCGATCGACCTCGAATCGATACTCGTCTTGTTCACCGACAATTTGAGTATCTCAGGAGTCGTCAGATCGGTCCGATCGGCTAGAGAAGGGAATGTGCGGAGAGTGCGAACACCGATCGCCTACGAAGACAAGTGTAAACGAAGGAAATGGGGCGATCGGATATCGAGTGGAATAACCTGGAGGAGTGGACCCAGATTGATGCATGGAAATTGTAGACTAATAATGAGATCGGGCCGCTACAGTTGTGCGGCTGCGACCAGACTCAGGGGAGGCTGTGGTGAAGTGAAGATGAAAGTTTGTGACCAATTTGTACCATTATACCGTTGATCGGTTTGGAGCGATCGGGTTGGTTGAAAGGGGAGAGGATATTGGGCAAATTGTGTGTTAGGAGTGTCAAGTACGCAGCTTTAGGTGAGTCACATGATGTTTCATGTAGTTTACATATTAGGTTTTTTAAAGGGAATTGCTATTGCCACCCCTGTTTTTGCTATTGCCACCCCATCTTCCACCACAACTAAGTTACAGAGTCATTAAAACAATCCTGCAAGTAGTCCGACAAGAAAACGACTATCCAGTTATACATTTGTTTTGTAGTCGAGACTGATGGACAGCAGACACTCTGTGTATGGGAAAATGAAGATTATATAGATGGCAAGTGGGTACCCTCGCGAAACAAAGAACGTCTTCATTGGAGCACTTATCACCTGCAAATATCTTCTGACAATTTTGATGACGTGGCACCGGAAGTTCCTGAAGGACTATAAGGAGATGGATGGACTTATTCAAAGAAGAAGGGGGACGACAATGGATGGGGTTACGCCAGTACCTATACAGGTCCATGGGCATCAACGCCGTCGACTATGTGCTACGCACGTCGCCGTCGCTGGTAGAATAACTTCCTTCTTGTAGTTGCATGCGAGTAAAAGGTTGATGCCATCGAAACGGCCATATCTCCTCTCAAAATACAAATAAAAAGTTCCGTTGGCAGTGATTGCTGTGGATTGCGACGCGTGCATAATAAATGCGCAACCCTTCCTCTTAATGCCTGAGTCTTGACCTATGTGCTCATGTTTATGCGACCTAATTCATCAAACTGCTCGAGTTATTTGGATAGGATTAGAGCTAACCGGCAAGTGTAAATGTTATTTCGATGCAAAACTAGAAGCGAGCGCTGTTGTACTAAAATTTGACGGGTAGAATTTCGATTCTGCAAGTCAAAATCAACAACATATTAAATATAGTGGCAAAACCGTTAATGGCTCCACTTGGACCAAGTCCCGTTCTCATTCAAGTTGTCGAGTGAATCGTATATTCCGCCTTATGCACTGCTGAGTCCAAATTTACATTAAATGGTCATATCGGTTACAATAGGAATACAATCTGTTTAAACCACTCAAATAAGCAGCACCAAAGGCACCAACCAAGAATCCGAATGTGTTCGTCAAAAGCAAAAACAAGACGGTGTGATAGGTTCTATCACCAAAGAACATCGTAAAGTACTATCGTGCGCTAACGAAATAAATAACACAACCTTTATTGAAATCCCGAACGATTCGTAAGATGTAAGTCCCTTATGCGCCTTTTTCACGTATATCTTGCGCATATATATCCGTTGACCGGCACTTGAGGTGTGATAGCAGTGATGGTGGTGGTTGGGGTAGCGGTTGGCGTGGCAGTCAGGGTGGCCGTTGGGGTTGGAGTTGTGGTGGCGGTGGGGGTGGCAGCTCGGGTGGCAGCTCGGGTGGTAGTTCAGGTGGCAGTTGGGGTGGCAATAGTAAAACCAGGGGTGGCAATAGCAATTCCCTTCTTAATTGGATATTAAATATAGTGTTCGTTTTTCTTTGCTTTACGCAAAAGTCGCCCCCTCCTACTACGGGGTCCTTGGGAGCAGAGGGCTAACATTGTCCCCTCTAGCTCAACCCCCGTCCGGGACGCGTAACAGACGCACTTTGGCCCGCAGGAAGTCCCACGACGGGAACACGCAGCTCTAACGACACTCACCCTCAAATCTCACACGTTTGGAACGTGTTATCATTTTATTGGTTACGTGGAGATCCCATTGGTGGATCCCCAAGCTTGAATACGTTCGCTTGGCTGTTCTTTATTGGTTTACTGGTCTCTCGTTTTATTGTTTGGGTATACACATCGCTACACACGGTCTGTCCCAAAAATTATTGATTGGGTCTACACATCGCTACACCGGTCTGCCCAAAAAGTTATTGGTTGGGTCTACACATCCTACACGCGGTCTGCCCCAAGTTATTGGTTGGATCTACACATCGCTACACGCGGTCTGCCCCAAAAATTATTGGTTGAGTGTACACATCGCTACACGCGGTCTGCCCAAAAGTTATTGGTTGGGTCTACACATCGCTGTACGTGATCTTCCCCAAAGTCATTGACGTATTTGGAGTGACGATTTCCGCTCTATTTACACCCCGAAATTATATTGTATTATCTATAAAGTTGGACATTGACGTGTTTAGGGTGAATTTCTACCCTAGACACACTTTGCCCCAGAAGTGGTACATTTCATATTGATCCCCACCGAAATTCATATTGCGCGACGGTCCACCGAGTGAGTTTCCACCCAAACCAATGGGTACACAAGGTAAGAAGTATCAAGATAAATCGGACCAGGTGTCCTGCAAAGCAGATCGATCATCCGATCTGGATGCAGGTGAAGGTTCTCGGGGTACCCCCCCCCCGTAAGTTAGTCGGCTGGTCACGATGGTGGTCGGGTTCAGGACACTTCGGTGTTCAATGTTGTACTAGACTCTACCACAATCATGTCATGGGTATTTTTGTAGTCCACGTCTATCATACCTGTCTTCCGCTTCAACACTAAGAACTTAATTCTCACATCGACGTTCTTCAGTTTTTTACGAACTCGAACTGTTATCTCCTTCCAAAAACTTAATAGCGGCTTGATTATCTGAAAAAAACACCATTGGCAACTTTACCTGTATTCCAAATTCTCAAAGTATCTCATATACTTCAAGCAATTCAGATTCGACTTGCGAGGCTGCATAAAACTGTTATTATAGTAGAAAGAGAAACACATCCTTGTCTTTTGCGCATCGAATATAAATTTATGCCATCCAGCGAAACTAGTCCACTCGTGATCGACTTTCGATCTTTTTTTCTTCCTGCATAACCGGCATCGACGAAGCTTCGCTTCCATGATGCCTGAGTCATCATTTTCAATGTTTCTCAAAACCTCCATTTTCAATTTTAAGTTTCTTGTTTCTTTCAAATACATAAAGGCCTTTTGGCGAGCTTCCAGTCCAACCTTTTTGCGCATGCGACTGATGTGTAGCTTTGTGCACCGCAAAAGCAGTGTCGGACCTGGAGCATCTTGCTATCCATACAGATTTTCCACAAGCGATTGGAACTTTTTTACAGTAGGCGATCCATCGGTTGATTATTCCAGCAGGTCAATTTGGTTATCCATGCAGTTTCGATAAAAAAATCATTTCCAATCGGCGTTCTAACGCTACTAGCGTTTTCCAAACCAAAATCCTTCAAGAGACTTTATATCATTATCTCTTGATCCAGAAGTATCCTCTTTCGATGTCATAAGTCAAAATTTTTGATACCTATCCCAAGTTTTTCTCACTAGGACCTTGATTTCTTCAAGAACATTTCCACCCGGATTTCGTGAGATCCAGCTACCAGTAGGCCGTCACCGTAAACTTCCACAATCACATTGTTCACACCCTCCCGGTTAAAAATAAAGACACATGTCAGTGAAGCATTGAACGAATGCTAGTTCCATCAATTTCTTATGCAGCATCCGATTTCACGAACGGCCTTCTTGCTTCAAACGATACAGGGTCTTCTTCAACTTGAGAACCACTTCATTAGTGTTCTTAGCTTTGTGTGTCGCCAAACATTTTCCACTTAATGTCATACCCTTGGGAATGAAGAGATAAATCTCATTCTCTTCCTCCAAAGCCTTCACGTAAGCATTTGGTATATCTCCATGCTTTGCTTTACGTTCCATTTTCTGGCTAGCTCAAGTATAATTTTCACCGTTCCCGTCTCCATGACTGCGGCAAAAGTGAGTCCATAATTGACACAGAAACTCTGTTCGTTTCCACAGGCGACTAGCCGTACTTTATATCTCACCACTTTTCCATTAGAGTCAGTCTTGGTTTAAAATACCCACTTCGTATGCAGTGGTCTGCAAACTTCTCGTTTCTTTACAACGATCCATACGTTATTCGTTTCTAGAGCCGAGATCTCAAAATTTATAGCCGTAATTCACTTATCCTTAAGGCAACTTTTCGTGTTTTCTGAAGAATTCTTGGAATCCACCTCTGTTACCATTTAAACCATTCTAATATCTTCGGTTTCCGACATTTTGTGTTTATCTTCTTTTTTTGTCATCATTAACATCGTTCTTGACGTATCCACGCGTCTCATGGCGGTCCCTGGTCCGCAAGGTCTTCTTTTTCTTTCCCACCTTTTTATTTCCTTGCTTATCCGTAGCAAACTCTTCAGCGCGAGCAGCTGCTGATTTTGCGTGTCGTCCAAAGTTTCCACATTTTGTATGTGCTGTGTCACAACAATTTTTCGGTCTTTCTTCAGGGAAATGTTGTAGCCCTTGACCTCTTCACTTTTTCCAATAATCAGTACAATCTGGGCTCTATGATCCAATGAATCTTTTCCAGGGTTTTGCTAAACGGTGCACGGAGACCCAAACGTAACGATTTCCCCAAGACACGGTTTCTTGTTCGTTAACGTCTCAATCGGGGACATGCGCCTTTGGTTTGCAGTTGTTGGACTTCTATTCAAAATGAAAGCTGCATAATCCCACCCCAAAAGACATGTTCAGACTGCGAGCAAACCAGCATGCATCGTGCCATATCCATTATCGTCCGATGCATGCGATCTGATTTACCATTACTGGTCTGATTTTGCGGCCTCACGAATTTTTCTTCCAATGCCTGTACTCTGGCATAAATAATCGAGTTTTTTTATACTCGGCTCCACCTTCCGCGAGTAATATGTACACCTTGGAATCGAACCTTCTCTCAAAAAATGCTATGAAGTGCTCGAATTTTTTGGCTGCCATTTCCTTCATCTAGGCGAGAAACAGACGCACGCAGTTGGTCTTGTGATAGACAAAGTTGATCATGTAGCGGCTTACAAGACGTTCTCTTAGTGCTAGAGGTCCTTTCAGGTCCGAACAAATCATGCCCCCAGCTCTGTCTATTGAAGAATTATCTCCACTGTCTTTCTACGATTGATTGTTCTTCGTCTGTTTACACTGTGCGCAGGTAAGACAATTCATGTTCTTCGTATCCGTTACATCATGGCAAAGATAGAATCTTTCGCCAGTCTTTCGATCACGTCGTAACTTAGATGTCCCATTTAGCGTGAAAGCGCATCAACGATCCACGTTGGGAATGTATGTGCTTCCTTTAAAGTTCTTGTCATTTGTGTTAATGACAGCCATGACCACTTCTCCGAATTCCTGCTTGGGTATATCCACCCTAACATTTACAGTCAGAAATTTGTTGACCTTTTCAACATCGAAGATGTTTTCACCGGTCTCTTGGTGCTTGATCACCCTACGACCGTCAACGTCTGCCAAACGACAACCCTTTTCTTCTAGAAGACCGTACAACAAAATATTCCACGTCAAGTTCTCGACAAAATATACATTCTCAACCTTGATAAGTTGTTTTAGATTTCCACAGCTTACGAAGATCTGTTAATTTCTCTTCTTCGTAATTTTCAGCTGTTTCCCGTCTGCTTGGAAACATACGCCTGATACATCTTCCGTATCGCGTAAAAACTCCATATCATTTGTTAATGAATACTTGCACCGCTGTCAAATATCCATTTTTCTTTTGCAATGTTCCCATGGTCTGTCGTGACTGTCAACGTAAAGTCGACCTTCTTATCATATTTTTCTTCAGACATTTCCATTTAGTATGTTCTATCTCGCCACAGTTGATCCATGTTCTTGGTTTGGCTTTCTTTTCATCCACCAGGTTTGCAATTCAATGCGGGGTTCCTTTTTCTTCACTCCCTTGATATTCAACTGCCTGTGCGAGCGGACATAATTCTTCTTCCTGGCGCAGATAATCCAAACGCGTGTGGTCGAACATAGTCATCATCACTTGCCTCAACTCAGGTGCAGCGTGATAAATTAAGTTGTCAAGCACCAACGCGTCGGCTCGACCACCCACAGCTTCGTCAAAAGCCAACAGATATAGATAATGTTCCGGCCAAGTGCGGTTGGCACTTTTACGGCCCGAAAACAATTTCGGACTGTACAGGCGTCAATTGCGTGTGAAAAGTCGACAACATCTTGTCCTTGATGTACCATAATGCAGGAGTCTCACTCCACCAAGTTTCCACTTGTCTGTTGTAATAACTTTCCGTCGTACGAGAAATATAATGTTCCAAGAGGTCTACTTTTACATCCTCACTCCATGGGAGCCCACAGGAAGATTCATCTATGCCAATTCGACGCAAGAATTTTCTTTCCAACGGGTGGAAACCCGAGCCTAGTCCTTGGTACACTTCAGACCCGTCAAACATTCGTATATGAAACTTTCACACTTTGGGCAAAGGAGTCCTGATGGCCGGCATCGCAGCGGCCTGATTGTGGTCCTGTTGGACCCCCGGGTGTACATACTCGATCCCTTGGACTGCTGGCTGCGCCTTAGCCTGTTCGGCGTTATCACCGCCGCCTCGTCCAACATACTTCCGCCAGCGTTGCTCAATTGCTTCAAGCTAAGCGCCGCAGGGTTTCCGACCTTATAAGTCTTCCTTTCCTCTTGACTTCCATCAAGCAACGCAACACTTATCTTGGTGTCTCCGTTCGGAGTATGATAAAACTTACTACCCCGTGTGACACAAATCCACGTGAATATTTTAATTTTGCTAAATGTTCGGAGATTCCATGCAGGACGTCAAGATATCGGTCGACTCCATATTTTCTTGCACGACGGCAACCGTTTCATCAGTTGAGTCGCGACCCTCACTTGGACTCGCAGCCTGTTGAGCGACTTTATGTTTTACCAAAGTGAAAACCAGTATAGATCACAATCCACGTAATCGTAATCAGTTAACTCCACGTTATACCACGTAATCGTAAGTCACCGGTCTCCACGAGATAATATGCCTCCACGAAATAATATGTCTCCACGTGATAATATATCTCCAGTTAGTAATCACCGTGCAAGCGTGAGGATTCACTGAAACCCTTTAAAAGAGAAAGTCCACTCGTGAATAGAGAAAATGTAAAAGTGAATATATTTGATTAACCTAAAATATAGTAAATGCCAAATGTAAATTTGAGTACACCTATTTTCGCAATTTGTGTCATGACTTTTTAGAGTAATGGCGTTCCAGTTCCTCACTTGTTCTTCGTCCTTAAACACCTCCTAGTTGTAAGGAACCAACCAAACTATCATATTCTAGAATAAGTTCTACAACAGGGTGAGATTAGGTCTTCTGTTGATGTATACAAAATTTTCCCACGTTATCAGGGTCAAGGAGAGATGATTATATATATATAT